>JACATO010000086.1:277500-1477500 GCA_018389105.1 Nautilus pompilius
TTCTTTTTTCTTGAAAGCCATAGTAATCGAAAGTCGGCTTCACGTTAACCCTTAACGGCCGAACGGCGGCGACCTGTACAAGGGATCTCGCACGGCCCATTGGTCGTCGTCACGCAGTCTCGCCCACGCCACCCATTAGAGAGGAAGTCTGGACCCGAGATTCCCACCTGCTTCACGAGATGCCGCTCTAGATGTCGAAGTGGCTTCATTCAGTAAAGCACGAGACGACTGGAATTCGCCACTATTGGATAAATCGCTCTGCAGATAATTTTAAATTTTCACCTGGCTGCCCGGACAGAAATATGGCAAACCCTCATTATCCAACTTACATTCGAAAGAAGCCCTAGTTTTCTAGTGATAAATACTTACCTAGGTTTTTGTTTTGGTTCTTTAAAAAAAAAAAAATAACTAGTGGACAACCTAACCACTAACACGTGCTACTTACACAATTAGAAGAAGAAAAAAGACGGAAAATGATCAATAGTTTTTACAAATATCTTCAGCAAATTAAAAAGTAAAACCGGGTCAGTCAGCGTTAACCAGGAGAAGTTCGGCATATAAGGGACTGTAATCTAACAAAGCTGGAACTCTTCGCTAATGAAGAGCAATAAATGCTCTCCCGCATTACTTCACAGTGACGTCATACAAATAAGGGGGGATGTAAGTTTGAATTTTTTAAATTTGAAAGATTCCATTTAACGGCAGAAAAACTAATTAAATTTCCACAGCGAAATCCCTTTTTCTCCAACAAAGCACCTGACCGTTTTTTTTGTTTTTTTGGTGATGGGGGGAGAGGCGCTAGATAAACCTCTCGTTGTAATGGAATAAAGGGTTAATATGTGGCAGCTTTTGTTGATTTTATTAGTTGTTGTTTTGTTTTTTTCTAATTCCTAACCCCCCCCCCCACCTGCGGGATTCAAACAATTTGTATTCAAAAGATTGCTGTTGTTTTTAAATACTGGACAAATGCGGGCTGGTGAACGAGAAGCCAAGATGAGAGAGAGAACTAGTTAGCCGATCTTACTGGCTAGTATACCGATCGTCCACTGCTGTTAGTCATTCTCGCAGAACCCCTCAGTTTAAGTTACCAAAGGGGCTGGTAGATAACTAAGTAAAGTAAACTGTTCCTAATTCTGAGAAATTCAGTCCGCCACGATGCTACAGAAAGCCAGTTTTCCGTGGCGAGGGGTGCCAGTTGAAACTTCCAGAGTTATCGTACTTGGCGCTATACATTTTCAAGCTACCCTTTCACATTCCACATAAAGGGACTGAATCAATGAAAAGTGGGTTCGCTCCGCCATATTACCACCCCCCCCCGCTGCTGCAGAGAGAGACGAGACGATAAAAATATCATTGGAGCTTAGAAAAAAATTTCTTGTTGCAAAAATGTTTAATTTTATCCAAAAATTTAGGAAAAGAACGGAACAGGATCTTCCAGTTTCACCGATCGCTAAGTTTAGAAGTTAGCGCCCTCTACCTGTCTTTCGTAATTAATAAAAATGTCTGAACTATGCAAAGGCCTTGGAGTAAACCGTTTATTGCCTTCGTGGAGATAGAGTAGATAAGGAAAGCCACATCATCGGCTAGACAGACGCCCGGGTCGGCTCCACAACAACCGAAATTGGCTTCTGCAAATAGTTTTAAAAAAATGTTCCGAATTTTTTTCCTTTTAGCTTCTTTAACACGATGCGTCCGTGTAGCGTACGTCTTCAGCCAGCACAGAAAGACAAAGATTGACCCTTCAACTGCCAGCTTACTGACTAGCACATTTACGCTTCCACCTCTCTAGTGATTACTCTTTGAATTTCTATTCCATATTTCTTATTCTATTTTTCACCTAGCATGTATCTCTCCCGTGAAACCCGGACTCGTCGAAGCGAGAGCGCCACCTGTGAGTAGACGAGAATTAGAGTTTATCATTTTCTTTACGTCTAAGGCGAATCTGGTGTAGCGAAACATTTGTAACGCTCGGTGGGTGGGACCCAGCAGCCACATCAGTGCCAAAATGGCGTCATCCGCCTGGTTCGTTGTTTCGAAGACTTTTTCTTCCCGTAAAGCCACGTTAGCCGAGCGGTACGGCTACTTTCGGCTGGTGCTGCCACCTGGAACGATGCAAAAAAAATAATAATAGATGATTCGGTTACTCTTCGAATTTGTAGCGAACGGAGTAGAAAGTTTACACAACCTGTACTCTCTCCTACAAATGTGAAGTAGTGGAGGGGATGCGTTCCTAAGTGCGCGCGTGATGAAGCAGATTCTGTCACCCACTGGAAACGGAGATCGGGGATACATCGGATATTGCGCATCGTAAATTTATTGCTTGGGATTTGCTGGCTCGAATCTCGACGGACATTAGCTCCATCTGTCGGTTCACTTACCACTAAAAAGGGAGATAAATCTCTCTCTCTCTGTACTGATGTCATCTCTCCCCGTAAGCGGCTTGAAGGACCAATTCTATCCATAATCCACTTTTTTCAGCTTCGAAGGCGATTCTTAAACGAAGGAATAAAACGACAACACCGACATACTGAATTCGTACTCTGATTGTCCATGCGGGACAGGTGAAATGCGTGGATGCTAAAATTGATGGAATGACGGCGTGGAGTTAACGGAATATTTCGGAGGGGACAAAACCAGCTCGGTTAGTGGAGGGGGACGGGAGAGGAGAACCTAGTGACTGGGAAGTGTGATTTAAAAACATGATTTTTGATGAACTTGTCGAAGAAAATTTAAAAAAAAAAAAAAATAGACGAAGTGGCGGCCATATTTTCGTAAACCTGAAAAGCGCCGCCATATCCGGCAGACTTCGGGGCCGGTTGATTTATTAGTTTGTAAAAAATAAAAAAAAAAAAATGTTTTCCTTGTTTTCTCGTGTAGTCTTTAATTTCCAGTTTGAACGATGAGAGGAAAAGATCTGTCTATTGGATTTCCCTGAGTTGAATAATCCTGTAAGACTTCAAATGTCGCTCTGCTCGGTCGTAGGTATCCATCGTGCAAGAATTCAAGCCGAAAATGAAAGTAGGGTTCGGACCACGTGTGCTACTCTCGACTGCTATTTAAGTTACGTGTTATAAACAGCCTACTAGCGCCTATGAATTTATGAAGAAAGTCCCCTAAAATGTGTCTGTGTGTTTCCTTTCCTGATCCTTTTTATTGGACAGAAAAGATTTATTAATCTTCCCAGTAGATATCGAGTCACATTCGCCGTTATCGGTAAATGTGGTGTAAAGATCTATTTTAATCGTCTTAATTGCATCAGTTAATATGGGATTTCTATGCAGAGTTTCAACTCTAAAGGGTAGAAGAGAAGGACCGACTGATTAAAACAAGAAACTGCCAGCCGGCACCCATCGTTTTTGATCGAGTCGGGGTCATCTGCAGCCATAGAACTTCCCATCTGTTCGCTTTCTCGCCTTTAACAAGCACAGACTTCAATAGAACAGAAACTGGTTGTTACAGTTGCAATGTTGCAGAGAGGCAGGACTTCAGCAGCGGGAGAAATTACGGGGCCTAAGCTCTCTCTCTCTCACTCTGTACTGACGTCATCTCTCTCTGTCCCATCTCTCTCTGTATTGACGTCGTCAATCTCTCTCTCTCTCTCCTCCTCCGTGTGTCTGTCCTGTGGTGTGTGTGTGGTGTGTGTGTGTGTGTGTTGCACCAAGACGCTCCACTCGCGGAACCAGAGGTCCAGGTGGCCGCACGGGGTGGAAAGTTCCAGAGGAGACAGAAGGCGGCGAGAGAGGAGAGAGAGAGAGAGAGAGATGACGTCCTACAGCAGAGATAGGAGAGAGAGATGGGACAGAGAGAGATGTGCGTCCAGTACAGAGAGAGATGGAGAGAGAGATGGGACAGAGAGAGGTGACGTCAGTACAAAGCGAGAGATGGAGAGAAGAGAGAGAGAGAGAGAGAGAGAGGACAGAGAGAGAGAGAGATAGCGATAGATACGTCAGTAACAGAGCGAGATGGAGAGGGAGATGGGGGACAGATAGAGATGACTCAGTCACAGAGAGAGATGGAGCGAGAGATGGGCCAGAGAGAGGTGACGTCTTACAGCAGAGAGATGGAGAGAGAGAGAGAGAGAAGATGACGTCAGACAGAGAGAGATGGAGAGGGAGATGGAGACAGAGAGAGATGACGTCAGTACAGAGAGAGATGGAGAGAGAGAGATGGACACACGAGAGAGGATGACGTCAGTACAGAGAGAGATGGAGAGGAGAATGGGACAGAGAGAGAGGAGAGTACAAAGAGAGATGGAGAGAAGAGAGAGGAAGATAGAGAGATCCGCTGGCCGAACATTTGCGTAGACAATTAGCGGCCTACTTTCTGGTTCGGAGGAACTTCTTCAGTGCGCGTAGCTGGTCTCTTCGGCGGGCAATTCTAGATATTCACTCGCCGCAGTCGGACGGTTTCCGAGTCGAAAACCCCCGGAAGCCGCCGCCCGGCACCGACACAAACCAGTTGGTTTTATTAATAAATACGGAATTTGAAATATATCGATTTTTGCGCTGAAGACCAGAAGAGCGCATCCTCGCGTATATCTCCGGCTCCTTCCCGACCAAGGAAGCCAAATCACATCTTACAACTTCGCGAAGCTAATTCATCGTTTCAGACGCTGATCCTGTAAGTGGAGTGGACGTTCTGGAACCGTCCGATTAGCAGAACTAAGCGATGGAATGAGTCTCACTTTGTGCCAAACCTCCAAAAAAAAAAACACATCCAAACAAACGAGACATGCAGTGGGGATTTAAACGACACCGACTGTACCAGTCCGAGATAAAGATGACTGCGATTCAGATGATGCTAGTGGTCCATCCCATATCTGAAAATGGGAAGCTCCGGTGAGAACCTTCCTCTCTCGCCCATCAGCTTCTTTGAGCTAGGCACCGCCTCGATCATCCCTTTTCCTGGTTATGGCTTCGAGCCACGGGTTTGGCGATGATGAATGCTACTGACTAATGTAAAGCATCTCTCACTCTGATATTGAATGAGGATTGCCCCCCTGAAGTTATTCCACAAGCCCAGAAATCAGCCGAGGTGCATAACCTGCGAAATTCTTTGGCTTCCCAGCCTCCCACAAACAACGAAAAGCACGTACAAAGGTTAAATGATCTAATCTTGAAAGCGACTAAAGTAGTAGTAGTAATAATAATAATAATAATAATAATAATAATAATAATAATAATAATAATAATAATAATAATTCGAAAGCTTATTTTAAAGAAATTAGAAATGGTAAATCCGCCTATGCTTCTAATGGTTTGGGCGGAGTTTCGTAGATTCCATTATTAAGGGCGTCGACCAAAATCATCTAATTGACCCCGAGAGTAAGTTCACCTTTAATGGCGGCCACGCAGAACCTCCATGACACTAAATACAACAGGCAGTGAAAGTCGTGTCGGTGCCAGGTAAAGATAATCTTTCAGTTCTTTATGTTGGTCATTATAAACGTAGTTAAAATAGCTTTTATGTCCAGCGTAAAAAAAAAAAAAAAACGTATATATTCTATCCACAACGTAAATTAAAGTGGGAAAAATCTTGTCTAAATATTCTAAATTTTCTGAGAGACATCGTTAGGTTAAATGATGCTAAAAAAATCGAGTGGCTGTTTATTTAAACCTCAAGTTCCTACATGAAGGGTTAATAGTTCTCCTTTATTGTGGATAAAGAACGATTCCTTTTTTTAACGAAACAGATGACGCAGTACGCAGCTTTGACTAGTGCGCCCTCTACATGCAATTCTAATTAATTTTTTTTCAAAATTAGAAATAAGAAAAAAATTGATGATACATTATTAGGATGGTAGTTCAGAGTGAACCTCCGGAGGGGCAGAGCCTGGCTAACTTCCTTGAGAAATGGCGCCATTTTGGGTAATTTCCAAAATGGCGGTAGCGTTGCTCAGTGGAGATTCTGGTGGAGGAAGACGTTAAATCAGCTAAATTTTAAAAAAGAAGAAGAAGAAGGTTCAGCGGTACGTGTTTCTCGGGACGTGTTTGAGCAGCGCGAAAGATTTCTGAAAAAAAAATGGAACTGAATCGGTAATGGCTGATGAAGATGGTCGCGTGCAGCCGGCATTGATTGAGCTTCAGTAAGACTGCGCACCGGTATTGGAGGTGGGCTGGAAGTCATCGCCCCCCCTCCCCTCCACGTGCACCTGGAAGTCAGTAAAATAGGGGCCGGCCGGGCGAGTTTATCAGAAAGGAAGTACGCGTGGCCGGGACTTCTCGAACGAGGTCCGTACAGGATCCTTCCGGTCGGGACGTCAGTGTACTTCGAGCTGGTTGTTTTCCCGTTGTCGCCTGCAGTGGAGCCATTAACGGCAGCGATCTAACACGCAGCGGCGCGCGCGACAGCCTCGTCTCCAATGCCAGCCGTAGCGCTATTGCTGGTAGAAAGTACCTAATGGCTGCCTCCTAAACTCCAGTACTGAGAGGGCGCTTATAACCTAGGGGCGAGCTGAAGTTTGGGACCCTCGACTCACGAGGGGCTTCGTACAAATAAACACTTAAAATTTTTTAAGACGAATCTATTTATGCATGCGCCTAAAATTATTAAATAATTATATATATATACATTAATATTAGAAAACAAGTTGTTGATCATAGTAAATTAGTATTTGTAGTATTTTAGGGTTTGATTCTTCGGGGCCACCCACAAAACAAAAAGGTTAGTAGGGCAGGGTTTCTCAAACATCTTTGGTCTCAGGGCCCCTTTTAAAACCCCTTAACACTGTGTCCCGCCCCACTAATGTCTAAGACGTGGCACGACGTGTAATTGGGGCTAGCCAAACTTTGATATATCTTATGTATATGTACGGTGATCGATTCAAGGTCCATGGAGGTTGTCGCTTACCACACACAGCAAGATTACTCACAGGAACTCGAGAAACCAACCGAAGAACTGAACAGGGGCCTGCCCTAGTAATATTCACAACACCAAAAAGGAAATCGTATGGCTGACAGTGAAAAATTCGCATGACCTCAATCCAGACATAAGAAGTAAATCCTCCTAAGGATTTTCTATTTTGATAATAAATAACTAAGGGGCCATATGCTTGCTTTGAGAAACGCTGGCTCGGGCCTCAGAATGCTTTAATCCGGGGTTGGCCAAAGGATCCACCATTTTGCTCACGACTGGAGTAAAGAAAGTCTCCGTAAATTTCTTTTGAGTGTCGTCAGCCGACACTCAGTCCTGTCTATCACAATGAAGCTCTCTAGCGGGAACCCAATAGCCGCCAAACTCTCGTGCTATCCCATCCATCAGCCCCGAAATGGTTGGCAGGCGGTTAATTACACCGCTAGTGGCAGGAGGGGAATCCCCTAGTTCCAAATCGGATTCCATAAATCAGCTTTCATCCGTCATTCACGAGCGAGTCAAGATAAGGGGAAGCAATCCAGAGCGAACTGACCCTAGACGCTGCAGAAGATGACAAATTGGGCTGAGAGTTCAGGGTAAAATGATTTCTAAAGATGTACAGCGCATAAGTAAAAAGGCGTTTTAGCTTTTCTTCTACCACCAAATCCAGGTCTTCAAGATGTTTTCTTGAGCGGAGAAAGCAACAGATTTGCTTTGTCTCTCCGGGGTTACTTCTATTGTTACGGTTGTAGCAGAATATATTTTATTTTAATAACAGGCCCGCTAATAAGGTAATTAAAAACAACAAAACCACGAGACACAGCGAGAATAAAATAGAAGTAAACAGGGGCAAGAATTCACTGGTTTTTAAGCATTCGCCAGAAAGACATGGATAGAAATGTCTCGGTCTGTGTTCACCTGGAAAATACTGGCTTCTCTCGCCATCATGGAAGATGGCGACACGGGACCGCTGTGAGTGAAAGAATAGCAACAACAGTATATTTTTCCAACGTTCAGGCGTTCTTGAAATTTGTAGATACTCCACCAGAGGGAAAGAGGAAGAAACCAAACGTATTTCCCTTGGATTCTTGCAACAAAGTAGCTTAATCCAAGTAAAAAAAAACAAAACAAATATGTTTATTTATTTATTCCCCTGCACCGATACTTACAAGGGAGGAAACTCTAATGATAGAGACGTATTGCTGCTGTTATCTTTTAGAAAATATGTTTATTTAAATTGTATTTTTTAGCAGTGTGCACTGGGTTAAATCTTTATGTATTATAGTCGAAATAACAAACTAAAGTTAAGGGCAACATAAACGAATGCTTATTTATTTGTTCTTACTAGACTATATAAACAAAACGAAACAACTGTAATCAGAAGAAAAATTACTATGACTAAGCTTCATTTTGAATAGTGCAATTAGATAACTGCATTCTGATGCAAGGGAAGCAACTTTTATTTGATATCTGACTAGAGAGAAATAGTTAATAATTATCGTATGTAGAACTGTCCGGATGCAGGTCATTTAGACAGTTCAACCCAGGAATGCTTAGTTTTCAAAATTATAGTTGAATGTCTTTAGTTTATTTCGGTTGCAAGAGAAATAAATCTGGTTTAGACTGGATATTATTGCGGTGACGACAATAACACATCAAACACTGTTCTGTTGACAAGGAGACTTTAACAATTTTCGCTATTATTTAACCCTTCCCTCCCTACCTAAAACACACAGACACCAGTCTTTGGATTCTAGGAAACCGTTAGTATGTTGGTAATCGTAAAGAGATGAAAAAAGTTGTCATTGTCCATACGATCAACACTCATAATTTTCTTAGCCTCTGCTGGGGTCTCATAAATGTGTAAATTTCAATCTTAGTAATTTTAATACTTTTAATTCTTCACCGTATTCTAAACGACTAAGACCTGGAAATCTGTCATTAAATTTATGCTGAACTTTCTCTAATATATCAGTATCCCTTCTTAAATAAAGACTCTGCACCTGCATAGGATATTTAAAATGTGGACGAGCCAATAGTCTAATTTTATTTTTTGATACTCTGGTTAATCGGGCCTCGCATTATTTTTGTTTTATTCGCAGCTGAAATCCACAACTCGTCACGTGTGAGAGTTGTCCTTAGATCGTTTTCTGAAACGACTTTAAGAACAAAAAAGAATTAGATGAAAAACAATTCAAAAATGTTTATTAAATAGATTGCGCTTATTCACTGAGCTCCGATTTGCTTTGCAACCTTGCTATCTTTGTCTGTCTGTTCTCTCTTTGCTACGATGAAGTTATCATTATTTGTTTTGTTTTAGCTCTGCTAATTTGCCATTATTTCTTCGTCGATACATTTTCTACAAGTTATCTTTTCTTGGTAAAAATAGATCAGAAATTATTATTATTATTATTATTATTATTATTATTATTATTATCGAAGTATGAAGAGATATTTTATTATTATTATCATCAGAAAATTGTTTAAAAAACGATGAGTAGCTTTCAAGAGTAAGATGACGGAGGGATGACTTTAGTAACCAGTATGGTGCGCGGAGAGCCGATAGGTGGCGCTAATAATAACACGTGCGTGACGCGTAAATCGTGCTATACTGTACGGGTACATGAGATGTCAGATGAGACAGATAAATTTGTTTTGAGAGAGAGAGAGAGAGAGTGTGTGTGTAAGTAATACTGAAAATCCCGTTGGCTGCTGGAAACCTGAGCCGACATCAAAGAATACGCAGAGATCTGGCTTGTAGTTTGTTTGGTGTATATCCACAGGCAACGCTCGTGGCTGGCACGCGAGCGGAATTCCAGTAGAGCAATTCGGACCCGATGTGTGTAGGAGTAAGGGTTGGCGGTCTGTAAAAAAAAAAAAATGTCTGTCAACACGTGGATTGATGCCCCCACCCCCTCATCTCCCGGCCTCTTTATCGCATGTCGGCTCCCTGTGTTTACACTACGAGATAGCGATCGAACCATGTGAACACGAGAACTCTTTAAGTGGGCTCAGATTATATATATATAAAAGTGTAGTCGCTGAACTGGGGAATTATTATTATTTCAAATAAGAATTCTCTCGACAAAACGTATCAGCGAATGCCTGCAGTCAGGGTGTGGCTGTCATTTTAATGAACTCGAATCTTTCCCCTCACTTTACAGAGAGATCCTGCCTCGCTGAGCTGAGAGAACCAACCGCCATAATAGAGAGTAACAAGGTTATCCCACAGTAAAGGAAAAAAGAAAAAAAAAAAAGAAGTTGAAAGCAGTTTTACAAAAACAAACAGAAATTATGGACGTCAATATCGTATATCGAGAAAGAAGAAACTTTCTAGCAAAACTGATGTCGCGAAAATGTGCTTAGTGGAATATAAAAGCTTTTCCAGATGTGGCTCGGAGTTTGGGGAAGTCCCGTGTACTCTTAAATGTTAATAACGATGGATGTGGAGATATTAAACACGAACATTTTGCAGATGATGCCAAGATTTTCTTCTAAATAATAATAATCTCAAAAATTGGGATAGTAAAATTAGTTAAGTTTCAACAATGGTGCTTTCAATTGAAAAATAGAATTTAATTACAAGTTCAAAAGCTGAAGAAGAGTAGGTTAATCGGACACACTCAGTAGCAAACACAACGAATTACAACCCTAAAAACCGTTCTTTAAGACTTGAAATTTAAAATTAGATGCAATGGTTATTGTCAACGTTGACTAGCCATTACTTAGAGAATCCGGACGCATTTAAAGCAAGACGCTTCCAGAGTTAATGGTTCTTCGATATTTAGATTATTCATTGCCTTAAAAAAAAAAAAAAAACAGAAGAAGAGAGAAATGATTAATAAGACCGATGGTAAACATTTCAGATGATTAAAATTCTTGAATATTTCAAAACAGATAAATTATTTAATATTTCAGAACGAGGAGATAAGTTTGTGTTGGACATCCGTCTCTACAACGGAGATAGCATGTCTACATTTGAGGTAAACCTGGTGGGTGGACGTAGGACAGTGGTTATCAACGATGGATAACGTTTCGCAGTGAACAGTAAAACACTGCAGTGTTCAACGTGGTTAGAAGCGATTAAAACAGAACCAACACAAGATCCTATCGTCCCGTTCTTGCGGTTTATTTTAGTTAGCAAGTTGGGCACCGAGTATCACTCTCCAAAATTCTGCTGTTTGAAATAAACCTTTATCGGACATATAGTTATCTTTTTAACTGAGATCCCTTTAGTATAGAAAGTATATGGAATACTTAATTAAATATTTTCAAATTGGCATTCGTAGGCCGCTGTTTCTGAGCTCCTTTTTGAAGTGAAAAATAGTAATATCAGGGTGCTCCCCCCACCACGCTACACGTCCCAAATATGTACATTCTTATAAGGTGTATCCATTTATGGGAAGTAGGCCTAATTAATATGGCGGCGGGAGTGGGGGGAGGAGGAGGGGGAGTGAGAAACAATCGAAAAAACAACAGCAACACTTGCTGGCATTATTACGACGGATGTATACATCATCATCATCATCATCGAAGACTGTCAGCTAATGTCTGAAAGTTTCGGAAAAATTCTCACTACAATGAAAAGAAAGAAAAGTTGAATGTAGTCCGGCATCTGAGAGGAGGATTTGAAAGGCTAATTATACGAAGAGAGAGAGGGAGAGTGTGGATGTGTCTTATATAAAGCCCAGACCTTTGACATCCCGCCAAAACAAGCCGGTTACCTAGCAACACCTATAAAGAAAGAAACGTGATAATTATCATCCGCGAGTTTACTCAGGGAATGGGAAAAAAAAAAAAAAAAAAAACGTGAAAGTGCCCCTCCCACTTCCGTTTTCCCTGGTGATAGAGGAACAGGAAATAAGTGTAGGCTCGCAGCGAAGCTACAGCATCGCGAGAGAATTCCAATAAAACCCGACGCGATAAAAGTAGCGTTTGAGGAAATCAGTAGCTTCATTGAATTCGAACTGGTCGGAAAACGCCGGTTTTTTTTATTCTCTCTCTTTTTTTTTAAAAGAAAATTTCTGTTTATTTTAAACTCCGTTCGCATCCGTAACGTAAATGAATGTCGACTGGCGAATGATAGTTAGGTTGCTGACAAGGAGAACGACGGGACAGCCTCGTTTTTTTTTTTTTGTTTGTTTGTTTTTGTTTTAATGCTGACTGATGTACAAATTTCCAGAGAACAGGCGAAAAAAATACGGGAAAAATGAAAATGAAGCTGCCATAATATCTGAAGAAAAGACACGCATTCCTCCTTCCGATGACGAACCTTTTTTCCGTACAGACTCGGCTACTTCGGCAATTTTCGGCGACGGCCGCCAAAACTTTTTTTTTTTTTTTTTTCCGAAGAAGTTAAGATGGCGGTATATACGAAATACCTTCTGCCGAATTCTTCATCAGAGTTGAGTCAAGGCGCTTGTTTTCTTCCTCTTCTCCATCCGGGTAAGTTAATTTATATTTTTCGGTTAAAAATAAGTTGGAAGTGAAGAGATGTAAGTTTATCAGAAGAAGCTGGTGGGGAAAGCACGTGGAGGCTGAGTCGTCGTTTATACCTTCGTAGCGTTCGGTGTTCGCTCCCTGGCATCCATCAGGGGAAATCTCTGACGGTTCATTATTAACTGAGGATTTTTTTTTTCTTTTGATCAGAGTAAGCAACGGGCCCTTCCTCCCTCTCTGTCACGGTTCATTTAACGCGATTCCAGAGGTTATCGATAACCACAAGACCGAAGAAATTGATGCCCTCGGATTCTGCACTTGTACCCCCCTTTTTTATTCTAACATTACATTTTTTTAACAAAGTTAGTTATTCATAACACGACTCCTTAGCTTTCATAAGGAAAATTTTATTTGTGCGGGGTTTAGTCACCCTTTTTTTTTTTTTTTTACGATCAGAAAGAGCTGAAGGCTTCGTTAGCAGTCGTGATCCTCTCCTACTCCCCCCCCTCTTCCCTAGTTCTTTATTAACGTCCTCCTCGCCCTGAACCCTTTCCGGAATTTGGTTTGTGTATGTTTAAGGTTGGGTGGGGGTGATGGGAGCAGTGGTAACAGTTCCATCCACTCCAGCTCATTCTAACCGGGCCGGCCCCTGAATCGAAATCAATACTGAAGCTGTCAGTGTCAGCCTGTTTGGGGAGACACTGGAGTTTATCCTCCTAGCAACAACATGTCTTAAACAACACCCTCCTCCCATCATCATCATCATCACACTGCCCTTGTTCTGCTGATTTAACATTCTATCTTTTTTTGGGAGCATAATTGCTTGAAACACCGGTACAGATTAAAAAGGATGACAACAAAACATCATTATAACGGCTACTCATTGTCAAGACTTGTAGACCCTGACTGACCTCTGACGTATTAAACAACGGTGTATACTATTCCCTATCTCTTCCTTCCCTATTTATTAGCTGTGCAGAGTTTTAAAAACTCAACCAAAGAACAATTAAAAAGCGAAATTAGTTAGGTTTCCTAGAACAGGTAAATTAGTGGAAAAATTAATATTTTTAAATCAAACTATTACTGTTTTATAAAAAAAATTACTCAAAAAAACAAACAAACAAACAACTGATATCCTTAGAACGAGTAGTAAAATAATTAGGGGAAAAAAAAGTAATTTTAGGTCATCTAGTTGAAACTATTAGTTTTTCAGAGCCCTGAATTATTATTATTATTAGTTTTTTTTTTTTTTTTTAAACAGTTGAAATTAGGTAACCAAGTTTACACAATCTTGTTGAGAATTTTTTTTGTTGTTGTTGCTTTTGCTAATACTCTGGGTTATTTATTACTCCTTTTAGAAATTAGATTACTGTCTTTGGTAAATCGCAAGGACTTCTGGAATACTGGAGTGACATGTTCACTCAGTTTGGAGAGACTTAAAAAATTTTTTTTCATTTGCCAGGGTGTTGAGTATCAGTCCACTTCTGGCTCATGTGAGAGGACAAATCTCTCTCATCTACTCTTACATCCACTGTATTTCCTGTGTTATTTGCTTGTCACTTCCAGCTATATTTAAATACTTGTTACTTTATATGTTTTCTCAATTCCTTTAGGGTATTTTTTATTCAACCTATTTTCACAGTTTAATAGAAATGTAAGTTAATTCCTAGAACCTGTAGGACTGATGTTGTTGAAGGAAACCTTATCATAGACTGGAAATCATATCCGAGAAATCGTGGAGTCTTTATGTTTAAATGTCATCACAACCAAAATTTAAATTAATATTATTGCTTTATATTTTTATACATCTTCATCCAGTCCCTATTTTCATTTTTGTGCATTGTTTTTTATTCTGTCTCTGTTTATTTGGCAATGAACAAAATTATTACTGAAATTTAAAAGAATTTCTTTTCCGTGAACATTAAAATTAAGAAATTCCCAATTTATATTGTTAATGGTGAAAATGTCTTGATGGAATTTCTTAAAAGTCAAAACCCCACTGCTTGCCCATGATACTTGGATAATATAATTTTAAGTTATGCCCTCTACTGACTTTAGGTTAAGAAACAGAATCTTTGTCAGTTTAGCATGAATAATCCTAATCTATGGAAGTAGAATGCATTGTTTTATTGCTATTCAACATATAGGTACTACCCTTACAATGTTAGATTCAAAGTTCTTTTTAGTATTTTTCTGCTTAAAAATGAATTAGTTAATTTTTTTTTGTTTAGTTGTATGATAACTTTGTTATTTTTGTCAAAATTTCAGCTTTTGTTCTCTTTCGTCTAATATGATTTTTTCAGATCTTTGAAACAGAATTATAGCTGGATAATTTTTATCAGTTTAGAGTGGGCTGCTAGCACAGGATTTCAGTTGTAGACTAATAGATTACTACATTTGACAATCCCCAAGTTCTATTCTCACCAAGAGCTGACTCAGTTTGGCATACCTCCCTGGCATGGTTTCTTCTCTACACTCTAGTTTCCTTACACATCTAAAGCTGAAGAGTTCTAGTATGGCTTTCCCTATAGAACTTGGAAGTGGCAAGCCCCTTATGGTGCAGGACTGGCAATGCTTCCTATGTGGAAACTTGTAGCACCATGTACCACTGTCAGGGTTTTCTTTTTTGTAGACATTGGCACAGCACAATAACATCAATTTAATCTGTCACTACAGGAAGTAGACAGAGTGGATTTTTCTACCCTCTATTAACTGGTGGTTTCAATCAACATTAAAAAAAAAAAAAAGTGAAATCAAAGCCAAAACTAGTAATGGGTTCAGTTTCTGGGATTAACAATAGTATTTCAGTAAAATAGCATTATTTCTGAGCAAAGTGTACACAAAATTGATGATTTTCATCAACCAAAGAACCAAGCAAACCTAAATGAAAGCTATGTTATAGTTTATTCATTTAAAAACTGCATAATTGGTTTTGTCTTGTTAAAGATGTGGAAAGCTGTACAAACTGTTTTTCATATACAAAAAAGTATTTTTAGTGACACAAACATCTTTCTCTGATTAAAAAAAGGTTAATTTTGCATTTTCTCATAGCCTAATAATAGTTTGTTTTTTTTTTTTTTGGCTCATCTCTTTATCTGGGTATTCTGCTAAATAAAGTAGTGAAGAATTTAAACATTTGTGAAGCTGCTTTTAAATGTACAGTCAGATCTGTTTTAGCAGCCAACTCTACAGAATGGCCACCCGCTGATAGTGGCCCCAGCGGTCTGCCCACATTTTCCCCAGCAATCTCTGCTTCTATACACAACGGCCATTCTTTCCCTAAATTATGAAGTCATGTGCCAAAGTGACACTTTTGGACAGTCGAAAACCAGTGCAATTTTCCTATAGAAAGAACAGTGTCAACCCAATACAAAAGACTGAACATTTGTAAACAGTTCAAGATTGACTGCTGCACGCAAGAATATCTGCATGTACTCATGTACACAAAGCTACTAGCTTGCTTTATCAGTTGGCTATTCAGACTGCTGATGTATGATGTAATGCAAAAATCAACTTAATCATATTAATTAATTTTGTTGCAATCACTTTAACAAACATTTTTTGACTTTAAAAATATTTTATATTTTTTTGTTGCTGTATCAATAAATAAATTGCAGATGAAAAAATTTGGTTTGAAACATTGTTTGGTTAGCTTTACATGATTTACAATCACTTGCTTATCAACTCTTGTTGAAATAAGTACTTTTATTACTAATTTTTGTTCAACTACTGCGTTGTGATCATAACTTTGAATGTGAGTTTTGGCAAACTTGCTTGACGGCTTTTTTCAAGAAAAAGATTGAAGTGATGCAGCAAGGTTCGAGCTTGCATACACACCATTGTTTTGAGGCTAAATGTTCAAGGGCATCATATCATTACAGGAAGACTTAAATTCAGAACATTCTCAAACACAAACAGGACTGGCATGGTGAGTTCTAGACCAGTGCTGCTCTGGATCAAAAAAGAAAGATTTGGGGAATGAGGAAATTGGTGCTATTTTCTATGAATGGTACAAAGGTGTGATTGTCAGGATGTTTTCCATAGTTGGACCCATGGTTCATTAGAAGCCTTGGAAATTTTCCATCAGCTGAAGGTGGACAAGCTCAGAGCTTTGAATGGATGGCTCAAAACTTTCTGCCAAAGGCAAAACATCTTTTTCAGAAAAATGTCAGGCAAAAGTGGTGGCATGGAAGTTGGAACCACAAGAATACCCCAATTTATGTAAGTCTCGACCTAAGTAAATTTCACTTTACATAAAAAATAAATTCCAAAAACAAAATTTGAGATACGGCAAAAATGTTATGTAGCATTACATATGGGTATCTGGGTATGAGTGTGCACTACTTTGAGCTGTGTAGTAATACGCACTGGGGTCCACGCTCTCAGTTGTGTGTTAGTATCCATCAAGTAGTTTAGTTGTGTGTAAATCTTTTCATTTTTACGTAAATGTTTCCGTTGCAAGCCATGGCACCAAAGCATAAAAGTGATTCTAGTGCTAGTGTTTCCCTAAAGAAGTGTAAGGTGATTACGCTTGAGGAGAAAAATGAACATAAAGAAATATGAAGATGTGCAAACTGTTCCCATCCATAACTATTGTTCACTGCCTATTTTATGCTTATGTAAGATTACCGTATACCTGCGAGTTTGACTTACATATAGCCAACTGGAATGTAACCCTCATGTCAGTTAGGGTATTCCTGTATTAGAGTTGTGTGATGGCTATGCTCCTCAGGACATTTACAACTTGGATGAAACGGATTCTTTCTCAAAGCCTCTGCACTAAACTGCACTTCAAGGAATCTGACTGCTCAGATGGTAAGCAATCAAAATAGAGGATAACTATGATGTTATGTGCCACTGCACTTGGAGAGTAAGAGGAGGCTTTCATTGGGAAGTCCATCAAGTTTTACTACTTTGGCAAAATTGACTGCAAGGATCTGCCAGTAGAATATCACACAAACAAGAGAGCTTGTATGACAAGCAACATCTTAGACTGCCAGCAATGAAAAACTCTGATGTTTGAAAATGCTTCTTGCCATTCTCACCTACAACTGAAGAACATTAGACTACTGTTCTGTTTCTGAACTTGACACCAGTCAGGGACATTGAAACTCAAATTCAGGAAGAGGCAGCTGTTCTGTTGAAACTGGAGAAAAACAAGGACTTGACTGGGTTAGACTTGCTCAAACAGATCACTTTGCTAGAGGCTATCTATCTACTGCCTGCATCAGTTGCTCAGGGATATTGATGCAAAACCAATCCAAAAATGCTTCAGAAACTGGCATCAGAGCTGAAGTTGAAGGGAATTGCAGTATAATTTCCTGAACAAGTTGAAAATGAAGATATGGCACTTGAGTATAACAATATGCTGTGTGCTTCAAATCTCCTAGAATAATTTGTGGCAATGTACTCTTCCCTCACTTCAACTGACAGTGGTGCATTATCACAGATCTTTATTGCTGAGTGAAAGAGGAAAACAAGTCTGACCCTGATGAGGAAGGTGGTAATGGGGGAGAAAAGAGCAAGATGGATGTTCAGGACAGGCTTCAGTCCATATATGATGCAGCTACAGGTTTGTGAAAGATGGAGTTCATTATTAGCAAGGGCTATAAGAACCTGGAAAATTGACTGGCTTGGAGTTGGCCAAACACAAAACAGGAATGCCATTGGCAGGAAGGCTTAGAACCAAAGCCAACCTCCCCCATGTTACATATGTGTACATCTACATAATAATAATCACATGAAATATATGACAGAATGACAACCAAAATTCTAGGAAATCAAAAATTTATTACTGCAAACTTTTGAAAATACATTGCAAAAAGGGATTTATTATCATATCTTTTGAAAAATAAAAAGTTGCACAGCTAATGATGTAAGTTAAATCTGTCAATAAGTGTATATACATCTACTTAGCATCTCACAGCACATTGGTTATGAAAAAGCAAAATGGCCACCACTTAACCTGCATATAAAGACCACCTGTCTATAAAGTTGCAATTGCTGTTTCCCTTGGGTAACAGGTTCGACTGTATAACCCTTCAGTCACTAAATTTATAGCAGAGAGAACCAAACTAGTGTTGGTTTGTTTTGGTGTTCATTGCACAAATAGCCTTTCCTTACTTAGAATTATACCAAGAAAGGGCAGAATATCCGGATTTTGCAGTAAGTGTCTAATATTGTTAATAATTAAAGGTAATGGAACAGTGATCCCTTAATTGAATATTGGAAGTAGTTTTTAAAAAGAATCTACATATGCTGTTTAGAATGGGAAAGCTTTGAATTGGACACGCTTGATCTGCACGGCAGCAAGCTTTCCTTGGTGCTCTCACTTATGGGTAATTATGTGTCCACTCTACTCTGAAACCTCTGTTAGAATAAATCTGCTAATAAAAACTGTTCTTCTGTGGATGTCTGATTTTGAAGTGGGTGAAAATCGTTCACCTTTGACTGTTTAATTTATGTTTTTGTTGGTTATTGACTGAAAATCTAAACATTTCCTGAGATGTGTAATGATGCTACCAAAACATCAATATATCCACTAATGATGTATTTTTGCATCCACATTATTAAAAAGACAACATTTCAGCAAAATTCTAAAAACATTTCTGCTGTATTCTAATTATTAGCAAAACCCTTGTTTAAGTTTTATATTTATCTACAGAACTTTTTGGCTTTCTGTTAACACACATCCTAATGTTTCCTGGATTACCACACACAATGTTTAGATTTCAGACCTTATTTAGGAGTGTATAGTGTCTAATAAGGTCTATAGCCAGACAACAAACTAGAGAAAATGGCTGTTATACTGGAGCTGTAAGTGTCTCTCTGTGTAAAGAAAGCTAACTGAATTTATCAGTCCAGTGGTAAATGCTAAACGCATTTTGACGAAAACTAATTAGTTTTTTTTTATTTTTAATGCATTACACCCAAATCATCAAGCTTTATTTAGAGATGATTTATATGTTAAAAAGCTTAGTAATCTCTATATTTTTAGATTGTGTGTTAGCTTCTCGATTCACTGTATCCACCAGGGTTCTTCCCAAGGCATCACAGCATGGCATACTGCCTCGCTACTTTGATACAGCATCACGCCACAGGATTTTGAGAGAGCAATTTACATATCTACTTGTTAATTTTTTTCTTTTTGGTCCTATAATGCATCTACCCATTGAGAATGAAGCAGTTAAACTAGAATTGCAAAGTTCACAGTAATAACTGTCGACCATTTCGAATCACCCCATAGTGTATTGCATGCCTCACTGCATCATGATTGATTTGTATAGACACTTTACACTTGCTCAGCTATTTACAGTATTCACTTGTCTGACTCCAACTGGATCAAATCCAAAGCACAAACATGGCTACTCAAGATTCTGGGAGAAATTTATGTTAATGAGTAGCAACATAACTTATGGAAGTTTGGCACCATTCTGGGAAAATTTTCTGGTGAGAACCCTCTTCACTAGAATGATTGATTACTACATTTTTAAGATATGTTTTTTTTTTTTTTAAAGGGCAGACATTCAGAAATTTAAGCAAAGAGCGGATGCAAAAAAGAAACTTTGCTCCTTTCTAGATTGGTTATCAATCTCTAAATTTTCAGACTACCTTTTCTTTCATAGACATCACCATGTGGATTCACCTGTTTTGCTGTTTTTCGGGGAAAAAATTGAGATCTTAAATTTAAAATAAAGGACTTGAAGTAACACTAAGATTATGCAAAGATCTGGCAAATGCTTTCTGACTCATTGATACTGAACACAGGTTTGGTTTAGCAGGAGTGAATATTGTGCTATTTTGATTCTCAGTAATTCACTGCATTCTTCTTCTCCACTCACTTTTATAGTCTGGTTTAATTGAATGTAATGCCATTGGAAATTGAAAAATTGGTATTTTATGTTGAAATAATTAGACTTTTATAGCTTTCTATATTTTGAGTATATATATCTTAGTGTGTAAAATATGAAACTGCAGTGAAGTGGAGTTGCTTTAGAAATGTTCTAATTGGTTACTTGAGTTTGAGGCATTTGCATTTTGCCAAATACAGTTGATTAGACTTTTCCATTTGATGATTAATGATAGTTCTTGTTTATATTTAAAAGAAAAAAATGTAAAAACTCTAATTTTAGTTAATTTAATGATGGTTAGATGCATATTTTGAAGGTATAGGCCATGGGCTAATGTTATAGAGATAATCGTGTAGAGGAATCACTCAGTGCTCAGAATGATCTTTGTATTGGATGTGCAGATAATAAAATTATTAAAACACTGGAAACAGAACTGATTAATTGAATTGATATGAAATTCCATTAGATCTTTAGGCAGAAACTGTCTCAAATTTGCAGATGAAATTAGATTAAATAATGCATGTGAGAATATACGGTAGCCAGTGAGCGTAATAACTGGCTGATTTTTACCAGCCCCTGGCTTCTAGTTTGATCCCTGCAGCTACTGAATTAGGGAGTTGTAACGATCAGAATGATATTCTGTAAGAAAAAAAGCAAAATAAAACCCTTCATTACAATGTGTTTTTTTTTGATAAATAGGGTTTGAAATTTAAAAGCCATTAAAAAAAGTGAAGAAAATCATTGGTTGGTTCTATTTTTTCTCATTCCTTTTGCATGTACGTAGCTAAGAGAAAAAAGTTTGAAACTGACGCATTGCAAAGGCATAATTATTCGTTCATATGAAATAATAATCTAATCATTTAATGTGAAAGTTACTTTTATTTCTTCCTTAGTTATTGCCCAGTACTTCTTGGTAGGTTCAACCTCTTCCAATAAATATTTTGGTTTTCTAATGTTCTTCTCACTTACATGTGTTCATCTGAAAGTCTAACAGCTGAACTGCAGGCACACAACACACACAGCTCAAAATGTCAAATGGCAGCACAGGAAAAAACCTATTTTAAAAATGTATCTAAATCAAAAGCTGAATTATAGAATCATCTGTTACTACTGTTTTGTTTGTTTGTTTGTTTTGTAAAATATTATTATAAGTAAGTCACATGGGTTCTTTGAAAAAAATTCAGGATCTCTTGGAAAGTGTTAGACTTATTAATTTTGAATCGGATACATAAAATACTAGCTTTCCTAGCCAAAGAGTTAACTGATTCTTTTAAAATGTAGATATAAAGCAGACTTGCATTAATCATCTGCAGATTAAAAACAAGTAATGTTATTTTCTTGTTATCTGGATATGTAGTTAGTTTTTGTCAAAATCAATGGATTTTAATGGAACTTAACATTTTTATATTGGGGAGGGAGAGAAAGAAAATATCAAACACTGTTTGGTGCCATTGCCAGGCAGCTTGCCAATATGATTATTGCAGAAAGCTATAAATCTTTTGAAAAATGAGTATTATTTATTTTAGTTTGTTTATTTTGCAGAAAGGGGAAAAATGTTAAAAAAAAAAATTTGTTTGTCAAATTAATATAATGGTATTAGAGAGGATGAGTTGACTTAAATTCTTTGCTTGCTTTCTTCCATGACTGCCTGACAAAATGAAAAGTCCATGGGAGGGAAGGATTGGTTGGTTTATGGCGGAGCCTTAAGAGATCAGTATTGATTGTGGTGGTGGTGGTTCTGCAGAGAGTTATTGATAAGAAGATGTCACAAGTGAACTGAGCCAGGCTTGTTTTCTTGGTGTGAGGTGATTAGAATCAGAACATCCTAAAATGCTACAGCATGGACTTTGTTCTCTCTCTAGTTGCAGGGCAGGACAGAACAGAAATTGGGTTAAGAACACAGCCAAGTATTAAAATCCACGCATCTACAGTATGCCAACCAGCCTCGTCATTTTAATTTTATACAGAACCATGAATGGTACAGTTGCTTATAATAAAAAGTAAAAAGAAAATGGCATCCTTAAATTGTCATTATTAGTTTAATAATTAATAGCTGCTAATCTTCTCCATTATCCAAATTCTTAAAGTTAAAACAAGAAAAACTATTGTTCCTGCAATTGCAGCAATAATAATAATAATAATAATAATAATAATAATAATAATAATAATAATAATAATAATAATAATAATAATAAATACATTTTAATTTATTTTTTTGACAGATTTCCTTGTTTTATTGTTTCCTTTTTATTCTTCAGATGAAGTGAATGAAATTAAGAGTTTCACTTTCTCTTCCCCTCCTGACATTTATTCACCCTTTGGGGGCCATTTTCAACAAACTTTAAAATTATGTCTTTGTCCTAAGAGTTTTATCTTTAGAGCTGTGTCACTTGTATTTGTACATTGTTTGGCAAAAACTTAAAAAAAGGGACAACAGATTTTTGCTTTTTATAAATTACAAATATATAAAATAAATTTATTTTTTTTAATTTTCTTTGATGTCTTTATTTGACAGTAGACGATTCTTGCTCTTAGATACAGAAAAATATTACTGCTTTCACACATACACGAACAGTATAGTTAAGGCCCATTGTGACACTTGTGGCTAGACTCTCTCTCTCTCTCTTTCAGCTAAAGTTACTATTAAACAAAAACTTGAATTGCCTATTCTGACAAATCATTTAAAAAAAGATTAAAATAAGCACTATTGTTTTTATACAGAACAAAGATTTACTTCAACTGAGAAACTGTTTAAAACTTTTATCTATTTTGTTACTAAAATTATAGATTTTTCCATAAATTTGTCATTGAATGATTGAAAATTATGGAAAAACTTATGATATTTATTTCGTGATTAATAGAAAACTTTCATTTGCTTTTCATTTTGAACATTTTATATTCTGGTTTATTATGCGTTGTTGTGAACTTATTTGTTAAAATTTTTTATAAATCCCTAAAAGTAAGCGTAGAGTATTTTAGCCAGGCAATGAGGCTCAGTGGTGAGTGTGTTGGTTTCAGAACCTAAGGGTCCTGGGTTCAATTCCCGCTGCTGACACATTGTTGTGACCCTTGAGCGAGGTACTTTACTGGCATTGCCCCAGTTGCTGCTTGGGAGTGGCCTCTGTAGGCACTCAGGCAGAGGAACTAAGGGTGGGGGATGCTCTATAGCCATGACAGAGGCAAGTCTCCTATGACAAGGAAAAGTCAAGAGAATAAACCACTGCTCAATCGGATGCACTGAGCCAGAGTGCGCATAATGATGGTGCAACACATCCCACTCTTATAAATGAGTGATCGAAGAAGAAGTAGTATTAGAGTATTCTGATTTATTTTCCGGTTATATGGACTTCTCCATAGAAAAATTAATGGTGCTATACATTGAACAGAACAATTTAGGAATATTTTGTAGTCTTTATATGACTATTTGCAGTTGCCTTTACCATTATAGGATATTTTTGTATGACCCTTTAGCTCTTTGTCACATCAAGGTTTGAGTCATATGACATGCTTCATGCAGCTCTTGTCTCTGAAGGGTAGATCACTATTAGGTGATTTCAAATTTGTATAACAATGGTCAAATTGGGTATAATTGATGGGCAGCAATATTTAGTCATAACAACTAGGCTACAGACTGGAAATAGATAGATATGGCTGCTGAACCTGGTTTAACACTGTGTGATTAGCTGACTTTGGCAAAGATATGAAGTGACAGGCTTAGTTCATGAAAGACCTGGCTTTGACCAGACTATGAAATCATCTGTACTTTGCTTATTTATACACTAGATATTTAGTACTTCACATATTCCTTACACTAGTGCACAATACTATAAGTTTGGAGTGTTCTAAGATTCATTTGAGCTGGACATTGATAAAGTGGACCTAGGTTCTCTCTTATGGGAATAAATTCAACTTTCACTTTACTGGTGGTCATATGTGTTTGGCAGAAAATAAACCACCAGTTTGCCAACTGTAACGTGTTAGAGTTGTATTGTGGGTATGATGTGTCATGTGACTGCAAATTAAATGATTCTCTTGATGGGATATTTGTAAGTCAGCACTATTTGGATAAGGCCATTAGATTTCTTATTCTACCATTTTTTAAAGTTGTATTGATTAATCCACCCTTCATAGATGATGATGCAAGAACTGGAAAATATCCATCTTTCATGGTCTGCTCATATCCCTAACCTAAACTATGAACTAAAAACAGCCATAAATGCTAATAAAGGTTACGTGACTTTTGGGTGTGTAGGTAATGACTTTGTTGTCTTGAGCAAAAGTAACTCTGTATATCAAACTTTACAGTCAGCTTTGCAAAAGTAACTCTGTATATCAAACTTTACAGTCAGCTTTGAATTGCCTACAAATATTTTATCCTCAACAACTTCATACATTTTTCTAAAATAACCTTACATTGTTTTGATCTGTTTGTTTGTTTGTGTGTGTAACAATATAAAATTGTAGCATTTAAGTGATATTCTGAAATATTCCCTTTGTCTTCATATTCTGTTCATGTGTATGTGAAACAAAACTGAATTTAAAGTTAATAATTTGAGATTTGCAGAAATTAACTAATTTAGATTCATGATTAGCTAAGTAAAATAAGCATGAACTTGATTTTAAAATATAGTAGTAATTATTTGCTATGAATAGCAATTAGAGACTATTCATTTTGTTTCAACTAAGATTTGTTTAGTCTTTGATTAATGTTTTCTTTTTCATATTTGTTTAATAACCTTTTTTGTGGTTTTGGTGTGAGCAAAGTGTGTTTATGTGTATGCTTGTTTCCTCCTTTTGGAGTGGAGTGGGTTACTGGAATGTACACAGTTTCAGGTGGGGACTAAAACCCTTGAGCAGGTTGCCTTCCAGCAGCTTATGACCCCCAGCTGGAGGCCTGGCCCATGCTGATGATCCCTTCAGCCAGGGAGCCTACAGTACAAGCTCCCAGATAGTCAGGCCCATCAAGATGTCAATGCCAACTTGACAGAACCTTAACTCTCAGGGCAAGATAGCAGGCCTGGTAGCCAGAGGAAGGCGGAGCAAGTGAAATGAATTTCAAGATAATGTTTGCGAACAAAGTGTAATAAGGGTTGTATGCTAATTTTGAACACATCTGCACTTCATCTTCAGTAATTTTCTGATGTGCTGGTGCATTCTGATTGGTGGATGAGGTGGTCATTTAAAATTTTTCTTGTCAGAGAATTTTTGTAACAAACAGAAAGAACCAGTTGACAGTATTATGGAAATAAGAAATTTTTAGTTGTCTTTGAAAATTTGTGAGAGTATAGCTGTTAAAAAAAAAAGTAAGCAAGAATTTAGTGGTGTCATCGTGGTGTTCTCTTTATGTTGCAGCATTTGTGTATGTGTGTTTGTATCTAATCTCTCTCTCTCTCTAATATATATACATACACATATATTATTGGCACTCTTTTATTAAAAAGTCATAAAATTTTATCTGGTTTTACTCAAGGGGTCCATCTAAGCTGGCATTTCCTCTGTGCCATTGTTATTCATTTATGCAGTGTGTTTGTGGAAATTTCCCATTGCTGGAATGAGTTATGTTTCCGATAGCCTGTTAGTATTGATCGCCACAAAAGTAAATTTATGGTAATTGGCAGTGGGTTGCAGGGGCTGTCCAGTGGACAGTTAATGGTTTCCAGAATGAATGAGCAAACTGCAGGGAATTTATTTGCCTTAGACAATGTTATCTTTTTAAACAAATCGTTGACCAGTTAGAAAAATTTCCATTGTCTTTATAGCCTTGGCTTTAACCAGATTAGGCTGTAACCACAAGGAGGCAATAGTGGAGAACATGATTCATTAGGTTGCCTGTGTGTATACAATAGTTTGTGTAATGAAATAAGGAATCAATAATAAGTTGGTGGTGAGAGTTGTCCCCTCCCCCCTGCTGCCACCGCTCCCTTTCTCCTCATTTTGGTGGCTATGGGACGGATGAGGAAGTTGCTTGTGAAATAGTAGATTATTTTTATTATTATCTCTGCAATGATAATATTACAATAACTAACCCTTTCAGAGCTTGTTTTTTTACATCTACAGAATTTTAAATAGGTCTTGCAGCATATTTTACTTTTTGGTAATTCTAGTTTCTTATTTGTTAACAACTTGATGTGAAATGTTTGTTAGGTCTTTTTTTTGTTATGCGTTGTCTTTAGTTTTGTGATACGTTAAGACTTGTTTCTACTTTGCAGCCATTGTGTTAGATGCAGTAGTAGGTTACGAAGGATAAAGCGTCCGAGTTGTTTACGGCTGCTAGAGACCAGGATGCGCTCTAGCTTCTTGTAGCTGGTCAGGGCTGTATACAAAGTCATTGAAAATGCTTGTTTAAAAAAAGGTGAATCAGACGTGGCTAAACAGAAATCCACCAACCACAGATAGACAGGGTTATAAATCAACACCAGGCCACTTGATAAATAAAAAAAAAAAAAAGAGAGAAACAGTGGAGGAGGAGATGTGATTGTGGCTATTTGTAGAAAGAAAACTTTGGCTTCTGTTTTGTTTCATGTCTTCATTGGCTCTTTATTAGATTCTTAAAGCTTTGGCGGGTATTTTTTTTTTTTGCAAAATGCTATTAATTTGCAATTTTAAAAATTGTAATTTACAAAGTATACATTCTGTTATTCCACTGCTCTGTTGCTATTGTGTATGGATTTGTTTATGATGTGAATGTCGTTCTGGATTAATTTACATCCAAACAAATGGCATAACATTGTCTGCATTGATACATATAAAAAATGTAAATGGTAAAAGAAATGTTAGAACGCCGTACTTAAGCAGACTTTCTTTCGTTTAGTATGCATCCTCGACAACTATTTTAAAATAACCAGCTTCAAATCAAGTTTTTTTTTTTTTTTTTGATTCTACATTATTTTTAAGTTGGTGTCTTATGTTGAAGTATTGTTAACATGTGACTTAACTTTATAGCCATGTCTCAACGTGAAAACATTATGTTGCTGTATAGTTTGAGAGAGGGGATTGTGAGACGACTTATCACCAAGACATTTTCTACGTGACACTGTGCAAGGAAGCAATTAAATATTGGGAACATCTGCTTAGTGACTATGTAATGTAAAACTAAAACTTTTGACTAAATCTGATGGGAAAATTCACCCTACTGTCAGGTTTTGGAAAGACTAATAAAAACTTATTCTGGTTGATTATTAAATTTCTGAAAAATTAGCATGCAATTTTAGTAAACATACAATGGAAATTCTTTGGCTTTTGATCAGGTTTTATTCTTTAGTTGTTTTCTGCTTTTGGTTTTAAATCAACTTTCCTGATTTTTCCCTTTTCTATTAGAGTTTTTACTTGTTAATTTTTTTTTTTTTAACAGTGACATGAAAATTGAAAAAAAAATTGTTTTCAAGAGAGAAATAGTTTCTATATATAATACTATTTATATAACCACTACTGACTGTTGCTGGATTTGATGGTTAATATGTGGTGCACCTGACCAGCACTTGTAATTTTCTATCTGTTATTATGCAGGATGTGCTGGAGGCATAACATTCATAGTTCTAATTAATAGTGTCTGAAAACACTAATTTTATATGAATTATGGGCCAGAAATCCAACTCATTTGTGTTCAGTTGATTATAATTTGCATGAAATATTTATACATAGTGTTAGTTTTCCTCTTGCAATTTTATACCTGATGCAGAGATGAGGTGGTCCTTGAAGGTATAGCAGCTATTTGAATCAACCACTGTTTAACCTTCAGATGCTGGGAGAACATGTTTACAAAGCTGATTTCCCACGGGTCGCTTGTGATGGATTGCATGACTTAGTTTGTGCATATTAATACTATCAGAATGAAGGACGCAGGCACATTGATGAACAATATTTAATGACATCCTGTCTTTGCTCAGAATGTATGTTGGAAATTTATATTACAGATGCAGGGAATGCTACAAATTAAATTTTTTTCTTTGCTCTTGCTGGGATTCTGGGTAATATAGATTACATGTAGCTATGATGATGGAATGCAAACTGAGTCACAAAATAAGGACTAGGCCATCAACTATTCTTTCTTTTTTTAATGCGAACCAGTGATGCATAGATCTTCAGGTTGTAATGCAAATTGCATCATGTCATTTCTCAGAAGACTACCAAATTTAACTCAGTGTTTGCTAAGCATGAAAGATAAACTCAACTAGGTCCAAAATTTAAGTCCATTTATTACTATCTTTTTTTTCCTTGCGTTGGTTGGTTCTGTGATCGATTGATGTACACTTGAGATAAGCATTGCCAAGTTAGATTCTTAATCAAAATTTAGTTACTGTGTTTTAGGGTTTGTTTATGGTTTAATTTAAAATAAATGCATGTAATTGCTCAAAGAAACGAAGCAGTTAGTGAGCTAAAGGGATTCTAAGAGAAACTCCAATTACAGTGAGTGTTTGTGTTGAGTGTTATAATACATGGAGGTGGTGACATGCTGAACTTGGGTGGATTCACCAGAAAGTGAACTAACTGGCAGTATTTCTTGTAATTAGCTCGATGGTAGTGGTCACACATGGGATTTTCTAGTGCCATTGGCAATCAGAAGCTTCCACCCTCTAGTAAATAAGAGATTTGTTTTGAATTTAAATTATGTAACAGGTACTGCTGTGGAAAAATAAACATGACAGTAGTTGGTTATGAAATTTAATTAATCATTAGCTAAAACTTAAAAAAAAAAGTTTTTGAAGGAAAATCTAAAAATCAATATAATTAGAAAGCCTGTTCTTTTTGAAAAAAGTGCAAATTTTGTTTCACAAAATGGGAAATCCACGTCAAGCCTCATTATATTTTATAAACAAATTAAAAAAGGAAAAAAAAGTTTATTTAATAAGTGTTACTTTTCTTTTTTCATCTTCAAAAGATTCTTTTCTAAGTTCTTTAAGGTGAAAACCAATGAAATAACAAAAAGTATTTTAAAATGTTTAATCATTAAAAAGATACAATAAAACAAATAGGTTTTGCTATTCATAGAATCAGAATTATCTCCACTTTTGTCCAGGCCTCATATATTCAGGTCAAGTGCAACTCTCAGCTGTCACACATTTATGGGGTAATTTTTATGTAGGTCTTCCTTACCTTTATTGTATATTATTTTAGGGTGCAGTGGTTAGCCTACTGGACAGCTGACATGGTTGAGGGGCCCAAGTCCAATGGCTGGTTGGGACTGGCTCAGTTTGGCACGGTTTCTTCTTGCTCTTCCTCACCAGCTGGAAAAATGGGTTTCCTGTAAATAAAGAATTTTGATAGGGTTTTCTGGGTACTTGCAGAGAGAGGGTGGGCAGTAAGTTGTCTAGTCTTGGACGCTCCTTGACTCCAACCTAGCCTAAGAGAGTGGTCGCTGTGTGGGCAGAAACTCTTATGTTGTAGACTAACTCATGTACCCATATGGCTGTTCGCATGTGACTTATGAACGTCCATCTTTGGTTTTGAGGGACAACCATCATATATTATTTTAATACTTAATTTTTTTTAGCTTATTAATGCTTGTAAAATCACAATTTATTTCTGTCATTAAAAAGTAGGTCTTTGGTATATTTACGCAAAATTTTGTATTAACAATGGAACATTAAATGATAAAAATAAACACTTGCAAAAAAAAAAAAAGCAATTGGTTATCTTTTTTAATAATTTGTGTGATGGAGCAGCTGTTAACAAGAATTTAATTTAATTTAACTTCTATCATTTGAAAACTTTGATTTAAAAGAAATAACAATTAAAAAAAAAACAACCAAACTTCCCTTTAATCAAAATGTATTTATGATATAATTTAATGGATTAGAATTAGAAAAACCATTACTATCGTGGATGTTCCTCTACTATAGAGAAGTGAAGTCCTGGGTATCTAAATATGGAATAACTAGTAAAACTGTTGCTATAGATCATTGTATATAACAGAAATTTGATTTTCCACTACATATAGTACACCAAAAATAAATTTTTTGTAAAGATGTACAATTTTACAATTTTTGTACTCTACTGAAATGTTTGAGTCTCACTTTACAGTTGATATATATATATATATATATACAGTAGTTTTTTAAAAAAAATATACTTCAATGATAATCATTGTTTGGATTCATTAAATAAACAGGATTTTTTATAATATAAATGTAATAAATCGTAATATTTAAAAGCTAAAATAAGTTTCTGATAAATAGCAAAGTAAAGTAACCATTTTGGAAAAAAAATATCTGATAGTTTTGTTCGTATATGATGTCTAATTAAAAAGAAGAAGAAAAGAAAAAGAGGTGATTTTCTGTAGTCAGAAACACCAAAAAATAGTTCTTTTAATTTTTTAACTATTCACACCATGTAATGAGAATACTAAAAGATAAAGGGGAATAAGATTCTGATTGTTGAGATTGTACTGTGACTGCCAGTAACTTTCTGGCAAGTATTGACTACCAAGCTGTATTTACAGTATTAATTTATTTCTCACTATTAAAGTTGTCTAAAATTTGTCAGCTCTATCCTGTGGTTCTTTGTTTTCTTAATAGCTTGAAATGGTTTTCCCCATTAGTTCTGCAAAAAAACAAACAAACAAAACTTGTGTTAATGTAATAAAATAACAAAGGAGAGGTTCCTTTTTATAATCTACTAGTGATTTGATGTATAGGTGACTAACATTTAGCTAGGTGGGCTTTCAGTCTATTGGAAATGAGGAGAACCTGTTTTTATTTGATACGAGTGAGAGTCTCAGTCGTCATTCAGTTTGTTAGGAGATGTGCAGAAGGCAGCGGTTCTGTTTTTAAAGATCTCTCTGCGCAAGAGGGAAGAAAGTTTGTTGAAAAGTTTATTCCTGGATGAGAACATTTAATTTGAAATAAGTTGTTTTTTTAATCATGATATGAAGACAAAAATTCTTGATAAAACAAATTAGCAAATAATGTAAGATTCACTGCAGTGAGGGTGTGTGGGCGGCATTGGCTTATTTGACACACATCCCTGGCATGATTTCTTCCGCTCACTGTTTTCCTGGTGAGGATTTTTCTAAGTTGGAAGTTCCAGGCTCTCATGGTGCAGGGTAATGTTTTCTAGCAGACACCCATGGACAGCACTGTGCTCCCTCAACACAGTAGCCTTCCGTGTAGAGAGATTGGTGAATGAAAGAAAAAAAAAAACAAAACAGTAGTATCTTAATATAAATAACTGATCAATGTTCTGAAAATCATTGACATATTGTAATTTCTGACTATTTTATTCTGTGGATCACAAAAAAAGGTTAAATGAATAATGTATATCAGTGTTTGCAGAATAATGAAGAAAGCTGATAGGACAAATGTTCTACTGCCAGAATTAAATACAGATGTGGCAGTGGCGGCATCTATTGCACAGAGTTTCTGACAACCTCTGTGTGGCTTGCAATTTTCTCACCAGTTTTTTTAAAAAAAAAGACGACTACAACAAAAAAAAATTTTGCTGCTTGTCGTATGTTCTGTTTCTCTTGACCATTCAGCATTTTGCTTGTGATCTTTAGCAGATAAACAGATTCATTGTCACCAAAAGGTCTGCGTCAAGGTAGATAAAGATGCTTCAGATGTTTTCTCTTACCTATTATTTTTTGTTGTATTTTCTGGAATATTCTGAGAAAAGAAAGGGGGAGTCTTAAATTTATTCTGTTGTAAGGAATTTATTTTGTGAGGAACAACAGCATAGTTGTAGTTAGGACAAAAACTAATGGGATTGGGGTTGTTTATGGTGCTTTGTTAAGTGATAGGTTGGAGAAAATTTGTTTTACTTTGTTTATATGAGGATGATGTTGCTATAACCGGTGAGTTATCCAACACCCGCCCCCCCCCAAGCTAATCTCTCTGTCTGTTTCTCAGCCAACCACCTACTTTGCTGCTGTTTGTTGATTTGCATCAGTCTTGTTTTTCAGGCTGTTATTAGCTGTGGCAGTTTCTTAAAAGATTTTTCTTGGGATAACACAGAGATGACACTCCGGTAAATTAAAAAAAAAAAAATTTTAAACTAATGGAAAAAAAAAAGATGCTGAAGTTATATAGTGTGTGTGTGTGTGTGTGTGTGTGTGCCATCCCGTTATTGAAGCGAGCATCGAGTACATGCGAATATTTAGTTGAAAAGTTGGGGCTTACTGAAGGGGGAAAAGGGCCGGTGTGGGGGGGGGGGGATGAACTGATTGTTTTCTTTTATGGCTTCTATCTACAGTTTTTCTCTGGGGTTGTTGGTGATGCCTGGTGTAAGTTACTGACTGTAGTGGTCCACCGTTCTGTTTGGCTACTCGCTTTGCCAACTGTTGAAGTGAAGTGAACTTGCTGCCTGTACCTTCCTGATGGCCGACCACACGTGCGGAAGATTGGCCGCCAGCCACCCTTGCTAATGGACGGTTTTAAAATAAGTAACTTCTCGTGAGCGCTACGTCGACAAAACTTATATTTTCAGGTACGCATGCTGTGAAGAAAGGAGCTACAAGTAAATAAGATAAATATATGCTTTTGTTTAACTAAATTCTTTCGACTCCAAATTTCTGGGTGAGAAAACACCTTTCTACTGGTCAGAGCATTGGGACAATCCTACCTCCCTCTCCCTCCAGAGATTGATAGAGGGAGTAGGGCTGGGTAGCCGGCTCGCTGTCTCAATGTAAACTAATTTTGGCTAAAATTCTTTAAGACCATAAGTTTTCATTTTAAAAAAATTATCAATTTTTGTTACTAATCGAAATTTGAATAAAATTTCTTTGAACCTAAAAAAAAAAAAAAGTTGTAGTAATAACTATATCTGCTAATCTGCTAGGGAAAAAGATTTCTTTTTCTGTCTAATTAATGGAATCATTGGGCATAGTAAACCTGTCGGTCTCTTCACTGCATCACTTTTGAATTTAGTTTACATTTCATGTACAGTGAGGTAAGTTTCATTGTGTAAATTTAGAATTTGATAGATATAACAGAAATCTTCCATGTACAGTTGTCCCCGGTATTCGCGGGGGTTACGTTCCCAGAGCACCCGTGAAGAGTGAAAAACCGCGAATATTGGACGTGGTCCATAAAAATGCCTATAAACGTCAAAATATAACTAAATATATAATAATAATTTAATAAAAAATACAATACTCAGCGAAACACTCAGCGAAACACTCGAGGTAGCTACACGCGGTAAACTGGGATGATGCGGGGCTGCTGGGCTGTATCTGCTTGAGACAGCGCCTCGTGGGCAGCAGCCAATCAGCAGCGAGGAGAAATGAATAACGCTCTCGGATTGGCTACTTTCAAACCTCCAGCCAATAGCGTTTATTTTATATTAATATTTTGCTGAATTTATGTTAGTATTTATATTACAAAATTAGTAAATTATATTGTTATTAATTATTTAGCATTAAAAAGCGTGAAAAAGTATATATCGCCACGAAAAAAGCTATTAAAAATTGCGGAAGATATTTGCGATTCCGTGAATATGCGGGGGTTTCCACGAGCAATTATTAGTTAGGTTCTAAGGAAAATTCCGCGAATAACCGGGGCCGCGAATGCCGAAATGTGATTACGCGGGGGTCGACACGCAAGCATTCAAAATTATGACTCCATCATATGAAAACACTATCTTCTGCATTTTTTTTTTTTTTTGGCATTCTGTTCAATAACTTATAAAAGCATGGCTTTGAGAATAACCCCCCCCCATTTCTCTTATGATTAGTTCTACAGCTGATTGACTTGTTGGGCCTTTTTCTTTGATTCTTCAATCTTGTTAATCTCTCACAAATTCACTGGTGTTCAGATCAGGATTGAGGAGCTCAAACCATGGTTTTAAGAAGTTGTTCTGATTCTTTTCTGGCAAAGTATTGCATATTTAGGTTAGTCTCAGATCGTTATCCTCATGTAGGATAAATTCATCACCTATAATCCCATCAGTTTTCATTAAACCACCACCTGAATAACCAGCAAAACAACCTCATATTTTCACATTTCAACCACTTAATTATATGTCAAACACAGCTGCTCTCGAGCCTTTTTCCAACAACATACTGTTGCCACTTGGAACCAAATATTTCAAACTCGCTGTCATTTAACTAAAATTTGGCCATGGCCAAAAATTTCTCATCACTCTGGAAATAAAAGTAAATCTATTTTCAAATCATTCTCATATAGTTTGACACTTAACCATGGCCACTTCTAAATGCCTGGTTTTGAGTACTACTGATTGAACAATCGCACTTTTCAAGATTTCAGTAAACTCGTATTTGCATGTTAGATTCCATATATCACATTTTCCGGTTTTAGTTAATTTTCCATTAAGTAAGTGGAAAACTACAACTCAGTGTGCACTCCAGTACACTAAGTTAACATTGTTATGCAGATTGAGCAGGCTTAATTTAACTCTATCAAGCAAAATTAGAAAATTCTAGACTTATGTAAAACTTTTGGCCATGGCTGTAATTGCACCGTTGTCTTAAGGCATAGTTCTGATGTTGCCTGCCCCAGTGTTTTCTAGTTGCTACTAGGCCAGCCATTCCAACCTCTCTTAACTATTTTTTTTTTTGGTAGAAAAGGTTAAGCTAATTGGCTACCTATAAAAAAAAGGGTCTGCTCCAAATTTTTGAACTAGCAACCTATATTCCCATTCTGTGGTTTTTCTTCTTCTTAGCCTTTTAAAGTTTTTTGGCCGAGCCAGTTAACTTCATTCTATAAACAGTTTGCACATCATTCTGTGTGGCACCAACTTCATCCATATTTTTCTCTTGGGACTAACCCAACCTACTTTATGAAAGGCAATAATCAATGGCCTCGTTTCATACAAAATTTTGTTTTTATCTGCTGTTTATTTCTGCTAAACAAAGTAATAGCAGTCATTAAAAAGGAGGCCCATTATGCATTTATACAAAAGTATAGTATGAACTAGAAATTATTCAAATTAATTGTAAAAAATGATATCAGAAGGACAATATTGTCATTCTTTTGGTTTCAATGAATGTAACATTGATAGAAATAACTTGCTGGGTCCATAGTTATGCTCAAAGCTTCTGATGACATTGCCACCATTAATGATTTGTTCTGATACTTAGTTCACTAGATTTTTAATGAGTTTTTGCTGGGATAATGGATTTTCATTCACAACAAAGTGTTTAAAAAGTAGATAACAGTGTATTTGTGTGATGGGCTCATATTTTTAAACAATAAAATGGATGAATGAGCCGGATCTGTTTGACGCATCAAAATTTGAAATTGACATTGAGGCTGCTGGCAGTGGTTTTATCAGAGTTATCTGCTGCATGGCTAACTGCCAGAATAAACCATGGCTGACTGATCTCAGTACTTTTAATATTCTGCTGAAAAAGAGAAGAACTGTCAGGTTTTTCACCGTTTGTTTGCAGATTTCCTGTTTCTGTTTTGCAGAATATTTACAGCAAAAGTTATTTAGATTTTTTCTTGGGCAGGTTTTCTTAGAGATGATGCCTTTAAATAAGAAAGGTTAATGCCATTTTTATCTTTATGAATGCAATTTCTTTAATAACTTCATGTAAAATGGGAAAAAATTGCATTTATAAATTTTTTTGCTACATAATTGAAAATGAAATTCCTAAAATGACAAATTTCTTTTCTTTTTTTTTTAACTCTCACATTTATCAGATTAATAAAAAAAAAGAAAAAATTGCACAAGTAAATTGGTTTGGATCACTTGATTCATTCTATTTCTGGTTCTACACTTTGTTGGGTTGAAATTGCATTTCCTGAAAATCCACAGCTTTTAATTAAAAAATGAATAGAATTTTTCACTTGATCTTGGTAATAATCCACATTTTTATTAAAAAAAGAAGAAAGTTAACTGAATATATTTACACGTTGCAATACTAACGCAGGTCAGAAGGCGCATAATGAGTGTCTCATGCCTGGGGGTTAGATTGGTCGATCAAACTTGTCAGCTTACAAAGCATTCTTCTGTACATGGGCGAGGTGACTGTTACAACAAGCAAAGCGTTTGTTACTGATGGTGGTGCTATTGTTATATATTTATTAGTTTTCAGATAACAAGATTGACAATATTTGTTAGATAGTTGGCAAACTATCTTTGATTAGACTGGTTCTGGAGTAGTATTTTTTTTAATCTGCATTCATGCCAGCATGCCTTGGTACAGTATACTAAATTGTTTTGACAGATCCCATTTTTTAAAATGCTTTTTCAAAGGGAAAAAATGGATTGTTGTTATGTAGAAACTTGCTAGTATGTGTACATTGAAATCTTTACTTATATTTTTAAACAAAACTTCCATCATATGAAAATTGAAGGAAAATTAGTCAGACTATATATATTTAATTGATTTTTCACAATATAGCCTAGAATACTTCAAATAATTTTTGAAATTTCTTACTAAACATTAAATAAAAACTAGCAATAATGTGAAAGTGTAAAACCTCATGATTTAACTTTGGTCTCATATATCAGCACAACACCGTTTTGTTATTTGAGTGTTGGTTGGTTATGCATACTGGATTTTTGGTTGTTTTTTATAACTAATAAAGCATTGTTTCGGCTTTCCATCAGCCAAGCTTGAATACTAACTGTGGTTATTACTTTGTTAACTGGAGTTTATGTTGACAGCTAATGGTTTCACATTCTCATGTTTAAATTTAGCATGTATCATCTGCTCTTGCTGAAGCAGTGATGCCAACTGGGATAAGAACTGCTGCCAATATCTTTTTTACTGCATAGCAACAATGGGGTAGTTATTTTATGGCACTGATATTTATATCTTGTTATGTAGCGTTTCGTTTTTGAATTCAGTATGAGCACTGAGCTAGTTTAAGATACCTAGCCTCATGTTCTATCTTAAAATCTGAGGTATGGTCAGTTGGAACATCGTCTTCTGGTGTCGGGTTGGGCTGTGTTGACATGAACATTTTTTTCTTCCAAAGTTTGTCATTTTAATTAAAAACTTTTTTTTTTTTTTTGCTAAGAGAGGAAATATAATCTACTGAGCATAACTGTGTCTTAAATGTTAACTTCATCGTTAACAAAATATTTGGTGTAGAGTATAAATCAATTAAATCTAACAAGATACAAGACAGCACAGGGCTCGTTGTTAAGGAGGAGCTGTTTTAAACTTAGGAGTGGTATTGCAGGGTGACACTACAGCGAAACAAAGGGAAATACTGTCTTTTTGTTTCTACAAGTGAATTTGCTATGGTTACCAGATCACTGACTGACTAACATTTTTTTGTCAGTTTGGCTGAAGAAACAAAATTATTTGCTTTGATGTATAGATTTCTGCCTATAAAGCGTCTGTTTTTAAAAGGCTTGTTCCTGCTTTATTTTCCTGATACTTTCATACTGTTGTTTTGTATCAGATGTTTTGGGATATTTACAAATAAGCATAAATCTGATCATCCATGTGGATTATGTATTTAAAGAATTGATTCTCTCTTAATTTTTTTAAAATTTAGTATGTGTAAAAGAAAAACTTAAAAATTTTCATTTCAAGATCATTTAAAACCAGAACCAAGATTCAGAAACAAGAAAGTAATGAAATGTGAATATTTGGACCTGCGTGTTTGTTCACCTTCAATTGTCATGTTCTTATTGATTGTTCAATAGAACTTTTAAGTTAACTTCCTTCAGTACTTGTTTATTTGAAATAGTTTTTATTTCAGGCTTGAAAGGTAACCAAAAGATTCTAACTATGAACAAATATTATTTTAGTTTATATTTTGCATAGTTATCCAGGGAAATTGTGCATACAGAATTTGTTAATGTTGGGGGTGTGTGTGTGGAAAAGGTATCTGGTTGTTTGAGAAATATGTGAAACAGATTGATTTAGCTACCTCAAACAACGGAAACCAGATGCTTAGTTTAGGAATTTCCCACTATCTTGTTAGTGTAACTAATTAAATAAATTATGTTTCAGTGATCTTGATCACCATCATCAGGGAGTAGTTCTGAGAAAAACTGCTTTGGTATGCAATGATGTTAATTTTCAGTAGGTGTTTTTATATTTTGGAAAATATCAGGTTGTCAAAAAAGTTTTGTCGGTTTTTATATTATGTTAATCTTGAGGTTTGTTTCTTGCATGCTTGTGAAGGCGTATTTAGATAAGTTATACAGTCGACCCCCGTGCAATTGCGGCCCCAGTTATCCGCGGAATTTTCCTTAGAACCTAACTAATAATTATTCGTGGAAATTCCTGCATATTCGCGGAATCGCAAATATCTTACGTGATTTTTTTATGGCTTTTTTCGTGGCAATATATATTTTTTCACGCTTTTTAACACTAAATTATTAATAACAATATAAGTTACTAATTTTGTAATATAAATACTAACGTAAATTCAGCAAAATGTCAATATAAAATAAACGCTATTGGCTGGAGGTTTGAAAGTAGCCAATCCGAGAGCATTATTCGTTTCTCCTCGCTGCTGATTGACTGCTGCCCACGAGGCGCTGTCTCAAGCAGATGCAGCTCAGCAGCCCCGCATCATCCCAGTTTACTGCGTGTAGCTATCTCGAGTGTTTCGCTGAGTGTTGTATTTTTTATTAAATTATTATTATATATTTACTTATATATTTTTTTATTATATGTTATGCTATATTTTGATGTTTATAGGCATTTATAGGCATTTTTATGGACCATGTCCAATATTTGCGGTTTTTCACTCTTCGCGGATGCTCTAGGAACGTAACCCCTGCAAATACCGGGGGACAACTGTATATTGTTTTGTAGCATGTGCTTTGGCATACATTATGCAAAATCTACCTGTTAAAAAATCATATGGATATTTGTTTCAGGGTTCTGAGTGAAGCAGGGATAGAAACGTATTTTGTGCCATTTTACTACACGAGTTCAAACTGGGCCACAGAGTGAGTGAGGCGACTCGTAATGTTAAGCAAGCATGGGGCGAGGACACAGCAAATGAGCGTACAGTACAACGGTGGTTTGCAGAGTTTCGATCAGGAGATGTGAGCCTTGAAGGTAAGGAACGTAGCAGACATCCTTCCGGCTCTGCTGCTGATCATGTGAAAGCCTCATTTGAAGCCGATCCAGAAAAAACAGTGCGAGAAATTGTTGGAAAGTTTGATATAAGCACTGCAACTATTTCCAAACATCTTGATGCAATTGGCCAGGTGAATAAGCTTGACAAGTGAGTGCCTCATGGGCTAAATGAAAAACAACAAAATCGTCGATTAGAGATCTGCTCTATGCTTCTCATAAGAAACAGAAATGACCAATTTTTTACTCATGATGAAGAATGGATCCTTTATGACAATCACAAATGATCAGCACATTGGCTCAATAGAGACAAGGCACCTAGCCACATTCCAAAACCCAGCCTCTACCCAAAGAAGGTCATGGTCACTGTCTAGTAGACTGAAACTGGTGTCATCCACTACAACTTCTTGCAACCTGGAAAAACCACATCTGAAAGGTACTATTGTGAATTAAATGTTGTTCATCAGAAACTCTCCCAACAACAGCTGGCATTGGTGAATTGAAGAGGCCCAATCCTGCTCCATGACAGTGCTCGTTTTCATGTTGCAAAAGTGACTCTTCAGAAACAGAACACATTTGGGTATGAAGTTCTCCCTCACCCAGCCTAATCACCAGGCCTTTTCCACAGACTACCACCTTTTCAAACACCTTGACAGCTTTCTCCATATGAAATCCTTCCCCAACCAAACAGCGATTGAAACTGCCTTCTATCAGTTTATCAACTAGAAATCCAGATTTTTTTCAAAGGATATAAATGCACTTGTAACTCGTTGGCAGATGTGTGTTAATTGTAATGGAACTTACTTTGATTAATAAACTTCATGTTTGGCGACGATATGAAGTCTGATTGTTGCGTAAAAAAACAACAAAACTTTTGTAACAACCTACTACATATGACTGGTTTTGAATCTGTGACCTATTTGTTGGCAAGTTTTTTTTTTTTAGACCAATGCTCTAGCCTGCTGTGTCACTATGACATTACCTAACTAAATAGTAGTTTTTGCGATATTTAAACCTACCTTTCAGTGAGTAGGGATATGCATATTCTGCTCATCCCAACACAGAGGTTGCTTAGTTTTTTGGATTTCAGAGCCATGTAGACTCTCTTTCATTTACCTCTTATAGTCAAGTTGCCCACAGTTAATGATGGCACATTCTGTCTATTTGACATGGTGATTGCATGCTCTGCTAATGCTGACTTTTCTTGCTGTACTCTACTGTTCTGGTGGAACAAAGGCCCACTGCCAAAACCAGTCTACCGCAGCTACAGGCATTGGAGTAGTACCCATGGTGGATAACATTTTGCTTTGGGCCAGATATTTTAAGTGATTTTTTAAATGGTCTTTGTGAATGACATTGATGTGGGTTGAATTACTTGCAACCAGGCCAAATGTTCAGAAGTTCTTTTAAAGTATGGAATTGCAACCATTTGTTGTAACTGTTGATTTTATTGTCCTGTCAGATTGTGTTGACAGGCATTCTTCATAAAGTTGGATAGATGTTGCTTTTCCAGTCCTAGAACATATTTGACAACTAGAAGAAACATTGCTCATGGAAATGAGTTTGAGTAGGTGGATTTTTTAGTGCAATATGCAATATAGTTTTTTCACTAGTACCAGTTCTGAGAAATTCAATATTTTAGGCTTGAATCAATAAATCAGCCAGTAGAAATATTTTTGAAAAAATACAGGGTGTCTCAAAAAAATGTACTCACACTTCGAATGACGAGAAATCCTTTAAATATATCACCTATTCTGATATAATCTTCACTGAAATTTCTAATTAGTCATTACATTTAATCAGATAAAAAGGTGTAATTGTAACATTAAAGACTATATGCAAAGATTTTTACACCCCAGTTTACCTGTTAAAGTGTGAGTACATTTTTTTGAGACACCCTGTATAGGGTCAATATTTTTTTTTAAAATGTCATGGATAAAATATCAAATTTGCCTACATTTAAGAATTCAAAACTAAAGCTGATAAGAAAACAATCCAATATATTTTTTTTCCCCTTTAAGTATCTTATCAACATTTTAAAAAAAAGGTGGTTAGGGTTTCGATAAACAATTATTTTCATTTTCTTATTCTTAAGATAGTCGAAGTCAATTACTTGAGGATATAAACATTCAGAGATAAGCAAATCTTTTTTTGTTTGGTCTTAAAAGGAGATTACAGAAAAAATAGTGTGAATTTGTCAAATAGAAATTACAAGAAATCAATTTAAAGATGACTGATTGGGTTTAAATATTGTAATTTGCTGAGGAAACAGTGTCTGGTTTGAATCTTAAAGGGTAGAAATCCACATAGTTGATGTGAAAATGGCACCCATAAAAAATACTATCGCACTTAGTAGGTCAGATTATGGAGGGAAGTTCTTCAAAAAAGCCTATGATCACGAAACAGCATTGATTTAAAAGTAAAGAAAAATGTTCATTTAGTGTATAAATATATATATATATAGTTGAAGAATTTTCAGCTTTGGCTAGAATGAAAATTGGTTTCTGCTCTTAGGAAATGGAAAATTTGCCTTTGAAGCAAATGGATTTTATTTATGCCTTGGTTTTGAATTGTTGATTTGTTCAGATGTATCTTAAATAGTTTGATTTGTTTATTCATTTACAGAAAGGTCTTTAAAAAATTAATTTTGACTAGTAAGCTTAATTTTTTTCTTTTCTTGTGTGTTTTTAATGAGGATGAATAGTTTCTGATTAAATAATAGTATAATAAATTACATTTTTAAAGCTATGAGGAAATAACATACTGATCAGGTAAAAAATTCATTTGGAGCTACTAATTACACATCTTGGTTCTAAGCCGATTGTCTCGCTACATGGAGATGACATATTGATCATGTGTCACTTCAAGCGCACAAATGTCTTTGATTACTCACAATTTGAACTGCAATCGCTGAGTCATGTAACATGTCAAAACTGCATTATTACTTGCATTCTGCAGGTAGTAATGGTTATTAATTTGCTTGTGTGGAATGAGAGTTTTGTTGAGAAACAGCTGTCACTCAAACTGTGATGGACAGTGAGGAGGATGGAACTAATGAAAGTTTACTGCTGATAGTGACCTGTAGGCAACACGTCTTCAGTTTGTTCTTGGCCCTAGCCTTGCTGAATTACATGGAGGTTTTATAAGGGAGGACAATTCCTTCACAGTGCTAAATGCGGTCGATGCAGTGAGTCACTATGTCTAAAAGACTGGTCTACAGTGACTCATTCTTTATTTGCAAACACTGTTCTCTGCCTCTGATGATGGCAGGAGGAGCAAGTGGCATTGTTGAGCACAATTGCCATTAACAATTGCAGAATGATTTCCTCCTGGATCATGGCAAATATGAATTAACTGACAGGAAAAAAAGGGGGGACGGCAATGTTGTTTCTAGTTTACCCTAGGGAAAATTACATTTTTATATTAGTTTCCAAAATTTAAGAGGTTGAGGTGAAAAGAGAGTTCAAAGTAATAGTGAAATATCAATGATTTCTATTGATAATGGTAATAATAATCATAACGAGGAGAATATTTAGGATGATAATTAGAAAACTATTATGTTGATGATGATGATAAAAACAGCAACATGTTGAAGTCAGTCAACCAGTATCATAACTCTTTACATTCACCTACGAATAAATCTCTCTATACCCCTTTTTATAAGAAACAGATGCTTAGCAGAAATATCCCCCAAAACAAAAGCCAACATGCATTAAAGAACTACTGAAATCTATGGAGTTTTAACATGTACTGTTGTTTATAATTTTGGATTTTGTTTCAATCCTAAGACTACTAACCAGATTGCCCAGAGACCCCATATATGTTTGAGAGCTTTGAAAAGAGAATAGAAAAGCAGTATCAGAACCTGCAATACCATAATAGCAGTCAAGGATGTAAAACAGAGGCTCAGGAGACGACATAATTGGCCACTTTCTTTCAGAATTCCGACTACTGTTACTTCCAACATAAATGGTGTCAAAACTGGGGAAGAATGATGCATTTGAAAGTTGTGAATTGTGAAAGTATTTTGTTTCTTTCCTCCACCAGTGTTAACTTAACAAGAATTAATAGAAAATCATTTTTTCCCTCTTCTTGTTGCCATAGAACTGCAGAAGAAGTTTGTTAATTTCTGGTCCATATTGAGGATTTGATGACTCGAGCCAATCTGGTTATGTCAAAGTGAAAATGGGTTGGTTGGCCCCTGTGATAGCTAGGTTCAAAATATACCACATAAATACTAGGATAAATTAAAGAGAATAAATCTGTTAATTCAAATGGACATATAGTAAAGAAAGCTAACACTCATCTGAACAAATCAGCTTTAACTTAGAGCCTTGAAGAGTAAAAGTAGCCAAATTATCACAGAAATCACAGGAACATCCAGGTGATGTGGGTAAAATTTAAATGGTGTATGTTAAAATCAGAACACATGCAATAAAAAATAACATATTCAAGCTACTAGATATAAACCCAAGGAAAGCAATGAATTCCAAAAATTTCATGATGCGGGAGAAATCCAGAAAGTAGAAGAATGCACTTGGGCCAACAATAGATGATACATGTCAGTGGAATGTGAGTAGTTACTCATCGCTGGTGGTGTTAATGAAAAGTTGGAGTGAATAAATTTCAGGTTAGTGTGTACAACTATGAAAAAAAGAACTGGACAAAACCTGTTTCTGTGACTGTTATCAGTACACCACATCTTAACTGCAGAGAGCTCTGAACAAAAGGTATTAGAGTCATACACTATTAGCTCTTAAATGCAATTTACAGATAATAGTTTATTGAGTTACATGCTTTGAAAATGATAAAATAAGCCCATCAGCTAGATTGCATTTAATAATAATAATAATAATAATAATAATAATAATAATAATAATAATAATAATATAATGAAGTTACAGTGTAAACAAACAAGCTCAGTGGTTTATTTGTATTTAAATACATATATTTATACAATAGCATTTGTTTAAATTGGTTAGCAGAATATTGTTACAGCAGATCAACTCTTTCAGTGTTCAGCTTGAACATGGCACTACTGTTCAGATACCATATTACAGATTCCCCCATTGCATTTGTTTGAAAGTTTACTGGAATCTTATGCTCAGTGAAGTGTCAGAACTGCTTGTTTCCATTACTTCATATCAAAAACAATGTTTATCTCATATTAGGATTCTACTATTTGTACTAATTCAAGTTAATGCATGCTACTATAACAGAACGTGATTAAATTTACTAAAATGTTTTTGAAAAGTGTAATATAAATTCTTTCAAAATACTTGAAAATGCATTTCTGTAAGTTTAGATTTGAAAAATTTTATGATGGAGAACTGACTCTGAATCTCATGTTTAGGTTAGAACTTTTAAGTGCAGCTGAAACCATCTTGTTTATATTTTGTTTCTAATCTTCTGAGCAATCTGCACAACTATAACATACAACAAAACATCATACAGTGTACCACCTTGGATTCCTATTGACGGAAAATGTGTGTGGTCTTTTTGATAGGTCTGCTTTGGGTGTTGCTCGTGTTGGAAAAGTATCAAAATTACTGGTTTTTATTTAGGCAGTGAATTAAGTCTTTATTAACATCTTTATGTTGCTTGAACAGAAAGAGTGATAACATAGTTTTTTTTTCATATCCTTACTTCACCTTGTTTGATATTCTATAATGATATTTTATCCATAAAAATAATGGCATCAATGTAAATACTGATGATAGAACTAATTCTGAACTATAAATGAAGTTTGATAATCAAATAAATCAGTTTAAAAAGTACATTAATGAAACAGAAGAGAAGAAAACCACATTCTTAAGAATACATTAATCGTTTTAGTTACAATTTGGGCTTGACAACAACATGGTGTGACAGAGACTAGATGTTTCTCTGGCTTTTTGTGTGCATCAACCAAATGGATGTTGTATATGGTAGACAACAACTACAGTGTTAGTAGAGAGTGATTTTGTTTATGTTCTTTAGTTAGTTTCCAATTACGTACTGCATGTGCATTTGTGAGGTAAACATGAGGCTATAAACTACAGAAGTGTTTCTGTCTTGCTGGTGACCAAAGCTGGGCCCATGGACTGATGAATAGATGCTGTCTGTAGCTGATAAGCAGCAGTCCCCATCACTTGGGTACTGCCAGCCAGCACATTCAGTGAAGTGCAAAAAGAATTCATTTAAATAAGAGCAGTCAGCTGTTAATCACTTTTCCATCTGATGTGCTCAACCTGTTGAAAATTACCTGTCATCTACTCCTGGGTACTAGTTTATTTCCAGATGATGAAGAGCCATGATCCAGCTGAAAGATTGAATCTCACTTTGAGAAATTATTTCATACTCACAGTTCATTAAAGAATGTTTTCATACTTAAAGCCAAAGAGATGTAGAGATGATATGAATTAAGCAAAGCTAAAAAGTATAGTAACAAGTAAAATGTCATTAGCTTTTAGTATTTTGCAGTTAAAAAAGAGAGAGAGAAAAATGAGGAATGCTGCAATTTCTAGTTGAGCTATTTTGTTACTGCTACTAAAAGATAGTTTTAGTAGAATTTTATCTGATTTTGGCAAAACATTTGCACCAAGATTTTTATAGTTAATTGAGCAGATAAGATGGATGCATCATTTGAAGGCAGATTCATGAATGCAGTCAAGCTTGAAGACAGTATATCAGAAACAGACTTACTCAAAGTATAATCATTCATGCAATTTGAAAAAAATAAATTTTATTTGCAATATTGTTTAACCAGTTGAAATGGTTCCTAAAAAAGAATTTTTTCTTTGCTTTCTCTTTAATACTGCATTTTATGCATTTCAGATGCTTTTATAAAAAAGGAGCATCATCAAGATGATGAAGCTGACTTCTACATACAACTTTGGGCCTCTGTTTCAAGGTTGTATAGATGTATTCATGTTTTTTTTTTCCTGTGATGATTCAGTCCAGAATAGTTGGGTTGTCATTTGCAACCATATCCAATGCTCTGTATATCAAGTCATTTAACAAAATGTTTCAAATTTTTCAAAAGAATTTTTATTGACAGAGCTGTACAAGATGCCCAGTGTTGCTGCTATGATACTGATTGGCAGTGGACAAGCTGAGAAAGGGTCTGTGCAATGTCCTTGTTGTGGCTTGCCAATGGCATGCCCTTCATGAAATTGTTTGTACCACTCTTATTAAATTATCCTTCAAGAAATTTACATAAAAGTTACAATGTAACTACTTGTATACTAATTCTTTTAGTTGAAATGTTTGCTGAATTTATAGCAAAATTTAGTATGGTTTGAATTAAGTGAACTAGCAGAAAAGTGCTACCATCATGTAAACAGACACTTTAGGGCAACAAACGGTTGTCTCTACTTCAGCAAAACTAAAAAAAAAATATATATAGTTTTGGAAAAATATTTGTTGGTAAAATAAGGGAGGTTTATGTAACATGAGAAAAGGAGAGTGATCTTTTGAAATCAGTGCAAAAATATCATAGGTTTGAAATTTCCAATACTAGTAATCAACTTTAGCTTGATGGTGGCATTTAAACACCTGCTTTTTCCAAAATGGTAGTGTAATTGGCCATACAGGGAGTTTCGTCTGCCACCTTAATTCTATTCATTCCATTCAATAAAATGATTGCTTTACGGTAATCAATTAATGGTTATCACCTTGAGTATTTTTAATGGTAGATAACCAGAATACTGAAAATTCTTGATTTTTTTCTAGAAATATTCTATCAGATCTTCTCCCAAACATTTAAAATTCAAATTGGATAAAACCAATGTCCTTGTCCTTTGAACATGCTCAAAATACTTTAAAGCTGTAAAGATTTTTGAAAATCCATTCAGAACTCTACCTTTGATGTCTTTTCTCAAATAAAGATTTTGTGCTTGCACAGCATATTCAAAATGTGAACAAACTGAAATGATACACAATGGAACTAAAATTCTTTTTGGTTTTTGTTTAGGTAGTCCTAGCATTCTGTTATCTCTGTTAGTGGCTGAAATAACTTGTTCTTTATACTTATGATTTTTGTTAATAATCTCCACATCCTTTTCTGAAGTCACATTTTGTAATTTAACATCTACCATATAATAATGATTATGATTTACTCTATTTCCTGTTTGATTGCATATTTTGGCATTAAAATCTGTTTTGCTGATTATTCTAATAAATTTAGGTTCATCTGATATTTCTCTCTCTCATTGTCTTTATTAAACATTGTGTAAATTTGAGTGACATCCAAAGCTAACTTTAATAAATTTTGCTTTGTCTATTATGCCAGCAGTATCATTTCTATAACTCAAAATCAAGAGAGGTTATAAACAATCCCCAATAGCACATCACTTGAGACTTGATATGAAGAACGATGGTTCATTTAAAACTATACTGTGTTTAATTTTTAAGCTCTTGTTTATCTATAACAAAATACTAAAAGCACACATTTCTTTTGTCCTTTTTTCTGTTAGTTTATGGAATGACTTTGAAGTGGAAATCACAAGAGTTAGATTAGAGGTAGGAGTCTATGTCTAGAAGAAAAATATTTGAGTACCCCAAGCAAGGAAGAAGGAAAAAAGAAGAAACTCATCAAAGAGACTCTGGAGAGGTTGAATCATAATAACCATTCTAGAATATGCGTACGTAGTAGCCACAAGCGGGACACATTAGCGTATCTTATTTTGCTGTGAAGTAAGAAACTCGGTGATACTAGTCAGGCTCTGTGAGAAATGCCGAGATCTTTTCATCTTTAAGAGCATTAAGAGAGAAGACATTAACGTTGTTTTTGTCAAACATCTACTTAATGTCTTTCTTTTTGTTGTTTTAGTTTTCTTTCATTTTTTCATTTCGGAAAGCAGACTTCAAATTTCCTGAAAACACTAGAACTCTTTGTTTACTGAGTATTTTTGTTGTTGCTTTTTCCTAAGAAGTATATATTTTAGTTTCTGCAATAAACGTGTGTATTAGAAATCTGGTGTGGTTTCAAGTTCTAGGGACTATCAAATTTTGGTAGTTTTATAAAAAAATAATATTTAAAAGAAACCCAGTCCAGTCCTGCACTGGGGATTCATATTGCTGTATGTATACTTTTTTTAAAAATGAAGATGAACTGAGGCTTCAGATACTGAGACTGGTTCTTTCTGAACAAACCGTACCTTTTATTTTTTTTTTCTATTTTCAAAATTCTCAACAAGTCAAATGTAATTTAAAAGTTAAAGCCATGAGGGCTTGCTTATAAAAGGTACAAAAATCTAAATGGTAGTTAATTAAACATCCTGAAAACTTAGCAACATAACTGCTGAATGTGTGGAAAAGGAGGCATATTGATTTTAGCCCTGTCTCACAAACTCTCATAAACTTTGTTTATGTGGTAATGTGAAATATGACAAAGGGCGCCAGCAACCATCAGTGCTGCCTGCATCAATATGGAGATTACATTTCATTTAAATGGACTGTCCTTTTCAGATCAATCTCTGTCAGGGTTTCAGTCAAACTTTTAAAATTAAGTTTATTGATGCAGCTCTCGTTGCTGGCCACATAATGACTTGCACATGTAATCAGAGATTCCCCGCCCTCCCATCTTTCCTAAAACATACTTTGTGTGATGGATGATGTTGGTGTAAAGTTGGGTCATTCTTAATATTGGATGTTGTTTGTCTCTCTCGCTAATAAAAACACCAGTTTTATAATGGGGATTCTGATGATTATGTGATTAGAATGTCTGTTGTGTGTAGAAAACCACAGGCATTAATATTATTGCCAGTTATTTCATAGAGTTTTCAACAGTAGTGTATATCTAAGGATTGTTTTTAGAACCCTTTTATTTAGTTCAACATTCTTTTTGCTTGCTGAAATTATTTTCCCCTGAATTAGCTAAAATTTTATATCTTTAAATCGGCATTGAATTTTTGGTGAAGTACTTTTTATCAGTATCTCTTAGATATAAAGATGCCAAGTTTGGGCTGCATAATCTAGATGAGGTCAAACAAGTTTTACATGAAGAAACAAGAATGCCCAGTGTCATCCTCTAATGTGTTTAATAGACAAGATTCTAATACAGACGAAAGATTAATTTCTAGAATATACAGTGCTATTAATGCTATCTATATTCACCTATCTTTTCTGACCTATGTGTTTCTTTATTGTGAGGAGACACAGTGCATCAAGCTTTACCCTCTTTTACATTTTTACATACAGAAGAGTTCATGAATCATAACTAATATCTTGTTGTAGATAAAGTGATCTAAATCCAGTAATTTAACTGTCTGATTTGTGTAATGCATGATTAGATCCTGTAGTATATGCTGTTAGACCGTCTGCATGAAATCAAGTTCTTAATGTTTTAGTTCTTGGATTGAAGGAAACAATTATTTTTCTATTTTCTTATGCATGGAATCAGCTAAAGGTGAGTTATCTTTTGTAAATGAAAGTATTCTTGGATGGTGGAGTCTTATGCTGTGTTCAGTGATGGCAAATCTTGCTGACTTCTTCAGGGAATGAAGCAGCTAAAGCTCTTCTGATTAGTAGTGAAAGAAAATATATAGGGCTAGCTGATACTGAAGAGAAAAATAGTCAGGTAGTAGCCAGACCCCAACCATCATGGTAGACCTGTTATCACCATGGCAAGTAGGTATGGTCTGTCAGTCCACCGCTCAAGAGATTATTTGAAAGAATATGTGCAATCATTATGACCAGACTTGGTTAAAACTTCTCATTTAATGTCCATGTTTTAAATTGTGAACATGGTTAATGATTTAATTTTTAAACAAGGAAGACAATTCTCGATGAAAAACTAACAACTAACACACACATAAACTTAGAGGTTTTGAACATAGGTAGAAATTCATGGTTTTAATGAGCCTTTTGGAAATCTCTTGTGGTGATCTCCCTTTTCTTTTGAGTTTTAAGTAACTTCCTTTATGGTTGCAAAAGATTTTATAGTAGTACATAATAAAAATTAATCCAAAAACAACAAACAAAATATCTGAATTATATTGGCTACCACACACTGTGCACGCACTTAGTCTTATTATTCTTTAGTTTGCCATGAAATATAAAGCACCAGTGTTTGTAAATCTACAGGAAATAATGAGTGAGTGATCAAGGTGTCTGCCTTTAGTAGATTCTGTTCACTTCTCTCCTTTTTAAAAATGTCCTCCTCTTGTGATTCCTTGTGTAATAAAATTTAAATTTCTAATCCTTTCTTTCCTTCTTACGCTACATTGGACAAACTTGTGCTCTAACCCTAACCCAGCACCAGTTATATGTGCTAAGTTAAATTTTTGACAAAATTGGTATAACCCAGTTACAAGCTTGGAGTACGGGTTCGAGAAACCCTGCCCGACAGCGAAGTGTTGCTAGCCTGTCTTTGATAATAGTTTTCTCTTTGCCGTGTTCTGAATATGTAGTGGGCATTTTTTTTTTAAAACTATAATTCAAAATGTTTCATCTTATTTAATTGCTGCAACTCCTCCAGTTTTTGAATTCAAAGTGGGAAAGAGGAAACCTGTTTCCTTTTGTTTAGTTTAATTGTAGGAAGAGGTATGTTAGTGGTTCACCTGTGTTCTTGGTTTGTTGAACCAAGCACATGCACATTGTGCGCTGAAAATGATAGAATCTACCAAGCTACATGAGCAGTTAATATTTTGGAGCTTTAAATCATTTGTGACTTCTTGCCTGTCTTGACTAATGCATTGTTGATGATTGCTCTATCTTGACGTTGATAAACTTGTTGCAGCAACGTTGCTTTTTTTCTTTCTTTCTTAAATTGCAGAGATGATCATTCTAACCTGATGATGATGATGACTTAAGAGCTATTGATAATAGTTTGAGAAACGTGTAAGTTTAGCATATTTTGCAGGAGAGATTGCCGCGGTGATTATCTAACCAGTTGTGGTATAACACACATAAATTCTCACAAAAGTAAAGTATTATGTTAATTTAGAAACACTGGTTTTCGAGATGGGAAAGAGTGTGCAAAAGTAAACATTAAGAGTGGACTTCAGGCCATAAGCATATAGGCGAGCTGTAGTGAGTGTCCAGTATTTGAAAAACCCCCCAAAACAGCTATTGCTTAAATTAGAATATTTTAATATAAACAAATAGCTTTTGTTTTGGATTTAAAAGGAAGGACAACTTACCAACAACAGCTAAAAGCACGTGGATTGTTATAGTAATTTAAAATTGTAATTCATGGTTGATTTTTTTTTTTTTAAATAACATGTTGATGATAAATAACCTGGTTAGCACGAAAGAAGGTTGTTGCTTATAACTAAAAATGAAAAGAATATCATATACGACTGGTTCGTTAGATGACTGATATTATTGAGTACGAGATATGCTTACACTGGGAAAATTAATGAGCTATTCGGAGAATATAAAGTCTGAATTTCAAATTACTGTTTTTGTGGAAACCCTATATCTTTAATTATCAGGCATAATTATTCTGGCGTTTAATGGATGATACATCTTTAGCAGATCCCTTTAATTGAGTGCACTTAACTTTGTAAGGGTCTCTTCAGAGGAAGGAAGAAAATATGGATGGGAATTTGAAACTGCAGTCTTTCAGTTTCAGAAAAAAACCAGCAACAAAAATAAACAGGAAAAAATGGTTACTGCGTGAAGCCTGAGTCAGGTCTTAATTTAGCTAGTTTTTTACATTACATTTTATTAAACAAATCAGTTTACATTAAGGTACAGTAATTAAAATATTAAATATGGATAGAGCCAAGAAAAGAATGAAGTTAAAGTGTGGAGACTACTAGGCTCTGTTTGTGTGGAAATATCGGTTTTTTTTTTTATGATTTACGGAGTTAACGTTGTTTTGAATTCTTTGTGCATGTGTGGGATGGAGAGAGAATAAATTAGTGACTAACATCAGAAAACACTACATATTTAAAAAAAAAAAAAACCCAACAGCCCCTAAAATCAACATAATTAAGCAAAATGTTACGAGTTCAATTCATATAAATTAGACAATGTACTAATATTAACATTCTAATGTAAGCTATCATTACTCTTAAAGGTTCATTAGCCGATAAACACATGTAGATTAGTATGCTGAAAAAAATGGCAAGATGTTACTTTTCAGTTAGTATTTTTTGTTTATGTGTTTGGTTTTTTATCTTGTGGAATTTGTGTTATATTAACGAAGACGTCTTGTTGCCCGAATATGTTGTGATGCTGAATTTACTGTAGAGTTTGTTTAGTTGCGAGTCTGACCGGACAGAACCTTGTTGTTGATGTTATAAGTTTTGAAAAATCGGATAAAACAGTAGAAGATACACAAAGTTACTATCAGTAATGGTTTCTATGGTAATTTTTCTGAAAATTTGTTTTCAGGATTTTGTTGTTGTTGGTCACTGTTTTCCACATAATAGGTAAAAAAAAGTTAAGGCTTTTTCATCTATTTCTCCTGCGCCGTTGGGGAAAGGGTTGATCATCTTTTTGCCCTAAAAATCTATTAGCAGTTTGTTCCTGTATACAATTAACAACAACAACAAAAAAAACTTCCTTTTTAATTTGCATAAATTAGTATTAGCAGGTGTTTTCCCACCCCTCCCTCATTTTTGTTTTTAAGGGTGCTATGTCTCAGTTTGAAGATGCTCAAGAAAATTTGTCACAAATGCTCATCTAACCAAATCTGCCTTATCATTAAATTGAAACTGTAACATCCTTTTCTGTGTTGTGTTAGGAATCTCTGATATTAATGGTCTGTCATTTTCCTTTAACTACAAAATTTTATGAGGAAATGAACTAAGGTTCTGATGGGAAGATGCCAGATCTTTGATCGCTATAAAGTATAGAACGCGGTTCCATTTTATTATTTTTTTTTTTTGCCTGTTTACTGAGTTCTTAGCAGTGTTTCCTTTTGTTTATGTTTATACCAATTAGCCATTTTAATCAGGTTTTTTTTTTGTTTTACAACGCATGTGGAAGTGAATGTTTATTTAATAACTTGCAAAAGACTGGAAAAATCCAACCTCGACAGCTAATTTATACCAGAGGAAAAAACAAAACAAATATTTATGAACATGTTTCTGGCAGATAAAATAGCTGTATGGTTTTATCAAAGCAAAATTGTTTATTTTTTTAAAAAAAAAAAATAATGTGTATTGGTACAAACATTCTCCATCCTTTTATATTCTTTCATTTTGCGTTAGTTTGATTACTTTGAACCATTTAGTCTGAGTTAAGTGCGCAGCTTTTGTTTGCTCTGATTCGTAGCTGCATGAAGTCTAACTGTAGATGTGGTCACAGGGGCAGTAATCAAGGCTGAACTGATCAAAGGTTCCAAACCCGTGGTATGCAAATGTACCAAAAAAACAAACACACAAAACAACTTTTTTCTTTCTATTAATAATGTTAATTAATAAAATTAATCATAGTAAGTTTTAATTAAGTTAGCATTCAACAGCATTCTATCTCATGTTTACCTGATTTTGCACCATTTTACATGCAGGTTTAAAAAAAATTTCTTTGAATAAGCTCACCGAGTGCCCAATGCAAACTTCTTGGATGACACCTAGATTGTTCACTGTGGTGGTACACTGCTGACCGGTTCTCCTGATTGGGTGGTACAAAAATACAAAAGGTTGGGAACTCCTGGTTTAGGTGGTTATGCAGGCTCAATATCATGATCAAGGAGCTCCATTGACATGCAGAGAATGCAAAGTCTCATATTTTAAGACGTTGAATTAAATAAACATTTCACAACATAAATCTGTTCATTTAAAAATATTCCCTTTATAAAATGGAAAAAAAAAGAAGACGAAAACAAATATCTGGATGATCTTATCCACCTCAGCATCGAAATGACCTCTTTAGCCATAGTTCACTTCATTACTCTGTTTTACTTGAATAACCATCAAAATATAGTGAACTACATTTTATATAAAAGTTTTTAACAAAGTTAGAATTACTAGAGCTGAACCGGTGAAATAAATGCAACTCAACCAGAGAAATTTGAAATCTGATGTCATAGTTGAAACACCAACAAAAAAGAGATCTCGCAAAGCATTTAGCCTGTCTTTGGACTGAAGCCAGCCAGTCATCCATTCACGTCAAGAGCTCCTGTAGGTCTTGAGGCCGTTTCTTCTTCGCGTGTATCGAAAGGGTTATTGTGAAAAATTACAGTACAAAAGCTGCAGGGTAGACATGCTGCTTGTCTCGACTTTTTCAACAGTGACAAGGAAACTCAAATTGAGGAGTGGAGAGAGAGAAAAAGAATGATAAGACAAAATAGCACATGTGGCAGCCTCAAGAACAATGCAAAGGGCAAGCCCCAGCCTCATTAAAAAATGTAAAGGGATTGTAGGTTTTTCATAACTTATTGATTGGTTGATTAATTTTAAATTTTCTTTATCAAAATGAGATTTATCCACTTAAAACAAACTAATGCTCATAGATTTTCCATATATAAAATATATGTACCCAAAATTAGCATTTGGCCTAATGTTATGCCTTTGTGCCCATTAGTTGTACTATTGATCTTAATCTATGCAGGTGAAAATTCATTTCACGTCCATATCATAATCTTTTGGGAAATACAGAGAGATCAGTACTCTAGAAATTCATAGCAGTTGTACTTCTGAAATATTGAAATCAAGCAACTGGAATGAGAAATGTGATTTAAATGAGTATCTTTGTTATGGTCATTGGCAAATTGCAACATTTATTGATCTCATACCATTGGATTTTTTAACCTCTCACTAAGTTAATGTAGCTCTCACTTTCAATGTATTTCTGTAACTACAGAATTTGGGTGTCTTGTATAATCCACACAGGCATCATAATAGAGTTGAATTGGTTCATACAATGTTGATCAGCAACTTTAATATCCGTTCAAAAAGTGTTGATCATTTGCCAAATGGAATAATTAATATAATTAATAAATGAAATAAAAAATGAATGGGTTTTATAAATGTGTGAATTGTAGATATCGATTTCACCCCTTGTTTCCTCTCCAAGTAAACATTCTAACAGAAGAAATATTAGGTACAGGAGGCATAATTTTCTTTGAAGACTATATTTTGAAATTATATAAACTATATCTATTCAAATAATTATCCATTTTAATCAAGACATAATATTACCAATTAGGGGATGGATTACTATTTGAGGTTAAAAAAAGATTTTAAAAATTTAAAGCATTCTTGAACAATATAAAGTGCTTTTCTCCTTAGTCTAAGGCTATACATTTCAATACATTTATCATTTTTATTTGAAAATAAATGTTAAAAAAATTATTATCTGAAAATTCTAACAGCATCATTTTTCAAATAGCTAATGTATATGCATAACTTGTTCCCTTCCATGGTCATGTGATAAATATTATCATAAACAGTAATTCCATTTACCTCCACTACGCAGTGATTTGATTTATATTTTCTGAAATATGTTCTATACTGTTATGTACTAATGCCTAAGTAAAGAATTTTGTTTGTTGCGCCCTTAAGTTGGTAGTGCAGAAAATTTAAATGTTAGAAGAGAATCTGTTTTAATAAATGCGTTAGCAAGGAGACCATATTAGACATGTTCAAATGAAACCTGACCAGATACCAGCATGACAGCGCTACTCCAGCCATTGATCATCCCTCGTGTATCGTAAGGACAAAAAAAAAAAAAAAATTTGCCGCACTAACTGTAAGCAGATCTGTTTCTATGTAACTACTGAGCTGGTAGAATTAAAATTAGATGCAAATGTTTATAATTAATAATAAAATTAATCAGTTATTTATAGTTATATCATTATTGATTTGTTCAATATTTTCATACAAAATGTCACAGACAAGAATTTGGAGATCAGTTATTTTCTGCTCTTCACAGATGTCCTTCCTTACACAGTGTTGGCATATTAGCTGAGTGATAACATGATTGCCAAACTATTGTTCTCATCCCTGTTTCAAATATTATTTGTATTTGTTCAGGAAAAAAAAAGCATTAACCTTGTCTGCTTTGTATTACTTGTTTTTGTTTTTTTTTAACGGTATAAAATTTGTATATTGTATTTTTTTTTGCTCTGCTAGTGCAGCTAAAATGGGTTCTGCTCAGTTATGTTAGCAGATGATATATACTTTTGTTGCTTAGCAATTTTTTAAATAATTTTTTTTTTCTTTACTTTTCTAAATCTGTTTTGGACGAGTGGTAATTTGATAACAAGCTTAACCACCTAGTACAAGAGTGCAGTAAGCTAGTGCAGCACTTACAGGTTAGGTGTGTGTAGGGTATCAAAACAGCTGTCTTCGCGAGTGCTTGCTTTAGTTTCCTTCAGCAACAAATCAGAGCAAGTTGCAGGACTTTTGGCTCAGTCTCCTCCTCTGGCTCAGGCCCAAAATACCAAGCTGTCAATGGCCATACTACTACTTTAACAAAAACAATTTGTTGGCTGAGCTAGAGTGGATGATTATATGAGGCAGGTCAATTCTTGTTTGGACCAGTAATTTTGATGGGTGGGTGGTTTTATTTCATGCAGCTGGTTATTTGAATAAATACAATGTATACCCCTCCTTCTTTCCGTTACTTACTGTACACGTACATGATTTTAAATAATTTTTAAGAAAAAACTAATAAAGGTCAGATCAGGTCATATTGTGTAGCAGTCTAAGTAATACTACTATTAAACCGCCACTGGTAACTTACTTTATTCATGTATGATTCTGTTACGATGGAATATTATTTAAGTTTTAGATAAATCTATTCATTCACCAGTTTTTGTTGCAAACGTTATTTATTTAATGTCAACATTTTTCTGCAACTCAGTTACCATTTTTTCATAAAACAACAACAAAAAAAACATTATCATTTTTAATCACGTCATTGTGAGAAAACCATTGTTTCTACCACCCACTCAGACACTTTGGCTAAATAGTCTTATTCCTAAATCTGTATTTTAGCAATCATTAAATTAAAGAGGGCAAATGTTTGTGTAGGGAAAAGTAATAAAAGGTAAAATTTGAAGTGATGTAAAGTAAAGTGAAGTATCCATGAAACGATTAACAAGTCTTCAGATTCTACAAATTGATGGTATGAATTTTTATTTTTAAAAAGAAAAAAGAAAAAGTCTGGACACCATGGACAAAATGTGGTTAGGTGACAGTCTTATATACTGCTGCTGAATGTGTTTCTGGTTTTACTTTTTCATCTGACTCAATTATGACATCAACTTTCTTGCATTGAAAAGTATTTTTATTATTTTTTTAGAAACTATGGTTTTCATGTATTTACAAAACAAAAAGAAAGAGTGGAACATGACCTGTCAGCCTTTTGCTTGTGTTGGATACTGGTTGATATTAGTTGTTGTTTGTAGTTCTTACTTGCTCTCTAAATTCTAGCTATGCTTTTGATTTTCACTTGGCATTGTGGGCGAGTGTGTGTAAATGTTAAAAAAAGAGAAGAAACACGTTTTCTCCAGAAGAAAAGAGAACACAACAAATAAGAACCGGTGCTGATAAGATTTTCAAAGGATCTGGAGTTCTTGTAGTTGCTTTTCTGAAACTGCATGATGTTATATGGGCCAGGTACTGGGAAGTTTTTCTTAGAGATAATTACAAAGAGTTGAACCATATATGTATGCATGTTTGTTCTGAGGACAAATTTAGACAGTTCTCCAGACAGGCAGTTTACCTAGTCTGACCAGAAGGTTATCAAAATGCTGATGACACTTTGCTTTAATCTGTTCTCATGAAATGTGTTCAACAAAAGGTTTTTTTTTTAATTTCATAGCTAACATGGAAATTTTCCATGTCTCATTAATTAATTGTTATACAAAGGGAGAAAGTTCTGTGTGTTGGATCAGATGTTAAACAAAATGCTTCATTTTGCTCCCCAAGCTGGAACTCGGGTTTTGAAACTTACAGGCTACATTCATTTCTATGCTGACTGCGTGAAGAGACAAAAGAAGTTAATGAAAAAATCTAACAAAAGCAGTTTTTATTTATTTTTTAGAAACAACATTTAAAGGTACATGTTAGGGATATCCCTGCATTAACCTGTGAGAGCAAGAAGGTTGAGTTTTGCTGATTGTTTGTAATGACTTGGCTCTTGCATTCATTGAACTTTGTAGAGTGTCTGATCATGTGGAGGGATTAAATCACAGAAACTTTCTGGATACTGGAAAAAAGGCTAGTTAGAAAATGGCTCTCTGTCTTAAATATGAACTATGGAAGGAAAAGGAATATAAAATTAAATTATAAAAAAAATATTCAGCATTAGAGAAATAAAAAATATATATATATTTGAATTTCTTGCTTGGGGAAAGTTCAGTAATTTAAAATTCTAGAGTAACTCTAAACTTTACATATCTGAACAGTGTGTGTAGCATAACTTTATATTTATGGGACAGCTTCAATAAATAAATAAATAAGCCTATTTTATAAACTTTTTATACAGGGTGTCCGTAAAGTTACTATACAGTCTTACAAGTTACTGGTCGTTGTTTCAATGCCGGTACGATGACATTTCTCAGTTTGTCCAGTACCTTTCTCCTGTAACAGTTCCGTCGAAGAACTGTGGACCCACAATTCCATCAGACGATATTCCTGCCCAGACAGTTATTCCAGGCTGGTTCAATTGGGACGTGATCGTAAACTGGTAAGACTGTATAGTAACTTTACGGACACCCTGTATTTATCTACAGAGAGATATTTTTTAAAATGAAGTCATTCAGGGGGGGGTCTTTTATTTTTAGGACTATGCAGGAATGTTGTCTGTTTTATAATATGCCTATAAATAAAGAGAACAAACAAACTAGGTCTGCAGGTTGGAGGTACAGTGGGAGTAATGTTGCTCATCATCCTGAAACTGGCTTGTTAAATGTGTGAAGTAACCATGTCCAGATTCCTGACGGCTGTGCATATTTCCATGTTTTACTAGTAGAATATGCTGATCAAAACAGACAGATGAAAAACAACTGCATTACTTTTATTGACCTTTTTAAAATTGCTTTTTTGTGATTTGTACTCTAATTATCCTTGTGTGGTGGTTTTGTCATTAAGAAAAAAAAGAGCAAAACATGCAAGACCTCACTGATATGTCTGAACATTTACAAGGCATGAGAAAAACTGTACATATTTATTAACAATTATTTGGAATGTTGTGTTTGGAAATTGATACAGAGCTAACAGGATTGTTCTCTGGTTAACTGGCTGGCATGTAGCCAAGAGATAAAGAAGAAGAAGAAGAATGATTTAGATGCATTGGCTGACAGCAGAAGGAGCAGCAACACTGATGGCCTCAAATTGTATCATGTTTTTGTTTTGCTTTTGTATTTTTTTTTTTAAATGGCCTAATGTTGTTGTCATTGTCATATCTAATATCCTTCTTTTGGCCCTGCCTTGAACTTGCACAAATAACATTGCATAAATTACGCAAAGATTACGCTAATGCACCGTTGCTATAGCAATGGCAATTTTCCAGGAAACCTGTGGACCTTTTTTGATTGCTTTGTAATTCTGGTTTCTCATTTGATGTGTTTTACGGCCCATAAACAGTGGCTGCTCCATCTTTCCAGAAGTCTTTCCTGGTAGAAAGAAGCTGGACTGTTCTGTGTTGGTGCCAGATTAGTTATTCTACCTCAGCAAATTATATCCTAGGAAGGAAATTAGAAAAGAAGATGCTGAGCGGTTATTGCAGTGCTCTCCATTTGCTCCATCCTAACCAATTAATTAAAAGTTGTAGCCACTCTTGCTTGTAAGGTCTTCCTTCGATGTGGCAGGCAGAAGAAAATTTTGGTTGCCAAATATAATATAATTTACTTTTAAAAGAAAAGGGAGAATGCAGTGTACCAAGAATAAAGTTGTTATAATTCTATTGATATGTAAATTTTGAAACTTTTTACTACTTTCCAGAAGTAATTACATGGAAATTACTCCAATCAAGGTGGATGCTATACTGACAAAGTATTTATTTATAAATATTTTTTGACTACACTGACCCACAGAAATCTTAAATGATTTTCCACCTTCTCTCTCTCAAAACACACACACACACACACACACACACACCACATCACAATTTCATCATCCTAGTTTAGTTAAGTTTCCTTTTACCTTCAGTTTTAAGGTGATTAGCAGAGGCAGTGAAGAGGCTGTAGCTTAGACAAGACATCACCAACCACCTCTGAGAAGTATTTTTATTTAATTATTTTTTGATGTTGAATTGATTAAAACTGATAGTTCATCACAATTATGAGCTTTACGAAGAATCAACAGAACTGCCAAATTTTTAAACGCCATACAACTGAAGTAAAGTAGATATTATTTTGCTGCATAATTTGCAGGAAGAAACATGGGCTGTTTGAAGTGATTGTCAAGAGTTAGGATCGTGGAGGGGAAGGAAAAAAACAGATTGCAAACTAAGTGAATAATCATTGTAAACTTAGTGTTGAAATAATTGAGAAAATAAAAATGTATGCAAGTTAATGAAAGGAACTAAAGACCATCTGTAATAATTAACCATACTCTGAATTAGGGTATTTTAAAATCAGGATAAACTGCTACCTCAATGTTGACTGATAGTGCATGATGGGAAATCCACCTGCTCATGAGTACGTTTTTAGCAATCTTATTTTTATAGACTTTTGCTGCATTTGGATTCATCCCTAAATTTTCCAGGAGCAAAGTGTTTTTTTTTTTATGGCTTAAACATTAAAATAAAACAGAAATTGAATCTTTAGATGCAGCATTTCCTTTCTGTGGGATATGAATAGTTACCATCCTTTTAATAGAATAGAAAGATCTCAGTTGGTAACTTAAAAAAGATAAAAGTAAACATCAGTATAAAGATGTTTTGTAAATATATTATTTCCTATTGATTCATTGGCAAATAAATCTATTCAGCACTTTGTGAAGATTTCAGTGAAGTTATTGGAGGTGCGCTCTGGCAGCCTTTCATCCATGTTGGCTTTGGTTGTAAGGAAATTGCTTTCTTGTTTATCGTGCTGTAAAGTATTGTCAGTCTCTCTCTTGCTTGTCACACTTAACCAAACTCATCCTATTGTGCCAAACACAACACATTGTTCTCATTACTTTCTAATTGTTTTTGTTTGCAGCAATTACTTAGCTGTGTTGTTTGGCTTCCAGGAAGTATCCTCATCGTTTGCCTCAAGCCAGTAGTGTCTACATCAGCCAGTCTTTACTTTATTTAGTATGATACTCCAGTTCTTTCCTTTCCTTTGTATGTGTGGGTGGGTGGGATATTGCACTCATGGCAAATTGGTTTTCTGAGTTAAACAACTAGTAGTTTTCTAGATGAAAAATTAATTTCTGAAGAAAGTTTGGCAGTTGGATTTGTGATTCATTACTGTGATATTTCAGTGGCCACGGTGGTAAACAATTGGTTTGACAAAAGTGTCGATGAGTTGTTGAGCATACAAATCAAGGTGTATGACTACTCTGGAATAAATGTGCAATTAAACCTTAGTTCTATTTAACAGGGCTGTTAAATAATCAAAACACTAGTCACAACAAGAATTCAGCTTTAGAAATCAAGCCAATCCAGGAAACATTGATTGCACTTTGATAAATTCTTATTGGTATTTGTTGACAATTCTAGCAGATTTCCCATTTAATAATTTAAAATATAATTATGCATAAATTTCTGTTGTCTGGTAATTACTATTCAAGCTTTACTTTGGATACCTAAACCCCTTTTTTTCTGTGGCTTGCTCCCTGGATCCCTTCACCTTTTTTTTTTCTTTTTTTTTAAATGTAGGAGAACACCTACGTGGCTGGATGGTGAAGAAGAGTGGAAAAACCATGCCAGGGAGGTTCTGCCAAACCAAGCCCGCTCCCGACTAGAATTTGAATGAAAAGTAAGCAAGTTTTAATGGCGTCTGTGGGGAAAGCTGACACGCTTCTTCTATTTAGTGAATCATTGTTTTTGCCAGTGTATCTTCAATTCTTAACATTTTAGGTTTCTGGCTTTTATGAACTCTTCTATACACATCAGTTCAGAGCGCACGTTCCTAGTTTTCACATTGTCATCTTCTGCTTTAACTTTGAAGAAAGAATAGAATAATAAAATATTCCACTAGCTCTTTTAAACATATGTCCTGGTCACAGGAAATTTAGTGCTTGATCAACTGGCTTATCTAAAAGCAGCTTGTTATTGTGTAGGTAGCCCTCCTTTTCTATTTTTTTTTTGTCTTTAAAACCTGGTCAGATCAAAAGATGGAATTGGTCAGAAAAGGAATTATGACAGAGATTGCATCATGACAAGAACTATCAGAAAATGTTAAAAAAAATTTTTTCGATTTCAGTTATCAAATTTTCTGTTTGTTTCATAGAAAAGTATTTTACTGACAGTCATATTTATTATTTATAAATGTTTTTAGGGTAGAGAAGCCCCCTCCCCTTGTTTTGTTGAGGGGTGGTGGGGTACTGATTAGCTGAGAATATGCTTCACACCAAGGCAGAACTCTTGTGCTTAATTTTTTAAAAATTTTTTTCAGAATGTTGCTTTAAATCTAGTCACAGTTAGTTAGAGGTTGTGCTATGGGACTATTATCTGGTGTCGTTTTGAATTTAAACATTAAATTCCATTTAATGCTACATTTATTGTATGTAGACGATCGCTTGTTTGTTATTCATTTAACGTGATAAAAGAGCTGGAAAAGGCGTCAGATCCCATTTCCCAAGCCACCTGCTTTGTCTGCAGAAGTAATTGTAAATAAAATCCAGGTTACAAATTGCAATGTTTGTGGAAAATGTAAGGCAGTAGAATGCAATGTTATAAAGACTCATGATTAGGTTTTGACCTTTGCTTATTGATTCCGAGTATCTATATCAAATCAGTATGGCAGAAGAAGTAAAAAAAAAAATTGATTGAAAAGAAAATAAAAACTCCACCTAAAATGTACAGTAGCAAAAAAAACACAAACTATCCTTGGATCTATCTGTTTTGGAGGTTGATAGACATTTTATTGACCTGTATACATTCATTAGTTTCCATGCTCTGGTAGCAGTATAAATTCATATTATATACGTAGCAGGGTTTAATTGCAAAGTCGAGAAGTTTGGTACCAGACTGAAATTTATATTAAATGAATCAGTTTTGAAAGATAACTGCTACCTGGCATCTTGCTGTTAATCATTGATGGATAAATGTCTTTAATGTGTTTCCATGAATTTTGATGTTAACCTATCAAGGATAACTTCAATCACGCTACAGGGTCAGAATGAATATCTTTACTTCCATCTCAGTCCTGTTTGATGTCCAGATCATCATTACAGAATTTTGTTAGGAATTGTACTTGTCACAGATAAGGGAAAGATGAAATTAGCCTTGTGGTGTTCTAACACATCTTTCTTTCCATTTAAATATTAGAAAAAAATCAATTTTTAGTTGGAATAAAATTCTGATATCATTAGACTAGTAAATTTGTTTGTTTGTATTTTCCAGATCCCTTAATGATATTGATTCACTCATTGCTTGAACATGAAAAAAAAATTTTTCTGTTTCTAACTGCCAGCTCTTCATCTGTCTGAGCCAGTTTGAAGATAAAACTTATTTGGTTGTGAAGTTTATAAAAAAAAATTGATTTTCTTTCCCTATGATGACAGAGATAATTTTGGCCATTGGCTTGGCCAGTGACTTAGTTTTTTTTAAAACCAGATCTTATTTACATGCAATAATTCTGCAAAGTGTGTCATTTATCTTTGGGATATTAGTTGTTGTTGTTGTTTTTTTCTTCTTTCTGAATGCTGGGAAAACTTGTGTTGTTGATTGGCCGGCCTTTTCTGGAAACATTCAGGCTTCTACTCCCCCCTCTCCTTGTAAGTCCTGTTCCCATTTAGCTGGAACTTCTCTCCAGTACTTTCTCTTGGGAGTTTGAGCCAGGGAAACACAAAAGGTACCTCTTTTTAAGCTCTTGCAGAACATTTTTTGACATTTAATATTCTGCTGAAGTATTTTGTTGAGCATTAAAAAAACAACAAATTAGGCAGCGTTCTTGTTTGGTTGACTGCTCATAATAAAGATGTTTCTGTTAATAAATGTTTAGCATGGAGCCGACATAAGATTGGCAAATTATTTTATGAAATGTGGTAATTAAAAAAGATGAATTTATTTATCACTCTTTGTAGATCTTGTTTAAAGGCTATTTTTTTGTTTTTCGGCTTGATACACATGGGCGCGCAAACAACTGAAGAGGAGAGTGAGTGATTATGAATTTACAGGTGAGGCAGATCCATTCAGTCCCAGGTCTTTAGTTAAGACTGACTGAAGTTCACATGGTGTTTTAAAGTTCCTTTCTTAAACACAAACATACAGGCTGCCATAATTGTGTACCTATTAATAACCTGATTCATAAAACTTGAGTTAGAATACTTTTTGATAAATGCTTGAAACGAGCATAACAATCTTTTAATAGTCATGGCTAATATGCATGTAACAGTAACAGTATGCACTGATAAATTTATTATACATGATGTATATAGATTGCTGTGTCCAAAGTTAAGTTGCCTGTGTGTTTGTGTTTAAGAAAGGAACTTTAAAAACACCAGTTGCAGACATTATGGCACAACTGTTTTTAGGTCTCTTGGATTTTACTGTTGACTATTGTCAAAATAAATAGTCATCATCATTTAGTCATAAAATCCATTTGATTTCTATGGTGCTTATTTACATGCAGTGAGTGGGCAAACAGGAAATAGTGTCAACTCTGATCAACCAGTCTTTGAGCTTGGTGCAATACCAAATCAAAGTCTGGAGAAAAAAACCAGTTTTCCAAGGCCTCATAAGCTGCTTAATTTTAAATAGCAGTAATCGTGCAGACATCCTCACATGATTTATTGTCTGAACAATAGAGAAGGGGGCGAAACATCCTGTTAAAGTCTCTTTCCTCATGTAAACCAGATTGTTTGAGAAGTTATACTTTCAGCTTTTTTTGAAACACTCATCTTTCTTATAACCAATTGGCCAGAAGAGTTTCCACATGAACTCTAAAATAGGATGTGGAATTTGCATTATGTATAGAAGGGGAAGAAAAGGTCATGATCATATTTTTTTGATTGCTGTTATTGTGCTGTGACTGGATATGCTCTATTCACATTCTAAATATGAGTAAAAAAAAACAGAGAACTTCATTTTAAGTACGTTTTATAATGACCACATTCTATTTCTTGCTATTTCCCACAGCTGAAAATACACCATGTTAGAACCTTATTGAACAAGCCTTTTTCTTTTTCAAGAAATGTTTTAATACTATCATTATTATCACTATGTCATTTCTGTAGAATACTGTGTTTTTTTTTGTACTAAATGCATAGTTTCATTTTTGTATTAGCCAAAGCAGTTGCCGTGTAAATCCCTATTATTCCCCACATAATAGCAGTGTGACTGCAACCTCTAATTGGGCTCTTTTGCTACCACCAGAGGACTCATAGTGCCAAATCTGTTCTCTTCTGCCATTGATTTCTTCAACAGAATGTCACCAGACTTTGGGTTCTGTAACAGCTGTCATGCACAGCACTGATGGACAGCATTCCTTATCCAAAGAAATCTCTTTGCTTTGATGGATAGGTTTATTATGCCCCCAGGGGCTGAATTGTAAGGAGGTTTGGTTGACAAAAGAGTTCTCTAATAGAATGCATTCCTGGCCAACATTGTAGGGGCTCCAGGGTCTTTCTGATAGAGAAATTGACACTGCTAACTTCTACCTTCCAGTTTTTCTAATAGACTACTGACTTCTAGCTAATGCTTAACCCCTTTTGTTGATAATTTGTATTAAACCTCCTGCTGCATTAAAATTTCAGATTCTCTCTCTCTCAGTACCCAAACCGTTTACACTTGCTTGGTGCTGCTAAATACTCACCCTGGTGGATAAACTGAATTTATGGATCATGGTTTGAAAATGTTGCACACAAAAAAATCCCCCTGGGATAAAGTAAATAACACCAAATAATGTAGATAAATACAAGAAATGATTGCATGATCACACAGCATTCTCATTGATTGTTTACCATGAACAGAAATGAAACCAGAAATACACATGATCTGGAGAAATGCCAAAAAAAAACAAACTTTCTCTCTAGATGCTTGAAATATATATATTTATATATATAGAAACTGTTTTTATAACTACTAGCTTTTTGAATTAGTCAGTCAATATGTCAGCTCTTTATTGGTTTACTTTAAAAGAGAATTTTTGGGAGAATAAAGGTTTTGTTAATGCTCTGAGCATTTCAGAGTGGTTAAAAAACAAGAGCATTTTCTAAAATGAGTTGCACTGTACTATGAAGTCCATAGCAGTATTTTTAGTCGCATTTTGTTGGCTCATTTGGAATAATGTTTCCTCTCCCCCCGTAACACACAAAAAAAAAACTTTTTGAATATTATATGCCCATTGTACTTTAATTAAATCAGGGTTAGATTTTTGTTTTTGTTAACATTAAAAGACCAATGATTATACTTCACATGCAAGATTTCATCATATTTTCCATACTGAATATAACAGGAAATATATCTCTGCTCTGTGTCCAGTGATTATGAGAATTTCAGGTGACTGAAGTGGGACAGGTACTAACAGAGTGGTGGGCTTCAGAGCAGCTAGTGTTTCGCACACTGAGGAAGGCAGGGTGACCAAGAAGAACACTAGGGCTTCTCTTGTAAATGTTTAGATTCTTCAAATGGAACTGCTGCTGTGATATCATGACTCATTTTGTTTATGGGTACTATTTTACTGGCAATTAAAGAAAAACAAAAAGTTTACTGCCACAGTAAAGAGTTCTTACTTTATAAGTAAAAGAATATTCATAAATGATATTTACTTACTTTATACACGAGAACTGATTCTTGAAGTTGTGGATAAGGCGACAGCGAAGTTTATGTACATATTCAATTAGGTGGGTTAACAGGTTAACTTTTGCTGTGCATGTGTCTCATATCTTTCTCCATTCTCTCTCTCTCGCTCTCTCATTCCCACCTTACTGTGGATACTTTGATAATTGGCTTTCATCAGATATGGATTTGTGCAAAAGTGCTGAGAGAGTTGTTTTTTTTTTTTTAATTTGTGATGTTTGAAGTCAGCTGGTGAGCTCTAGGGAGAGGAATTAATTGGCAATGTTTGATATCTAATCACAGTTATCTATGCTGATACCAAAAGACCACCCCTTTTGTTGCAAGAATCAAAATCCTCCCACCTTGGTAGTATCAATTGTTTTCTGCCAAAGAAAGAATGGGAACCAATTAAAAATTTTATCTAATCACTGGGATCTTGAAATCTGCTACATTGAGTACATTTGTATTAATCATCAACTGATTTCCTTTTCTGATCATCTTGGCTGACATGCCAGCTCCAGAGACCTGGTAGTTTATGTAACTACCTTTGTTTGTAGCTTTTGTTAGGTGGAATAACCTGTTTGTTTGTGAAGTTGTATAATACTGTAAAGAAGAATCTTAATGATTTTATCAGGGTCCAAGATACTTACTCAGCAAGCTATTTAATAGCTTTAAACATTGTTATTTTTCTCTAGTAAAATGCTTAAAAACCATATATTTGTTTAAGTTGGAACAATTTTACAATGTTTTCAAACAACAACAGTCAATTATATAAAGTAGTATTTTTTTTTAAAAATTTAAATCTGTGAAAATTGTAAAGAAAATCAAGGTACCAATAATGATATTAAATATTTTGGTACTTTAATCTTATATCCATTGCTGATGATGTTTAAATAATACGATAATGATGATCACAATGAAAGTTTGTTTTGTTATGGTCAGACAGTACTGAACCCATAATAGAGGCTTTTGTTTTCTTGATTCTTCCTGCCTGATGTTGCTCTTATCTGTAGGAAGTCATTGCACCCCTCAAGGAGGGACAGGGACCAACTAAGCTAAACAATCAAATTAAACTAGAATGGAAATTTTTATATTGGTTGTGGCCTGAGCCAGTGTTAATACCACTTTGATGAGTTATTGATGTCAGTATTATTTGTACAATGTCCGTAGAAGTTGGAATGACCACTTTTTGTCATGCATGTCTATGCCGATGAAAGAAGGTTAACTGGGACTGTGGGTGGTCCGGGATTAACGGAGACACTAGAAAATTCTTTATTTTTGTTCTGTTATTCTAAGCGTTGCGCCACTTCCAAAAGGTATCCAAACCCTACTGTGAAGGTTGGTCAAAATGCAAGCCATCATCAGAACCCTAAGCTAGTATTTCCATCAGGGAAGATCCTACTAGAATTTTCTGGTTACTAGAAACTTGTGTGAATAGGAGGGGCCGGGTATAATGCATTGTTAATCTGACATCCTGTTTGTTGTTAAATGATGTAAAAAAAAAATTAACTTGAGGAAAAAGAGATAAAAACAAACAAAAAAAACACAATTTAAGATAAAAAATGCTAAATAAATAATGTTTCATCTATTAGGAATTAGTCTATGGGCAGGAATTAAGCACACATTACTCATGGCTGGCTTTCTCAAGCTGGCAGGCTAGCGTTAATTTGACACTGTAATGGAAAGCATTTCTTGGATCTGGAGGTAGACTCTCCCTTGTGTTCCTTCCCTGCAGCAGCAGCCATCACAGTGAGTGAGTATGAGAGTGCTTGACTGTGGTAATTATACTCTTGCTTTTGGCAGGACTATGTAATAATGCAATTAGTAAATAGTTGCTATTATCAGTTAATGCACTAAGAGCTCAGAGCTATGTACTTTTCTTAGTCTGTAGCTTTTGGCTGATCAAAGAGAGAGGGAAGGTTATAAAAGTTCCAATACACTGTAAACTTAAATAAAAACTGTTGCTAGGTTCACTACAAAATATTCAAACTTTTTGGTCTGGTGGATCTAAACAATAGTGTTTTGTTTTTAAATGAAACAAAACAACGAACTGAGATCTTGGCTGACTATCTTTTATTAAGTGTTGTAGCTGCAGAGTCACAGAAACTCTCAGAGAAGAAAAGCCCACCTGAGCAACTTTCACAACATTTTGTTTAGCAGCAGGATGTGTTTAAGTAAAACCTCCATGTCACTGAAAATAAAAACCTATTATAGATGATGCTACAATACTTAAAGCCACAATTTTTTTTTTTTTTTTTTACCATTTCTGCATTGGTAACACATCTCCAGCATTGTCAAATGTTCATCAGACTAAATATTACCATACTCTGACCTGATCTTGTGATTTGGGATCAGTGGAATCTTAATAAACCGGAAAGTTTTAAAAAGTTACTTTGTAGAAATTTTGTGCCATAATCATTAGTAATGGGTTAGTCACCTCAGATACTATATGTATTATTATTATTATTATTCTTCCTAGTACCTTTTGATTACAGACCACATCAATGTTTTTTGTTTTTCTGTTGTAAACAGCAGATGTCACAGTACACTTTCTTTTGATCTTGGTTTCTGTATCAGTGCTTTTAAAGAAAGAGATTTTTCATAAAATTTATCAAGCAAATTTGCTACGTCTCTAGCTCTTTTTGGAAAAATGTTTGTTTTGAAAAAGGTGAAAAATGTAATGAGATGAAATAAATCATAATGGTTGGCAGATATTTACGCTAATTCATAATTTTCAGTAGATATTACTATTAGGTGAAGTTTTAATTTCAAACAGATTAAATATTAATAATCTCATACCTTTTAATTAAACTAGAATTATTAAGTTTGTTTTAAGTGAGTTACAAGAATGAGCAGCACTCTCCCAATTTGCACGCACAAGCGCGCGCACACACACATCATCCATGCCTTCTAATTTTTTTTTTAAAAATTTAATGTTTGGCAGCAAGAAATACCTCTGTAGAAGTGTTTAATATTTCCTGTCGTCACTAAATTTTGCTATAATCTGTCAGAGGCAGGGTATATGCAGGAGTTCAGAATATGGTGGCTTCAAGTGATGCTTGTGCTTAGCAAAAAGCAGTTGAATTTCTTATAACTGTAGGAAAACTGCTGGTAGATAGGGAGAGATTCATGGACATGTGGAAGTTGTGTACAGAATGTCTTGTGTTGATGGGAGTACATTGAGATGATACCTGAGACTGAAAAAAAACACACTCATCTCTCAGCAGACTGCTGGTGATTGCCATGACAGATGAGAACACATGGAAAGTAGGGGAGCTAATCACAATGGTCTGTGTATTATACAACACAAGTTGAACATAATTCATGGTGTCAGATATCATGATATGGAGATAGTCATTATGAGCCTTTCTTCTACTTGGGCTTTTTGTTGGATGCTGTGATTGTTGATAAAATTTCATAAAAAAAACTATAAAAATCTTTGGTGTGTGCAGATTATTTCCAGAAATATGGAAATGACAAAGATGCATTTTTCTCTCATATCACCACAGGAGGTGAGGTATGATGATCACTGTCACCTAGAAACCAAGAGAAAATGCATGAAGTGGCACCATAAAGACTTCTTGGAAGAAGAAATTCAAGTTCTACTATCTGCCAACAGAGTCGTGATGGCAATTTTCTGGAATATCCAGGGATTATCCTTGTTGACTTCTTACTCAGTGGTATATTGAGATATTGCAAAAGCTGAAAGCCTACATAAAGAGAACTTGAAGCAATCTCTCCTTGGATGGACTGTTCATCTCCATTTTGCTAATAGACCAGAGCTGGCTCTCTTCCATCTGTTTGACACTATAAAAATTGATGACCTGAAAAGATATTTTAAAGATACTGATGCTGTAAAGAACACAGTTAAAAGAGAAAATGGCTATGTGACAGCTTGCAAATATGTTTAAAGAAATCGATTTTTTAAAAAAATGGTTGCAGAAGTTGTATGTCCTTGATGCCAGGCTCCTGGGAAGAAGAATGTCTTGGTTTTTGGGTTAATTGCACGTGTGTATGTGTGGGTATGAGACAGATACTATATTAACCGAATACATTCCTCTTGAACATGAGGGGAAAATTTCAAACGATTATTATTTATTCATTTTATTATCTCAGAAAATACAAAGAAATTCAAAGGTAAACCACTTCAGGTTGGAGATAATGTTTTATTTTTAAATTAGATTTTCATTTGTATGATAGTTACACCATCCAGAACAAATTTAGAGTCCAACTGGCATCTGCAAAACACATGCAACACAACCTCCTATTTTGATTTTTACCATTTTCAGGTTTCTTCTTTTATCATTTGATAATTCTTGGCTTTCACATTTTGTAGTTATCAAATGAAATTTCAAAATATATAAATGTATCTATCTCCCATGTAGTCATTTCATTTTCCCACCCTTTTTGGACAATGATGATTTATTTATTTTTTTGTTTACTATTATGCAATCTTTCATGTGGTGACAGTTTATTTGTAGATTCTGTTTAGTCGCTGATTGTTCTGTCTGTCTCGAGGTAATAAATGATAAATGCAGGCTCTCCCCGTTATGAACATGCATGTGGCCTTCAGTTTTAGCCAGACATAACATGCATGATTACACTTACGCTGTCTAATAACCAGCAGAGAATTCTGCTCTGTGACTTTCCTCCTTGCAACGGAAACTATCTTTTAATAGCTTTTACACACACACACGTGTACGTGCACATCTGTAATAAAAAACCATGCAGGTTGGCCATAACTCAGCAGTTTCCAATCTTTTTCTCAGTGTGATCCTATTGGCACATCATTCTTGCAATCCAGACTTCAAATACCATCAATGCAAGGTGAAGGCATGCACCTGCTAAAAGTGGGGAAGTGATCCGGGATTGCTCACCCTTCCCTTCTGGAATATTTTGAGAAAAAATATTATACTACAGAAAGTATATATACATCAGCAGCAGTTAAAAGAAAATAGTCATGTTGCTGCTTGGTGAACCCATCTCTTCATGTTGTCCAAGTTTGGGAATTGCTGCCCTAAATGCTTCTTATGAAGCCTAAAATTTGCATATGTTGTGCACCTGTAATTCCAAACTGTCAGATATAAATATAGCAGAGCTAAGCTGTTTTTAGATAACATTTTATTTCTGGCTAGTCCAGATTTGTATTAATCCTAATTCTGCCATTGTGTGTGTGTGTGTGTGAGAGAGAGAGAGATTGTGACCTTGACTGTAGGCACGTTATAATGGAGAACATGAAATGTTGACAAATATTAGAAATATAAAGAATAAGAGAGTACAGTAGAACATTCTTCAGAACATACAGTTTTGGGTGCACTGTTGTTTAGAGGATCAGGAGGGATTTTATACTTATCTTTCCACTATGTGTGGCTGGATTGATTTTTGTCCTGTCCATTTCGCAAAAATGAAATTAATTTTGTAAAGATGGTGGTCCTGTAGTAAGTGAATTTGTGCATGGGTGAATGTGAACAAGTGAGTAATTAAAGAAGACGTATTCTTATACCATTTTTACTTTGGATATTTGTGACATCTGGAATAAAATTAATCCTCGTGTACTCTTTGCCCTCTGAGAGAGTACATTAAAAGCGTGGTAACAAGTTTTCAACATTTTCTTGATAAAAAAAAAAGCAAAATAGGGCTCAATTCAGTGTCTATGATTGAAAACCCTTACATCTATTTTCAAAACTCTTTTTTTCTGAGGATTAGCCTTGGACAGAGATACAGTCATACCTCGCTTTACGTCGTTAGTTCGTTCCAAGACTCTCGACTTAAGTAGAATAAACTCTTTAAAAAAACGACCTAGACCCCAATAAACTCCTATAAATAACCCAATAACATTGCTAATAACATTGGCACGTAGGAATACAATAAGTCGTTTGATAGTTCAACATTTTTACATTCTTTTTAATAAATTTATACATTTTAATTGATACTAATGTAAAGAAAAAACAAAAAATACCTGATTGGTGACATCGATGTTCTTGATAAGCCAGAGGTGGAGGTTAGAGGAAAAGGATGAGACGACGTTGACGGCTGAGGCTCTCCAGCAGACGATTCAAGTTCTTCCTGTTGATTTTCGATATGCTGCAAGAACTGGTTGAGAGTGCCCTGAATAGTCTTGCTCTTCTTTTCATGTAGGATGATCCTATAAGGAACGGTAGCGTCGTGAACTGCCCCTATAATTTTTGTGAAGCATTGAGCATTGGGATCCATCTCCTCGAACGTTGCAAGCGCTTTCTCGATGTGCGCAAAGCCCTGCTGCATTCTGCTGATGGTGAAGTGTCGCGGTTCTTGTAGATTTTGTATCCCTTCCAAAAGTCACAGAGTGTGATGTCGTCATCCAGTTCCATTGCAGCTACAAGCATATGCCTAAGGTAGTAGCGTTTGAAGATGGCAATGATCCCTTGGTCCATTGGCTGCAAGTGAGAGGTGATGTTGGTGGGGGGGAGGTAAACGATGGTGATGTTCGGATGAAAATCAACGAGGTTTTTGCAGGTCGCAGGAGCATTGTCTAAAATAAAGAGGATCTTGAACGGGATGCCCTTCTCCTTACAATACTTCTCCACTGCTGGTACAAAGTGGTTTAAGAACCAATCCTCAAAAATGGCAACAGTCACCGAAGCCTTTGGGTTTTCCATCCATACAACTGGGAGAGAGGCCTTGGGGATGTTCTTCAGCACTCGAGTATTCTGGGCATGATAAACCAGCAGCAGCTTTAACTTAAAGTCGCCCAAGCAATTGCCTTCCAACAGAAGGGTCAAATGGTCTTTTGCGACCTTGAAGCCTGGCATAGCCTCCTCCTCGGCTATAAATGAATGATCTGGCATTCTATTCCAGACGACACCAGTCTCATCTACGTTGAATATCTGTTCTGGAAGAAATCTGTTCTCCTCAGTAATCTTTGCTAAAGTTGCTGGGGATTCTGATGCAGCTAATTCGTCAGCCCACACACTTTTGCCTTGAGTCTTGATGTTGTGAAGATTGTCGCTGCTTAAACCGCATAAACCATCCTGATCTTCCTGTGAATTCTGCGTCTTTTTTGTTGGGAAACTTCTTGAGGTCTTTAAACAAAGACAAAGCTTTGTCCTGAATCAACAGCTGGCTTATGGGAATGCACTGACGAGTCTGCCGTTCAATCCAAAGAGAAAGATGTTCCATTTCCTTGTAGTTCTTGCCTCTTTTTTTGTTGATGACGGTGTTCTTCATCGCTAGAACATCATCTTTGACATGGTCTAAAATCCGTGCCTTATCACGAACGATCGTCATTACCATCGTCCAACTCAAGCTAAAAGCATGAGCCATAGCGTCAACCTTTTCACCATTTTTATGGCGTTTTATCATAGCCAGCTTATCTTCCAACAATATAGCATGGCGCTTAGTAGTACCAGCATTAGGACTATCAGTAGGAACTTTCTTCGGAGCCATGGGGTACAAATAAAGCCACAAATTCAATGCAAATGAGATGCTGCAAAAAACACGTGCACAAACACAAGTTTGAATCAGCTAACAAGAACTACAGCGCTGCCACATGGCGAATGCTGGAATTATAGGTACCGAATGTCATGTAAATTAATAAGTGTACTGTACACAATATTTAAAAAATTTTTATGCTTTTAAATAATTTTATAAATTATTTTACATATTTTAACATTTATTTTTATGTGATTTTGCACTTCTTTATCGGTTTTTAGGTGATTTTTAAAATTTTTTATGGGTTTTTAATATGTTCACTGACTGACGTAACGTAAAGTTGCATAAACTGACGTTAGTTGACTTCTATTTTTTCCTAATATTATTAACAGAAAACTGACGTAAAGTCGAAAATGGCGTAAGTTGAAATGATGTAAAACGAGGTATGACTATGCATGGCATTTTGAACAAATACATATATGCAAATTTGGTGTGGCTAAAAGGTAGAACAACAATATCACTAACTTCTCATTTGTTTGTTTGTTCGTTACTTCCAGCCAGGCCAACAAAAACCACCATGATACAGAAGTCTGTACTGCACTTGAGTCATACTACACGTTCTTACAAACAATGTGACAGCTAATTTTTGCTGCATTACTTTTGGAAAGAAGTGTGAGATACCATCGTTGAGTGAGGATTTTATTTCTAGAGAGGCATTGCTTGATGATTAGTTAGTTTAAGAAAAATGATTACAATGCTGTAGAGTGTGTATGTCAAATTATGAGATTATATGAAAATATTTACATCTCATAGTGTGGACTGAGAGCCTGAACTGTATACTCCAAAAGTCACAGACAGAAATAGTTTCAAAAAAAAAATATTGGTTTACTAGCAGTGCATACATTAGAAAAAAACACAAAAAAGGAATAGTCAGGATAAGAAAAACTCTGGTTTCAAACATTTATATCTCGGGAAAACCAGACTTTGCTGTGGTACATTGATTTCTAAAACTTAGAATTATAAATTGATAACAATATTAATGTCTCTTCTATACCATAGTAAATATATTTTTCCTCTGTATTTCATTTTTTTTTTAGTAATTAATACTTTCTTTATCTTTTCAAATGATTTTCAAGTAGAAGATTAATGTTTAGCCTGTAATTGATTAAGTTTACTACCTATATAAATGATGGTTTTTCCCAATCAAATTATTTTTAGAAACAAATTTGTTAGCCTTCCTTCTGGAAGGTTTAACATGTAGTTGAGTCTGTGTTTATATCAGGCTTTTTTTGTGTGCTTTAATCAATATTTTCTTCTAAATTTGACCTCCCAATTTTTTTAGTCCATGATTTGGTGGGCACCAGTTGATGTGTGCACAGTATTCCAAAGTTTGTTTCATAATGCAGCCTTTTCGTTCTGTCCGGCTGACTCACTGTGGGAGTTTGAGAATTTCAGATGAGCATGCCAGGAGTGTAACATGAGAGAAAGAAATAGCTTCTGCTGCTGTGTTGAGCCATTTGCATCCTCGATTAAAGCTAATCAATAAACAGTGGAGCTGCTTGTGGCTGTTGGCCGGCATTTGGACAATATTAATAAATTATGTTTGCAAGGGTGATTGTTTGTTATGGTAGTTTTATAGGGCTGGCTACATTCTCTCTCAAACTCATCAACCAGACATTTGGAATCAAAAAAATTCTAATTAGTTTTATTATTATTATTCTTTCTTTCATTATACATAATGATCATTTTTGGAGGCTTGTTTGCCTCGCTTTCACACTGAAATATATTTAGTCATTTCCCGAGGAGCTGCTTGTAAACTTCAATGTGGACTGGCTTTCCTTAGCTACTTGTCAAGAGAAACTCAGTTTTAATGGTCATTGTAAAGAGTTATGATGCATCAGTTGACAGGCTGTTAAAGTAAAAACCAGAAATCCATCTGACTTCAGTTTTTAATTGTTTGATCTGAGAGTCATGGACATTTGCTTAGAGAGTAGGAATCTGTCTAGCCCTGCTCCGTGTGAGGAGAACCTATGTAGGTAGATAATTTTCTGTCAGTATCATTTCATGCTCTCAAAAAGGATAACAGTATTCAGCTTTGAATGATTGTACATAATCCATTTTTTTTAGTTTTTAAAGCTGTGCACTAAAAAAATCTACATAAACATTTCCAATGAAATCTTTTAATGACCTTCATAGTCGCAAGGATGACTGTACCCAGACTAAATAGCTTGACTCATTCTCTTGGGACTTTATTTTGTCATACTTTTTATGTAAAAATATTATAATCATTATAGAATGCTTCTGTTTATCTCATAGAAACCAAGATCTTCACAGTTGTGGCCTGGCTCTAAGCCTGCAAAATTTAAAAATGTGGCCCCTTTACAAAGCAACTTGGCGCCAAGAAAGAGCATTAAAACTACAAATATTTCCTGGTGAAAATATTTATGTGCAAACATTTAATGTGAATAGATGTGTAAAACAATCTATATATTTATAAATTATTAGTCAATCTTTCCCTATCATGACTTATGGCGTGGACACGCAAAATCTGCCTGCTGGTTTGGTTGTTTTGGTAGAATTTAAGTAGGTTCATAGTGTACAGGGGAAACAGATCTGCAGGATTACTTTCTGGGTGCTTTTTAAAAATCGGTGAAGATTTTTTGTGGTTTGGTGAAAGAGTGATTTCTGCTTGAAGAAAAATTGAAATTTTTATCTCTAATTTTATTATGTGCTCACACATACAGTTAAAATATACAAATATACTTTCAACCAGTTATCTGAAAATGTAGGAGTAGAAAGGGTTCAGATGTAGGCACTGGTCTACTTGGGCTTGAGGATGTTGTCTTTGTGTGTATCTGCAGTAAAGGGAAATTGTGCTGAAAAAGCTACAGATCATCTGAGCAGAGGGAACATTTGGAATCTAAAGAACAAAGAAGCAAGGTACAGGCTATAAAACAGAGATTTTCATAAAGTGGGAAGAAACAAAAAAATCAAAGCTGGTGTATGATGATTTCTATTTGAATGTTGCTTAAATATCTCTCATCTTTAAAAACTGAATATGGTACAGTGTCTTAAAAATGAAACAAATGCTTACATTTTGTGAGTTTGTGGTTTACAGAGCTGCAGAATGTTGCCAAATTTCTAAAATTCTTGGCAGTAGGTTTTCTCCAGCAGCAGCATTTTTGGTGGTGTATGTAATGAAAGAAGTCTGATTATTTTTATGGTGAAGATCAGAAGTTATTAACTTCTGCACACTCCCCTGTTTAAAATTTATCAAACATTTTGCTATGTTTTGATTCAAAATGCACTGATTTTTGGAATTTCCATTTCTGGCATGCCTTCATTCACATCATCATCAAGAACTATTATCAAGTCTTAGAAGTGATTTCTGCATCAGTCATTCATTGATCACCATCCATTGAAACAGAAATCAAACTCTGCCTCACTGAAACCTCAGGGAATCCCTTCACCGTAACTTTTTCTGGGCCATTGTTTTCTTTTAAAACAGAACCGGTTTCTGCAGAACTTTCCGATTCTGATGCAGCCGGAACTTACTAAGCTTTATTAAGTGCATAGAATCTGATGTGCTGTAGTTTTTCATAACCTGTGAACTGACAATTTTCACAGTGTGAATCTAAAACAGAAGCCAACATGATGTAATTGTTTCTGCTTGATGTTACAATTGATGCCTTGATCCAGGAATTGGATGATGTAGTAACAATTTGATCCTCATGCATGACAAATCAAAAGTCACATCATAGCAAGTGGCATTATCCTTAAAAAGCAACACCTTTCTCTTTCCGGTTTCTCATCCTCATTGCAGCCATTTTGAAAAAAACTGTTATCCATAAATTAGCACTGCTCTCATAATTACTTGGAAAAGTTTTCACATTCTTTAAGCAACAAGGTTCTTGCTTTTCCTAATCCACGAGAGGTTCCATCTTGTCCAACCCCATTTGGTTAGCGCACAACGATGATATGAGGGCTGTTCTGTTCTCATTTTGTCATCACTCACCTTCTCTCCTCTTTTGGCATAAATTTAATCAGGAAGGGTACAGTAGAAAAGTCCAGTCTTGTCAGAAAGGTAAATTCAGTTTGGATGGGTACTTTAGTAACAAACTCACCAACACATGCATCAGCTGGAGACTTGACACCGTCAGCCTTTTCACCACACATTCCTTTGTATGCAAGGTTATTATATCTCACTGTCCAGCAGCACAGGAATCCATCTGATGCGTCAAAGCTTTCTACCCGAGATCTCTGCAGTTTTATTAGCTTTAAACCGGCAGCCATCAATTGAGACTTTCTACGCTATCTCCTTATTAAGCCACCTAAATGGCGCTTTATCAGCATCAGCCACCTTGCTTTCAATCCTGATTCTCCTTTTCTTCTTCTGCCACTCAAAACATTCACTTTTCTTTACAAAATTATAGAAACCTGGGATCCAGAAATGCCATGATCCATGTAAGCAGCTTTTTAATCTTCAGTTTCTTCATGCCGTTCCAAACGTCCACTTGCTCATGTGGCGAGAAATCACGGTGTATTTTTTGTTGAGTCATCTTGAGAAAAATGGAATTTGACTTTCGCACTTCACAAAACAACAGTATAAATGACTGGAAGCCAGGTCAGACTTCTTTAAGATAGTTTTTTTTTTAAGGGAATCTGGTAATCAGTCACGTTTGGCACCATGTAAGCTTGCCGTCTTAGATTCAAATGTCAAAAGTTTTGCTGAGGCAGGGTTTCTGTGTGTCACACTTGTGCATATTAGTGGGAATTTCAATAGAACAAAGTTTCATTACTTAGAAATATAGAAGGGAAAAAACTGGAATGTAGAGATAACTGTGTTAAAATGGGTATGACTATGAAAAGATAATGCAAGCCTTTGAACTTGGATGGTTTAGACTAGCACTGACACTGTAGTTAACTCATCACTTTTCACTATGGTTCCCATAATTGAAACCACCTCTTTCTTTTTAACCATTACAATTTATTTATAGGATGCAGTATTTTTGTCTGTCTGTTGGCTATCCACCAAGATTAATTTAGAAGTGTGCATGTTTGTTGTCCAGGGTTAAGGTTGCACTGCTGTAAACTGACTGAAGTTTCAATCAGAAATCCTATTGTTTTGATCAGTAGCGTAACCAGGATGCATACGTTTCCATGCAGCTGAAAAGAATCTGAACTAGGCTAGGTTTGGTCTTGGACCGTTTCCATAGTGATCTCAACCAGCGCTGCCAGAGCTATTTTGCTGGCCATACTTTTCAATAAGGCAAGTTGTGTTTACACAATCTTCTCTGGTTAGTTGTTCTTGTTTTTTTAAAAATTATTCTTATTAATTCTGGTGGACACATTCACATATCAACTTCAGATCTTTGAAATTTGTTATTTTCCGGAATTTTATACTGGAAACTTTTTCCACATACCACATACACTTGGTCAGCAGCTATCCACTAAGTTGTTTAAAATAATAATAAAAAAATATTTTTCCAGCTGTATGCATTCAGGGTTTTTCTATTTTTTTTCATTTTAATGGAATTTGTCTTTTTGCACAGCTAGTTGGGGATATCAGACAATAAAAGAACAGTTATTGAATAGCAGCTGGAAACGACTGGTGAAAGGATCTACTGCCGGGAGGGGAATCGCCACTGCCCTAGTAACCAGGTTCATTCTTTTCCTGTCTATTTTTAACACATCTTCAAATCAATGAGAAACCAATTTGCAAAATGGACTGAAGGATTGTGATGTTTTTGTTGGCATAGGCAGAGCTGGGCAGGGTATAAGGATAGACTCAGGGTAAATCATTGTTTCTCTATTAAAGGCTTCATTTGGGCCCCACATCTGGAGCATGTTTGTGTGAGTGAAATGTTGGGATCTTGGTGAAATATCCAAGACTCTTTACAAAAGAAAAAAAAAAAGAATCTATAGGGACAACTATTGACAAAGCTCCTCTGGTCAATGGTAACGATGAAGCTGATATCTTATATTAATTTTGTTTGCTTTAACCAAATCTTGCAACTGATATAAGCCCCCCAAAACAAAGTCTAAAAGGAGAGATCTTCACAGCACTGTTTGTAACAGATTCCAACCATCAGCAATAAGAGGTTTGTGGACTGGTCTACAGAAGTAAAAACAGACCAACCTAAGAATCTACTGTCCCCCGCAAGACTGTGAGAAGTTAGTGAGATGTCAGATTGACTGACAGAAGTGAAAATTTTTTTTATTGCTTTCAGAAATTCTAGTATACCGCCACCGGTTAGGGAACAGCGTGTGGGCACCATTATCAGTGGTCTGTAGCTCTGTGCACATAAGCAACTTTTAAACCAGGTCCTCAGGAATTTGCACTAAATCTGAACCCCTCCAAAACGCTAGTTTTGAGGTACATTGATAACAGTATTTATGAGTTCTCCTTAGCTAAACAATAATCTTCTGGTAATCAGGAAAGCTTTTATAATCCAGTTTTTTTTGCAGATATTTTCTAATATTTTTCCAGCATTTTTTAACTTTTTAAACAAATCTAGTGATGGGCCCCTTGGTGTCTGGTTGAGTTATAGCAGTAAAAAAAGCCAGTGTCATGTGAAGACCTGATGTTACTGTACAGTTTGAAACTAAAAGTGTTATTCAGCGGACAGTTGTATGTCACAAGTCATTTCACAGGGAATGAATAAATTTTATTTTGATTTTATATATTGTAATATGCTTATTACAGATGAAATATATGTATCTTTTAACAAATCTGAGAGCTGCTCTTTTGACAACTGTATCAGTGGATGTGGAAACATCTTCCCCTGTTAAGTGTTTAAGACAGCCCCTGTCATGTCGCTACCATCAGCATGTGTCTAGTGGAGCCTTGATGTTTAACGTGAAAAATTGTGTAAGCCAAACTGTTTCATCCATCTTTAGGGGAAACCCTAATCTCTTTCTGAGAGGACACTGGAGATACTGTAGTTTGAAAAGGGCTAATACTATTGAAAGCTTTTACTGAAAAGGCAGTGAATGGAAGTATCTTTTTGGTATCTGTATAGTGAGGGAGTGGTGTAGTGTTGCGAATCCCTTACCACATGGGCTGTGGCAGTCCTGACTTCAGCAGAACTAGAATTCTTTATTTTTTTTAAATGTAGGAGGAAACCCACATGGCCATCTAGTGAAGAAGAGCAAAAGGAAACCTTGCCAGGGGCAGGTATAAGCCAGCCCTTTGGGAATTGGACTCTGGCCTGCAATGTTACCAATCAAGGGAGCTGTCATGGCACTTCGAGCACCACAATCATAGCAGTATGCATAATGTTAACCATTCTGCTTAGAACATGGACAATGGTAGTAGGCATCTAGATGCTTTTGTACTCTTCAGTAAGATGATGTTTTTTTTTAAAAAAACAACAAATATTCACATAAACCTGGTGTTTGGACCTTTGTGTGTGACAGATGATTTTTCTGACTCTCTTATTAGTGAAAGGCTTAAGTATGACAAAACCCCTGTATTTTGGCTGCAGCTAATTTCTGGCGTTAATGTTAGTAATTTAAAATCACAAAAGGAAAAAAAGAAATGCTTGTAAGTTAAGCAGTATATGGAGGAGAATTTCAGAAAATAATTTTGAGGCAAACATCATTTAGTAGTAGCAGAAGTTTTATTCTTTACTTGGTTCACTCGCTCATATATACGAAACTGCCTTGCATTAGGCCGTTAACACAAGAGTCCCAGATCTTAAGAAGACCTTATCAGTCCAGTTCACAAAGTAATCAATGCTATGCCATATTGGTACCACCTTCCGTCCCTTTTTTTAAAAACATAATCCAGAGTTCAAACAAATGTTTATCTAAGCAAATATGATATTAATCTTTCCCTTTTTTTTTTTTATTTTACCCTCCAGAAAGCTTTGCTGACTGTCCATAAACCCTCTTGTGGTCTGGACTTTCATGTTTTGTGAATCACAGGGGTTGTGAGTCATCTTGCTAATGAAGGATATAAGGCCTCATTAAAATATCTGTTGGCTCAGTGACTCAGACTGTCTCTGCTTAATTGTCTGGTCTATGTACTCTGGAGCCAGTGAACAAGCCATAAGAGAAAAATTCCATAAAAACATGCTGGATGATTTTATTATCTCCCCTGTTGGTTTAACTGTTACAATCTGAAACTGAAGCATAATGTTAACTTGAACGTTGATTCTATTCTCAGAATCTTGATGTCTTTTTAAGGCTTCTTTTTTTTTTTGTTTTATTTTCTGGAGTATTCAAAAGGACTGGGACTTAGTCCAACATCTTTGCAAACTTGATGCTATAAAAGAAGGGGGGGCTTTGATTCAGTAGCTGCTGGGGAAATTTCTCTATAATGATTTGCTGGCAGTATAGAGATTGGTGTGAGGGAGAGTCCATGTGCCTTTTCTAACAAACTAACCTTGTCCTTGGTTTTAAAGTAGGAGAAAAATGGGAAGCGGGGACAGTATGATGAGCAGTAACTACATTCCTGATAATTTTTTTATTCCAGATAATATGTAAAAGCTACTAGCCTGCTGTTTGTGACATTGATAGATAGTCACAATCATCCAATGCTATTTTTGGAAACATTTTTCATCATTTTACTGACTTACTCCCTGTTGTATGGAGTTCACCTCTTTGACAGACTGTTCGTTATCAGGATGAGGCTGTTTTGTAATTATTGTACACTTCTCTTTTCACTTCAACCAGCACATTCTAGTTGGAATAGAAAGTCATCTGTTTATTGATGCATAACCACCTTGATCCTTGACATTCCAATGTAATAACTTTTTTCTCAAACCATATATATACATCACTAGTTTTGATTAACTGCCATTATCAATTTTCTCCAAATATTGTATCTAGCATCTTTAACAAGATTTGTAGAATTCCTATACTACACAATTATAAGAACTATTTTCTGATACCCCTTTAAGGCCAGCATTTATTTGACTGTATCTGATACTGACTAACAAGCCTTACTAGAAAAGATAAAGGTTTTAATTGCTTTACTCATGCTATCTCCCTAAAATGGTCATAACTTAGGTATCCAAAATCTTTGAAATTGTCATGGCTAAGATTACATAAGCTCCTAATATTTCAGGTAAACTATTTTTGAAATTTCTTAAAAACATTTATCTTGTGTACATTGATGACTCCATCTTTATATCAATTTCATTAAAGTATAACAAATAAAGAAAATATGTAGTGCATCTTCAATAATAGCTGCATACAGCAGACCATTGATATGTGAAATACTGGGTTACAGACTTCATATACAGTGCCTTGCCATCATAATTTGGCAACCTGTTTTTATTACATGTTGGTTGAGGAAAACAGCAAATAAAAACAAATAGTAGAGTGAAATTTTTTATTAGGACTTTGTCAGTTTACCTTAGCACAAAGACCTCTAACCTGCTTGGCATTGAATCAACAAGATTTTGGATCATGATCTGGTCCTATATCTTTGTGTGAGTTTCCTTTAATTCCTAGGTTTTGGTGGGACATGGATGGGTTGGTTTTAGCTGAGTATCTAGATGCTCCAGCAGGTGCTAGATTGGATTAATATCAAAGCTTTGGGTACTTAGGGAAGAAGAATGCCTTGATCACTTTTCCAGAATGTGGTCACAGGGACATAGCAAAGATGTGGCATGTGGCACCATTCTCCTGAAGAATATAGGCATTGAATTTCAATATATTTTGTTGATGCAATGATGGTATCTGGGAAAATGTATATGACCTTTGATATTACCAATTTCTTGTGCTGTACACCTGCTTGTAGCTGGGCCTTTTTTTGGTTCATTTCTGTTGCATGAGTGATGTGAACAAGAGAATTTTGTTTATGAGTGTGGATGGGGTGAGTAAGGGAATGTTCCTGTGTTATCATTGTTTCCATGTCACTTTGCAGTGAGAGTTATGGTGAATTTTATAATAGTATTGTGGTCACAGATCCACACAATATCAAGATCCTTAACTGTCAGTGACTATGGAAACTTCACTAGATAGCTTATAACATGACTTCAGATAAATGGAAAATATTGTGGGATCTGTCTGTTTTCAGCATGATGATAATGCTCATTGGTTTTCTGGCCACCTGGATGTCCAATGTATTCATAAGCACATCTGAAATGTGGTCAAATTAATACGGTGCAAGTATGTCTGGAAAAAGATGGAATGCCAGTTATGTTGTATACTTGGTCAGACTTCATGAACCATCATCATTCAATGGCATGCTAACAATCATGTTCTGTACTTGGCTCCTATCTTCACTGTATGTTGGTGCTTATGGCAGTGACATTGTAAACTTCAAAATGACCATATAATAAAGGAGTGAGGCAGCTTTCTTATTAGTCTCTTGACGACTAGAGGAATTCTTGGCTGATGACTTTGTTGGAAAATTTCTGTATGTATGCACTCATTCTTTATCTGTTCAATCACAACCATTGCTGCCCCATCTACAGGGGAATCTTTCTGGGGTATTGTGGAAGCTCAAGTTTCTGACAACTTGTGTCCACACCATAGAACAAATGTGAAATGAAGTAGACATGCAGATATCATAGATAGTTTGAAGCAGATTAGTAAAAGTACTGTAACTAAATGGCTGATTAGTGTTTTTATTTAATCTGTTGTAATATTCATATCCCTGATACAAGTTTATACTAAGCTTTCCAATTTAGGAGTGGACTATTAACTTAGCAAGATATCTATTTAGTATAGATTATTTATATCCTGTTTCTTTGACAACATCAACTACAACCAGGCTGAAAGGGTTGTGCACCTTTTTCTAATGTTTAACTTTATCTATTGACCATCTTAGCTGCCTGCTTTACTTTTAATGATGCACCTCGTGACTGGGATTAAATTTCTCCATTCTCATTCTGAAACTTTAAAAATAGTTGTTGTCATTCTCTCTAAATTAAATACAGTGTAAAATGTCTTAGTTATCACCAAGGACCACATCAACACCATAAGCTGGTGTGGTGTATTTCAGAAATATAAATACTCTACATTTTGGAAGATTGGTGTGTGTTGAATTGTGGTCACTGTATGTCTAGATGTGCTTATTGTAGCTACAGGTTAAGGATGTAAAACAAATATCATGTAGATTTATTTCCAAGTTGGTAAATTTAGTATCAACAAACTGGCAGATTAGTTTGTCGGTCCAGATTTGATATCAGGCTAATTAAAACCTCCCATTATATCGAAATTTGGGGCTGCTAGTAGGTTCAGCATTAAATTTGTGTGTGGGCCTTTTCTTCTGTTCACTTTGGCCCACAGTAAATAAATTCCAATTAAAAAAGATTTGATTGTAGGTTTTTACTTTTCCTATAAGTTCCTCAGCATGGTCTTTGTTTCTAATGATGTAGGTATGGAGCCAAAGTGGCTGGATGGAGTAGTCAGCATTTGCAAGCTTGGGCAGAAAAGATAGGCTGATCATTGCTATGGATGGATGGCTCTTTTGATCCCGCCACCAAGAGGCCCCTGGCTTCATTGCTTTTGACAGAGGTATTAAAGTCCATAAAGACGCCATTGCTTATACCATACATATGTATATATAGCAGCACCCACACGGAAATAGAGGCCATCAGACACTCCCTGCTGCATATCCCAAGCTAAAATAACCTGAAATGTCAGCACTGTGGCTGTCAACTCCATGGCAGTGCTGGGCAGAGAAGTGAGGTTTGGAAGCAAGATGTCATTGCCAGACTCAAAGCAACCTTTTGAAGAAAGCCAGTTAAAGAAGACTATATAGGATATCCTGCAACACCAGGATTGCTGGTTCCACCAGGTGTTGGCATAAGCAGACACTATAACCATAGCCACTCTCCTGATACAATCAAGCAGCAAGAGGATCAGTACCAAATAGAGCATCTTCAGTGGCCTCTACCCAGCATTAGACACTAAAAAGACTAAATGCAACATCGCACAACTCTCACCCTGCATATTTTTTTCAGAATGACTGATGACCACCTGTAGAAAGTTTTCTGTCTGAAACTTGGATTGACTGGAGTTGGTTGGATTAAATTACTATTTAAAGACAAGAAACCACCATGGACTACTTACTACCCACGGTCTGCAGGGCAAGAAAACATTCAGTGAATTAGTTTGTATTGGTATAGTTAACTAAAAGTTCAGAAATGGAAATAATTTTTTTAGATTGAGGCTGTTGCCTTAAATGAGTATGTCCTCAGCACGTGAGTTTGTGTATTGTGATAGCAACAGCAACATCAGCCCAACATGAGCCACCGACCTCCCAGGTCCTTGGGGGCCCCCAGTGTCAGGTGGACCAGGCCACTTGTCTCTCAATCACGAGTTTGAAGTCCAACTCGCTCAACAACAACACAGCAACATCACTGTTAATTAAATTATGCAAGCAAGACAGGGTGCCTTAGGAATTGTATCATGGTTGTAATGTGAGAACAACCACTACACCTGCCCAAGTCCAGATGGTCTGTCATGTAGGAAACAACCAGATAAAATTTAAAAAAAACAAAACAAACAATAACATATTACCATTCAGTCTTTGTGGATGAGATTCCGGATGAAACGTTGATTTATTCATCTTTCTCTCATTTGGTATCTATGTGTACAGAATCCTGGCAGGTATTTATTTAACTGTAAAGGTTTGATGAACCAATCATATCAAAATCTCTGGCACTGCTAATAAAACAATGAACTTAATGATTAATCTAAAAACAACCCCCAAACTGCCATTATTTCATATTTAGATATACAAAGCAACTGTAAAGGCCTATTCTAAGTTAATTTTATTCACTATTTCTCAATAATGGGGATTTAAGTTGTGGATCTGGTAACATTGAAGAAATTAGTGTTCAAAAATTTTGCTGTCTGGTTATTGCAGAACTATAAATCTGGCTATTTACCCTACAGACAGGCAGATGAGTTCTGATGGTATGTTGTTTATTCTTAAAAGCTTTCTCACTCAGCGTCCAGCTACTACCACCATCTCATCATCGTATACGTATTTGTTCTCTGTGACCACATCATACGGGGTCGTGAATGAATATCAGCTATTGACAAAGAGAATCCCCCCATCCTTTGTTTGTGGTCATAATTAAGGTAGTTAGCTGCTAATTTGGCTTGATCTTTTCCCCTGTTCTTGCTGGTAGATTCACTATCCCCCCCCCTTCAGGTGATGGAGGGCAGCAATATGTATGATAGACTTACCGATTGGTAAATGGTCATCAGCCAAGCCATGCATTTGATCAGTTTTCCTTAACCCTTCTGATGGTCATGTTGAAGAAAAGTAACCCTGTTTTTACAAATGATAAACCAAATTGTTAAGTATTCTTTTTCTATCTCCTGATACACTTCAGAATTTGTTCATATTATACTACACTCTCTCTACAACCTTCAAGGATAGCAGAACTCCAGTAATGATGAGACATGGGCTTTCCTCTAATCTGAACCAAGAACTGGCATTAGAAATTAAAATCTTAAGTAAATGAATGAAGTCTTAAAAATAGAGACAGACTGAGATCTTGAGAGAGGACCGTAATGCAATTTCCATTTACCAATAACAATCATATATCTTTCTTTCTTGTAGATTTATTTAAATGTAAAAGTTGTTGTTTTCTGCATGTAGTAACCAGTCTGAATAGTATGGAAGAAATTCTGTCAGGGTTGTTTGTTTGGTCACAACAGTATTTGCCCCTCTTTGCAAAATTGCGATTTGTTTCCAAGTGGCTGGTTCATTTTAAAAATGCAATTTTCTGGTTTTTATCTATGTACGTATTCGATCCGCTTACATTAAAACAGTAATGTTTTTAGTTTGATGTAGCTGTTTATTACTTATTATACCATGAAATATTAGAACGAATCTTTGTAGTTGGTCAGGTGTGGCTGATTATGATTAGATGGAAAGTGACTCCAGTTAATTCATTATTTAAGGCAGGAAGCCATTCTGACTTATGCAAGGGCTCCCCAGAGAAGAGACAGGGTCATCACTGATTCTTAAGTTAATTAATACTGTTACTATTATCTATATTTTCCATTAAGTGCATGCTCAGTATCAGAATAAAGTAAATACTTTATAGCTTTCAGAAATTAAACTTAATTACACAGGCAGATACTCTGGATTCTAGTTTGCATTATTATTTACTTGGTTCATGAAGTAATCTAAAGGAAGCACCACATCAGTTTCCTGTAGCTAATAGCCAAGTAGTTGATAACCTGTAATGTTTCTTTCTACTTTGGTAATAAATACACATACACACATTAATTATCTCCCCTTTTTTAAATAGCAATGCTTAGGAGCTGTGTAAATTAAATCACCCATAAACACACTGGTCATTTCTAAATTGACCAGTTTGTGATTGTAAAGATAAATGTTATGACATCACAGTGGTCACTAATCATGATTTCAGACCAGTATAAAAGTATTTGTAAGAACAAAATGTGCAGTGGATGCACAGATGTTAGCAGTGTATTAGCTTAATAAGTTCTGCTAGTTATAGAAATATTGTTAGGCTTTATTTGGAATATGCTGGGCAGTTCTATAGTCTCTATTTAAAAATGGAAATTCTAGATTAAAGATCATCCAGTGGTGATTTGCTTTAAAGACGACGTACATTATGAATATTCTGAGGTAGAAGAATTATTTGTTTATGACTTTGCTGGCTCCTAGCTGCCATGCAGACCCATCAGTTATCCTCAAGAGGTTCACAAAGACCTAATTAACTTAATACTGACATCATCATATTAGTTAATGAACACTGTAAAAAAATGAATGGTAACTTAGCATTTAAAAAACTACTGCTATTTTTTATGTATCTATGTTTTCAAGTGAGATTTTGTGATGTTAGTCAAATTAACTTTATTAAATGGCATTCATTAATTAATACTTAAGAAAAATGTTGTGAACCAGCCCACTTTCTACGGACACGCCAGATCAGAATGGCTAATACCGTAAAGTGCCATGTATTATGCATAATTTTTTAAGAAATTTTTTAAATGGTAAATTGAGTGCATATTATACAAGATATCAGATGTTGCAGACTTTTTTCCCAGACTGCTGGGGCCATTGCTGGTGACAGATGAGCGAGCAATAATACATACGTATACATTAGAAAATCCCACGTGGCAATTTGACTGAATATCAATAAAAGATGGTTGTTCGTGTCTTGTTTTGAGGGATATGAGTATTGAATGTCACTAGGTTGAGTATCATTGATATTGGCGATGACATGGGTAGAAACAGAACAAGTAGTTCATACTGATACTCCATGTAAAATTTAACCACAAAAACAAAAACACAAGTAATATTTTTTTTTACAATTTTATTGAAATTGATAAATATAATATAGGATAAGTGACACGCATTGATATGATGTACATCTAGCTTAAAACCCATCAGACTCATCCCTGCTGTCGCCCTCCCTCCATTGCAAGTACTGTTCATCAGTCATGGTAGCAGTTGTCATAGTAGATATCATTGTCATTGCCCTCTGATGCTTCTAATGCTTCGTCATCCCTCTGCTCAGACCACAGGCTGTCATCTTTGGTTCTGTCCATGGCATTAGACAGGCAGTACCTGAGGAAGCCCTTCTTGGTGGCCTTGGGGTCGATTTGGAGGTGTGTTTGTCCTTGACGGTTGCAAGTTATGTTCATGACCTGCAGCATGGATGTCATACCCCAGTGATGATGGTGAGGTCTGTAGTTTTCTTCAGGGCTGTTTTCATGGACTCTATGTGGTGGCATCTGAAGGCGTCCAGCAACAGGTGCTTGTGACACAGCATACCCTGTGCCCCACATGGTGTTCATCCAGTCTAGTGTGAAGGCTTCATCCATCCACCCCCTGGCATGGACCCAGATGTGGACACCACTGGGGAACTGGTACTTTGGCATGATCTTCCTCTTGAAGATGATGTACAGCGGGAGTTTACTTCCGTCAGCCATACACCCCAGCATGACTGTGAAGCGGGTCTTCTTGTGGCCAGTTGTCTTCGTGGTGATAGTCTTCGACCAAATGGGGTCATTGTGGGGATGGTTGAACATCATGGGCGTCTAGTCATGTTGCTTTCTCAGTCTGATGACGAACTGTTGGCACCTCAACAGCTAATCTTCGTAATCATCAGGTATCTTCTGGGTGATGGTTGTCCACTGACGTACACTCAGTTGTGGGCCATGAACCATGCATACCATTTCTGAGATGTCTTAAAGTTAGGCACAGATTGAGTATTTTGAGTTTTGTAGACAAAGTGCATGCACGCATATCTCTGTGGTGGAAATCCCCACATCCTGCATGTGCCTTTCAGTGATGAAAGAAAGTACCACCTTCTCAAGCTTGGGAAACATCACCTGGATCTGATGTTGGCCTCATTCACTCTGAACCTTTGAGCTGTAGTTCTGTTGCTGTGATCAACTGCAAAGCTGATCATTTGGAGTTTATCTGCGGCAGTGTAACTCATATGTCGTGTTGGCGGCATGGTTGTGTGTAGCAGTATGTAGAAACAGAATGAATAAAGATTATCCCTGTGCAAAGTTTATATACATCTTACTTTAATACCTCAGTCATTACGCCATGGCGTAGTAGGTGAGGTGGCATAATAAACGAGGGTGGCATAGTAGTTGAAATAGAATTTTTTCGAGAAGACCTTTGAATGCCATGCCATAATACGTGAGGTATTCATGAAAACCTGATTTGTGCATTTTGGTGACTTGGTTTACCACGTCACTACTGCAACTGAGTGAGTGACCTTTTCGGATTTTTGTGAAACTATTACATAGATCCCATAAAATATCTCCACATTTAGTTTATTCCGGATGGCTCCATTAGAAGAAAGATGTCATAATTTCTCAGTTGATTTTAAGTTGAAGACGGCCATTTGTCAGTTGTATAACACCCATTCTCCTTCAAGTTAGCCCATTATGATGGCGCCTGAAATGAGCTTAATATGCCTGTGTATTATAATGGCAATTATATACATTTTTGAGGGTTTTCACAGACCAAAATTGGGGTGCATATTATATATGATAGCGTATAATACATGACACTTTACGGTAATTGTTTAAATTTTTTTTTTCTATAGGTGAAAAATAGATAACATTTGTAACTTAAGATAAGCTTTTCTATGTGAAAAATGTCTTTTTGAGCAAATGCTTTTCTTTTTTCTTTTACAAGATCAAAAAATTGTGGTAGGAAGAGTTCCTCATGTTTATTTGTTTCTGGGAATATGATAGCAAAGGGGTGAATCTGAAGCCATAGATTTCAAACTGATTTGGTACTATTCTAAAGACACGCAAGACTAATTACAGACAGTCTCTGATGCATATATTCCCAAACTTTACTTAAGATCTAAAATTAATTTTAAAAAATAATTTCATGCTGAAAAATACAATTTTTATGAGTGAATTAGCCAGCACACAGAAGGGTTGTAGCTATTGCATGGTGGGTATTGCGGTCGGTTGCTTCCTTTCTCATGAGCCAGTGTGTTTTCTATCTGTTGCAGTGCATTGTGTGATATATTCTTGCAGGTTTTACTCTTGTAATCATGGCTGAGAAGCAATGCAGTGATTCTAAAGGTGCTAGTGCTACAAGAAAATGATGTACAATTAGTCTTGAAGAGAAATTTAATATGGTACAGAAGCATGAGAGCGGTGAATGTGCTCTGGATTTTTCTGCATCCACAGTGAACACCATAGTGAAAGATCACCCCCACATTAAAGAACAAGTGAAATGTTCTGCAGCTGTGAAGATGACTGTCATTACTAAGGAATGTTCTGGTGCATTAGCTAAGATGGAGAAGTTGCTGATTGTGTGGGTCAAGAATTGAAATCAACGACACATACCACTTAGCTTTCTGACAATCACGAAAAAGACTAAAAATTTTTACAGAGACTTGAAGGCAAAGAGGAGTGAAACAGGGAAGTTTTGCTGTGAGCGATGGGCGGTTCAGCCGGTTTGATGTCCACGCAAGTTTATATCAGGTAAGAGTGATGCAGCTGCTTGTGCTGAGGAGTTTCCAAAAGTGCTGGCTAATGTAATTGATTATTTGATGGAGCAAGTGTTTAATGTTGATGAAACTGGCTTATTTTGGAAAGAATGCCTGACCGTATGTACATTGCTAAAGAAGAAAAAACATGCCAGATTTCAAGGTGGCTAAGGATTGTCTAACTCTGCTCCTTGGTGGCGATGTGGTGGAGGCCTGCAACTTGAAATCTCTGCTCGTGCATAACAAGGAAAATTCACAAGTGGTCTCTTCCTGCTGTGTGGATGTCAGACCCAAAGGCCTGGGTTACAGTTGCCATATTTGAGGTATATTTTTTTGCACCATTTCATCACTCAGTTGACTATTGCCAGGCCAAAGGAATCCTCTTCAAAATTTTGCTGATCTTTGACAATGCCCCTGGTCATCTTTCACATTTGGATGATTTGCATCCCAACATAAAAGTTGTTTCTGCCACCAAACATAACCTCAGAGCTGCAACCAGTGGCTCAGGGGGTTAGAGCAACCTTCAAGGCGTTCTTACTATCCGAGGGATGGCTACATCATCTACGATGTAATAAAAAATGTGGCAGCAGCCTGGGATGAGATCGAGCCAACAAATATGAATGGTGTTTGGAAGAACTTGTGTCCTCAATCTGTCAGCAGCTCTCAAGGGTTCAGGGATACAGTTGGGGAAGAGACCACTAAAGTTGTTGATCTTGCTTGTCAGCTGGACCTTGAGAATCTCCTTGATGCACATGGTGAGGAGTTAATAGAGCTGGAGGCCCAGAAGTTTGAGGAAGAAGAGGAGTCACCAAAGCACTTTACAACGGAGGAAATGGCTGAAGCATACAAGAACATTGTCAAAGAAATGGCAGCCTTTGAGAGGATGGACCCAAATGCAACCAGGTTTGCCAAGGTTAACAGGGCCACCATCTATGCCAAGAAAGAGGCTACTTCGAATGACCACATCCGCATCAACTCCTCATGACTGTGTTGCATCACCCTCCACTTCACCTAGTATTAATTAATTAGCCAGCACTAGGAATTAAGGTATGGGATGTTCATTGTAAAATTATATTTTATTTAATCCATATTTATGGATTATGTAAAAAATGTACAGACTTAATCAGCCATTTTATATCATGCCCGACTTATGTATAGGATTGTCTGTACAAGAACTCCTCTTTAGTGACTAATGCAAGTAATGTTCATCTAGTTGTATATACTTACCATATTTTTCAATAAATGTGTAGCTCTGCTGAGCCTAGGAAAATGAAGAAGTATCGGGGGGGGGGGGTGATTGGGCTGCAATAATTTGTGGATCCAACACTAGTGATAGGTTAGGGGCAAGTATGTCAACAGCAGATGTGGGCCTTCATCAGTTTTTACATCCACCCACTTTCTGGCTTTGGTAATAATTCTAACATTACTTATTAGAAAGTTAATTTTTTAGGTTCTCCTAATATCTTTTCTGAAAAGAGAGACAGATGAGCACTGTTTTAGCCAAGCAGATATTGCATAAAACATATAAGTTTAAAAAAAAATAAGTTTTACTTTGCTGAGAACCAACTCATAATTCCTTTTGTTATCAGTTCTAAGATGTAAGCCCTATTGTTCCTGAAATGGGAGGAAAAATCTATCAGAGTTTTCAGTAATTGTCAGGGTAGCAGCTGGTGGTTTCTCTGAGCTCATCAAGAAAACCAACCCTGTCTTGCAGATTAAATTAAGAATTTTATTTGCACATTTTTCCTTAACATTTATTAGACATGCAGAGGGGCTCTGCACAAATGGAAGAGAGATCTAATGGCATTTAGAATAATCTTCAAGTCCTCACTGGCTGCTGGAGAAAGAAAACAGTTTTTTTTTTAAATGAGATCATTTCTGTTGTTGTGTGTGAAAGATTTTATTGTTGTAAACTCTGCCAACAGAGAGGTTTCTTTAATGTGTAGGTATGAATTTCAACATACTACTTGTAATCAAAGTTTTCAAGATAATTTGTTCAAGTGAATACATGAAAGAACATTGGTTTTTCATATATCTAGCTCCCCTGATCATCAGGAAATGAATGGCTGCAGAATGCACATGGCAAAAAAAAACTAATTTCTTTAATCACTTATATAAGATGTTGTTTCCTTCAAAGAGTCTGTCTTTTGTTCATTGGCCCGTAGCATGGCTTTGATTGCGCGGGCACGCATCTCAAGTTCTAGAATCTCCATGTGTCCTCTAAGTGAAGAATCATCCAGCAGAGATGGAGCCAAGTTGGAATGATTCACCTCTTCTTCAAACATCAGAGGACTTGTTCTGGATCTAATGGCCTCACTACTTGTTGAAACCATATCCTGATCTGAATTTATCTTGGATGTAGCAACAACTTCATCACTAGCATCAAAAACAACCTGTGATCAGAGAGAAGTTTATGAAAGCTTCAGAGCAAATACATAAGAATGGTTCTGACCAGTGTCAGTGATTTATATACCTAAAAATAAATTGGAAAGGGTTTTTAAATGCAACAAATTCACAATCTCTCTCTCCCTTGCATTAGAGAAGAATTGATAACTGATCACACAAAGAAACTCTAGTAAATATTTTGCACTATTGGTTCAAATTTTTTCTGTCTTTTAATCTTTTCAGTGTGAAAGTGTAACAAATTTGGAATGATCCTGGAGAAACTGGCTCATCTAAGTCATTCAGTTTTTGGTAACAGCAACAGATCTTGACCAACAGGATGGGTATGGGAAAGGAAAAATTCCTGTTCAAGAGAGACAGAGAAAAAACATCAGTTACAGATATGAAGATATGCAAAAAGAGTACTGAGTATTCATGTAGGTGGCAAAGAAATCCATTTAAAGCAGAATGTGATGAGACAGATAACAGAGAGAATAGGAAACACTCTTTCCTCAGTAAGATGTTTGATAGATTGACCTTGAAGAATGGTTTGGAAAACAGAGGATATGTAATAAGACTAGATAACTTAACCAACTTGACCTTTTAACCTTAGGTTTGGTTTAAACCAGAGTTATTTTTTAAATTTAGCTCCTGGAAAATCAGATTTTTTACTACTAAGATTACAAAATTGTTCCAGCCAGCCTAGGGTGAAAACTAAGAGGCTTTAGTAGTTATATCAACAATCCTAACCACACAGTTTGACTCTAGCAAGTTTCAGCTGTCTAACAATGTATCTCGGACATTCATGCATGGCAACCAATCTTATATGGAATATAAGAACTAGGTTGCAAAGCATACTTCCACTTTATGTTTTGGAATGGTGAAACCAAGCCTACCCTTTGGTGGGATTACCTTAAAAGCACAATATGGTGTGTTAAACTAAGAATCTATAGGAAGAGACCCCCATGAAAATGATTTTTACCATTACTACAAAGGAAAGGAAAAAAAAAACAAACGATATTTCTTAAACATCTGATCTTCAGATAAAATACAGTTTGGAAATTTCACACAAGCATGAACTGCCATGGTCTTGTTTTCAAAACTAAATTTTCCAATTTATTTCCTGCTGCTATCTTTGGTTTAAACTCTGGTTGATACTAAAGTTTATTCCGCCTATCAACATTGTTCATGTAAAAATAAGATATGGCATCATCAGAAACAGGTATTCTTTCTAACAGGCTGATTGAATGAGGGACATAGGTGAGTTTCTCATTTGCTCCCATTGATGTACACACTGGTGAGAAACACCACCTCCCCACATGAGCTAGTGTCATGGAGGAGAAACAAGTTGGAACACAATAGGGAAGAATTTGCTGCATTCCTAAGTAAGAGATCTGGCTGAGAGTTTGTTACACATGAACCTGGGCTGCACCAGCAAAGAAAACCAAGGGTGGGTGTAGGCACTGGGTCTGAAGTCTGCTAGTGTTACTTTCACTTTACAGTATTCTATGTAAAAAAGGTCTGTAGTTTTCTATTTTTTATGACTCTAGGTAATTTAAATTTTGTATATCTTGCTTGTTAATTTTTCAGGAGTCCCAAGTCCAGGTTACTTTGAATGATCCTCGTCCACGTAACATAATGGAGTCTCTGACAAGAAATTATTCATGGAAGTGGTAGTCAGGGTCCTACAAGGGAACTCCTGGAGGATTTAGCCAAGGCTTGTAAATCAAAATCAGGGATAATTTCATGGTGAACGACTGAAGCTAAGCAAAAAGTAGAATGAATTATCTTCCATAGGTTTGGACAATCAATGATCCTAACATTACATACATATACACACGGGCCGGTTCTTAACCAGCTTGATCCGGTGGAAATTGACATCCCCTAAAAAATAAAAAAAAACACCACTTGTCATGGTGGAATCATTCACAGGGGTGCTAGAAGTAGAAAGGAAAAGGCATGTAATTTTGCGTTTTCCCAACAATTAGCTGAAAACCAGCCAAACCTTACATTAGGATACAAACTGAATGAATTTCCAGTGCTATCCATTAAGAATATTAGTGAGTGAAAACCAGTTTAGCAGCCACAGAGACTGACAGCTCTTTATCCCTGTAACAACAAACAATATCAACCTGAGCAATCACAGCATGAATGATTAATTGTCATTTATTTAGGGAAAGAATTAAACTTTAAGCTGGCTGGTTAGCTTCAGTATTTTGTCAGCTAGTCTCTAGACAAAACATGATTTGTTACCATTACATCCTGCAATGGGGAATAAGTTGGCACTGGTGCAGAAAACAGACTAAGTTGGAAAAAATATCACTATTTTAACTGGTCCATCAATCTATTTATAGAAATCTTCCTATACAGAATAAAAACCGTTTCTCCATCAGCTTCTTATTACTATTCAGTTCCTGCGCACCAATGGGCAGTTTAGCTCCATCTATTTTCTCTGTGTTTCAGTTCAATTCTCTAATAAGAAATGGGAAGTTTGCATCTCCATTTGTGAAAATGCCCAGATTTATCTTAACCCTGAAACAGTTAAAAAATAGATAGATGAGAGAGATAAACCTGATTTTGTGCAAAGCTAAAACAAGTCTGATCTATTAGTTTAGCTAGATCAGCTGTCTTTGAACATATAAAGCACTTGCCTGAAACTGATCTTTGGTCCCTGTTACGTGCTCTTCGTCTGTCATAAGTTTCCCTTCTGTCATTCCTCTTTAAATAAATAAAATTGGAAAAACATAAATTACAAACTTGTTTAATAATTAAGGATCCACAACCTGTCCTCCCCTCTCAATGATCCATTTTTTAAAAAAGTTTAATATAAGATTAATGAATTTTTAAATAAATCAATATAATTTATGCCTATAATTTTATTTCAAATACAGTTTAAGTGGATTCAAGGTGGTGCCCTGTCCTTTAAATGTCAGTGTATGCAGATTTGTTAAAAATGGTATATCCTGTAAACCACCTAATTTACATGATTCTGACCACCCACATGTTTATTTGGGATTCTAAATAAAGACTGAACAAATCGGATGAACTGAAATCTACAAGTGTAGAAATTCTTATGTCTGAAACTTCGGTAGTTTCTAAGTTATTTGTGCACCTTTGTGTTCAGGGTTAGTGAAAGCATTGGATAAGTCTGCGTGTAATATAGTGACTAACCACCTCAGCGTGGGTGTCCAGCAGCAAGGGGTGGCTCCGTTTGGCACACCTCCCTGATACGCTTTCTTCTCGCTTTTCATCAGGCAGTTATGTAGGTTTCCTCCCACATCTGAAAATAGAGCTCTAGGAGTTTCTATGCCAAAATTGGAAGTGCCAGGGCCCTGCAATTCCTCATCAGGGTTGTCTTTAATGTAAGGACTGGTATTTCAGTATGTTGTTTCTAACCACATGACCAGGTCGTCCATTGCAAAGTTTCTCTCTCTCTCTTTTCGGTCTAAAATTGTGAATCTCCCATCAACCAGATGCGTCTGGTAAGAAAGTGCAAGCAAATTGTCAATAAATTAGTGTAAGTTATATAGTGAGAAACAGTAACAAATAGCCTCCATAAATTGAAATGCACTTATGCTATTTATTTATAAAACTTTGGTCAAAATTTGATGTTTAGTGCATGTAGACATAAAACAAATGGCTGAAAGACTTGGAGGGGGGGGTCACAGCAGGGCTAACACTACGACGACGAGTGAGTCCGGCCGATGCAGCTGGAAACCCTTGCAATACATGAAGACAGAGAGAGAGAGACTCTAAAAGTGATAAATTACAGAAGATAAAACTTATAATTGGTTGGTGTATTCTCCCCCTGCTAAATAGGATCAACAACAATTACTAATGTTGACTTCCACTTCCCTAGAGAATCAAAGCAGCAGATTGGTGTATATATGAAAAGTGGGCACAACTCATCACTTACCTGTTCTCATCAGCAACATTGAGGGATGTTGAATCAGCTGCCTGGCTCTTCATCTCATGCCTATTGTATGCATGACCATCACCTGTGGACAATAAAGGAACATCTGACAGATGATAGATGATGCTTAGAGCACCATATTTACTAACCCACCTCAATGAAATTATCCCGTAAATAATACATAAATTTCTCATCAAATATTAGCAGCTAAAATAAAGTAATTGTGTATCTCTTAAGATAAAAATGCCATTGTTCTTTTTAAATACATTATTTTATATGGACTTCTCTCTGTTTTCATACATGATGATGTGAACAGTAACTACAGGCTTATAACTTAAACTTTGGCACGCCATCTGTTTGGTTTAAAATGTATCCATCTAGTTACAGATGAATGAGAATTGGTAAGAGCCATTTAAGGATCTTACTAAGGCTGCAGTTCATGGGCCTGTTACATCATCAGAATTCCCCCCTGACAGTCTCTCCACACCAAGCAGCTTTGTTAAACTGTGCAAACAGGTTCAAAGTCCAGGTAAACTTAGAAGCAACAACAGAAGTCTGTCCTACTCCAGGATTTTTGTGTGAAAATAGTTAAGCCTCTGTAAGCACCACAAATTAATAATAATTTTGTTTTAAAAGTCTGCATGACTGAGAGAATATGATTGAGAGAAGTTTCAGAATGAAGAGAAAAGCATTTCCTATGATTTTTGAAATAAGATAGAGAAGAATTCACCTATACTTTCAAATTCACATGAGGTTCATATGCTCAGTGCAATTTCTCGAGGTAGAAAATTCAAACATTAGAGATGGATGTGCCAATTATCAAAGTTCAGAGCATATTTTGCCTGTTCCTACTGGGACAGGTGTGTGTGCATGAATCTTCATGTCTACATTTATTTGCTAGTGGACATTCCAACATAAAAAACATCCTGCAATGCTTATGCCAGTACACTGTATTCATGGAAGGAAAAAACAACAAAGATAGTCTTTAAAGCATATTTAAAAGATAGTTGAAATCAGAGATGATCACTGTATGGAGTACCTTGCTTTACTATAGAATATTCTCTTGCAGTATATGAAATTATGCATCTCAACAATATTTTTTTTTTTTTTTTTACTTAAATGGACGTAAAACTTGTAAACAAAAAATATAACACTAAAATCTGATTTCCAAGATATAAAATCCTTTCCACTGTTTTTTTGCCTAATTACACATTATTAGAAATACTGTGTGCTGACTGATCAAGAATTGTTAATTCGAGTAATCGTCCTCTAAAATATAAACAAGGTGAGTGATCAAGCTGCCATTGAGGGGACAACAGCTAACCCAGGTACCACCATGTGCAGTATAAGAGATAATTATTGGGAGTGCACTGTGATAAGAGACACATGGCTTCTCTCTAGGAAAGGTAAACATTGTACAGTTTTTACTGTAGCTGGAGTTGATAGCCACAGGGTCTTTGTTAGTGATGCTACAATACGTAATCAATCATCGGTGCCATAGAACCTACAGTGTGGCTGGTGGTGTTTAAAAAATTGAATGCTGGTACTGATCTGTGTAGAACTGTAGCAGGCTGACTGACCACTGACACATTGTCCATTTCATGATAAGTGACCAGGTACAGATATTTAAAAGGTAGAGATGTCATCAGAAAGTTTTATATAGAATATATGATTCAGAGGGAGAAAATCCTGCTGTTGCTGCTGCAAAAAGGAAACTTGAAGAACTCAGGCCAGACTGTGGTAAACAAATGGATATGCAGAAATCTCTTGACAAGAAAAAAGTTGTGGGGCATCAAAGATCCTCAAGCCATAGCCATACACCAAAGAATAGGAGATGATTGGTGAGGACTTACCATCTTACCCGATTGTAGCGGACATGGGATTTAGAAAGCTACTCGATCACTTATCTCTTAACTGTGACATGTGGCAGCATATCAGTCAGTGAAACCAGGTATGTAAAATGGCACTTTCCAAAATCTCCACAAGGTGCTACAAGAGGAACTGATGAGTATAGTATTGATGTCAGACATTTGGATAGCTTACTGCTGGAACACAGTTTCATAATATCACCTGATTTTAAAAGGCACTGAGCCATCCTAAATGTGGCTCTATTTCCAGAATGATATACATCTGATCACACGAGCAAATTTTGGCTGGTTTGAAGAAAGATGAAATACCATGGATAAAGTTTATTTGGTATGTAAAGAATATGCTGCTAACATGATTGCTGGACTTTACTTCTCAATCTGGATTACTGCCACCATCTTATTCTATAGCTATGCATTAATGATATTATATTTAGCCAACAAACAGTAAAGAATATCTTTCCTCATATTAATCAAGAGATAGTTAACCATTTCCAACATTCTCCCTGCTATCTCACAAAAGCAAAGTGACCTTCAGGAACAACTGAAGTTCTCAAAAACAGGTTCTACAGGATGAGTCCACCTAATTGAACAGTTCATATTACATGCTAGAACATAATACTGGACAAAGACAGCCAAATGTGGCATATGCAGTAGATGATAACGTTCCAAATATAAGTTCATATTAATGGAGGCTAGCAGGAAAACTTGTTTACCTTTTAAAGCTCATTGAAGAAATCACAAAAGTTGCTTAATTTTACCTATAGAACTCTTCATAGACAAAGCTATCACTCATTCTATTGAAGAAATTTTGACAACTGGATCACTCAAAAGAAACTGTGCAAAGGCAATTTAACTATTTGGAAAATAAGAAACTATTTCCACATTTAGATCCCCCTTCAAACCGAGGTTCCAAAATAAAGACATGAATTTGGACAGCATAAGGCCATTGGTTGATAGGAGCAAATTTGGGGGGAACCCAAGATTAAGCAAAACCACAGGAGAAATGTAATCACAGACTCTGATACAAGTCTTGATGATCCAGAGATACCATGAACTTCAGCTGCTGAATTAACAGTGAGAGTTCCCAGACTTTGGGGCTGCTATGAAGAAATAGCAACAGGACAAAAAAAATCAAGCTACCAGTTCTTCTACAGAAAACTGCAGATCCTCAAGAAATAAAACAGAAAAAAAAAAAAAAGAAAACTGCAAGAGGTAAGGGAATATCTTAACTTGCCCCTACTAGCCAGGCATGAAGATCCTTCGTTATGGTGGAAAGGAAACTCTCTTCAGATCAAAAGGTGGCACAAGTGCATTTATGTGCACCTCTCTCTCACAGATAGTGAATGGCTTTTTAATGCTGGACATATATTTGAATCCAACAAGAAACTGCTTCAATCCAGAAAGTGGTGAGAATGTCATGTTTCTGCATTAAAAATTTTTGATTTTAAATACTAAGTTATGCCTTTGACAGACTATCATAATTGTTTGTAGACCAGTATAACTTTCAATACTCTGGCCATCACACAGTTAGGTATTAATCTGGACTTGGAAATGGCTCTGTTGATTAGTTTAACATAGAAAATGGGACTTTTTCATTATATCAGGTCGTTACAAAAGTTTTGTCGGTTTTTATATTATGTTAATTCGGGGTTTGTTTTTTTCAAACTCGTGAAGGTGTATGTAGATAAGTTATATATCGTTTTGTAGTGTGGGCTTTGGCATACATTTAGGGTTCTGAGTGAAATGGGGATAGAAACGTTTTTTGTGCCATCTTTGCTTCAAAGTTAAAACTGGACCACAAAGTGAGTGAGGCAACTCATAACATTAAGCAGACTGGGGCGAGGACACAGCAAATGAACCACAGTACAACGATGGTTTGTAGAGTTTCGATCAGGAGATGTGAGCCTCGAAGATAAGGAGCATAGCGGATGTCCTTCCAGCTGTGATGATGACTGTCTGAAAGCCTCGGTTGAAGCCGATCCAAGAAAAACAGAGACAAATTACTGGAGAGCCTGACGTGACTATGTGAGCACTGCAACTGTTTCCCGGCATCGTGATGCAATAGGCCAGGTGAAAGAGCTTGACAAGTGGGTGCCTCACAAGTTAAATGAACAACAACAAGATCATTGATTGGAGATCTGCTCTTCACTTGTCATAAGAAACAAAAACCATCACAGCTGAAAGGTACTGTCATGACTTAAACGTTGTCCATTAGAAACTCTCCAAACAACAGTCAGCATTGGTGAATCGAAGAGGCCCAATCCTGCTCCATGACAATTCTCATCCTCATTGTTGCAAAAGTAACTCTTCAGAAACTGAACACGTTGGGGTACCAAGTTCTCCCTCACTCAGCCTATTCACCAGACCTTTCTTCCACAGTCCACCACCTTTTCAAACACCTTGACAGCTTCCTCCGTATGAAATCCTTCTCCAACCAAGCAGCAATTGAAACTGCCTCCCAACAGTTTATCGACTCAAGAAATCCAGATTTTTTTCAAATGGTATAAATGCACTTGTGACTTGTTAGCAGAATTATATGGATTGTAATGGAACTTGTTAAATTCTGAATTTTGTTCTTAGACCAGTGCCAACTATGTCCCACCTCCCCAACTTCAAGCCAACTTGATGCCCCTAGTTGTGTCTTAATCTGGAAAAAAGTGGAGGGGCAATATTCCGGTTCTTTCTGACTTAAAAATTAAGTTTTCCATTTGCTGTTACAAAACCTAAAAATTAGCAAAATGTCTGATTAGGCTGATCACTGATCGACCACCACCGCAAAAACACAAAATGGTCACCAAAACTGAACACATCTAAAAGAAAAAAAAAAAAAAAAATTCCAAAATTTGTTGCAGGAAACTGATCAGTTTTAAAAATAGCCAAACCTTCATTACTCAGCCATCAGTCACACTGCTGGTACATCCCTAACACGAACCCGCAGAAACTATTTGTTTTACTTTTCTTTCAAATTTTCTACAAAACTTGTTTTGCAAATCACATTTATAATTCATTTTTAATGGCCACTAATTCTGGTTCAGTGAATGGATGGATGCTGCTGTCAGTGCCATCTTTAGATGTACAACCCACTAACACAAAGCTCCACAATGCCTTTAGGAATACACTAGTAATAAAAAAAAAACTAACACCTTGTTTTGTTTTCAGTAATGACTGATCTAAAATAGAGTTTGAAGCTATACTTTGCATTTTTTTTTTTTTTTGCTATCTTGGGCAAAAATGCCAGTACAGCTTTGAAAGGTAATGGACAACAGTCTCCCTGCAGAGAAGTTTCTGTGTGATTCACTGTTTATCAATGATCTATTCTTACTGCTTGTTAACATCTTTCTCTTTTTATTAACATCAAAAAACTTTTTAGTTTCAAACTAATCACATATTACCCTGAAAGATCCCGCTGATGATGATTACAAGTGGATACAATTTCAAAAGATTCATCCAGATAAGACTGGAGAGCATCAGAAAATTAGGTGGCATCTGACATCCTTAATTTTTAACCATGAGTTTCTAACAAGCCTTGAGAAGGTATCATATCCCCACCTACCTAGGTCAGGCCTTCAAGAGCAGCAAACAAAAATACCATGTAAGGATGGACCTGTTTCATCATCCTCTGAAGGATACTTATTTCAGGGGTGTGAGAGCTAGCCATGTGTGTTATGCCTTAAAGTCACTTCTCTACAGAAGACCCACTGTTCAGAGATCGATAGAAATTCACTAAGTTATCAGCTCGCGCCAATCTTTAATCACGTCTCTCATTTAAAAGTAAAATGTAATACAGAATCTATTCTGTTTTGAGTAGTTTAATAAATGGAAATGGCAGTGAGTAGATGTGACTGAAAAGTATTTAATTCTAAAGAGAACAAATGCATAGACTGGCTCATCTTTTATAATCAGGTCGCTGAAAAGAAAGGTAATCATAGCCTGGTTTTCATATCAAGTGGAGTTGGGGTAAGTAAACAATCCTATAACCTCTCAAAATAGAAGTTAGCTAGGTCACTTTTAAAGAAACATTCAACTATGTAATAAACTCCATCCTATTAATAATATAATTAGCACACTAGCCAAAATCAAGCCCTATTTGAAGACAATGACTTGCTCATGCAGATAATAAAGAAGCCTTTTGACAGCAAGTGCAGATCTATTTATAGTAAATTGTGTATCAGTTCCGTTTATATTTAGTATCTTTATTTTTTTTGTCATTTTCCATTCTTTCTGTTTCTTTCTTAAGCTCTTTAAAAACTTGTCAATTTTCAAACTGGAACCATTTTTTAAATGATAATATTTGCACCTACAGAACATAATATTCCTCAAATTTTAAATTCTCATTTTATGATCAGGGGGAAAACTTCTCAGACTTCCCTGGCCATGTCCACTCAATACCTCACCTCTCAGGTAAAGATTCATTTCATCCACTTATCTTAAGTATGCATCTCTCTCATTTTTTTTTAAAGGATATTTAAGGAACTCGTTATTTCTGTTAGTCTAATTAAACGAGACAGACATTAAAACAAGGATATCACATGTCAGGGCTCAACAATAAGACTGAACTAGTAGTGATCAACCAGAATCCGAACAATGATTTGTGGGGTTAGGAAATAACAATTATTTTTAAAAAGTCTAATCTAATGCCATTTATTTATTTCTGTGGGTGGGCTGGTTGTTTTTTTTTAAATATGAATGATATCATGAAACAAACAGAGGTGCTTGCTTATCTTTGATCCTGTCTATTTGATATCGTGCATCATTCCCGATGTTTCACTATGTGCAGTTTTTTGTCTCATTACAAGCTACAGCAACAACAACAAAAAAATATGAAGCAGCCAAAATACAAAACATTCACCTGAACTCTCAAGTTCATTAAATGTTTACTCAAAATGTCCCTAAATATATGCCTAGTGCACCCTCTGCAATTTCCCTTTTTTGTTCACGAAGCTGAAAGATCATTTTTGTGGAATGTATTTAATGCAATCCATATTTAACAGGTTAAGAACTTCCCAGGAAATTCCATTTAAACTTTATAATCACTTTCATTTAAATCCCTGACTGATGCTAAAATATCTACTTTATTTTTTAAATCCTTGTACAGTAAAACCTCGATTTCTAACAGACCCCATCCAACAGACAACAGATGCTGTCTGGTCTACAGACAAAAGGCGCATCCGTCCAGATTAACTGAGTTACTGTTGTGAATGGAGCTACCGACTTCATTACCACAGCAACAGTTCTCTCCAACTTTTCTAAAACCCAGATACCCTATAATCGGGTAAGCTTGTTCTAACATATTTCAGTTTTCTATTTTCTCAGCAGAATTCACCCCGTTAGTTTTCCTCATATGCACCCAAAAGATGTGAAAGAAATTTCCATTTAAATATAATGCTAAACTTCCATCATTTGTACGAGTTCTTTCCTTCCACATATTTCACGACAGGACATTCATTCCCTGTCTGTGATTGATTGACTAATAATTTTATTAAGAATCTTCTCATTTCCAGTTTTTCTAGAAAGATAAAACTGTTTTTAATCACGGACAGCTCGCTGGCCATCACCACCTAGACAAGCTCCATTACACTGCTGCTTTAATAATTAATTAGTCACCTACAGAATTACACATGTTTACTCTCCAAACAGCTTCCCTGGTACGATAAATTGTTCTTAGAATTTAAAATTATAAGCTGACAGAATTTTGCAAATTAAATCTGTCAGCTAAAGAAAAGCAAGCAGCCGCCCTGAAATTAAGGAAATAAATGTTTAAAACAAGTCCATTCAACTGAATTATGGACTTCAGTGTAAATAAAATACCTGAATTCTAATGCCAGACTGTAAAATGATGAGAGGTCCAATCATTTTTACCGTATAAATAAAATAATTCAGCTTTTGTTAGTCGTAAATAAGATGATCCAGGGGAGATAAAAGAAAATTACTTCAAACAAAGATGAATATAAAAACAATAATAATTGTAATTCAGTTAATCTTCTGATAATTTTGAAATTTTTCAGTTTTGTTCATTAAAAAAATTGCTGAAAATGAATTAATATTAACTAAAAAAGCAGATATTTAATAACAAAATGCATATTTAATTAGGTATTTTACTATTTAATCATATAGGTTAGATCACAGGGTTGCTATTATAAAACTCTAAATGTAAAAACTCAACATCCTATTCTTTTGTGTTGTTTATTTTTGTTAAGAATAAGCTACACAAGTGAATAAAAAAATCTATTGTACAAAACTACCTTTTCCTGGAAGTAGCTATTAATTCAATTAATCATTCAATAATGGGAAATTTCTTTGAATTATAAACTTCAAGATATAATAAAAGAAAATGTTATACCTGCAGTTTTTACTCTAATAAAGATGCTCAGGGGTCTTAATATCAAATGTAATAGGGGCTGCACGTTTAACATGACAGTGAGGGGGCCCACAGAGTAGGAAGGTAGTCATTTAAAAATATAAGTGATAGAATTACTCTGATTTGTGGTTTTTGCTTTTTCTCGTTTATTATGCTCCAGCCTAAGTTCATTTCAAATTGTCAGGGTTTTATCAAAAAATAACTTTTTCGATTCTACTAAGCTGAGATATTTCAGTATATTATAACAACAAAGGCACAAATACAACAGCTGCCAACCTCGGGGGAAGAGGCGCGTCACCTCAGGTATATTGGTGGAATAAGCAGAACGTTCATTTGATCATGTGATTAACTTGGGATATTAAAACCACAGGTAATTTAATCTTTTTTTCTTGTATAATTCTCAAAACTTGCCTTGCATCATTTCAGCATATTCTCCACGAATTATCTGAACTACAGAGTAAAGGAACAGGTGGAAACATGCTCATCTGTCTGTCTGTCTACTGAAGACTTGAGGTTTTTGATGAAGTATACTTAACTTCAGCAGAGCAGCAGCATCCAAAAGTTATTAGTATTCAGGTGTTAGATATATAAATAAACAAGAAACAGCAATCTTCTAAAACAACAACAACAACAACATCAGTAGCATCTCCTCAAGGAACAAACTTGATGTATTTTACTCTAGCTCCCAATTAACTGGCAATTAGTGAGCAGGAAAATGTTGTTAGCAGCTTTGTACAGGACTGGGAACAGATGTTGTGTAGATCACTGGCTCTCAAGTGTTTTCACAGGTTCTGCATTTTAAGCTAGCTAACTGCCTGCCCCATGACCCACAGCCATAGTATACCTAATTAACTAAGGTGAATAAAATATACATGTATAGTAGAAAACTTTAAAGACAAAAATCACATTATATAGAGAAAGAAATAAAATTACAAAACTTCTTGAGAAGGGTTGATTAGCAGAGATTATAGAGGGTAAAAAGCTCCATCTGTTTAGTTAGTATCCACAAATCTTTCTTTAAGATCAATAACCAAAGTCAGGTGAGAGACATGTCAACTAGTGTGCATGCGTGTGTGTGCATTATACTTGGCAGTTGTGCCAAACACTCAAGATGTCATCTATGATGTGCACTGTATTCAATTCATTGACAAGATAATTTGCCAATCCTCGATAAAAGTTAATAAACCTGCTACGTCTGTCATCTGGGCTAATTCACCACAGTCCGTGACAGCATTACCTCATGTAATGTTCACTATAATTCTGTTCAAACAAAAGCTAATAAAGTTTTAAAGAATCATTTTTACATGCCATTTTAACTTTGAGCCTTATCTTTAGTCAACTCCAATATATCTCAGAACAGAACAAGGACATGTCATTTATGAGCAAAAGGAAAGAGCGAAACAAGTTTGGGTTCAGATCTACCAAAGGTGGTTTGCTATCTAACTGGCAGGTAGGTGATAAATGAAAATCAAAGTGGTTAAAATCAGCTAAGTCAAATGATAAAATGGATTTACAAATAAAAACGAAAGGAATGTTGCCATAAAGTGCTCCTGAGGTTTTGGTGAAATAGGATCATTTTAACAACGTAAACCTAAGTTAGAGACTATGTATTCTGGACTGAATGGCACTTTATAAACAAAGTTAGTGATCAATCATATGCATATGAGGTAAAAATGAGAATTGTTAATCAAAATCAAAAGTTTTAATACCAAATGCAATGTATACTTCTGACACAAAGATGAGTTGTAGACCCTCCTCCAACCACAGCAACTTCTACTATAAACATTACAATAACAACAATGATCGAAACAGAGACATGGAAAATGTACATCCTTTTGTCCCTGGCACAGACTCATTTAAACCTAAGATGACCGCCTACTGCTTGTCCAGCAGCAAAACACCAACTGACAGGTGCAACAAGTATTGGAAAACAATTTTACTTACACTCTCCATTTAGTGAGTCTTCGTCGTCATCTGTGCCTGATGATGAGATCATAGCTGGATCAGCACCTAACAATATAGAGAAAAGATGGACATGAGTGTGTGATTAACACACTAGAAGGAAGAAATCTATAAAATTTTGAGAGGAAATCTGTGTGTGTTTGTTTTGTACCAAAAAAAAAATAGTTCTTTCGCTATTATTGTTATAAATGGATAGTTGATTAGAAAAACCATTATTAGCATCAAGCCTTTAATTAAATCTAAAGGTAATGTTGTATCATTTTTTAACATCAAGTCTTTTGTTTCTTCAACAATACCAAAGTGAGAAATAGCATCCAATAAACACCTCTCTCATACTGTGTGCAAAAAAACAGACCCTATTATTATGTATGATGTCTACAATAATTCTACTCCACACAAAAGGAAGAGCAGAAATCCCCAACTGTGCATGCATTAATGCAGAGAAGAATTATTGTAGACATCATCAGTGAGATATGGAGAGCCGCTGCTTTTGATGGAGCAGACTGTTTTGAGAGATGAAAGAAATTGGTGTAGCATCACAAACCGTCACCAGAGGTTTATGTTTAAAGTATTCAAAATTCAATGATGGACTTCAATTAAACAATCTGCTAGTCAGACAGCAGATTATCTCGCTCTCAGGGTAGCAGACCTCTGTCAATGTTCAGACAGTTTTCCTTTTTAATGAAGTGGAACATTTCATCAAATACTGTTTACCTATTGAAGCTTTAACAGCTGATTATAAACTGGGAATTCAAAACAAGATTTATAATATAACTGTTTACTGTCACAAATTTAAGAAATGGCTAAAAGCTGTGAATTTTACTCCTAAACAGCTGTTAATTTTGCCAGCAGGAAGATGGATAAAGGGAAGTAATCTGGAGACAACTCTAGTTCTACAACACTAGCAAGAGTTATCTCCAGTTGACTGATTAATTTAGTCTTAAACAATTTTAATCTAGAGGAAGAAAAACAAAAAAAAACCCAAATAGAACATTACCTGTTAAGAAAACAGGCATGTTTAAAACAATATACTACAATTAGAAATAAAGTATTATCATTATTTAGGGTAGATAGTTACATCACATCAAGTCTTCTGAAAGCTAGGTTTTTAGTTGCCACAACACACAGCCATGAGATGACATCTCAAGTTAAAAAATAATTTAAAAAGAAAAAGAATAAATTTAAAAATAAAGAATAATTTCAGATAACAGCGACAGACAAAATGAAAATGTATGATGCACAAGGTTAGAGATCAAAGAGAAACAAACACCTGGCCTATCTACCTTACACAGCAGCTTATTTCTAGTATGTAAAATATTTTGTTGCTAATAAAAAAAAATGGCTTTTGTTATATATGACTTTAGAGAGTCTTCTGAACAACTGTGGGGCATTACAGAGTCACTCACTCTTTCATGAGATGTGTACAGGTGCTAGTTTTTAAAGATTAAGAAGGCTGTTTCAAATTGACACTGTTTAGAAAAGGATTTCAGAAGGAAACATATAATGAGCATGTGTTGTTAGCCATGGGGAGACAGCCAAAAGAAACTAAGTAATCCCATTAATAGTGCATCCAAGGTAATGAAGTCGTCATTTCATCTAAAGGGAGAGGGTAGAAAAATCAAACTATGTTAACGACAACTGACTACTCACGCTTACTGACCTTGTAGGATTCTGCTGATTCTCTTCCTGGACATCACTTCAAGTTGTTCTAAGCAAAGTCTTTTTAGCTCATCAAAGGGAATGTTCTAGAATGCAGATTTAGAGGAATCATTTTAAAGAGCAGATGGCAGACAGCAGCAGAAGCATGCTATTTACTTTTGCAAAATAACAAGATTCACTTCCAAACAAATTTTGCTCAATTGTCTTTTGTAACAAGGGCATTTCTCCACATTTGGATGGCAAAACTGATCTGAAGATTAAAATGAACTATTAGACGCTGTTTCAATTATAACTAATTAGTCAATGTGTTAGGCATCAGCTGCAGAAGTAAATGCTTCAATGTATAAAATCAACCACTTTAATGTCCAGATCCGGTGAATAATTTCAACACAAAACCTATATAAACTAAAACATTTGTGAAGTATGAGAAAGAAAGATTAGGAAAAGTGTTTTACTTAAATTCTGAATGAATGTGTAATGTCCTCTTACTAAGGAATTGGGGAACATTGTGTGATGAGAATGCTGACATCAGGGTTACACAGGGAATTATCAGATCTGATGGGGGAAAACAGAAGTGGCTGAATTTTTCTTATAATTTATACACCAACTGTTATTTGTTTTTGATAAAAAAAATAATTTGACCAGTAAAAAGTGAATGAATCCCATCAACTTGATGGCTGAGAGGGAGGTGACAAGATATCTGAAGAACTCACCTGTAGAATATCTGGTAGAGCCCGTCTTAGAGTTGAGCCCTGAACACAGTGGAACACCTGCTCCAACATCTCCTGTCGATCCGAAATGTAGCTTTCTATCGACTTCAGCGGTTTCTTCAGATCCAAGTCAGAGATACATTCTTCTTCCTCTTCCTTTTGCCTTTTCTCCTCCTTGGCAGACTTATTCATATTCTGTAATGATGATAAAGAAAAAAAATGCTGTGATAACAATTCTGGGGGCAAAAGTACTTTCAGAAGAACCATGCATATGCACAGTGCAGTATTCTCCTGTGGTGCACTTTTTAACGTTTATTGTTAAAACAGCACCCCCTGGTGGTGAAGTGAAGTTAAAGCATTGGTTTGGAAGATACATTAAAAGTCATGGCAACCAATGGGTCATGGGTCCAAGACCGACTCTATCCACTGTATAATCCAAACAAATTATAACATTGCTGCTCACCAAAACAGTCTGTTTCATAACTACATCCCAATCATGCCAATAGGGAACGATCATAAAAAAATGCACACTTTATAATTACTTCTACTGATTGGATGGTGAGAAATGCGTACACTAAAGTTTCCAGCACCACCTTTAGCATAGAAAGCCTTGTTCACCAGTCATGGACAGATGCATGCAACCTTGATGAACTGCAGAGTATTTTTCAATAATTTCAAGCCAATCTTCAAGAATGTACTGGGTGATCAATCAGCTTTGTCACATGACTGGCAGTGAGAAAATATCATGCTAAGGAGGTATGCCAAAAAGAGCCAACTCCAACTGGGTACTGAGCTCTGGCCCTTATCCTTGACAGTCCACCACTCTAACCATTAGCCAGCTTTAATGTTCAGTACAGTATTGCCTCTTCAAAATAAGTTCATTAGATAAAGAAAAATAGTACAGCCGACCAAATCACAATTTGCAGTTGATGGTTCTCTGATTTTAATCATAGAAAAGATCATAGTGTTTTACCTGTTAAAATGACAGAAATAAAGTTGATGCTTATACCCTGCTACTGACCTCTCTTGGAACCAGGTGTAACTGCCCTCAGAAATGCTCAAGAGTTAATCTACGATCAGCATGAGAGGGGGCAATGAATTGTTTTGTAAATATATCATTATACAATAATTTTTTTTTTAAGTTCTAAACTAACAGTAAAGGATTTTTTTAAAACATAAATTCATACACAAATCAAACTAAAAAGTAGAATATCCAGCTGAGCAAGTTCAATGGCAATTCTTGATCAAAAGATTACTATTTTTTGAGTAAAAGGTTTGCTAATGACTACCCTAAATAAACAATAGAAATTCTGTGAAGAAAAATCCATTGAGATCTTCTATCTTTCTGTGTTCATAGGTTACAAATGGTTAGTCCTGAAATCTATTAAGTATTGAAAAGTTATCCTTTTTAAATTTCATCCTTTTATACCCTAAAGCTGGCTAGTTTAAATAGACTAGGAGGAAGACGACAACAAATGAGCAAAGAAAAGATGCTGAACTAATGCCAGTTGTTGACTTCATGCTGAAATGCTCTTCTGTAACATTAGCTATAGAATATTAACACTACAGAATCATCTGATGTTCTTGAGGTATGTCTTATGACATCAAAATTAAGTTTATGTGATAATTACTTGTGTGTGTGAGGGCACACTAAGACCAATATATTGGCACTTAGGTAAAGGGAAAGAAATTTCAAAGGAGCCAGGACCAAAAACCATGAAAGAAAATTGAAAAAAAGGGTCAATTAGGCATGACAGCATTCAAAGCATGGCTGGATGGATCATCCATAAATTTTGTGTGATGTAATTTCAGGAGAGTGGATGGCTGTATTGTTGGGTGTTAACTGCCTTGAGTATCACTGTGGCTTTGTTGGGATGATGAAATAGCCATGTTGCCCCACCACCTAACATCAAAGAGCTGTCAGAAATGGCATTTAATTGTGATGGATGGTGGCGACACCTGATGCCAAACACTGATAAAAAGGTTTCTGATGTTGACAGGGACTGATCAAAGCCAGGCTACTTGGCTGAGGATGAAAACAAAATGCCCCCCACTCCATTAGAAATCAAATAAATTGAAAGTATAAACTGTCCTGACCAGTTCCAAGCTGGCAGCTATCAGAAGAGGCATCAGAATATGTGAAATTAGAAACTAATCCATTTTATCAAAGTGGTGAGAAGTAACCAGTCAGTCAGTCAGTCAGTTTGCTATTGATCAAGGTTTCACAACTAGACATTGGCAGTTTCCCTTCATAGAAACTCAACAACAACAATAAATACAGCTGGCTGAGAGTGACTTCAGGCTAGTTATACTGTGAGAGAGCAGCTGCTGAATAATTTTGTTAAATCCTGGTCAATTTATAATCAAGGCACTAGCTAGCCATACAGAGTCAGCTATTAATCAGCAAGTATGTAATGTACCTGTTGTAAAAAGCTAGCACATTCTACTACTAACAATGTCAAAGGTTAAGTAGAGAAGCTCGGCAATTCATATGTAGTCACAGTGAACTCACTTTAGCTAACTGCACCAATTTTTAATCATATAAACTTTGTTGGCTACTTATGATTAAAAGATCTAGAAGAAATAGTTTTCCTCTTGCTCTCAGGCTGCCCGAAAGTACGTTTCATTCATCTTCAGAAAATGCACTAATCTTCACTATAATCATTTTGCTAAATCCAAGCTAAACTGCATTATCTGATTTATTGTTGATTTTTCAGTTCTGCTCACATCTTCCATAAATCCATTTCCACGGCAGCTGAGCAAATTTATGAGCAGCAGCAGCAGTTTGTTACACCAAATCATACATCACGTGTGCGTGCGCGCTCATGTGCTCCAATGATATACCGAAGATTCTTGTTTACTATTATTTAATAGCTATTGCATTTAGCCCATTCAACTGCAGAGTAACTATAACCCAATAAAATGACTTCCCATAGCCTTGAACTTACATAAAAAAGTCCTCCCTATCTTTCCCACTGGACACTAACTCTCCAAGTTTCTTCAGTTATTTAAGCTAGGCAGGCAGCATTCTTTGTGGACCCTGTATATCAGCCTTCAAAACTTGCCAACATAACTTCCAAACAGAAGCTGTGTGGGATCTCTTGCCCAATATCTGGGATTGTCCCTAGCACAGTAATTAAGCAACAACTGAATCGATTGATTTACCTTATCTATGTGCCTACTGCCCATCAGACTGCAGCTTTTGACACCATTCAGCATCAAACTAACCCTTTATTCTGATCGGAAAGCTCCACCCGACACCTCTCTTTTCTCTAGAACCTATGTTCCAATTTATACAATAAGAAAAGCAAACCACAGAGTGAGATTAATGACCATATTCAGACACGACCCTCTATTGGATTACCTTTCCTCGGCACCCGTGGTTTCTCCCATCACCTCCCTTTAACACTATAAAGCTGTTAATTTTAGCTATAGTTATTGAATAAAAAACATGTTAAATTGTGACAACAGCAGAAACAAAATCCATTTCATTACAAGTCTGTCTAACTAACCAACCTCAACTGACTTTAAAGTTCTTAGAAACCTAAAATTCTCAAAGCTCCTGGACTTATTTTAGCAGGTGTCCACCTAGAGGATGTCAGACTGCCAAAACCTTTCTTTGTCCACACTATCTATTAGTGGCCTGGTCATCACTTTTTATTCTAAACGGCACAAGACATAACTCAACACCATCCATTTAACAATATCACTTTCCTTTGTCATTTTAACCATTCCTATGGCATGTCAGTTTTTACCTTACACCACCTGAAGTTGATGATTTGTACCCGTGCCAAAGCACTAGTTAGCATTTGTGTTGAACTGGCTGTATATTTAGCAACTTATCTGTAATAGAAAACAGACAAGGTTGGAGTAATATACAGATTTTTTTCACAAAGGGTAATATTAATTAGAAAGCACTAAGTGTTTCAGTCCCTATGGCTCAAGCAAATGCACCCCAGGTAGAGGGTTAAATATATTGAGAGTCTTAATGATGGCAATGGCACAGATTTGCATACTACACATCAAATCATAATTTTAAAAAATCAGAGTTTTTTTTTGTGGGTTTTTCATCCCAATTCAAGAAATCACAGATTTATTGCTTTTTTCTCTCATCCACCATTATCTCTCGCAGGGAAAAGACAACCTGTCTCTTCTGCCTGCTTTTGAACATTTGACTTTGCTTTCTGAGGAAGGTAGAGTAAACCAGTCAATGGTGGTGGTGTTGGCAACTGTACTGATCATCAACACTGCTCATTAACTCAGCATGTACAGAGTTAAACCAGCTTATGCTTTTGTTTGGAGAATTTTTGTACCAAAATATTCTGGCTATACATCTGCTTAGCTTAATGGTCTTCCCAAAACATAACTCCATTATCGCCAAGGCATTCTAGGAAAAAGCACTCTCAACTATTATCTTGCTGAATTTTTGATTAGATATTTTTTACCCATTAGTAAAAAAATCAATACAGCTCACCTGATCTCTGAAATGTATTCACAATGTTTTTGTTTTTTTTTTTAATTGCTGTAGTTACAGTAGTGCACTGTTATTCTGCAAATATTATTTCTTTAGAGTTGCCACCAATGCTTGCTTCTATTTACTGCATCATTAAAATCGTACCTCATGTACTCAACTTCCAGTTGAGTAAGTGCTTACATTTTGTAAACTATTGATGAATGGATTCTGTTTAACACTCTGTATACCACCTAAAGTGCAGTTGCATTCAAATCTATTATTTAGCACAAGCTGAGGCATCAGAGCTTTAAAATGGCACAAGGGAGATTTTTAATGTTTTATTGATCTTTAATCTGATTTCTTTGATGAATGCAAAAGTGAGTATGTGAAGAAGCACATTCCCTTTCTAGTTCTGCTACTCATGCATAGTATCTTCCTCATTAATATAATCCTTTGATAACAAATCCATGTATCACTACTAGCCCATGTGTTTTCATTATGAATGAGTTGACTAGAATACACAGCCAATTTAACACAAATATTAACCAGTGTTTCTAGGCTGGGAGTGGTCTAAGGAAGGTGAAAACTGACATGGTAGGGTTAACAAGCCTGCAAGCTTGGTGTACAAACTGACACTAGAATCAATCCATTGACAACATCTTGTTTCTTCTTTTTTTTTTTAAAAAGTAAAAACAAAAACTTAGCAGACAATGACATTACATCTTTTATTTTAAATATATGGTTATATCTTGTATTCATTCACCTGTGACTGTTACTGATAAACTAATAAAAATTTCTTCTTTAGATGCTGTATGGAGTTATTAGAGAGATGGTCATCTTTGGGATATGCTTCATATAAAATGTACATTTACCAATCTGTATAATGTCCCCTTTTATTGGGGGTGGAGGGAGAGTAGCCAACTGAGTATCTGGATAGTGTGTTCATTTAAAAAGATTCTCGTTCTGGCTGAGAGGGGAACATTGCATTGCTGCAGATCACACACTGCTTTCAATGTAGGCTGGGCATTCATGACCAGAAGCTGCTGGGACTAAAGTTAACAATCAATAACAAGCCCATATGATCATATCAATGCAGTTCCTAAGAGCAAACCTCTTGTGTATACTCCAGCCACAAAATCATGTTAAACCTGGATACTCTAGAGAAGACACCATCATATCATCCTAAATGACCTACATTTCCTTTCAGTTCAAAGCATAGGATTGATTAATCAAAATCGCTTGACAAGACAGTGTCGAACATGAAACATTCTACAAGGTGGCAAATAACAACCACTGATTTCTCTCTCTCTGGCACCTGTAACACCATTAACAAAATGTACCCTCTAGTAGTCAACCAGGGGACACCTGGGTGTTGTCAGTTTGATGTAGGTGCAATGAAAAGTAGGTATTAAATCACTGGGTAACAATGACAATTGCAGCACCAGCATTCAGTAATCTCTGAACAGTTGTCAGCTGCAGCATTGTGTTGTTGGTTTTATATGTCCCCTGTATTCAAAGCACATACATCAGACATGCTGTGACAAACAGAAACATGGAAAACCATAGACCTGATGCTCTGTACATAGAAGCCAATAGTTTCCAGACAGAAATCATAAATTTTTAATGAATTTAGGCAAAACAGTCAATTTTTTTTTTTAAATGGCAATGTTAAAAATGAGTGCTACACTTGTTTTGCAGAAGCTCAAAGGTGGAAAGCTATACTCAGATGGTAGAATGGCTAAATATGAACAGAAGTATGTTTTTGGGGGTTATGATGATAATATCAAAATACCAGTTCAAGGTTGACCATGAGTCACAACTTCATCACTGACCCAACTTAATTTTGATCTCTCTGTATCAGTCTCAACCATATACAATGCAGGAGGCTGCACAAAAGGATTTATGAGATCACCCAAAGTGTAAATCCCCTTGACCTACTCCTACAAACAGAAGTGGCTAAACTGGTTCTGTAAACATGTTGCTTGGACATCATATGACTGGAACCATGTTTTTTTGACTGATGAGTCATACTTTCAGCTGTAATCATCTGGAAGGAATGTGGAACATGTAACCAACCAGCCCACAAACATCAAAGAAAAGGAATCACTACCAGAGTAGAATTATGATGGTCTGGGCCTGCAAACCTGCATGTGTTTTAGGGAGGAAGCCTGACTGCAATAAGGTATAGGGACAAGGTTCTGGAGTCCTTTAGACCACATGCAGGTGCAATTGTAGATATCTTCAACACCAAACAATTACTCATATGATATGGTCAATATGTTCTCCTGAGCTAAATCCTGTCGAGAATGTTGGAATGATATAGAAAAATGTGTCGTTTCCCTTCAAGATCATCTCACAACTGCAGATGTCTGTGATATGACAATGAACATTGTTGTCCACTGCTCTTGTTAGGGTTTCTTTGTTTCCTGATTTGTTACAACTTGTTTCCCTTTTACCCATAACATGCAAAATCTGTATTAATTTAATAATAGTTCAATTGTTTTCACTTTAACAGGAGAGAGACTCTCATTTGCCTTGAGGATTTTTAATTTTAGACTGGATTGGTAGATGATAACTACCTGCTGGTCCACATTGTCATTTCCTCCATGTATATTTAGTGCTTTTTCTTCCTACAAAAGTCACTTTTGAAGTACATGCATTACCTAGTTGCTTTATTTACCTGCTACATGATAGAATCCAACACTGAGTCCTTTCATTCTGGTGACGCAGAGGTTTCAGGTGTGTATATGTACCTTAGATCTCACTCATTTAGCTGATGGGACAGTGATGGAAAAGCATTAAAAATGTATCAGAGGTAAAGAGCGAAATTGTCAGGTGTGGTTTAAGCCATCTGTGGCTGATCATGGCAATGTTTTCACAGTCTGTTGGCTCAAAGATTAATGTTCTTGAGATGAGGCCAGTGGATTTATTCTATGGACTGGCACCAAAAAATTTCTTCTACCACATGGCTGAGGAGTCTAACCACTACAGCACAGAAAGAGGCAGGTGGAGCTGACACAGAAATGGATGGACACCATCAGGGAAATGAAATTGTTTGTACCACTAAACATAACTATAATTCTCAGCCATACATTGGGAATTTTTGGATGAGGATGACAAACTTATTGTTAAAAGTAAGGACAGTGGAGAGATTCAAGAAGCTGAATCAATACTAACTAATCTACATTTTTATTTTCTGCAGTTTAAATTGAACTTTTCCATGTTTTCTGGATATGTATCCCTTTCATTTGGATAACTAAACTGTGCTAAATTATTTGTGCCATTTAAGTCATTCCATGTATTCTTAATATGTTTTTAAATAATTTTAATCAAATATGTGCATTTTGAGCAGCCATTTTAGAAACTGTCTGAATGTTTGTGCATGTAACATATTGAATTTACTGACCAGAAAAGAGTTAACAAAGGTGTAGGTAGTCAAAATCATTAAACCAGATGGTTTTTCATAATATACAGTTTTTAACAAATCTGAGTCTTATAATAATATTTTAGATAAGTTATGATACTGACTGCTTACAATAACATGCTCACATGATATGTACCTGTAAATTGTCTGTAAGTTTACAGGAGAGATCACCACCTTGAATACATTTAATTTCTGATTATAATTATATTTTACAGACTTCAAACACAATGTATCTTTAGTGATTTATTACAAATTCCAATCAATGAAGTCCTCATATCTGAGTAGCAATCTCAAGTTTTGTCAAGCCACTGATGTTTTCTCAGTCATGTCCTTTTATCTGAATAATGATCTTGAGTTTTCTAGTGATCAGTAGCACAATCAAAGGGCCAGAGGCTTAACATTAAACCAGTATTTTATGCATGGAAAATCTATGAGCATTAGTTTGTTTTAAGTGGTTAAACCTCATTTTGATAAAGAAAATTAAAAATTAATCAACCAATCAATAAGTTATGAAAAACCTACAATCCCTTTACATTTTTTTAATGAGGCTGGGGCTTGCCCTTTGCATTGTTCTTGAGGCTGCCACATGTGCTATTTTGTCTTATCATTCATTCTCTTTCTCTCTCTCTCTCTCTCTCTCTCTCCACTCCTCAATTTGAGTTTCCTTGTCACTGTTGAAAAAGTCGAGACAAGCAGCATGTCTACCCTGCAGCTTTTGTACTATAATTTTTCACAATAACCCTTTCGATACATGCGAAGAAGAAACAGCCTCAAGACCTACAGGAGCTCTTGACGTGAATGGATGACTGGCTGGCTTCAGTCCAAAGACAGGCTAAATGCTTTGCGAGATCTCTTTTTTGTTGGTGTTTCAACTATGACATCAGATTTCAAATTTCTCTGGTTGAGTTGCATTTATTTCAACATCACATTGGAAATACTGTGAACTCAGATGAAACCTTCCAACTGAATGAGCAATGTGGTGTTGCATTCTCCAATAAAAAATTTTTTACCGTTTCAGCTCTAGTAATTCTAACTTTGTTAAAAACTATTATATAAAATGTAGTTCACTATATTTTGATGGTTATTCAAGTAAAACAGAGTAATGAAGTGAACTATGGCTAAAGAGGTCATTTTGATGCTGAGGTGGATAAGATCATCCAGATATTTGTTTTCGTCTTCTTTTTTTTTCCATTTTATAAAGGGAATATTTTTAAATGAACAGATTTATGTTGTGAAATGTTTTATTTAATTCAACGTCTTAAAATATGAGACTTTGCATTCCCTGCATGTCAATGGAGCTCCTTGATCATGATGCCGATCAGTGATGTCATTATTCAATAATAATTACATGTCACTGAAAAAAAAAGCAGGAGCAACAGGAACTTTCTCAGAAAACTGTTGAATTTTGAATAAATTCTTGAAGTAATTTTTGGAATATGAACAGTTAGTTTATGGAAATCTTATTCTTATTTAGGAAAAGAGAAAATAAGAAAATTTTTAATCTGAAAATTTGGATATCATTGTCATGTGACCAGCTATGAATCTGGAAGGTTCATTCTGATATGACACTGTTGTCATGATGATTGAACCTTTCCAACATCCAGTCTGACATCAAAACAATAAAAAAAGAAAACAGCTGATACCAACTGAAGTAACAACAACGGTCTCTCTTAATTATAGAGACTGGTAACTTTTATCTGTTACTTACGTCTTTCTTATGCCTCTTTGTGCCCTTCTTCATACTCTTTTTCCTTCTCCTCTTTGAGCTCGAAACATTTTCCAGTGCAGCATCACACTGGGTGGAGTCAGCCAGCATTCTGGCTGTACTCATGGTGGCACCCGTGACAATAACAGAAACGCCACCAGGTGATGGGGACAGCTCTGGAAAAGAAATAAATGAAAACAGTCAGGTAAACTCTTTTTTTACTTTCATGTGGAGTCCATCTTCATGAAGCATACCACCCCTGCCTCTCCTTATCCAAATAAACATCAACTTCTGTCCCTTTGGAAACAAAATAAATGAAACACTCAAGGAATGTTTTTTAAATATATTCTAGCATGTTAATCTCTGCAAACTGGGATACAGTAGAGCATGTTTTACAGTTTTTTTTTGCCTTCTAGTTCAGTACTGCAGAAGTCAATCAATCCCTGTTGTTTTCCTTTCTCTCAGTGCAAAAGAAAAGAAAAACAACAAACGATCTGATTGATTATTAAAGAAAATCTATCAAAATTTCATTGGAAGAAAAAAACAACAACACAAGGCAAATGATAAAAAAGAAACACGTATCTCCCTATGCCATATTGTGTCCTGAAAAAGAAAGGCAAATAAAATCAATGCCACAGAAAATTTAACATGCCTATCGTACCAGCACCTGGAGGTTTCACGCCATTAAATGTATTTTAGCCAAAACAAACCAAAAGAAGAAAATAGTAAATATGGTCACTTCAACATTAACCCCGACTTCATCAGTGATGTAAACCAGAGCATTAAGGCCAGACTGGATACTAGAGCGTATCAAATAATGTTCCACAATTCAGTGTTGTTTCAAATAAAACATCTGAGTGAACTCGGACAATAAAAAATAAAATAATTAACTTGGCCAACTAAAGGAATCCAAATACAAGTTCTAGCCTATTAGACAACCACAAAAAACTATAATTTTGTATTTATCCATAAATAAAAGAAAAATTGTATTGTGTGTGTGCAGCTTTTTCCTAAAAATGTGTGGTTTTTATTTTTTTTTCTCCAAAAACCTAAAAGCTGGTGTGTGAGCAACAACCTGCCAGACTGTGTTGAATAGCAAACTCCAGCAAATAACATCAATTATCTCCAAGCTTCCCAAGTTGTTTTCTAACCCCCCCCACTCAAAACGACACATTTAATTATGGAGCATGATGGAGCGCCTGACAAAATCAAATGTCATAAGCTACTCTAAATTCCGGAGCAGGGGGCCTCAGTCCAGATGGTAGGGGCTAGTGAGTGATGAGAGAAAATTTTATCTGACAAGGCGATTTACCAGTAATAATCACACGGCTCAGCGGCCAGAATAACCACTGACCGCTCACTCGGTCCACTCATCGATTTTTCTCCTAACAAAAAACCCAACAAGAATATTGGGAAAAAGCAAAAACAAAAAACACTCAGACAAAGGATTTGAGCTGCTTTATAAATTCCCTCTCCAAAAACGAAAACCTTCACACAGCCCGTCTTTTCTGACCACCTCATCAAATACTACCCAATAATAAATTAACGAGGCATACATTGCCACCATTGTTAATAACTACTTTGCATAACATCACATGAGCTTGTTGAAAATATCAACTTCATTTTTCTATTTAGACAAGAAGTTACTGTAATCTGCATGTCGTGTAAAAACTGTAAATTACATGGTTCTTAAATGTTTGGAATGTCAAAAAACGGTTAGGGATAATCCCCACCGATTAGAGACCAGCTAAAGCGCCATAAATCTCCAAAATAAGCTCTACTGTTGAGCCAAGTTAGTTCCAACCATTTTTAATCCATGTCCGGGTATCTCACATGCACGTGGAGATTGTCTGAACCCATGAAAAAACTCTCTTAATCAGGTGAAATAAAAACAAGACATTCTGTTTGCGGAAATCATCTTTGTCTATCTTTATTTTACTGAGTGATTTCCCACAGGGCATTATCTTGAGAGATGGCCTTAAATCCAATGCTGTACCAACCTGTGTATATCTTAAGTGATACTGACCAGATATTAATTTAAACCCTTACTATGGAGGCCTTTTATAGCCAAACTGGACTAGTGCATGATTCACCAATACAAACCTAAAAAAAAAAGTGTCAGCTCCAAGTCTCTAAATGTCATAGCAACAGAATGAAATCCCACACAGCAACATTGGTCTATGATGTTGTAATAACTGATTAATATTGCCACAAAAAGAATTACTCTTCAAAACGTATGTCTCATGGCTGAACTCTATTAAATCTGCAATTAAGAACAACAAATAAATTAAATGAATTATCTACATAAAATCAAAAAAAATGCATCCAGTTCATATTCATCATAAATTTCTGATTAAAGTTTTTTTTACCAAAAAAAATTTTCAGATTTTTATAGAATAGAAACCCTCAACAATAAAAAAACAGAATTTTGCTGATATAACTCAGTTTTAGAAAACATTCTCTTCATTACTAAATAAAAATTAGCAATAAATGAACATGTCTGAGATAATGTTCATCACATAATGAAGCTTTTGTTCATATAACAGCAAGAGTTCATATCATTTTTAAAATATTAAATTCATCAATCCATTCTTTTCATGTACAGTAATACTTCTTATAACGCTGTTTCATCAGAGCCCTCTTCATTCTCATGTAATTCTTATTATAAAACAAAACTAAATGATTAAAATCCATAAAGCCGTTCAAAAGTTCCACATGATAAAGTACAGCCGTCTGTGCCAATGAGAGCAGTATATTTTGGCTAGTGCAGGTCCAATCAGTGCTTTCCTCTGCGGTGCGATACATCTCCATTTTGGCTGGTATTACAAGAAATTAATACCCAAAAGTCTGTGAGCAGGCCTGCAAGAGAATCTGCTGGTAATGTGGCCAAGCAGTCATGGAAGAGTATTACAATGGACAAAAAAAAAAAAAATGCAAGTGATATGGCGAATCAAGGCAGGTGAGTGCAAGTCGGTGTTGGCCAGAGATTATGGTCAGTTAGCTACATCTACTATCATGACCATTTTGAAGAATTAAGTCAAGATAAAGGCTTCTGCACCAATAAAAACTTCATGTTCATGGAATATCTTACTTGAGTAAGATGAAAAACAGTTGAGTATCTGGGCTGAAGATCAGGCAGTGTCATATCTGTCAGCTGGCAATCCAGAAGTGCTTCGCAGGCAAGCCGTGGTCATTTTGAAAAGTGTGTGTGTTGCCTGTGAGTCATGCCCTGCCACTTTCAAGGCTGTCGTTGACCACAACTACCACCCTCCAGAACTTGTTCAATGTGAGTGGCCTCTTTTGGAAGAAAATGCCCTGGCATTCAAAGCTGCCAGGGATTTCAAACCAGAGCTACGAAGGGTTTCTCAAAGGGACATTTACGTGTTGTTTGGAAAACAAGCAAAATGGGTTACAGCCGATCTCTTTCAGAAATGGTGTGTGTCAAGTTTGTCCTGCAGCAAAGTGGTGTTGTGAGGGAGAGAACTTGGAGCCCAGAGCACTTCTACTGCTGGACAGCAGCCCCTGGTCACCCTCATGATGCTAAGACTCTGTGCACTTCAGTACCAGTGGTTTATATTCCACCAAATACAACTTCATATCTGCAGCCAATGGACCAAGGAATCACTGCTGACTTTAGGCTTGCTACTCAAGGTGTTTATTTAAGCAACTGATGGAATAGATGAATGAGCAAGATCAGACAGAGATTTTCAGAAATCATTCAAAATAATGCATGCAAATGAAACATCAGCATGTCATGGAAGAAAATGATCTTCAGCTCAGGAATGGTGCACCTGACATTATCCATGACATTGTTAAGCTGGCAAATGAAACCAGCCTGGATGAAGTTGATGATGATGATAAGCTGCTGTTGAATTGTCATGGAGAGGACCTTGTGGAGATTGAAAATCAGTGCGCTGTGGAGAAGGAAGATGAAAGTGAAGGAGTTCAACCTATAAGGAACTTAACGACAACCATGGTGTCAGAGGGCATCACCAAGATCAACAAGATTGTTGACATTTGGTCTGAGAACAATCCTGAGTGGGAATGCAGCAGTGCTGTCAAGAGAGGTGTTCTGGCAGACATTGCTTGTTACCAGGAAATGCTTTGGGAGAGGAAACAGAAAGCAAGGCACTCTACCCTGCCTTCAATAAGCAGCTTGCAGTTCCCAAGGATGTCACAACCTGGCTCACCCCATCATCTACCATTGCTGCCATGTAGGAGTTACGCAGTAGGCTCTGACCTAATGCACTGGTGAGTACTTGCTACATAAAAAAATAAAATGTTGTCATTATCATTAAAAACCCTTATGTTACACACATGTAAGAAATGGTGATACTGTGAACACATCTCCATTAAAACAGTGTTATAATTACCTCATAATGCTGTTTCTCACAGCACTCTCTTTCCAGAAACATATCCACAGCATTATAGGAGGTATTACTGGATAATGTCAGAAAAAAGGGGCCCAGTAAAGTCTAACCTTAGAGTTGTGAAAATGAAAATGCTGCATCATAATAGAGATTGACTTTATTAAAAGCATATCTCTTTCTCTCTCTGGAATGCCACAAAAAACTCAATGTTTTGTTTTTCTAAACGATGACTTAAAATGCAAGGATAACAAGAATGAAATAAAATCAATGGCCTAATATTAAAAAAAAAACATAATTTGGTGCATCTTATACCATGGAAATGGATGAAAGAAAATCACCTTAAAAGTTTTCTAAGGGACATGATTAATTTGATTAAGCTACAAGTTATCTGAACATCAGCTCCATACCTTATCATGCAGTGTGATTCTCTCAAGTGAGTGACAATTACAGCCTCTCAAGGTTATAGAACAACATGGCTACAAACCCTGCAATTCTAAAGAGCCACAACTCATCTTCAGCAAGGTAGTGCCAATCAAATGAGGTACAATTTGCAATGTGCAGCATAACATTCTTCATACAAAATCATATGTTCAAATTTTCCACAAAATCAATAGTGAATGTCTAGCAAAACAAACATTTTTCACTACACTAAACTTGATTAACTGGATCAACAAATCATCTCCACATCATCAATATCACTGTATTAGTCCCCAGTGATTTTATAGTGATGGATCTATGCCCTTTCTGATCCAGACCATCATTTTTCCAGATTAAGTTCACAAGATGATGAGAGATATCTGATTTTTCACATCTCTAGTATTAGCAGAGTTGGTAAGATTCTTTTTTGCAGCATTTATTATTTGAAGTTAAGATGATTAAATTGCAAGAAAGATTTAATAACAAGCATGCAACAAACACCACGACATCAAATGGTTGCTTCAAATCTCTTTAACAGTGAGGGAAAATGATGATAACCTGAGATTGTTTTTATTAAAACAACTGGATTACTGACTTTAGACAGAAAGTTAACAAAGATCTCATCAGTACAACATGGCAGGAGTCTTGATCTTGGTGTCATCTCATTGAAAATTAAGGGCAATACAGCAATCAAATTACTAATTTTAAGAATATATTTATTTATATTACATGTAAGGATACATTGTAAATTCAACCACACACATTAAAAATGTATAAGACATAGTCATGCAAGATGGAGAAGGGTAGTGGTCATGCTGCTAAATAGAGCAGTGTTGTGACATGGACAAGCTGATGTCATGGATGGACAACAGCTTTGCTGGTCAAACAGAAATTTATAAAATATATTCCAGTGATGTAAGCTTCTTTGCAATGAAGATAAACTCTTGTCCAGCAGCTGAGTAAAATGAATAGTAGTGTAGGGTATAAACAATCACCTAAGTGGAATGATAAGCAAGAATGAGCAGTTACAGCCATGTCCAATAGATGATGACTCCATTCCTCTTAGGGGTAAGAAAACATCAGAATCAGTTTTGAGAAAACCAGAGACTCTTGGATTCAGAAGAGGTAACTAGATTTTTTGTATTTGACATTAGATGGCATTATTTAAAATTACGAAATCCAATTTAGCATTTAATTTTGCTGTTTTTTGTCATGTTATGTGGTAGAGATGAATAGAGTGAGTTGATTAGTTCTGACTTCTAGATGCCATGTATAAAAATCAAAAAGCAAATACCATGTGCACTACATGCATTCTGATATATGTACTGATTAGAATAGGTAATTTGGATCAGCATAGTGTTGGATGCCATTTTCTGCTATTACAATTTCATACACAAAGCTTAATCATGTTTGAATTATCCCAAACTTCCCACTCAATAAGGCATTGGATAGATTTAGCTCTCCTTAGGTCTGCTGAATAATTTGAGATCACTACCTGATGCTGCTCAAAAGACATTCCTCTGTATTTCACTAAAACAGTGTTAGTGAAGAGCAGTATGATGGCTGACCACTACACTGATGTCACAACTAAGTATTATCTATTTAAAAGTGTAATACTTCAAAACAAACAGTAAATAAATACTGTTCAAATTAATCTATCACTAGAATTAATGGTTGCCCCTCGTAACCAAAGATGGCCATTTACAAATTGCATGCAAACATCTGGATATGAGAGTTTGTTTAAAGGTTTTCATGCCCATTTTCATTCGCTGAATGAACTATGCAACCCAAAAAGATGAATTCAAATCAAAGCAACCACAACCATCTATGCTCCACAGATACATGGAAACCTTACCAGTACTCTTCATTTTTAGATGTGGGAGAACACCAGATTAAAAAAAAAGAAGTTCTATTGTAAAAGTACAAGACAAATAAATAAAATCCTTCGCATAAAAGAAATTTCAAGAAAAAAATTCAAAACAATTTTTGTTCCAGAATATTACTATGATTTTAGCCTTTAAATTATTTAACAAAGTTGATTCAGGGCATTTTAAAGGTTAAAATGCTTTTAAGACGCACAACTAAAATGAAATATAGAGACATAGCAACATGAACTCTTTTTAGATAAGTTGACAACTGCAGAAATAAAAATCTGATTTTAAATAATAATAATTTGTAAAAATAATAGAAAAATATTGGCATGAAAACAGATGATATGTTTTCTTTTTCTGAAAACCTTTGCACTTTTTCTAGAACAGTTTTAGCTTCTATTATTGTTACTGGTTTTTTGCTGCTATTTAAAAAAAAATTTTTTAAACATTCATTTAAAAAATGAGCTGGAAAATAAAATAGTGTTCAGACATGACAAAAAGTTAACCATCCAACTGAACAAGTACATACAGTAAAATTAATTTAATCTGGCACCAGGCCAAACTAGTGTAATTTATCAATGTTATGCGGCACTGTGAAGCAGTCACCTTCCTGTGACTTGCCAGTGCATGTGTTTGGATATTTAATGCTCTGCGAAAATATTTTATATTACCAATAAAGATTTCTTTGAATTATTTTATTGTTATTGTCAAAGAATATCCCTTTAGCTAGCCATGAAACAAAAAGAGAGTTTTGTTAACATTAGCACCACATTACAGTATTGCTAATTATGTTTTATTATACATTCTATTATAAATGCCTATTATTTAACTATGTGGATATAAACTGGCACATTACCTAGTCTAGCACATATGTGACTCAGTGCTGCTTGGTTAATGGAATTATACTAGTGCTTTAGTGACTGATAAAGAATTTCTTTAACCTTTCTGGTAATATTAAGCTACACTTGAAATAGTATCTTTTTATTTATTTAAGAAATATAACTAAAGATGATTTAATAATTCAAAAAATGTTTGCTCACAAATTTCTATTAAAATTTTTTCACACGTTGAACACAATTATCTCCCTTTGTCTATAAAACAATATTTATAGTTATGGACATTGGTAGCTTTTATCTCATTTAAACTATCAGATAATAAATATAAATTTTCAATCATTAAATTTATTATTATTAATAAATACAGTGATTTCTTAACTAAGGGCTAGACTATTTAGTTCTTTTATCAAAACTTAATTAACATCGTTTTTGAAATGCAAACTTACACATGGATAAAAGTTGGCATCAGAACCTAGTATCTTATAAATATTGCAGGGCTATTATTATTATTATTTATTATTATTATTATTATATATTATTATTATTACTACCACTAATATTATCAGTAGATAAAACAGACACGAATTTCCAAAACAAATCCGTTTTTCTCTCCTTCTTAATCACTTTGAAAAAAACAAACAAACCAATACAAGGCTAAGAAAACAAGAGAGATAGGGAGAGGGAGAGAGAGGAGAGAGAGAGAGAGAGGAGAGAGGGAGAGAGAGAGAGAGAGATAGGGAGAGGAGAGAGAGAGAGATAGGGAGAGGGAGAGAGAGAGAGAGATGGAGAGAGAGAGATGGGAGAGGGAGAGGAGGAGAGAGAGAGATGGAGAGAGGAGAGAGAGAGAGAGAGATAGGAAGAGAGAGATAGGGAGAGGGAGAGGAGAGAGAGATGGAGAGGAGAGAGAGAGATGAGAGAGAGAGAGATAGGGAGAGAGAGGAGATGGAGAGAGAGAGAGAGAGATAGAGAGAGATCGGGAGAGATGGAGAGTGGAGAATGAGAGAGATGGAGAGGAGAGAGATAGGGAGTGATGGAGAGGAGAGAGAGATGGAGGGAGAGAGAGATAGGGAGGGGGGAGAGAGAGGGAGAGAGAGATGGAGAGAGAGAGAGAGATAGGGAGAGGGAGAGTGAGAGAGAGATAGATGGAGAGAGAGAGAGAGATGGAGAGAGCGAGAGAGAGATAGGAGAGGGGGGAGAGAGGAGAGAGAGAGAGAGAGATGGAGAGAGAGAAAGAGAGAGAGAGAGAATAGAGATAGGGAGAGGGAGAGAGAGACGGGGAGAGGAGGAATTCCCTTTAATCAATAGTGAGAATCTATAGAAGAACAATCTGTCTGTCGTCTCGCGTTACCAAGAGATGAGAGTCCGGGGACCTAACCATTTTTTGTAGAGGAAGCCTTATTCGTCAGAAACAATATTCAGTCTTTTACTGTAAAAGTTGTTCTACCGCAACCAGAGGATGATTGGGGGTGGGGATGAACAAAACTCCGTCATGTTTCCCGATACCCAGCAGAGGTGTGTGTGTGACCGAAGAAAGAATAATCCAGGAAACAAGCTACACGGAGCTCAACCGATGTGAGGTACGCTCAGCCAAAGCTAGGAACCAAAGTGGGACTACTGTACTGTTTGTCTCCAGAAGTCATTAGAAACACAATAAACAAACCCCGAACTTTTCATTTACCCGGTCAACGTAGGAGAGCAGCCACGAGCTCCTCCATCTTACAGGCAGCTACGAAACGTTAACGAAATTCATATACAAAACTTCTTTTCAGCTCCGTCTCGTGAGATGAAAACATAGCTGTTATTTAATTTTAAAAAGTAAATTACATAAGTAATTTTGAGGAGCCGTCAGTGATTCTTTCAAAATTTTCAACAAATACCAAAATGATATCCCCATATGATCGACCTCTGCTACACGAGGCCCTCCCCACCCCAAACTTGTAGGTGTCACGTGATAAAAGAACCTTTTCCTGGAATTATTCTTTAAATTAAAGAGAAAAATAGACCCCTGATCTGCTATTCGAATCCAGGCAATTTTCACATATCTTTTTCTCGAGTCAGAACTGCATCTCACTGACAACTGTTTCGCACCCAAAGATGGCGTCAAAAATGGTTGCCACTAGATACATGACGTCACGATAGTTTCTGCCCAGGAAAGACAGTTAAACTCCAATATAAATTTGTGTATTTCTAAACTAAATAACAACAACAAACAGGAAAAAAAGAAGTAAGAAGTTCACTAGGAGTGAGATAGCAGTTAGTCTTCTGAAGACACCCCCCCCCCACACACACACACACACTCAAGCAAGGCCACAAATTCGGATGTCTCTCCGCTAGCTTCATTTGATTCTAAACATGGTTAGAATCAGACCTGGTCAGAGTTTCCACTATCTCACCAGAGCCACTTGAATTATGATTCTTTTGATCAGTGTTAAACTACTTATTCCTAGCCACTCTCGTTCCTTTTTTAAAAACCAGACCCAGCATGATGCTTTTTCTGCAGCTGTCCAAAGTATCTTTCGGGGTTCTAGACAACTTTTTTTAAAGTCAAAATGCTTGTAGATGACTATATGTTGATGAAGCAGCAAAGTCTCATGCATTGACTTTCACCAATTTGTAGATGATCTCTAACTTCTTCACTAAGGAGTACCTTTCAGTCTAGTATTGGTGTTTGTCTAACCTTGATTCATACGGCACTGAATTCAATTAGAAAAAATGCACTGGCATTTTTGGAACTAATGTTTTCCTGTCATTTTGATAGTGTCAGGGAAGCTTTGAAACTATTGCAGCATCAGCCATCTTTGGCCACCTCACTTAATTTATGTTTGATAAAGCAGGTCATATGCATTTATGATCATAAAGATCAGATGAAGAGAGGGCCATGTGCCAAATATCATTCCATGTTAAGGATCTCTCTATGGCTTTCTCCCAAAATGATCCATTGACTTTGTTGAATCACTTTCTTGATTCTGATATCTTCCTTTTTTCTGATTTCTTGGATTATCATGCCCCTTTTCTCTTTGAGCCTTGCTTTTGACCACAATTGTGCATTACCTTCACTGAAGCCTCTCCTATTTGTTTGTGTGCATGCTATCACTTCTATCATCTCGACTGCCTGTGTCGCTGATTCAACAACTTGGCTAACTTTCCACTTGCAATCAGTTCTGAGAGTAGGTTCAGTATTACACACCTACTCATCCTGTGACTCTTGTAGCATCATTAGCAGGTGAGCTTTCTCTGTTTTACATAACTTCAATTAAAGATTTGAGTGGCAATTATAACAGCTTTGCCTACTTGTAGTAAAGAGTGATACCTGAGAGGCTGGGAAGAAATCCAAGTCATGTCCTTATCTGTTTACTGATCTTCGTTTCCACGGCTTCTTGTGTGCTTGTACTTATGTCATATATCAGAAGTGGCCACAGGAACTTGGGTATTAGCATGAACTGAATGCACCACACTTTGAACTTGTCTATTAACCCACATTAATCAATCATTGCAAAGTATTTTTTGTGGCATCTACCTTTCATCGTGGCATCAAACCATCACTCCAAGCTTTTTAATGGGTTGCTCTGATATTACTGAGATTATCTGGCCTGCTATAGAGAAGCATATATCCTCATTTACTTTTCCTTTCCTGATTGACAGATTTCTGGATTACTTTTGTTTCAACCTTGTATGGCACCAATCTATAAGGCTTTCCAATCATTCTAGCATTTTATTAGCATCCTCAAAATCTGATGACAACATTGTGGTATCATCCATGAAAACCTTCAAGGCTGCAATTAACAGATTATTGCCTAGCTTTGCACCAAGTGATTGGTTCTCAGAAGCTTTAAGGTCTTTAGCATCTCTGTGATTGGATCAGGTACATACTATAATGATAAAGTTGACCACGAAAGGGGTATTCCATCTCAAATGTACACACTTTTCAGCAAATTTTTGACACACTGTCTCAGACTTCACTAATTTTTTGTGCAAGTGTTTGTTTCTATAGTAAAACATTACGTACCAATTTTCAGACCTTGAGGCCCACTGGGGCCAATTTTAGGGCCCCCCACAAATTTGGACTTCTCCAACTGACCCACAATCTTTCAGAGGCTATAGCTCAGGCTGTACTAGTCCGATTTAGATGATCTTGGTATCAAAATGCTCATAAAAGCAAGATCTTTTCAATTGCATAGTAAAATCACTTCAAAATAGAAATCCAAAAAGTGATAATTGATGGCGCCGTTTCACCTTTGGCCCCCACCACCCAGCAAAACCGTTGGTCCTGATTTTTTGTGTGGAGAATACCCCTTCATATACTCCAACACCTCAGCAAAAACAAAAATGGGATCTCCAAGGGTTCAGGTGTGGCACGCAATGTGTCTAATGATATGTTGACAAAATATCCTTCAAAGGTGAAAAAAGATGATTGACTTTGTGCAGAAAAAAACTTGTTAAGTTGTCACCAGAGCATATTGAAGGATCATCTTCGACATCGCCATCAGAAGGTCCTATCAAAGGAATTGCAGAATCTGTTTCGACAGATGAGGACAAAGAAGTTTTTGAGCAAGAAGCAGAAGTTGACCTTTTGAACCAGACTTTATCCATGATAGAGGAAAGCCCATTTGATAAAAGAAAAGTAGAAAGGAACCCGGGCTACGTTCATGCAAAGTGAAGTAAAGTGGAAGCTTCTGTGCAAAAGAAATTAGATCTAGTTGCTGGACCAAGCACTATGGAAAAAGAACAAAGTGCACCATCAAAATGTGATGAAAACTGCATGCCAGAGGTGATCAAAATCTAAAAGAAAAATACCTTGTTTCTAGCCGTTCAGAGCAAATACGTATCCTGACAATATTTACTCGGAATATGGGCATTAGAGGGATGATGAGTGAATTTGGCTGCTCACAAAAAAAATGGTTATACAAGCCAAAAATTTAGAGAAAGAAAAGGGTATGTTATCGTCTCCAAATCCCAAACAGGGTAAAATATTGCCAGAACAAGTTAAATCCGCTGTAACTGAATTCTATCGAAGTGATGAAGTCAGCCAAATAATGCCGAGAAAATAAGACTTTGTGGTAGTCAGGAATGAACATGGAAAAGAAAAAAATCAAAAGTGCCTGGTACTAAACAATCTCAAGGAACTGTTTCAGAAATTCAAAGAGAAGCTCCCTAACTTGAAAGTTGGATTTTAAAAGTTTGCCATGCTCCGTGCCTCAGAGTGTGTCCTGGCCGGTTCAAGCAGTACTCACAGTGTATGTGTGCATACGATCCTTCAAAATGTGAAACTCATGATGATTGGATCAAAAATGCCACAGATTGCCAAGCTTTCCAGATATCATCATGTGATAGCACACAAAATTTGCAATCAAGCACAACCGGCATGTTATTTTAGAACTTGTGAAAGTTGCCCATCAAATGAAAACTTCAAAAACAAGCTACTAAATGCTTATGAATTAGAGAGGATTAATGAGATTCAGTTTAAACAATGGACATCCACCGACAGGTCTGAACTTAGCTCCATGGTGTTGACTTTGGAAGAATTTATTGATAAATTCTGCGAACATGCAATGAATTTAATGAGACACGACTTAATTGCCAAGGTTCAATCTGAGTTTTTGAAAAATAAAAAAGAGAAAATTGGTGAAGGAGAATTTGTCATCATTGGAGACTTTTCAGAGAATTATTCCTTCATTGTGCAGGATGCGGCCCAAGGATTCCATTGGAACTGCTCTCAAGCCACAATCCACCCTTGGGTTTACTATTTCAAGTCAGACGATGGCAAGCTGAACCATGATTCGTTCACAGTGATATCAGAGTGCAATATCCACCTTTTTCAAAGAATGCTCATTGAGCACTTGAAATCTAGGTTTGGAAATGTCAAAAAAACTTTACTATTTTTCAGACGGTTGCGTAGGTCAATATAAGAATTGCAAAGCCTTCCTAAACCTATGTCGTCACAAATCAGAGTATGGTATAGACGCAGAATGGCATTTTTTTGCCACCAGTCATGGAAAGGGCCCTTCGGATGGGGTGAGAGGCACAGTCAAGCGAGAAGCAACACGTGAGAACTAGTGTAGACCATACGACAGGCAAATTATTTCTCCAAAATATCTTTTCGCCTTTGCCGAAAATAGGCTAAATGAAATGAAGTTTGGTTACAGGACCCAAGAGGCGTACGAGGAGGAATGAAACCTGGAAGACAGGTTAAAAACAGCCAGAACCATAGCTGGGACTCAAAAACTCCACGCTTTCATCCCTATTTCAGAAACTACTCTTCAAGTACACGAATTCAGCCTTAGCAAGAAACAGCACATCGAGTCAGTAATTTCAAAATCTACCTTTCTGTATCAATGTATGAACATACCTGTTTTTCATCAGATATGTAATCAACCACTTGCTTATCACAGAGAAAAACCTTTCCTTTAACATCAAGAACTGACACAGGTCAGGATTGGCTGAACTCTATGTATAATTGTCAAGAAAGAAGATAGGGAATGCCATTTGGTTCTGGTGCTGATTTCTCTCTATGTAGGCTTACCAACAATGCTTCCAATTTCCTTCAAAGGGGAGATGTGTCAAGCTCAACCTTAGGAGAGCACTATCAGTAAGTAGCCTATATAAGTCCATTTATACTTCTGAGTTCTTTCTTCTTGACTACTGCTGCATGTGTTATTTAGGTGTTCTTCAAGGTCGTCTTTCTCTACTTCCAGTGTTTTAGATTTGGGCTGTTCAAAGAGCCACTTTGCAAATTCAAATCAGTTACTTGAGAATTTTTCTGAATTTTCTTATTCCTTTACTCTGCCAAACTTATTGCACTATGCTCCTTTTCTAAACCACACAAAATCTCTCTACATCTTTCTTTCTAAGATTTTCTTTCCTTATCCATTTCCTTAAAATATTCTTTTGATGGCTCCTTAAATTATTTATTCTAACTCCATATTTCTTCACACAGTGATACTATATTGTATTTGAGAATGCTTCTATTCTCCCATCAAATCTGCATTTCTTGATGCCATAGAATCTTTGCCAACTCTAAATACGTTTTAGCAATACAAATATATTTTTTTTTTAAAATTTCACCTGGAAATCAGGTGATCTGTTGGTATCTTTTTGATAAACAAGCAAAATGGCCTCCACTGATTTTCTTAATAAAATGATCTCTCTACCCCACCCCTTTTTTCTTTAATGATCTGGGTTGTATTTTGTTCACCCATCCAACAGCCTTATTGTGAGTAGTCAGCAAGGCTTGAGATCAGAATTGGTTGTAGTTACCCAATCTTTAATAAAACAATATAAAACTGTAAATAAAAACGCTGTATATTATTCTTTTTTGTTGTTGGCATTGAATTTCCGCACTCAACTTGCATCTTCTTTATCAGGAGCAAAATCATTCCAAGATAGTTTTAAAACAAGCCACTGCATGTTTTTTTGTTTCACAGGAATGGAAAAAACCAGCAATAACAACGACATTATTCTTTATTGAAATCCTAATCTTTTGAGTAGAAATCTATTAATTCACAGGAATTTCCAGAAAAAGGGAAAAGGATACAGGACTAAAAATAATTTAAACGTGCAATTAAAAACAATATAACTGTTTCAGATCTATAACGTCTGCTTCACTTCCTCTGCAAACAATTTGTGTTTTCATTTGTTTATTGAAGCAAAATTTTAATTTGACAAAGTAATTTCTAACAAAAGTTATTATTTGATGAATAATTTAACGGAGTTCAAGCATAAAAAGAAAAAGTTGCAAGTTTTTTTTTCAATGAAGTTATCTGCTTCACTTCTTTACTCCAATTTACTTTTGTTTGCTTATGAGAATTTAATTGCGTAAAACTAGCCGACTGTAATTTCTGAGGAAGTTATTAGTCAGAGGAAGTAATTAAATTTTTAAAAAGAAGATTAAAATAATAATGAGTTTAAAATGAGGCAGCTTCATATCAGATAAAAAAAGGAAATCATATTTAAATATCATAAAATGTTGGTTGTTTCTGAAAATTCACCAGCAGATATGTCGCTACATGGTTTCTTTCCTTTTTTTTTATTAAGAGAGATGAAAATTAGAGAGGTCAGTTCTGAATTTCTTCAAATAACCAATTCTTCCTCTGTCTCTCTCTTATCAAAGAAACACAAATTATCCTCATTTACACGTCTCCTTATTTCACGACGAGTTGTTTTTTTTTTTTTTTACAGAAACTTAATAGACCCAATTTGATCACACCGCAGTTGAATAATTATGTCTCATCCATTTCTCGCTGAATTTCTATTGATTTTCAAGTAGATTTTAATAATGTTTGAAAAGTCTCTCCAGCATTCTTAAATCAAGTTTATGCGGCCTCAATTACACAGAAATTAGGAAACCTTGACTAATGAAAAGAAACTCAATAAGTCTGGTAGGTATATTAAAGCTGCAGCCAAGCATGAAACGAATGCAATTATGCTGCAAAGTTGGAATCTGACTCAAGCTGTGAAATGTTGTTGACTTGGAATTCTGGGTAATTGCAATGGCAAGCTTTCCTTTCATTGTGGAAATAATTGCTGCGAGTGTATCTCCTCTCATTATCTGGTCCATGAGTTAAAAAAAAAAAAAACACAAAACAAACTTTAGCTTTAGAAGAAAATTTTAACTGATGTAGTTTCTATTCAGTAACTGGATCGTCTATTGATTTCTTTCTTTTTTTTAAATAGCAATTTATATTCTTGTTATTTAGTTTCATTTTGGAAGTAAGACTGGACTGCTTCCTTTGTTTGAAAATAAAATCAATAATAGTAATAATAAAACAAAATAATAAATAATAGAACAAAATAGTAATAAAACAGTAAAGAAACAATAATGACAATAATAAAAATAAAAACATCAAAAAAAAAAGAGAAAGAATTATCAAAAGCATATATTCTCATATTGACATTTTGGTAAGTATTTAATTAATTATGTCTAGTAAATATTTAATAATTTGTAAAAACAGAAACATTTATAGAAACTAACAAAGCTTAGGAGACATAAATGATCAGGCTGACTATACATATTTTAAAATATTCATGCTATTTCTTTTGCTTCTTTTATTAGTGAATACTGCATGAGCTCTGTATAAAATAAAAGAGAACAAGTCATTGCAAAAATTCCTTAATTATTCATTATTTGTTGAAAAACATACTGCTTATATTATACATGTGCACATTAAAGTTTATGGATAGCTCATAATATTACATGAAATAACAACCTGGGCATGGTCAATAAGTCTGAACAGAATGCAACAAAAATTTACAGTAATAAAAACAGGAGTAGTAGTAATAATAATAATAATAATAATAATAATAATAATAATAATCAGATGCTTCAATATTATAAGATATCAACTAATTTAAAAAAAAAGACTGAACTCTATTAACAAACAATTTAACGTTATACCTATGAGCCTTTTTTTGCATATATAATTAATTTTGAAGGAATTTTAATCAAATTAAGCTTTCTATACTTTTTCATATTTGTAATGGTTATGTCAGAGCTCTCCTGTCAAGAAAACCATAAACAAATTTAAGCATGTCACAGTTGGCCAAGATGGTGAGATATCACTATTTTTTTCTATTTTAAAAAATAAGATGATCTTTTTCAAAGTATCAAAATGAAAGCATTTAATGATTATATTTATATGCATTTGGTAATATGCTATTAATACATTATATTAGAATGCAGTGAAGAAAGAATCCATATAAATGCCATTTAGCATACCATCTTGCATTTGTTGGGGTTCTAATTTCGCTATTTTTATGTTCTCACTTCATAAAGAGTTTTAAAACACAATATAGTAGTGATATAAGAATATCTAGGCATTTATTTGTTATGCATTTTGGTATTTATACCACTGATAAGAATATTTATTAAAAATGTGCAGACTTTAGCAGTATTTCAGAATGATACTACATACAAGCAGCCCAGATTTTCACCTACATATCAAATAAAGCAGACTTAGAATATGAAAACTGGAAAACATTTTTGGCAAGAGACTGTGAATGCTTTTCTTATTTCAAATTTTTCCAGTTGTTTGTCAAATTTATTATTTTTTAAAAAGATTTTTAATAGTTAAACCAGAAAGAGAGATTTTTAGAGTTTATTGCACTGAGGTGACAAAAAGATTAAGTTGCAGGATTGTAATTCCCTATCTTCAGTCAAGTAATGCCACCTGGTGGTGATAGTAGTTAAAGGCAACTATAAAGAGAGATAAAGCTTAAGTGAGAGAAAAAGACCAAGCTACACATTGCTTTTCATCCATGATATTCCAGCCCTCTACTGTCTAATATATATATATATAAATCACTGCATATGTTACCTTTACTTTTTTCTCTCTCTTTATTATCAGTTTTTCTTAAAAAAATCTAAATAAAGGGAGGTAAGAATTTTTCATCAGTAAGAGAGGGAGAAAAGATTTAGTTGTGTTAATGAATGGAGGCATTTAAAATAAAACGATTATACTGTGGTTTTTTTTTTCTTTCATATCAGTTATTTTTCTGTATGTGTGGGTGGGTGAGCATTAAAAATGCCAACTAATTTTAGCAGAATCCAAATGAAAGTTACTTAAGCAAAGGTTCCTGGCTACCATGGAAACCAGAATGTCCACCCCTTGTCATGCAGTTTCCAGACAAGCTACAAAGGCACAGTAAATGTAATCAAGTTCATTTCTAATGAAAAAAGTGAAGCAAATGTTAACTTTCTAGTTAATGTTGTTTTCTTAAAAGTTTTTAGTGAGTTATGGGTCTTGAGATGTCATTCTTCTATCAGCAAAGTCATAATTGTATCTACTCACTGTCATTGCAAGAGGGATGTAGTTCCAAGAACATATCCAGCTAAAACTGACTGGGCCTCACCTAATACCATCCTTGCTTTGCTATCTGTAAAATTGTTGTTTTCCTTTAACCAGTTGGGTGGCTTGGGGTACTGTTTACCTGGACCAGGCGGCTAGGTCCCTCCCACAGCCCCAAGATGGATGGAGAGAGAGAGAGAGAGAGAGAGAGAGAGAGAAGTATTTTACACGTGAAATGACTTTCATCTTTGTGGATAACCAAAACAATCATCTTTTTTCTGTTAAGAACATTCCAGGCTTATTTAGCTTCATTCAGTTGAACTAATTTAATTACAAAATAACCTTTTGTTAAATTCTAAAAAAATTTTTGCACCACAACCCTTAAAAACATGAGCAAACCCTTTTCCTCTGAGATCATGCACACAGATGTGAACTCTCCAGAGAACCCCAGTATATCAGCCATATGGCTAACATACTTCTCTTTCCAAACAATCTAATTAAATTACTCTGGCTTAAATTCAACATCTTATTTATGCATTCTATCCTAGATAATTATTATCATTGCTTGTTATTAATAAGTGCTAAATATAACCAGATTACACCCCTTCTCTCTCACTTTCTATGAAGAGAAAGGGAATTTATATTCTCCATAGAAAAACCATAAATATATTGAGGCCTCAGCAGAAAATAATAAAACCTTCTTGGGGACTGATAGCCCAAAAACTGCTTTCCAGAGCTCTACTTTGCTTTTATCACCATCTATAGAAAAAAATCTTCATGTAAACCTTAAAAAAATACAAAATTATTTACAGGCATTATGGCAAAGAAATATTAAAAGTTATTCTTAGACGTTTCATTTTAAAGAGAAAAACAACAAAAACAAAAACTATGACAAACTCATGCTAGCATGTTACCCTCAGTTAGCTCCCTTGGTCTAGAAAACACACTACTTAATAATAGTGAATTCTTTATCTTTTCCTTCCAACAACAAGTGCTATGAAAGAAGAGCTGTAAATAACGCCTAAAATTTATTTTTTTCTAGTTTTATAAACAATTTAACATTCAGATTTGAATCTTTTTTCCTCCCACAGAAGAAATAGAAAACCCAAAGATAAACTGAAATAAATTTGTGCAGCTACTTAATACATAAACAAATGACAAAATGATGTAATCTGAAATGAGAAAACTCTGATTCTCTGCTATGTGAGCTTAGTATTTAAAAATAAGTTATTATTGTTTCTATATTGTTTTCGTTTTATGCGAAAGTACCATTCCTGGAATTGTGGCCACCATGTGGAATGAGTTAGCAGAAAGAGAATAGTTAATAGTTATTGCATCAACTAACTAAGGAACTGAGTTGGTAAATGTTTCTTGACCCTAAGAAGCTACCCCATAGCTTCCTTCATGGCCACTTCCACGTTTTAGAACCAAAAGCTAATGCAACTTTCTTTCTTCTGTCAGATGTAAGAGTGATTTCAAATATTTGTTTGCAACAGCACACACGATTTATTAAACACTCTTAGTTATGCAACATCAGAAAACAAACTTAAATTTTAATCAAAGCAAACCATAGCAAAAATAACAATTTCTGCAGTGTTATTATTATATCATGTACAGAGACCACAGGAATTTCTCAGGTAGAGTATCTTTAGTGTGTCCTAAACAACTAAAAATAACTCTGCATAGAATATGTTTTTAGTTTCTTTAGAAGCTTTTGATTTATTAGCATTCTCCTTCTTCTTCTTCTTATTATTATTACCATCACCATAAGCAATTTTCTACAAAGTATGTAGGGGTGAAGGATATAAAATTACATCTATTCTAGGCTGAATCACTGGGATTTTTAAAAAAATGCATCAACAAGAAACAGTGATAAGGAAGCTAGGTTGAGTGTTAATTTTACCACAAACTAACTCATGAATATTCATGAAAAAAGCTATAGTGTAAAAACTAAAAAGCACGCTGCACTTAAACATAACCTGTCTGATGACCTTCACCTTACCCTAGTTGGTGGTGTAGGTTCTCCCTCTTTTTATCAGAAGAGTTCCCATTGAGTTTTTCTGGGATAGCTAACTTTGTCCAAGGGATGCTGCTAATATCCTATGACCAAGCTCACCTGGAAACAGATTCTGTGAGATACCCAGAATGCTGTAATGACAACAACATAATGAGCTGATGTTAACACAAATTACTTGCCTAAGATATGCGTTAGAGGTTAAAGCTCAACCTAGCAGAGTTCAAATGGGGAAGACGACCCATCCATCACCTCTTCATATGCATTCAACTGCACATCTACATGTGTGTACTCCAAATTGGGTTCTCTTCAATCCTCACTGGGGAAGAACTTTTAAAACAAATTTTCATGTATTTTTATATCTGGTGAGTGTATGGCACAATAAGGTACGTGATATTAGTTAATTAAAAGATGTAATTCATGTTTAGCTTCATGAAGAAATCCACTTAGAAGAGCAGAAACATTAGGAGTGACATAAAATTTTTATATTGGCCATATGAGATTTACAAATTTGTAAAAATTATCCAAAAAAAAAAAAAAAGGAAAGAAAGAAACCAAAGCAGTGTTTCTAGGATGACGCTGTAATGTTCATGAATGCGTCCAAGGTCAGAACAGAGATGCAAACTACCTGTGAGCTTCCAAGGGCAGTCACTCTGGTTGCTGAAAAAGAGGTGAGCGGCCAGGCTTAAGTGAACTAACCTGATTAATGGAATCCTGTCTCCTTTTTTTCTTATTTATGTGACTGACAGTTAATAATATAATGACAATTCCAGAAACATCAGATTCTATCTAAAAATTGCTTTTCTTTCTTTTTTTTTTTTCAGAACTAAGTTGCTGGAAGACAAGTCGAGAGGGGGCAAATCATTTCTCTTTGGCTGCTTTAGTAGAACATGGGTATTTTTAGATATGAGATTTGGAAAGGCACTTTGCCTAAAGATGGAGGCAGCAGAACAGATAAGCACAGGTAAACTAATTCCTGGAGGAGTTTGTTGAGCTTGACTTCGGAAAAATTAGATGCATCAGAAGAAAATAAAACTTACGCTGGTCTGGGTGGTAGGAGTGATGGCTACAGATTACCAGTGGTAGTAGACTCCCCTGTACTTCTGCCACTGGTGACTGCTTGTGTTTAGCATCCATTGTTATCAAGAGTAGATGATTCCTGCTCTAGAACCTGCCTTAAATGTGGTAGAATAGAAGTTACCTTTAGCATTCAGTAAAATAAGGATTGGAGAAGACACCAGAGAATCACATTATTTGATAAGGTAATGAGAGAAGTTATTTTTAAATTTAAAAAAAATATTTAAATTTAACAAAAAATAATGATAATGTAAAGATACAGATGTACAGATAATTAAACAGATATGATTGCAAAATGGAAGAGCAAACATGACAGAGAAAGAAATCATTCTTGCTAAAATTTCATAGCTAGGACAGAAGACAGTGTGAGGATAGCTACTGCTCTTTTATTTGATAGTATTATTACTGTAATTATTGTATTTTTTTAAAAGTAAAGAATCTGTATACATTTAGACTGTACTAGTAAAATGAGCAAATCCCTCCAAATAATGTGCACAAATAAATATATGTACTGCACAGTGTTAAATGTATGAACACAGATTCTATGCTGTGCATCACTGTATAGATTTTGTGTTGCCCATGTGTACACCTGCAGACTACTGGTCACCTTGTAAGAACCTATAACTAATAATGAGTTGGGCCACCTTTTGTCCAAATAACAGCTATGACACGAATGGATCCACAAGATGCTGAAAGGTTTCCTGAGAGATATTTTTCCATTTAGTCATTAATATTGTATGGAATGTTCAGAGTAAGGTAGGCGGAAGATCATAATGGCAAGTGTATCCTACAGATCTGGGGATTGCGTTGGCCACAGGGAACACCTGAAATCTTGTCACATTCCTCAAACCATAAATGTACAATGTGAGCATGGTGGATAGGAACACTGTTTTCGTAGAAGTAGCCATTCCCATTAGGGTACACAAAAGGCATTTCTTGATGCACTTGATCAAAAATAATGCCAAGGTAAGCTTAAGTATTCATTTTCCTTTCTAAAGGAACCAAGAAACCTAAAGTATGTTAGCAAGACATGCCCCAAACCAGGAGTCCATCACCAGAGAACTGGACAGTTGGAAACACACAAGAGGGATCCAATGATTTGATTTGTCTTCCCCCATCTGGGCAAAAGAGTGAAATGTAACTTGTTAGACCACTTCACATTTTGAAAGTCCTCCTTAGTTCAATGACTATAGTCCTTACACCACATTATGAGTCTCTTCATGTTGGTAACTGTAATCAGTGGTTTATACAACAGACTGTTACTGCCATAGTCCATTCACTGAAATATTCTTTGCAAGATATGGCTGAAGATGGGCATTGATTTCCCTGCACTGAATGTCTCAGTTGATTGGTCTATTGCTTGATAACAGTTACTTTACTATCCTAGCTAATTGTCTTTCTCCTCTTCCTGATACTGTGTTTGTAACCATAGTTATCACCCTTGGCAGAATTTTCTATACCTTTGTCATTGCTGATAAACTTGAATGACTGATGTCTTGTAGCAGCCTTCCAGCAAAACTGCTTTGGCCACTGTGGAACCTGGTAGACATGTACCCACTGTCAAGCCTCTTTTGAATGTTGTAATGTCTTTTCCTTTCTCCTTATCTATTAGACTGACTTCAAATGTGCTTGTCTATGTCATCTATAAGTACTACAGCAATCACCTGTCACATGACAGTCAAACTTATTTGCATCTGCAGCTCAGGTCGGGGACCAAGTTTGAATGGGTGCATAGATCCTAATAAAGTGGTCAGCCAGAGTAGATTATTACCATTCACATCACCACCTTGGAAGGCCCTTGACACCTACCAAGTATTATTCCCAACCAAAGACACAATGGTGAAACCATTAGTGTCTCTTTGTTTTCCATAATGGCTCCTAATGAGTTATCTGACTTACACCTAGATTATGCTGTGTATAATGTACATAGATTGTGTGGTATGTAACTACACACACTCAATATTATCTATAATTACATAGATTACATTGGAACTGCAGACAGTGTTGTACATAACAATGTACACTTATTTTATGCATAACTACATAGAATGTGTATAAGAGTCTCTGTAGTTAAGCACTACATGGTCTATTTATGTAGAATTTATGTATTTGTACACATTACAGAATCTTCCTACCTGTACTACAGTATTATGCGCAAAAAAGAAGCAATGATTACACCTTTGTTGTATATAGAAGTCCATGTGTGGTGTATAGATACAAAGAATCTGTGTTCTTTAGAACCATGTAAAAAAACTCTGCTCTACATAAATGCATACATTGTCTCAGTATACAGCCAAAAACTCAAAACTTTTTTTGTTGTTGTTTCCAGCAAATGACTAGTCAGTAGCTAAATTTTTTGGCACCTTTATTCATTCATTAATTTATTCATTGTCTCTCTCTTTAAAGGGAGAATCTCTATTTCCTTAAGCCTTAATTTTTGTAATACAAACTTCCTTGTACTGTCAAGTAAAATGAGCATAAATCACAAACCTACTTGTATTTTATGTGTGTGTGTGTTTACATGTCAGTATCAGAGGGAATAGGTTTGAGATAGCAGAAAACATCTAGAAATGAACTATAAACCGAATTTCTTTTTTCCTTAAACTTATGAAAAAAAGAAACCATAGCAGTAATTTGTACAAAGCAAATGTAATTCTGACCAAGTATTATACAAGAAACAAGAATAAACAGAAAGTAAACATAATATATGAAAGAACATTTTGAAATTTTCATGTTATGTTTTAATAATTCCTTTATAATTCCAGAATCTCCAGGATCCAACATTAGTTGCATATGAGATTTTGCCTCCCTTTAATTAAGAACCATAAATGCCATAGTTTCCTTGCAGACTATCTCCTGAATGCTTGTTGTTACTAATAGACTTAACTCTTTGCATTACTTAAAAGATAATGGACATAGGGAAGTGTTATAAAGACAGACAGGAGGGTGGAATGAAATTTAGGGTCATCACTCAGTGGTAGAAAAGGTTAATTTCTGATTGTAAAACAGCATGCCGCCGCATGCGTCAATAATATAGAACTCTAAAACAATGAGTTCCCTTACCATGATGCATGACGCTATTTGATGGCAGAAATGTGTGTAAAATCTACAGTGTTCAGAAAGAGAAGAAATTATTTTTAAAAGGAGAATAACAAAAAAAATCATAAAATCTGATCTAGCAAAATTTATGCACAGGCAACTAAGGAGCTCATTCAAACAAAAAAGGAAGAAAGAAAACAATTAATGTTCAGCTGGCAACTAACATGTTATCTATTGACTCCATTTGCTTTGACAACGATTGCTGCTTTGTTTGATACAAATAGCAATCCCCTTTAGAACTCTTCAGAAGTCATTAAACAGAGAGAGGGAGGGAATCTCACAGAGGCTGCAAAAAGGCATCTAAAGTTTATGCATCACATTAAAGTCACTTAAAATGTCACTGAGACAGTAACTGTAAACGCCATGTTCCTTGTGATGCTGTGCTAATTAAAATCATACAAAGTTAGCTGTGAAACAAAGAATATTCCATTCCTCCTTGTCATGTTCATTATTTTGCTTTGTGTACTCAAATATAATTGGTTTGAAATTCAGGAGCTAATCTATTTAATGTGTCATCGAGTTTTCTTTCTTGTTGCTATTTAAATTGAAGATTTATCACAGCCTAATACTATCAAGCAAAAGCTAAAGCTATATCTATTGCTGGGAACCACCATAGCAATCTTAACTTCTGCATCTCAGTAATTAACAGGGTTTGAAAGCAATTATAAATTTAGTATTTAAAACATCAATTTGAACTTGATGTTGGGTGCATGCTAGAAACTGATTATGGCCAGCAGCCTTTGAGAAACAATGTGGAGTTTCTCTATGCCATCTATCTTTGACAATTGGATTAATGTGACAATAAGAGTTTGTTTTTTCTGTTATAAACATCTGTTTACATCTGGCTTACAGATGTTGTATTTTGTGGGGAAATAATCCTGAAAACACACACAATCTTGATACTTAGTTATTTTCAATCATTTAAACTTATAATCCATCACGTCTTCCTTTCTCTCCTCTCTGTTATCCTTTTCTAGTCTTTTAAGTAAACTATTCATTATTCTTATTATTTCATTAAAAATCTTTTCACAATAAACTTAATTAATTTTTTTTTTAATTATAAGCAGGCTGAACCAGTTAATTCAAGCAATAAGTAAATATATTATACAAAGGAGTTCAAAACAGAAAACAGGGTACACTGTCAGCTGATTCAAGAACACATGTTTACAATAAGAACAGTTGTGGTCTGAAAAACAGCAAACACATGAAGAAAGATCTTAAGCAGAGGTTTAATTATATTTGGCTGGCTTTAAGTCAAAGGTGAACAGTTCATGCATCCCTGATGTTGAACTTTTTCATGAGAGAGAGAGAGAGAGAGAGAGATAAACAATCTGAACATTGTGGAGATCTGGAGACCCACAACATTTTTTGTCTGCACTTCTGTTGCTTCATTTCACCTGTAACCCAAACTTTAAAAATGACAAAATTCAAAAGTTCTGCTCTCAACTTCTTTTCTAAACATTCCATGTCCTTTCACTGATTGCCAAACTCCCCTAAAAATACCCCCCTCCCATTTTCAGAAGTTTGTACATTCTTATGATCGGATTTTCTTTTGCAATAAATTTTAATTTATCTCTAATATGAACACTAAAAAGTTGGTGTCCAATGATAAAAAAGGAACTACTATATTACCAGATTTGAAAGCTTTCCAATGGCATTCTAAATATTATCTTGACCCTAGAACATCAAACAACATGTTAACTATAACATTTTAGAAAATAATTTCATGCTAACCAGTGACCCGGGCTCACTCACCTTTCCTTAAACGATGTGTTCACTTCTAATCTGCATCCTGAATAACTTGTACATATTGTAGATAAATCTTTAATGTTCTAGACTTAAAAAACCACATAAATCTTAGTTTAACCACCATTTTTCTGAAATATTTAATTAGAAATCTACTGATGTCATCCTCAGCTTCCTTGCAGATGTGAGCTAAGACAGAGAGCTGGTCTGCAGGTGATCAATCTGTCTTTATTGTCAAAACTTGTAACAAACACACGTGAAATAATAAATGCCCCCCTACTTTTGAAACCATAGCCATTTCCCACAGAAGGCCCTGTCATCACTTATCAATTTGATACTGTTAAACTCTTGTCTCATCGGTCTTTTGTGACTGAAATTGACGCTGCTGACAATGGGCATAACTTGCATATACATTGGTTGTATTAATTATAGTTAATAATGATGGCCACCTCTCGTAACCAAAGATGGCTGTTCACAAATTATATGTAGACATGTGGTTGTATGAGTTTGCTTATAGTGTAGGAACTGCTGCCTGTACAACAACCACACTCAAGTAGTGATCTGCATATCTTGGCGTCAAGAAATATCCAAGACCAGATAACTTACTATGCACTTTCCACAAGTATGCAGAAAACCCTACCAGTACTCTTTATTTTTAGATGTGGAGGGAAAACACATAGATGAAATCCATGTGAAAACTGGCTGGTGAAAAATAGCAAGAAGAAACTGTGCTAAGGAGATACACCATACAGAGCTGATCATGCCTGGGAGTCAAACTTTGGCCATCACTCATGGCAGTCCAGTTGGCCCCCTAATGCAGTATTCTTAACTAAATGGAACTCACATGACGCACCAGGATTTCACCACTTTACAGAGAAATGGAAGGAATTAGGAAGAAGAAAAAACAAAAACCGACAACAATGATATAATTTGCACAAGTTTTCTGCTTTGGCTCACAATTATGATATAAATTAGAAATCAGTAGCACAAGTAATGCCATTTGATGGTTCAAATATGAAACAACAACAAAAAGAAAATTAACTCTTATTATTTTTTATTTCTGTAACAAGAGGATATTATACAAAAAACCAATAAAAATTCTTTCTGTTTAACTCCCATTATGTTGAGATTTTGATGATAGTTATTATGTTTCAGGTCATAACTTTTGTATACAAAATCAGTATTAGAAAAACTAAACAGGTCAAAGTTTATTTCTTAATATGTGTTTACAACCCTACACTAGAAAATGCTACGAAATATTGTAGTTCACTGAAACAGCTGACAGGTCAAATAAACTCAAAAGTTAATAGGGGTTCAAGAAATTTTTCAAGTAACTAATCCTTCAAGTGATGAGTTTAATGGGAAATAACTCAGTTTCTATCCTGCATATGCAAAATTTAAAAACTAAGATATAAAATTCATTCATCATAAACATGACACCATATGAGGACAGCTAGTCTTACATCAAAGTGCTTCTATCTTCAGCTAAGTGATGGAGGTAGAAAGAGCAAGAGATTGCCTATTTTCTTACTGGTGTCTGAGGTTTACAAAATGAAGATGCTGTTGGGCAGATAACCACGTCACCATACAATTGTAGCGAGAAGTGAGCTCAAGTCGTTCATAATGTTAAAAGGTGTGAAAAGTAGTTTGTATATGCAAAGTGGAAAGATAAGACTTGTTCAGCCCTTAGATTTTTCTGGATTTCCTCAATGTACAAAAATAATAACGAGCGCATTGTCTTTGTTTATTTATACATCTACATTACAGTTACAGCTGTTTATTTATTCTAATTCAATTTAAGTAGAAAAAAATTCCATCTGATATAAAGAACAAATGCAAAATAAAAAAAAAAACAAGGCAAAAAAAATACCAAGGATATTTCAAACAACCCACGTTCATTCTCAACTGAGGAAACCCAAAAATTTAGAAAAGGAACACAAATGTGTTGTGTTATGAGGGGATAGCAGGAATTAATATACTAAATGGAGGAAAATGTATGCAAATTTTATGATACAAGAGAGAGAGAGAGAGAGAGACTAGAATAGAATTAAAGTACAGAAGAAAATTTGATCATTGAGAGCAGATATGGAGTATTTGAAATGTAAAAATTCTATAATTTGTAGTTGGTAAAGGATCTGGCTAAAATCCTCACATCCTCCATAAAAAACCTACGACCAGCAGCAGAGGTGCAGTGCATCTTTCTTGTCTATGATGGATGGTCTTACTGACATGTGAAGAACACCTACAATTTTTAATGGGATAAACTAAGTGCGACGTGTCAGAGATTGAGACTCTTTTGTTGAAAGAAAACAAAAATCCAAATTGTATTAGAGTTTGTGAAACACATTTTAGGATTCAAAGGAAGATTTCAGATAATTTAATCATTTGTGTTTTTAAAAACCCAAATATGGAATAACCAACTTGAGGCTGCGGTCCACAGGTACAGGAATCAATGACAAAATGGGGAGCTGCAATAACAATTTGACAAAAAACAAAGCTTCAAAGTGAAAGTGAACAAGTGAGGAACAAATTTTATAGGCCCTGAATATTAAAGAGAGATACATAATTAAATTTACAGAGCCTAGGAATAAAAAATGGTCTTGCTTGATTGTTAGACCAGTAAACACAGTAAATACAGGTTTCCTAGAAATCGAAATATCAACTCCTTTTCTATTCTGTCGATTTGTGGATGATTTGCTTTCTGTGTTCCCAATTTAATAAACTGCCTCAGTGTACAATATCATAACTTAATAGTTATATTAGAGAAGGACTGATGACTCTCCGTTTTGAGATTATTTAAATGTTACAGCATCAATATTTTAGGAACAAATGTAGTATTTATCTTTCCTAACTGGAGATCAAGAATAAACATGGGTTATGCTCAAAATGTCCTCAATATTTCTGTTTGTTGTTTTTTTTTTCAATTAAATTTATGATGTCCTGCCACATTTTCTGCTAGTTGCTCTGGTTAATAATAACTGTCTTATAAAACATTTGTAAAAATTATTTTAAAATAAAAAACTACCAGTTGCTAGTGTTTTTTTTCCTCTTTTTTCATAAAATACAGTATCGTAGATTTGTTAATTTTTTTTAAAAAAGTATTTATTTAATGATGTACATTTGAGTTCTTTTAAACTAGGAAATACCTGACTTTCACCAGGGAAAGAAGCGTGAAATAGCTATCTTTCCTTGAAAGCATCAGCAGTTGAATATTTAAGCTATTAATTCATATTCAGCTTGTGAAAGATATATTCGGGGTGTCGTTACCAGCTGAACTAGACACACAGCTTTAACATAAATATATAACCAAAAAAAAGCAGTTTAAACAGAAGTCTCTTTGCATCTTAACAAAATGTAACTATGGTCACTGAACCGGAGTTCTACTTTAATAAGAATTAAAAAAAAAATCCTTTGTTAACATAGTACAATTTATACAGTTAGAGTGTTTATACATGTAAGATATTCCTCTGTACAAGGATAAGCCACGATCGACAATGAAGGTGCCAATGATCTCAGTATTATGCCCTGGGCTGAGAACAGTACATACTTGGTAGGTGGCTGGGTCCTTCCAAGATGGTGACTTAGTCAGTAAGTATCAACAGCACTTATTGCTACCAAACAAACCAAATAAAAGTCCCTACCAGAACTCCTTATTTTTAGATATGGGAAGAAATAGGAATGCCCTGGAAGAAAACCCAAGCAAAAAACAGGTGAAGAGAAGCAGTATGAAACACTAGAATAAGATATTATGATATACAGTTGTCCCCCAGTATTTGCAGGGGTTATGTTCCTAGAGCACCCGCGAAGAGTGAAAAACCGCGAATATTGGACGTGGTCCATAAAAATGCCTATAAACGTAAAAATATAACGTAAAATATAATAAAAAAATATAAGTAAATATATAATAATAATTTAATAAAAAATACAACACTCAGAGAAACACTCGAGATAGCTACACGCGGTAAACTGGGATGATGCGGGGCTGTTGGGCTGCATCTGCCTGACTCGTGGGCAGCAGCCAATCAGCAGCGAGGAGAAATGAATAACGCTCTCGGATTGGCTACTTTCAAACCTCCAGCCAATAGCGTTTATTTTATATTTTGCTGAATTTATGTTAGTATTTATATTACAAAATTAGTAAATTATATTGTTATTAATAATTTAGCATTAAAAAGTGTGGAAAAATATATATCGCCACGAAAAAAGCCATAAAAAATTGCGGAAGATATTTGCGATTCCGTGAATATGCGGGGGTTTCCACGAACAATTATTAGTTGGGTTCTAAGGAAAATTCCGTGAATAACTGGGGCCGCGAATTCCGAACCGCGATTATGCGGGGGTTGACTGTAGTATGAAACAATAAAATGTAGTATTATCTAGTATAGCACGATATAATATAAAACAAATAGTTTAGTCTAAAATTGCATAGTACAGTGTAATACAATACCTTATAGTACAAAATGTTATAGTATAGTCTAATGTAGTATGTGTTTAAGTAAACTATTGTACCATATAGTAGTCAAAAAGGAGCAGTCACAAAACTTACACAGAACCTACAATTTAGAGAAGTGTCAACTGACCTGTTCTTGAATTATTTACACAGAACCATTAGGTAGTTAGTTCATTCTATACATGAATGGCTTTGTGACTAAGTAGCTACTTAATATATGTTCTTAACCCAGTGAAAGTCCTGAACTTCATGTCGACCCTAACCTATCCACTTTAATAATTTTGAATGTTCCAATGTCTCACCCAAGCCATCCATAAAACAGTCCAGGTATGTCTAAATAAGAGGTAATAATTAATAAATTATTGGGATTTCTGTAAGCCACGCAGTGTTTGACAGGCAGTACCACAATAACAGTGGAACACCAAATGCAGAAGACCTCTCATTTTAAAGGAAAACTTTTAATTGTTAAGGCTAACCAAGGAATTTTAAATGATAGCTCAACAGGTGAAGTCCACTGTATGTGAACCTGAAATTGCAGAGACCATCTGTATCTTACACAGAAGGCATTCTTCTTGTGTCATCACAAGTGAGTTCCCCATTATTGACCAGAAACAAAACTTGAATCAAAGACATAAGGCCATAAAAGGGTCTTTAGGCCAGAAAAAATTCGGGATTCCAAAGTCATCATGACTGGGGCATTCAAGATGCCAGACCTATAGATTTCATGTCCAAGAGCTAAGTGTTACACTGAAACACGAAAAAAAGACAAAGACTGTTCTGTCTACATACTAGCATGACAAATCTACTCCCCCATAATACCACCAGCTCACATAAGTACTACAGTCCTTTGGAGATGGTACCATAAAAGAACCTGCTAGTGCACATTTTTACCAAGGTCACATATTTCAAACTGGCACAAGTGGAAAATTTGTGTATGTTCTTTAAAGTCATTATACAGATCGTTGTGCACGCAAGTGAAGATAGAAAATCGTAAAGGCTTCTGCCAAAAGGAGAAAAAAAATTAAGGAGTTATTTCTTTAGGTATAACTATAATCTGTGCCCAAACAAGCTTTTTTAGTTCACTATTAAGGTTATATAATTGTTATTTTCCATTCCTCCCCCTCTCTCTTGATTTTAACCAATTTCAGAACACATTTCAAATTGCTGTTTTTTTTTTAAAGAAAGTTCCTACAACTCAGTGCATTCTTTAACATAATACAAGCTGAAATTCCAATGGGAATAAATCACAATACGTTTTTATTTTTTTTCCCCATCCTCCTCTTACTTTGATAAAATGTAAATTTCAGGACATTTTATTCCAATTTAAAATCCAAACTATCGTGCGTCCTTTGGTTAGGTCAGTCAGCCCCAATGTTAAAACAGAAAATAACACAGCCTAAATTTCCAAGTTTCATCGTCTCGTAAAGTTTTGAAATTCCACACAGTATTGTTTTATTGTGTTCCTGAGCACGATCCGAGTGGAACAGTTGGGATAATAATTAGATTTATTTATTTTCATGTTACGTGTTTTTTTGTATCAATATTTTTGTAATCTCACTGGCAGTGGAATACCAGATGTCGCCGTAGCCTGCAATCTTCTGTCAGCGAAAGCCAATAAAGGTTAAATCTTTAATTAACAGGAAACCTCCTCCAGCAATGCGAATGGCCTATGTGGAAAAGCCATCATGGGGTGGCAATAAAAGATTGATTTTGAAAATATTCTTCACATCAGTGGGGTACAAAAACCTCACCTCACCTCTGATGATGGGGTTAACATCTTCTGTTTGCTCAGTTAAAAGTATTAGTGAACATTCACACTATGTATGCTCCGACAAAGACTAATAAAAATGTAAACTAGAAAGACACCCGCTGGTTGCGACCTCCATTAGAAGCCTGATAAACTGATGCAAACCCCTTTTCTGCCAAACACATTACGTAATTATACGCCGTCTTGGCCCGCCATGGTTTATGTTATTTGTGTCTTACTGGAGTCGCCATAAATATTGGAAATTTAAACTAAAAGAAAGAAAGGAATGATAACCATGTACAGGTGTAGGTGGCTTGCCTGCTTGCTACACCTGGTAAAATAACCATTGCGTTTCTTTAGAAACAAGACCTGTGTTTACTTCATCTGCACTGAACAAGGTGCTACTACTGTAGAGGTGAAAACTCTTTTAGAGAGTGTGAAGGATTGGTTACTGATGACAGACCTGCTGAACTTTGAGAGCTTGTAAAGATCTGCTCATTAGTTTATATGGGCCTTATTTTATGAAAAAGTCCTTATGTTGGATAGGCTATTGATAAGATGGATGGAAATTATGCAATGACTGCAAAGGTAGTAGGTGGTACTGTAAAATGATTAGGCTTGTTAACAATTTTTTGGAAATCTTTGTTGTAGGTGGACTTACTGAAAAAAGGTTAAAAAATGTTAGTGGGTGGGCTTATTAAAAGTGGGAGCGTTTATTCAAAGTTATAACTAATTATTATGCTATTAAAAAGGTAAAGATTAATCACTGGTGGATTTATTAAAAGAAAAAAATATTAGTGAATGATTTATTAAGACAAAAAACTGTCAATGGTAGGCGAACTGAAAAATAAATCTCTCTCATCGAAAAGTTTATTCAAAGTTAGAATTAATTAAGTTTAAACACAGTATATACATCATTCAAAAATTGTGATATGCATTGTATGCATGTATAGTGTAGTCTCCTTGTGTATGTGTGTGTGTGTGTGTGTGTGTGTAAATCTGTATTTTAAAAATTCTAAAGTATGATACAAAACCATTTGTCAGTATATTTGTGTGTTGTTTTACATTGTTTAGATGTGTGTGTTACAGTGTGTATTACAATATTCAGGCATGTGTTTTACATTATTCTTAGGTATCTGTTACAATATGTTTAGATGTGTTATGCACAATATATTTACTGGTGTGTATTACAGTGTTTTTGTGTTACAATGCTTGGGCATGTTGCAATATTTCTGTTACAGTATGTTTAGATGTCTGCATATAATATGTCTAGTCGATTTATTATCTTAACCAGCCCTGACCGGTCAGTTTTAATTGACTGGACGCTTCATTCTATTTCAGGTATAAAGACTCCTGGATGCTCTCAAATACACCAACAGAGTTGCCCCTGTTGACGTTAAGTTTTTCACTCAGTCAGAATTGTTCAAGAAGGTCACCCTATATAGTGGCAACATAAACAAGAACGCTAAACCACGCGGAAATGGCGCATAATCCACTGGACCTCATTACAGCCAATACTGGCTAGCGCGTTATTAAAACCACCGATGGATGAGCAAGCTGGTGTAAAATAATGACCACTCTCCCTTATTTACTCACAAAGGGAAAACCAGAAAAAAGGGCATTGGCGCTGGACCCAAGATCAGCTTTGATTTTTTACTTCTCATCAAAATGAATACATGTAAACAATATTTGATCAATTCCGCGGCCAGTCGTACTTGTAACAGTTAATTACACACTTGAGCAAACAGCAATTTTATCTGCTATGCGCAGCTTACAGCCAGTCCACGGCCTCCCACTTTATTTCCAAATGAGCAAATTTTTCATTAAAACTTCTCCCCCCCACCAACAAATAACGTGCGAGTTAGCAGTGAGCCAAGAGCACATGACTGCCAAAACAGAACTGGATCTGTCAAATTATTCATATGTTGAGCCACTACGGGTTGTAGCTAATCCACAGTACATGTATTGTAATTACACTTCAGCATGACAACAACGCAATGACTGGTTTTTACAAGAAGAGAAAATATGCTTTTATTTTTAGAAATGCCGCTCATCATGGCTGCTATCCACGAGGCATCTTAGTTTAGCTGGTGGGTTCTGTTATGTGAGCAGACATCTGGCAGAACAGCAGCCATCAGTCAGGTGGATAACAACTCAGGATAAAGACTACAGCACAGCTTTTACTGTTGATGGACAAATCACCACCACACCAACAACAACAAAAAAAACCTACCAAAAGATTATTCAATAAACCGCTCTGCTACTACAAGTTTTATCATTTTTATATTTTTTCCACTACCTAGAGCACTGTCATCAGGCTAAGGCTTCCTTCCGCAGTGTTGTTAGCTTGCTCTCTGCCTGAATGGTCAAAGCCAATTTCTGATTTTCCACACAAGAACAGTTTCTCACTAAGGATGCTCTTCACCAAAACCCGCATATCTTTAGACCTTTCTAAAGATTTCTCATCTTTCAAGATTTCTAACTATCGTAACCCCATCTCACAACCTAGTAGAAGTGAGCTGGAAAAGGAGACAACAAAGCCATATTAATGCCTTCCATTGTACACTTCCAGAAGTGTGTTTGTAATATAAAAATGTACAGTGACTGACAATGCCATTTAGTTTTCCAATGGTTAATTAGTAGTAGTTAAACTAATGATGATACATTTTCAGGGGATATCTTGCATAGAATTTTTTCTATTTTCTGGATTATACTGGTGGCCTGAACCCATAACTTGTTGGTTGCTAAGATGTAATGTACTTATTTTACCAATGCTTTAGCCAACTGCATCATGAGATATTTTGTGAAAGGGAAAGAATCACTGAACGTAGCCTCATTAGTTGGTTCTGTCAACATTAATAAGGTGCTCGGAAATGCCTGAACTAAACTTCTACTCTGCACAATACCTATGACATGACCACGAATAGCAGGAAGAGTTGAATGATCTGAGTGTGTCTTCATTAAGTGAATAAGAAACATTAGGCACTCTTTTTCCTATAAAATGTCAATAAACCTAATTTTACTATTGGCTAACCATCCTGACCAAAAACCTGGTCAGAACTTTCCAAAAGTATGTGCTCAAAACATCCCAAACCAACTCAGGAGTCAATGTATCTGCATAGCATGGACTATTCTAATTATATAGCAGGGATTGTCAGATTAAGAGAGGAATCCATCATAAAACCACAATATGCCCAATATTATTTTCTAACACTACACAGCTTGCAACGATTCCCTGCTCATTAAGGAAACGCACTGGAGATCCCTTTGGATGCAGAAGGCCTGATATTAAACAGGCCGCCTTTTTGACTCATACTGTGGCAAAACTCTGGGACTGACTGGCAAGAAAAAGTGACTTGGGACCGTGCAAAATCTTGAGATATTAGTTACATTGCCCATTTTAAGAGGAATGCCGGAATACGGCTTATTAACAACCCTGAAATAATTGCGCACAATTAGAGAAAAATCTAAACAGTTATGGTTTAAAATTACACAGATGACATTTTCGAGATAACTTCACTCCCCAAAAACTGACCTAAATTTGCCCGTAAGTTATTGCAAAAATTCCTTATTGAACATCAACAGAGTTGCGAACACAACCCAACTGCTGGCTGATCAAAGTTGAAGAGGTTATTTTTAAAAAAATAATAATTTCATTCCTCCCATAAAAAGAAGAAAAAAACCCACAATGAGTAGAATATTTACACTTCCTTCCTCACCTTCACTCCCTCAGTTATAAAATTTTAAAATATTTGCATAACACATCCAACCCCATAACCTTGATTCCTCAGAGTTTGAAGGATGAGGCCAGCTTAAGTCTCTACAGTTGGGAAGAAGAAGAAGAGGCTATGGCGACTACATCAGCTTATATTTTCAAACTAAACATCAAGCATTTGGTGTTTGTGTTACGAAAATTAAACTGCATTCTCAACATAATAAAAGTTAATTAAGCCCTGCTTTGACTTCCACATGGTATAAACATCCTCAGCATAGCCATTCCTTGGGAAGATGCGGCTGTGGAGTAATAAAGTGCCAAACATGGATAAACGCACACTTCTGCGTTGGTGTTTTGGCTCAGGGATCGTCCTTGACCCATGGACTGGTTGGAAAATAAATTTCAATTGCTAAGAAACAAAATGGAAATTGGAACTCCGCCTATTTTTTAAAAAAAGTCTTTTCCAGTGATTTTCAACAAATGCAGGTATTGCTAATTTTCCAAACATTGCAGAAAATAAAAAAGAAAAGGTTATTATACAGTCTGTTGATCCTCCTGGTACAGCCACTTAATTAGGGGTCAGATCATTAAACAAGTATGGGATCCTTGATGCTTGAGAAACCAGGGGGGATTTTTCCTCTCTGAGTCCCCCCATCCCCATGGTGCCCTTTAATTAAAAAGATTTTCCTAAGTTTCCAAATGGAGCCTGGTGGCTATTAGCTAAGAAATTCTAGCATGTTCTCATAAAGATTATAGGAAACCTGAAAATACTTTTGCATCATGATGCACACCTTTCACAGAAAAGAAACACGAGTTTCTCTCTCTAAAGAAACTGGCTATTAACTGATCAGACATCATCTGATAATGAATCCTCCTCTCACTACAACAACCATCAGACTGCAACCATAATTTATTTTTAAAAATTCTTAATCCCTAATCCAACTTGTGATTTATTCTAACCTGGTAAGCAAGCTATTGATATAAAAAAATTATAAATTATACATTTATTCAAAATTTCTGTAGCTGATTTGCTTTTCACCAAAACATTTTTTACTTACTTCATAGTTTATTTAATTTGAAGTTATTGTCAATATTTATTTATTTATTTATTGTTTTCTTTATACAAAACTGTACTACAGGTCTTTGAAACAGAGAAACAAACAGTTTTCTAACTTGTCATACATCATAACACACCATCGTCTGGAATTCAATTTACAAAGTAGTGTTTAGAAAGTTATTTCTCTAGCTGTGTTTTGTTACGATAGTAAATCCAGCAAACACCTGTAAAGTTAGGTAGGTCAGCTGGTTATATTTCAAACCATTCTAAAACAAACAAACAAAAGAAAAATTTGTACCACAGATTAAGTGAACCCTACCATACTCCTTGGAAGAGGGAGGTGGGTATATAATCTAGAGAGGATAGATGGATGGATGGATGGACAGACCACGTGCATCTAAGTGATAATTTAGCCAACACCGATGACTCACAATTAAAACTGCAGGCAAACAGAGAAGCAATTTAATAAATTCTACAAAAGCTTTGAATATGGAAAAGATGTCCACTTGATGTCCTGGCAATCAGATCAAGGGATAGTCTCAAATATTACTTCCACCTCCTCCTAGATATTGTGAATATACTGCTAAGGAGCTGAGACTATAGAATAAACACTACAGGCCCTTGCCTATATAGTCGCTGACCTCTGTTAATATTTTTGCTAACTAATAAACCTAGTGCTAGAGAAGCAGGGGTAATATGCGGTAGAATCAGAAGGGTCAGCCTCCATTGTCTGTTTGTTTCTACCCTGTTTCAGATTCCATCTTCTTTGGCACTTTAAATCAACTAGAGGTCATTCCAGGTCAGATAAAAAACAACCAGGTGACCAGAGTTATGAACCAAACAGAAACAACTGCAGTGGCTGGTTCCTTTTTCAGCAGCAGATAAATAGAGAGCAATGACATAAGAGGTGCAAAAAAGGGCAAAAAAAATCAATAAACAGATCTTTAGATGAGCTGTAAATGCAGTTGCTGCCATACCAGAATAAGAGAGAACCCTTTATCTGGGCCACTAAGGTAAAAAGTCATAAGGTCACTGGGTCTGCAGCCAGCTGTGTGGAGAAAGCAGAAAAAACAGATGCCAATGGGGTTTAATATCCGGTCTGTGGGGCTATTTAAGGTAAATGATTCTAACCAGAGGGCTCATGCCTTAAGCTAAGTAAAAGCCCCTCCTCCTAGTAATAGGGCTCAGCTTCTGCTGGCTGGCTGGTCACCAGTTTATTTCTGTCACTCTGACATGGTTCTTGGTTCTGCTAGAAAGGTCAGAGGTGAAAACTATGACCTTTTACAAAACCAGACAGGGAGTACTATCCCCTGTTTTGCTTTGAAAGGTTAGAGGTTGATCTAAACAGTCTCCCATACTTCCTGCCTTTACTCAGCCAGCTGCTGATCCTGGTTCTCCTTCCAAAATAATTTTTATGCTGATTCTCTACAAAAACCACATATTCAAATAAACTTATATCTTTTCATCTTTATACCCCTTTACCACACCACACACACACACACACCACACACAGGGAATTTTCCAGTTGCTCATATCCTTATCAACAAGAAAAAAAAAAAAAACCAAGTATCTTTAAATTTGTAAAATCAAGGTAGTTAAGAAGGTATTGATATTTATCTATCTGATTAACTAAGATGCAAATTTTAACCCCGGTATTCTTCCATTTTATCAATGAAAATAGGTTGTCTCCCTTTAATGGTTTTCCTCTTTTTGGTGTAGTCAGAGTTTTGATGACAGCTTAGTCCCTACGAGACTCAATAGAGGAACTGGATCTGATGCAAAGTTAGTCTTTTACTGTGTCAGGTAAAGATTTTAACCCTTTAATTGCTAATCTACATAGAGAGAAGTAATTGAAATTTTATTTATTATATTGTAACATTTATATATATATATATCTTATTCTTAATACTTCCAAATTATATTGTTTTTACACAGTTTTTTGTGTCTTTCTTTAATGATGTGCTTTTATCCCACTGATGACTGCAATCAGTTAAAAATTAAAAGAGACAGGCCTATTTTACTAGATGTTTCAAACACCAAAAAAACAGGTTCAACTTTCCTGTCCCCTCTTCTTTGGTAAAGAAAAATTTTGTTTTTAATTAAAAAAAGAAGCCCTGCCAAGGCGTAAGTAAAGCTAGAAGCATCCAGAATCAAATCATTAACTTCAAGCCCTCTTCAGGAATTTATGGAGTTTGTTGTAAATAGTTTCTAAATTGGCAATCGATGAATTGTTCTGGGGCCTCAATTGAACTGGATTTAGAGAGGGCTTGTCAGATAAATCCTCCATGCGTGCTCTTCCATCGATTTGCTTTTATCTCACATCGATTCCACTATAAACAGCAACAACAATGCACCCCCAATATTTCCTGCAGGGTAGAACTTGACGGAGATACACACATGCATGGTAAATCCTCAAATTTCTTAAACGATGCAAAGAATTTGATGATTAAGCATAATTACAGCCCAAAGGTGTTTGAAAAAAAAATCCCCCCCAACATTAGGTTTATCATGCAATTTTATTCTTAACTGTGCTAGACTGAGTCATTTAAATACAGAGCTCATGGCAGTGATGCTATCTACCCCTGGTTTTTAATCACAAAACCAACATAACAAAATTATAAACTACTCTGTAGTTGAGTAGTAACACCAACCCACTAGGTTTAGGGATAATTAGTCTACAACCCTCTGGATGTTTTATTTAGTGCTTGTAAAATAGTCTATGCTGTCCATGAATATTCAATTTAACACTGGTGAAATGAGGATAGAAATGCATATTAGTGCTTCTACCTGTCTTGACTTTGTACAGCTTCCAGAATGTTACTTTCCGGTATCTTATCTATTTAAACATCACCCACCCATCCACACCTCTCCGTGCTATTCTTTTTAATACCTGACCTCCAAATACAAACGTTGGTTGCGGGATAGTGGCTTCAGTGATGCAAAGTAGCACCAAAGAAACAGGGCAAGCCTTCAACATGTTTCTCAACAGGTTATGCTCTGGATATGTCTCCGTCATTTCACAAATAGTACTTCACTACTGACAAACAATGACTCCAGCACAGACTGAACCTAAAACTGGTTGTTTGTTTGTTCCCCTCCCTCGCCCCAATCCAGCCACAGCTAATTGCCAAGAGTCAACATCAATAAACATGTGCATTTCTTTGTAAACTACAAGTGACTTCAAAACTCCTTTGTAGAGATCTCTACAACTGACATCTGTCTCCTTCTTACAGCTAGCTATTTTATAGCAGCTTTTTTTTTTGTTTTATTTTTATTTAATTTAAACAGGCATTTGAACATGCAACAAAATGATTCCTGAACCGTGTCATGGTGAGGATGTAAAAACCGGAGACATCAGTGCGCAGGCTGTTACTTTGATTTCTCTTCTCAATACAGCTACCGCCAGGCGACAGAAAGACTACCAGGTCTGGACCCTAACTTGTTTCTGTACTCTCTAGTGGCTGGCAATGAATCACATCTACAGTACACACAAAAAAGCCCCCTGCTCTCTTAACAAGAGACTAAAAAATACTTAATTATGCATTTTCATTTCCAAATGCACAAGTAAAAAAAAATTCATCAAAATTAAATTTCTGAAAAATTAAGAAATTAAATATTTTTGCACTGATAATTAAAAAAAAGAGGAAAACTAAACCAATGGAATTTTAAAAAAATATATAAATTGGATAAAGTCCTCCAATGCATTTGCTCCAGAACTGAAATTATACCTGATGAATGATCAATGATGGTAAATAAGTCAAACAGATGACTTCCCACGTGTCTGCTTTAATGGAGACTTTCAGGTAATGAAAGTGGTTTTTGGTGCACTTTTGCTCTTGGTGTTGCTGGAATACAGGTAAGATCGTGGCTGCTGTTGTTAATCCTAATGGATAACCAGGTAAGCCTGACAGGTCGAGGGTAAAAACAAACAAAAGTGAAGTTACAAAAAAAAAATAATGTGTGTGATGGTAAGACTTTTAAGAATGTACTGGCAATTCTGTATTAAATGGTTCTAAGTAATTTTGATCACTTTTTGGCAGTGGATGGAAGGGTCGGGGTGAACCTGAGTTCAGTCCCCTGTTGAGGGCTGACTTGTGTTTGACAAATAATCCCACTATGTTGCTTCTTTCTCCTCTCTGGGTTTCTCCCAGCTTCCTCCTACAGTTTAAACAGGGGTTATGGTAGGGACTTTCCATTTAACACTGAAAAATGGGGCATGGAAATGGCAAAACTTGTTAGCAGCATCTATGGCACTATGCAATGCTATCGATTAAGTAGGTGGTGACTGCAGAAAGAGCAGCTTGAACTCAGATACAAAGTCAGGAGGATGGGTAACTTGTAATATTTATAAAATAAAGATCTGCCATTACAAAGTGCACAACTAGTTTGTTTTTTTTTTAAAGGCATCAAACAAACAAACAAAAATATAACATAAACTGGAAAAAAAAACTATCTTTACAAGGTACTCAGATGACACTTACTGTTGTATTTAATGTCGCTGACTAAATTAATCTTAGAAAATAACAGAAAATCTGAGGTTTTACTACTTACATCATTTACACTATCATTTTCAAAATGACGTGATACATAACTAAAGTCTAATTAGATTGACCCAGGTCTTAACTTCAGCCAGTAAAATCATTTATACCGATGTGAAGATAGAACGAAACAAAACGATACACTGTGATGATAGAGAAAAACATAAAAAGAAGCCTCAGATATGCATATTTATATTAGTGATTTCAATGTAAATATTTGTGGTAGAATTATAGAGGAGGAGGCATTTTTGATGTTATGGATCTGAACCCAAGGACTCAATGCCAGGGTCCTTCTATATGAAATTTGAAAATTTCTATCTCATTAAAATTATAATAATCTTCAAATTTTTTTATTATCTCTGTCAACACAATACAAGAGATTTGGATTATTACCCTTTGTGTATATTTTTAATTTAGGTTTTTTCCCATCAACTTATTAGTAAAAACTAATTATTATTAGTGAATTTTGAAACAACCTATCTGGTCTCAGTATTATATCCAAACTTACCCTCTACTATCTGTTAGATCTCAGGGTTAACAAAATCTGAACTTACCTCCTACTATCTGTCAGATCTTAGGGTTGATAATATCCAAATTTACCCTCTACGATCTGTCAGATCTCAGGGTTAACAAAATCTGAATTTTCCTTCTACTATCTGTCAGATCTCAGGGTTAACAAAATCTGAATTTGCCTTCTACTATCTGTCAAATCTCAGGGTTAACAAAATCTGAATTTGCCTTCTACTATCTGTCAGATCTTAGGGTTGATAATATCCAAATTTACCCTCTACTATCTGTTAGATCTCAGGGTTAAAAAAATCTGAACTTACCTCCTACTATCTGTCAGATCTTAGGGTTGATAATATCCAAATTTACCCTCTACTATCTGTCAGATCTTAGGGTTGATAATATCCAAATTTACCCTCTACTATCTGTCAGATCTTAGGGTTGATAATATCCAAATTTACCCTCTACTATCTGTTAGATCTCAGGGTTAAAAAAATCTGAACTTACCTCCTACTATCTGTCAGATCTTAGGGTTGATAATATCCAAATTTACCCTCTACTATCTGTCAGATCTTAGGGTTGATAATATCCAAATTTACCCTCTACTATCTGTCAGATCTCAGGGTTGATAATATCCAAATTTACCCTCTACTATCTGTCAGATCTCAGGGTTAACAAAATCTGAACTTACCCTCCACTATCTGTCAGATCTCAGGGTTAATGCAATTTTAATAATTATTACCAAACTGGATTTTGCCTTTCTGGGTTGATGCCAAAGGGCCAGAATGGGTCTGATTGAGAGCAGGCTTATGACAGAGTTCATAGATAGTGATGTTTTTCAAAACAAAGAAAAGGAAGAAAAACTATTGGTTGTAAATGAGAATGAATAAGGAAAAATAAAGCAATGCAAAATCATTTCAGTTATTTACAGCAATCTGGGTGGAAAAGAAAAGGAAAAACAAACCACAAAGATCAGTTTGCTGGATTGGATGCTCGTCTCGTGATAAAACTGTGTGCACCAATAAGATGTCCATGAAAAGGAAATAGCAGAAATGCACACATGCACATGCACAGCATGGCACGACAGTTAAATGATTATATTTTGAATCTCTGTGGTTGACAATGGGTATATATAGATAATAATTGTAGAAAAACATCAATGCATAAACAACACAAGTGCTGTGGTTGGGAGTGATAATCCAGGGCAAATTTAGCCTAGTGAAAATGAAGCCTTTCAACTGAAAAGTGATTAAATCAAGACAGCTGCACAGACATTTGTAGAACCAGCTTCACTGTACGACTTACAACCTGCACTTGTAATTGAAAGGTCAGAATAAAAATGTAGCTGAAAACACTGGAATTCTGCAAACTGTTTATTGTCAGGGTTAGTGCAGTTGTCTCATAGATGGAAAGAAAGTGAAAGCTTAATATCTTTTAAAATATTTCTTAACACTAGATGCAAAGTCATTGTTATTTATCTCTGATGACTGACACAAAAAACCAAAAAAATCTTTATGAGACGGTCTTTATGCAACCTAAATTTTGAAAGAGTAAATGTGAAGTAAAGATAATCTTTTGGTTGTTCATGGCAGTCATTAAAGATGAAGTCACATTTGCATTTTGTCTGTGATTTGCTGTGTATGGAAAACCAGCTGAAATCATATCACAGTCAAATGTATGCATTGTATGTGTGTACATGTGTATTTTGTGTGTGTGTGTGTGTGTGCATGTGTATATGTGAGTGTGTATATATATGCATGTACAGTTGCAGCCAAAAGTTTAAAATCTATGGCAGAGCAAAGATAAATTAACACGTAAAATATGTAAAAATAAACACTCCAGCACAGACATTACACTGATAGAAAAGCAATTTCTTGTTTTTTGATGGACATATACATCAACATGATTTATAGTAAATATTTTGCAAACACTCACTTTTCTTACATTAGGACAGGATTTCATATCAGCAAAGATTTAAGAATGCCAATACCAACTGCTTATTTTTGTGGGTTTCTTCAAACAACTAAAAGAATATACTAAAGCAGTGTGTAACTTTTTGGCATTCTACAATGGGTAATAAAACACCAGTTTCAGTCCAACAAATGTGCTCGGATCACGGAGATGCACAGAGAAACTCTCATATTAAAAGATTGATTGCTAAGTGAGCCAAGTGTAATAAAATGGCTTGTCATCTAGTATGAAGCTGTACAGACAAATGAGCAGTAACAAAATGCCATAAAGGAGCAGACCTAAAAAAACTAATGTTCAGACCAATTGGAAAATGAAGCATCTGTCCAAAATGGACTCATACAACTCACCTATTTGACATTTTAAGGGATTTGGATAACCTACTGATCTGTGAGAACTGTCCAGAGACCATTTTGTGGTTTCAAGTTGATAGGGAATATTGCCAGGAAGAAACCCTTTGTTTCTTAAAGAAATGTAGGGCCTAACTTCATTTTGTTTAAGACCATCTCCATTAGACCAAAAAAATGTGAGCCAAGTTGCTCAGGTCCAATGAAACATGTTCCAGAGGTTTTGATCAGGTGATTGGACTTATGGGCAACAAAGATTTGGTTAACATTCCATCCAAAGTGTACCAATCCAACAATAAAAAAGTAAGGGTGGGTCCACTAAGGTATGGGAGGGGTTCTCCTGAAAAGGGCTAAGTCTCCTCTGCTCATCGAATCTTAGAGAATAATGGATCAGTTTGTTTATCTGGGCATTTTGACCAACATACTAGGACTGTGAATAAGTTTTTTTCAGGCTGTAATTGATATTTATGGCTATGTCACTAAATACTAAAACATCCTTGATCAGCTTATCTCAAATGATTTCTAAAATTGGGGTTTTGTGACAAAATTTTGAATAAGCTTGATTTGTTCTTAAACTTTTGTCACCATGAAATTCTGTCATAATAGTAAGAAAAGTGAGTGTATGCAAAGTATTTACTACCAATCATGTTGATGTACATGTCAATCTAATAAGCAAGATATTGCTTTTCTATCAGTGTAATTCCTGAGCAGGATTGTTTATTTGCACATATTGCATAAATCAATTTATGGTTGTTCTGCCATTGTTCTTAAACTTTTATCTGCGACTGCAAGTGTGTATATATGTGTGTGTCTCTGTCTATATGTGCTTTATGTATGTATACATGTGTGTGTGGGGGGTCTCTGTCTATATGTGCATGTGTATGATTACCCAAAATGAAACACTGATGGTGATTTACAGTTTTGGAAGTATCTTATTCTTCACTGTCCTCGGGCTCCTATTGCTCGCTTTTGCAGAATATGCTAAACAAAATGCAAAACATAGTTCATGTATGAACAATGGTAATGTTGTTACTTTCTTAATAATAAACAAGATTTTGTCCACAAATGTTCATCTTTTCATTTTTTGTATTGGATCTGCGCTCTTGTCGACCGCGATTTGTCACTTTGTTTTTATATGTTTTAAAACGGAAATGTAGAGTTGAATTTGTTATATTTGTTATGCTTAGTCTTAGTCTCAGAGGGGCAAGAAATCTTTCAACATCCCATCCTTCCAACCCAGCTACAGTTATTGTTAATCATAGTTATTCACAGAGGGGCAGGAAATCTTTCAACTTATATAGAGCCTCGTCTTCCAACCCAGCTACAGTTATTGTTAATCACAGAGGGTAAAATCAGCTAACATAAAGCCCCATCCTTTTAATCCATCTTTCCAATGCATTTTTAAATGAATCAATGATGGCACATTAAACAATTTTCGTCAAGGAGCTGAGTTTAATGTTAAAATTTTGAACAAACAGATCTGACAATGTTTTCTTTGTGATAAAGACATGACCATGTTAGCTAACCATAAAATGTTTGAAATGTGCTTCAGCAGGTCTTAACAAGGAGCATAATGGACAGTAAGTAGCATAGTACAAAACAAGAAAACCTGACATCTCCTATTGGTCCTGACAGATGTAACCTCACCATCAAAGCCATTTCTGACAATACTTGCTGTAAAAGATCACAGAAGTCTCCTTATAAGGTATGATTTTCCTGGATATATGCTGGTAAATATGTTCAGAGGTCAGAGTTTTAAAACAAAAGATGTAGTTATTTTTTAGAGGAAGATTTAACATATTCCAACAAACAGCCAATCAACTGCAATGATTTGTATAAATGAACAAGGCGGCGTCAAAGGTTAAAAAACAAACAAAAATGAGTTTCCCAGCTAGAAGTTGGCCATGTTGCTGCGGGTATGGAAAGGAAGAGAGGATGCCCTCAAGAGAGGAGAAAATAATTAGTAGTTTAAGTGAACATTTCAAGTGCATTTCATTTTGTTTTGATACAAAACACAACCTCCCCAAGTGCAAGTACTTAAAACATCATCAACTTTCTCTCGTCGCTCATGTAGAATGATGTAATTACGAAAACGGCTGAGATCACTGGCAGAGTGATGTAGATATAGTATGCGCACAAAACTACTTACTAGGCTGTCTCACAGTGAGAATGATGCCCAGTCAGATTTGAGAAGTATTATCTTAAAGTTCATGGCTGCACTTAGATTATGTACGTATGAATCTCACAATAGTGCAAAATATCACCATGACAAAATCATAAATATCTGACTCAATATCTTATTAGCAAATGCAATGGGCCCTGTTATTGTATAACGTTCATTTTTTCTTTCTTTAAAAAAAAAAAAATGCCTGTTACTTTGACATTCACGTACAGAACGATATGCTATTTCCCAGAAAACAGCCACCAGTGCCCCCTGTGTTTTAGAGTCTTATTTATTACTTCCAAGAAAATCAACTTAACAACATTATTTCACCAAAATTGGTTTTCGGACAATTTTTTTTTCTTTTTTCGTCTTCTGATTGAAACACATTTAGTGTATAATTCTAAACATCTGTGGAGTCTGCTTCTGCTGTGTTATCATAAATGTAAAGCTGACGATCGTTCCAGATGAAGACTGGTGCCCCCATTTATGACCCTTTTTTCTTGAGTGTGTGTGTGTGTGTGGGGGCAGTTTAATAAGAATTCCTGCTGTGACTAAATGACATTGAAAAGAAATAATAAAACAAAATGTTTTCGCATTTTCTAAGCTTTTTCAGCGGAGAAACCAATTTCATATCTGGGCATTTACAGTAACCATGCAAAACCACGGCATTATCATGAGTACAAAGGGGCAACCAGTTAAATACAGCCCTCCCTTAAAGAACAAACAAACGTACTGCTGCCACAGAAGGGGAAGCACTCCTTGTTGTGCTGTGTCACGTGTGTGATTATTATATGCAATAGCAAGTGGTATGAAAAATAGAATCTCCGCAAAATTTGTTGGACCAATTTAGGTGATAACTACATGTCACTTATAAACAGCACCCACGTGCACTTTAGGAATTTCCTCATCCTCTTTCTAAAGTGAACAGCTTGGTCCACTTGTGATAAAAATAGCACTGATGCAGAGAGGTGAGGAGCTATGTAGAAGGACAGTAGCCCTAATGCATGGGTTGCTGATAACAAAAACAAGAAAAACCTGTGATACTTCACACAGCAGAGATGAGAAAAAGCTCTCAGCAATTGTCAGTATTTTCAGTTTACAAGTTGGCACTCTTCCCTCAACCCATGCATTGATCTAATCTACCTTAGGCCGAGCTAAGTGGGCTGTTCCTTTACCAAATTAGCTAGTGTTTAAAAAGTAAAGAGAAAATTATTCATCCAATCCCACGACAAACTTGGGACTACTGCGATTTACCCATTACACAAATGTTTGTGTTTATGAAAAAAATTCTACGCACCCCCAGCAGCATTTACTATTTTAGCCTAATAAATAATGATAATATTAAGATAAACAAAATCTTGGTTGAGTTAAATTCCACTTGATTAGATTATCTAAAATACTGATCTGTCTTTGTTGATTTACTTAGCTACACACATTTATTACCCAGATATGCTACTGCTACATGAGGTTGCTTTTTGTATTTTCTCATTCTCCTTATTCAGTTTTAGTAAACAATTATCACAGTGTTATTAAAATTATTTCTATTATTGCATTATACTTATTAATTCCTTTTTCCCCTAAACTCGCTATGTTGTCCGATAAGTTAATTATCATAAAAATGCTTTAATTTTTTTTTTATTTTGGCAAAGGTCCTAATTTTCCAAGCTTTAAATTATGCAAATAGATCAGGGCATGTGCCCTATTCTAATGTAATAGTTGATGTGTTGTTTTCTTCTTTTTTCAGGGTAGGATGAACCACTTCTACAATATCTGTAAATTTCTATACAGTTGCTTTTTTTGGTTTTCTGTTATAATCTGGCTCAAACTTTAAGTGAATGAACTTCTAGACTGCCTCGTAATTGGACCATTCCACCCATAACCTAAATTAATAGTGGACATCACTGTAATTAAGAAAGAGGGCAGTACAGAAAAATATTAGACGAACCCTGCCACATTCAACAGTTAGAAACTAACTGAAAATTCCTTTTTTTTCACAAAATATATTCACAGTAAATTACAACAATTGTTAGTGTTAAATAAGATGAGAACAGACAGCATCCTCATCTTTTATGTGGTTATAGTATGCATGGATATACCACGTCTGTTGAAAAAGTATCTGACTTTATTTTTTCCCGTGGGAAGTAATGACGTTAGGGAGGCAAAAGTGTGCATAGTGGAGCCGCATGCCTTCATGCGCATGCATGGTTTTTGGCAGGCTTGCTGGATGCATCAGTTGCTGACAGCCAGCCAGCGTATGAGGTGCTGTACTACTTACTCGTCGCATTTTCATTTTGCCCATGATGACAGAACGTGTGGAGCAACGATCTTGCATCAAGTTTTGCCAAAAGCTTGGAGATACCCAAGAGGAAGCAATTCGCAAAATTCAACAGGCTTTTGGTGACAATGCCATTGGTGTTACCCAAATAAAAGAATGGTACAACAGGTTCAAAGACGGCCGCACATTGGTGGAGAGTGACCAGCGTTCCTGGAGGCCATCAACAAGCCGCAATGCAGTTGTTATTGATAAAGTGCAGACCTTGATAATGGAGGATCATCGTTTGATGGTGCGGAAAATTGATGATGAGGTTGGGATCAGTAAAGATTCTGCACATGCAATTTTAACGGAGGATTTGGGCTTGCGCAGAGTGGCAGCGAAATTTGTGCCCAAGCTGCTTTCTCAGGAACAACAACAACTTTGTCTTGAGGTTGCGCAGGACCTGCTGGATACTGCCAACAGGGATCCTGAATTCCAGCATACCATGATAACTGGAGATGAGATGTGGGTGTATGGGTATGACCCGGAAACCAAAGCTCAGTCATCACAGTGGAAGCACCCAACGTCGCCAAGGTCCAGAGAAAAATCAAGGTGATGCTGTTTTCTTTGAATACTGAGGCGTTGTGAATCACGAATGTGCACCAGAAGGACAAACACAAAGGAGTACTATCAGGAAGTCCTCCGACTTTTTCATGATAAGTTTGGCGCAAGAGACTGGATCTGTGGGCCTCACAAAACTGGCAGTTGCATCATGACAACGCCCTGGCTCATTTGTCGCAGCTGATCCAAGGTTTCTTGCCAAAGAAAGGCAATTCGCTCATTTGCCAGGCTTCCTGCTCTCCAGACATGGCTCTTTCTGACTTCTGGTTGTTCCCAAAAATGAAGATGCCACTGAAAGGCTCCCGCTTTGAGAGCCGAGAGGACATCATCCAGAATGCGATGGCGGAACTGAGAGCCATTCCGGAAAAAGCATTCTAGACATGCTTCAAACAGTGGAAGAATCACTGGGCTAAGCATGTGGAGGCACAAGGGGCCTACTTTGAAGGGGATTAGCAATTGAACCCCACCAAGTACATAATTTTTTTTTCCAAGCCCAAGGTTGGATACTTTTTCGACAGACCTCATATACTGGCATCCATAACTGTGGATTCACCAATGAGAATAAAACTCCTCGTGTGATAAGTTCCAACACAAAACTTAATCTAATGCATTTTGTCTTAACAACCAGTTATGCTAATATAAATGTAGATATTCTGCATGTTAGTGCATATATAAGTTTTAAAGTGATTTGCTCTCACTTATCAGATAAATTCATTTCTAAAGGTTTTGTGTTCTATCCCAATTATCAGTTAATATGATTTGATACAATACAAAGTAGACAGTTAATTTTTTAAACAAATGTTAATTCATTCTAATGGAAACTGTTGTTTAGAAAAGTAAAATGATTTATTTTGATTTTGCAAAATGTAATATAAAATATTTTGGGGTCAGAAAAGGGAAACATTAACATGCATCCACCAAATGGAATAAAAATATATTTAGATAATAACTGATCTGAAAACATTAAAAAAATAAGATTTTTAATTTCAGAGATTGTATACAAGAAATGTTTCAAAATCTGTGTATTTTGGGAATAATCTGGTCTACTGTAAATCTGACTCTGAAGCATGGATAAGTTTGATCCTTGATTTCTGTGAGGTTCTTTTCTGCACCATATTGGCAAAAACAAGAGCTACTGGTTGCACCTGCTGTTGTGGGATTCTCTGTCATCCTTCATTTGATATCACAGTACTGCAGAGTTTGTTAATCTGTGACTTGCTAGTTAAGATTACTGATACTCTACCAGGTTGTTGTCTCTTTCTATTTTTACTTGTTATGATGACATAGGTGATTATGAAGATATTTTGTTTCTCTATCTGCTTTTTAGAAAGACTAAAAGAAGAAAAAAAGACAAACATATTGGAAATTAGATGAGCTAGATTACTTACTATTAAAAAGAATAAAGGATTTCATTAGATTCAGATAACCTGAACCACCCAGACAGGTCATGGCTAGAGGCATCCATCTTCCTTTTCCTAAATTTTCTTTTTATCTTTTTAAAGTTCAATCGTAAATCAATTTTCATTTGCTTTCCTGAAAACTTCCCCAAAAAAGCTAAATTATTTATGGTACACAATACGTCATCAAATTGACAAAATAACAAAATAATTTATCTGATTGTCTCTTACTGCTTCTTACTTTCTACCAATAAAAACAACTGTTAATTAGTTTGTTAATGACTGGTAGTCAGTGACTACCACTATACCAAATTAGAGCTATCTGCCCCTGATGAAGTGCTAGCAACCTTGCAGTAGAAGCAATTACATCTTTATCTCCATTTAATGATACAAATAAACACACAGAGCACAATCATCAAATAGTGTAGCATCAGTTCTAGTAGTCCTCGTATCTCCATTTATCTACAGGTTAAACTAATCTGATAGTTGCATTATTGTGCTATTGGGGGAGGGATGGCAGATACAGAGCACTGATGGTGTCAATGGTGGTGCTGGAGTGCAGAATAGTTCAGGCAGGAAATGTGTTATCAGTTGATATCAATAGTAAATGCATGTATATCAGTTTCTGGGATATCCCCACTGAACCGTTTGCAAGCACATATGAGAGATGTTCAGATAAAATCTGGCATCCAGGGATGGGTCACATTTGAACATCTCTTGCATTTAAATAGCTGGGCTTCCTCTTGGAGTGGACAATGCCGTCCTCTGTCTTGTCTCACCCTTTCTATAAGAGTGAGTCACTGAATGAAGGCCTTAGCCACTGTTGGGGTGGACAATTTCCTGTTGGAAAGCTTTTTAAATCTCCTGTGCAAATATTTGTGCTCATAATTGGCCTATTAGGTGCATGCAAATATATAAGTTAGTGATACTAGTAATCAGGTATATACCTGTCAGGGGAAAGGCTGAGATCTGGATCTGAATCCCAATTGACTGACTCAGATTTCTTCTTGCTCTTCTTCATCAGCATGCCATTTAGATTTCCTCTGTTTTCCACCCACATTTCAAAATGAAGAGTCTAGTGGAGGAATTTTGTTAGATTCATTTGGTTACAAAATGTGTGGGTGACACTCACCATTGAAATCACCTGACCACCCACCAACTAACCCCTGTTCTGAAACTCGAAAACAAAGAGTAATTGGAACTGAGAGATATTTTTAATATATACACAGCACAGTGCAATATTACTGAAAATATAGAGAAACCAAATGAATATGTGATACAGTGCATTAGTCTTTGGTATGTGAGCCCTTTGCTTTATAGAGAACATGTCACTTTAGGTTATCAGCGTATGATGGTGGAATGTTTGAAATGTCCTGTAGAATTGTCCACAATTCATCAAAAGTATCTGGTTGCTGTTTGAATTTTGTCAGTAGCCATACAATCTCATATAGCCTCAATAATGTTAACATCAGAACTTAGTGCAGACCAAAACATCTTTATGAGTGCTCCATCAGCCTCTTCACGTTTCAGATAATTCTTGTTTACAGTGCTAATGCTTGAGGTCATTGCATGATGGAAGACAAATCCACACCAAATGAGATGTCTTCCTAATGTAATGGGATGATGGATAAGAACCTGCTGGTACCTGCCAGCAGTCAGTAAGCCTTACATCCTTGGCTGATATGCAGCCCTACACTTGTAGTGATCCACCCCAACATTTCACTTCTGATGTTGCATAAGGTTAGTCATACTGCTCCCAGATCCATCTTCGAACAAACTATCAACGATCATTGCCAAGCAGTTCAAATTTTTTCCAGCTTTAGTCATCTTGCCATCTCATTTCTGTTGCCTACTTCAGCCTTACTGTTTAGTTGCTTTTCATCAGCGAAGATTTTTGGGCAGTTACACACCAATTAAGCACACTTACCTCTCAAATGTATTTTAATGTTCTTGAAGAAATGTTGATATCTGTACTTACCCTCATTCGCAGGTTCTCTATTGGCTCATTGTCTATCACACAGAGAACATACCATGAGATATTTAATGCCGCTTTTGAAGAGTTTAAGCTTTTTTTCTCAACTGTGTCTATTGTGAACAGTACCAGTTTTGCATACAGCTCCTGAAACATGAAGCTTGGCTACAATTTGTCGTATGGTGAGCAGAACTTCATTAGCTAAGACTTTGATTTCAATATGCTTATAATGTGATATTTATTTCTGGGAGCCATAGTATTCACCAAACTACAATTATATCAATGCCTATTTTCTATGGTCGTTTTGCTTGCGTGACACTTTCTGATTGCTCGCATGACAACCAATCACAGTGTACTATATCAACACATGCCTGTACTATGGAGCATTTCATTTTTATACATGAGATGCAATATTGTCATTTGCTATTTGCATCTGATACCCAGTTTTTCTTTTTTTAATTTCATAATTATTTCCAGTACTGTATATATAGATACATAGATTTCAATTATTCTTCAGTGTTGGCAAGTGCAGTTTAGCCTTAACTAATGCATAATGATAATTATGATGGTGGACCTATAGAATACATTCTTCATTTATGTGAATAACAATGAAGTAAGGTATATTACCCTGCCATGATCTTTTTCTTAGCTCATTATTTTCATCATTATATTGCTCTTGTTTCTGTTGTCTCACATCCTGTATTATGAACTGCTACTCCTACAATGGCTGTAATCAGCCTTGTGAATTTTAGTTTCTGGTCCATTCTGTTCAGCTTGCTCTTCTCCATCTTCACTGCTGTAAATACTCTCAAATGAAGCGACATGATTGAATAAATCGACTCTCCTGATTGGATAATACAGTCCACAGACACAAAATTGGCCAACAGATGTTGTTGAGGATTCTTCAGTTATGGGATCACTGACTTGTAGATTAAGCTTCCAGTGAAGGTGGTGTGCTGTGACCAATTTCAGAACCGGATACATTAATATTTTTTTAAATCTGTGGACCAACCTTAGGATGCTCCCTGACCTTAGTCCTAAACCATACTAAATTAAATGAGCCCTCAAACATTAGATTAATCCTAGTAGCATTGCTCATTTTGATCAGAGAGACCAGTGGATATCAGTACAGTAGAAGACGACAAATAGTGAATTACAATAGAAAATGAAACTAAAAAGATGAAAACAGAAACAAAATCCAGTTTCTAATTCACATTTATCCCTAGCCAGATCTCTCTTTTGTAGTTGTCTTTACAAATAAATGGACTTCTAAAATAGTGTTTGATTAATTTTGAGTATGATATGTAGCCACTAGAGAGCCAGAAGAAATACCTGCACTTTTCAATACCAGCTATTTAAGCATACAGGACAATGATCATTGGAATGCCTGATTACTGTTGTACTACTCTGAGACAATCTACTGTAAAAACTGATGTTCCAATTTAAAACCTGTCAATTAGTCAATTTTTTCTTTGTTGAACATATCATGGAACGTTCTGGACAGAGATTTAAAGTGTGATAAAATTTGGCAAGGTAATTTTCCAGTATATTGCTATATATTCTGACTACAAGCAATCTGATTAGAATATTTTACTACTGACATAATGTTAAGGTGTGAAGAGGGCATATAATGTAAAATATCATCGTGCATATCTCAGACTGAGAGAAGGAAGGAATCTATTACTAATGCACTGCAACACTAAAGTTTGTATTATCCTGGTAAAAGATAAAATCCACTAAAAACATTTGCAGCCCGTGAAGATTGACATATAATGATGAAGACTCCAGTAAAAGTGGGCTTTTATGAAGAATTATCTCCCCGTTAGCTGGAGTGTAGCATAATGTTAATAATCAGTATAGTTTATAATTAAACTTAGCTAGAATAGGGTTAATGGATCACTTTTAAGTTTCAATCTACTATGTCATTTTCTTCCCATGCTGTGACAGTTTAATATCAACCCTATGCCACATTCATTTACTTTTTCAAGAAAATTACTTAACCAAGTAGTAGGTGCGGCAAATCTGTGTTAGTAAAATTAAATAACATGGTGAACATATACAGCACATAAATAAATATCTGCTACACAGGAAGTGGACGGAGCTTTGATGAGGAGAGAAAGAGAGCGAGTCTAATACCATTTTCTCATGACCATTCATGAAAACAGAAAAAAAACAAAAACAAAAACATATAAAATATATTTAAACTACTGTAGCCATCAAATCTATAGTAGAAAAGGAGATAAATAAATGCAATCACTTAATGTTTGCAGTGATCTATAAGAAAATCACTGGGATAGAGTTGAATTACGATCTATTTTTTTTTCCCATTATTAAATGTCTTCTGCCAAAACTAAATCGCTGCAACCAGTCATTATGCAATCTGACTTGGGAGCATTCCCGCCATTACTTCAGCGGGTCTGTGAGCAAAACGCCTCATAATCTGACATTCCCTATGCTTGGCTAATGGATGTGTCCAGGTCTGATTACACACCATCTAATAAGACAGAACCGACTTGACAGTGTAAATCGGAGAGACAGAGACAAACAGCAGCCAAAGATGCTGCACAGTCTGTGTGCCAATTTGTAGCTTCCAAGCAACAAGAGAGGTACAGTCATCAAAGCCTGGAGTAAAATGAATGAACAAACCAACCAATAACCATCACCACTTTTCTTTATAAAAGCTTTAAAAATAAAAATATGAATGGATCATGAATGAGTCTGCATATTAACGAGTCTGTTTGTTATTTTTATCAAGTAAATGGTGCAACAAGTCATAACCAGACATGGCTTGACAGTCAGATGCTTCAGATGGATTTCGGTCTTATTTCATCACTTCAGTTTTCTGATAACAAAAAAAAAGAAAAGGCCACTTCTGCTTAATGATTAAATTTCTATTAGTGAGTTCCCATATTTCCTATCAACAGTTGTATCCTTTTAAGAGCTGATTTCACTCTGACAAACTGGTAAATTAGTAAATAATTGTTTTTTATTAAGTACTCTGTTTTCCTGCAAGACCATGGCTTATTTCCATTTACTAAACCATTACCTACCTTTAATAATTGTAAGCTGACTTGTGTCATGGTTTATTAAATAACTAGCAAATGAGAAACTTCTATGGATAAACAATTTTTTTTTTTTTTTGTTATTTATATAGAAAACCTTGGATTAACAAAAAATTTATTTCTGCTTTACCTACCCAATACCTCCCATTAATAAGTTTATTCTTTTTTAAATAACTAGCAATTGAGGTTTTCTGCCTTAATACGATTTTATTTATAAAGAAAACTACATTTATTACCAAAGAGTTATTCTCCTTTACTGATCCATTACTTTCCTTCAATAAACACTTTTTAAATAAATGGTACCTGACAAATATCCAAGTATTTTAAATCCACATGGTCATAAAAATTTTTAAAAACTCTCTATTGATCATTACTTCCCTAAAAATAACTGGCAATTGACAATCAACTTTTATATACTGTATCTAAATAATTTGTATTGTAGCTACTTATATAAGGAAACGAAAAGAACAGTTATTTCCCCTTAGCAGTTTCATCCTTTGATGCTACAAACCAACAAGGGTTAACATCCAAGAGCTGATATAAGATAGCAGCATTTTCTAAGAATTAAGCAGTTCCAAGTTCTCCCAATACAACTGTTATTTCCTAGTGACCAGATATTATTAGGTTGCTACAAAAGTTTTGTTGGTTATTTTATCGCAACAATGAGACTTCATATCTTTGCTGAATGTGAAGTTTATTAATTAAAGTAAGTTCCATTACAATCAATACTCTTCTGCTCACAAGCGCATTTATACCATTTTGAAAAAAACCTGGATTTCTAGAGTCGATAAATTGTTGGAAGGCAGTTTCAACAGCTGTTTGGTTGGAGAAGGATTTCATATGGAGGAAGCTGTGGAGGTATTTGAAAAGGTGGTAGTCTGTGGGAGAAAGGTCTGGTGAATAGTCTGAGTGAGGGAGAACTTTGTACCCCAAAATCTTCAGTTTCTGAAGAGTCACTTTTGCAACATAAGGATGAGTATTGTCATGGAGTAGGATTAGGCCTCTCCGATTCAACAATGCTGGCTATCGTTGGGAGAGTTTCTGATGAAAAACATTTAATTCACCACAGTACCATTCAGCTGTGAAGATTTTGCTAGTTTGCAAGAAGTTATAGTGGATGACACCAATTGCAGTCCACCAAACAGTGACCATGACCTTCTTTTGATGGAGGCTGGGTTTTGGAATGTAGTTAGGCACCTAGTCTCTATCGAGCCACTTTGCTGATCGTTTGCAATTGTTGTAAAGGATCCATTTTTCATCACATAAAATTATTTAAGAAATGGGTTGTTTTTGTTTCTTATGACAAGCGAAGAGCAGATCTCCAGTAGATGCTTTTGTTGTTGTTCTTTCAACTCATGAGGCACCCACTTGTGAAGCCTTTTCACCTGGCCGATTTTGTCAAGATGCCAGAAAACAGTTGCAGTGCTCATGTCAAGATCTTCTGCAATTTCTCGCACTGTCTTTCTTGGATTGGCTTCAACCGAGGCTTTCAGATGGTCATCATCACAGCTGGAAAGATGTCTGCTATGTTCCTTATCTTCGAGGCTCACATCTCCTGATCGAACTTTGCAAACCATCGTTGTACTGTGCGCTCATTTGCTGTGTCCTCGCCCCATGCCTGCCTAATGTTATGAGTCGCCTCGCTCGCTTTGTGGCCTGGTTTGAACTCGTGAAGTAAAATGGCACGAAAAACTTTTCTATCCATACTTCACTCAGAACCCTGAAACAAACATCCATTTCATGATTTTTAAACAGGTAGGTTTTGCATAATGTATGCCAAAGTGCATGCTACAAATGATATATAACTTATCTACATACACCTTCACAAGCTGGCAAAAAACGAACCCCAAATTAACACAATATGAAAACTCACAAAACTTTTGTATTGACCTAAGAGATGCTTTCTTTTGGTAATATCCACTCAAAATTTGGTAGTATATCAGCCAACTTTATTTTCTGAACATTCTTCAAGTAAAAAAAAACTTTACAAACGTGGATCCTTACAATAATTTCTGACCTTAAAATCCCACACGTAGAATTTAGTTAGATCAAAATCCAACATTAATTTAAATGTAGACAGAAGACTCCCAAGTGACAAAAATAATATCTTAGCACGTCAGAAACTCGCTTATCCAATGTCTGTCAGTGTTACAGCTAGGTTTTCAAACGGGCATGGTAAATATTATAAAACAGGGCACATCGCGTGCAGTCACGGTGCGGAAGCATGGTATTGTGGGCACATTTATTTGCATTAATGACAAGACAAATTTGATAAATAACAGTTTAATACTAGTATGATGTAGGTGTTAAGTGAAGTATTACTAACTTATGCAATCATACAAACCTACAAGTTCATATTTATTTGCAACAAAGTCAATGCATGTATATATACATTTACAAGTTCTCATAATATAATGAAATGCAATAGCTTTAATTGACGACCTTGAATTAGGCTAGATTGTATGTTAAAACGCTGAAGAAAAATACTCTTAAGACTGCCGCTCTTTTGTTAGGTCTTTTGTGTACTCGTGCTATGCTTCGAAGCGTAAACTAAATGGCGTATAATGCGCACGCGCACAAGTTACAACTCCGCAGAGCGGCTGGAAAATTCCCGCCAGGGGACGCTCAAAAAGTTCTGCATGCGGCGGTTGTATACCTGTACAAAAAGGAAAATCGGGCTTTGTGTTTTGCACCATTTGGGGCATGGCATTGTAAATTTAGGGCATGTCATTGTACAAAGAGGCATGGCGCTGTAGACCAGAGGCATGGCGTGGCGCCATGCTAAAAAGGGCTAGCTGGAACTCTGTCTGTTCTTCCAAAGTCTGGATTATATGATTGGCATGCACAAGAACTCTGCAATGTATGGAAGATGCCATTCCATTTCAGCTAAAGAGAGGAGTGCCATTCACAGCATGTATAACCTCTTTATGAACCTTTTCCAACATGGAGGCCATAAGCAACTAAAAAATTTTAAAAAAGGATGGAGAGATTGGATAATTTTACTTTATTTTAACAGTATTTGAAACCTTGCTGCATGCACACATATTTCCAGATGCAGACTGCTCATAATCATGATTTTTTTGGATAAAGGGTACTTATAATCAAGCCACCATCTGAATCAACATTTCATTTATCCAACAGAGGGCAGGTCCTATTCATGTTGGATAAGTGATTTTCAACAATGTAATGCACATCTCTGAAAGGATCAGCAGTCAATTTATGATTATAAATACATGTAAAAATAAATACTAAGAGATTTATTCTGAAAGATGAAATGAAATTGCTTAAAAACAGAACAAAATATGTTCTAGATTAATTGTGTCAGTCCATCGATATAACTCAGTAATTGCAATAATATTTTTTGTACCACCATTAAAGAATTCAATGTTTCAGTTTTGGCAGTTTTTCTTCATCAACCCAGTGTTTTTCCAGGTTTCCTGGATGAATGGAATTGGAGTGAAATGTTTAATAAAATTGGCAGCTGTATCAGTGAAACTTTAGTGAAGATCTTAAAACAAATAATTAAAATTTCCAATTTACGTTGGTGATGGTGGATCACATATATTTATTTCATTTCTTAGCAGAAAATTCTGAAGTCATTTCTGTATTTACATCTCGAGAAAAATATAAAATAAATTTAAAAATCTAAAGTAATTTTCGCTCTGCTACATGTATTGCACTTTCATCTGTAATATAGGTAAGAATGGCCAATCTGCTGTATGTGTAAGCCTGCTCAGTAAACTATATAAATAGGTAAACCCTTAATTTTATTTCAGGAATTAAGACAAGTAACTCATAAAATGATCGTATAAACAACTTTATTAGTTTTTTTATTTTAATTTTAGAGATCTAGAAGAATATTTTATAAAAAATGTAATTATATATTTCAAGTTTGCTAAAAAGGATCTATTAAAGTTGCTTTGTCTCTTTATTACGCTTTTCATTTCCATACTGCTTGTATATTTAATCACAGCCTTGTAGCCTTCACATTGATTTCTCTCTGGCCAAACTCTGGGCATCTGAACCCATCATGAGTTCTCTTTATGATACCATCAATAATGCAAGTTATTTTGAGGTGATAATTTATTTCCCTGCCATTTTTATGTGTCAGTTTGAAATGTGACCCCGCCCACTGGGTACTGCGCTCATCGTGAGGGCCAGAACATAACAAGGAACACACACACAAACACACACACACATATATATATCACGTACAGCAGTCCAGTTTTCCAAAATCAATGGCTACCTCCAATCCTTTTTATTGTATTCAACAATTGATCTCCACTATGCAGGTCTCCCTGCCTCAGATGTATTCAAAGCCATTAGAAAGCATCAGCAAAATTGCCAACCAAAACACAAAAAAAATGAAAGAAAAAAGAAAGAGAACGTGTGTCTGAGATGTTTTACAAAAAATCACAATAACATGGCACATAATGAAACACGGCTCAAAAACTTTCCTTTGATTGGTAAAAACACAGACAAAGCGGAATCCACACATACGGTAAAATTATTGTGACTGAAGTAGCGGTGTGTGCTGGGACAACTTTAAATCAGTACCAAAGTAAAAAAAATTAAAACAAACAAAAAATCATTAGTAAAAAGAAAGAATCCCATTAAACTTGATTATATCTGAAATGGTGCAATCTTAAGAAATTCGGCACAAGGATCATTTAACAGGTCAGAAACCTGGATAGGCAGCCTTTCTGCCCCACTCTTGAGGTTACTGGTGGTGGTGAAGTGGATGTCAACACTGGGCAAAATATCAATGGTTGCTGTAAAGAACTAAGATGCCACCTTTATCTGGTGGTCACATGACACTAAATATAAAAGAGATTATGCATATTGCGTGAACAGTGTCAAGGAGGTCTTTAGTACCATTATTGCCATTTTTTGTCTCTCTCGACACTATCGGGGTGCATTTATTTATCTCTTAGAGAGAATTCAACACAATGGATGGGTTGTAGTTAAATTTTGAGATATGTTGAACTACTAGTTGTATCAATTCTGAAAACCAACAGATGGTAGGTATTCTTTCTAAATGGCTGAAGTCATTTGTTTTAAGGAAAAACATCTATGAAACAAAAAGGGAAGTGCAAAGGTAAGTAACAATCATAACACTAAATAAATAGGAAATAGTGATCGCAATATTTACCATGTAATTTAGTAAATAAAATAGATAAAGGAAGGGAGGCAATTAGTTCTTTCGTGCATGTAGATCTGAACAAAGAAAGGTGGACAGACTGATCACGTCCTATATGGTGTCGCTGGAAAGTCAAAGAAGAGCAAGTGATGTCATAAGCAGATAGCTGTTATGGAGGTGTCAGGTAAGAAACAAATATGTATTGTAACTAATATAAAAGTTGCATTAAAACTTCACCCTCAAGTATCTACCTGTGCTACTAGTAATTACAAAAACTGCACAAAACAAATGCTAAATGTCTACTTACTACAAAGTTACTAAAATAACTTAATTCTCCATGATATTTTGCTAGTGTGTCCATTGTATATATGAGTAAGTGATCTAAAATCTGCACAGATAAATGTCAAGAAAGAACATTGTACACTTTTTGAGTCAACTGATGTAGGGAGGAGAAGTGGTGACATTTCAGTCAAAACACCATCCATCTTCAACACTGACAGCAATGGTGAGTTACGTGACTTTAAATGGAAGTTTAAATATTAATTGTTATGCCAGTATGTGGCGCTTGAGGATGAACAGAGAAGTCCCCCCCCCCCAACAGCAGTAACCATGATGATAGACCGTCAGATTCTGTTGCAAACAGATGACTTTTCGGCTCCCTCTTCTCTGTTTAGTCTCATTTGTTACCATCATATTGAGACAGTGCTGTGGACAATTGTATTCTAAGAGAGCATTCTATAGCCAGTCGGAGATCAATCAATAATGCTTCATGCATTCATGTCCTTCTAATAAGTAAAGGGTTCTGTATAAGGAAAGGGAAGCAAAAAAAAAAAAAAAAATGGCACAACAGTGGATATTGTGTTTTGAGCACAAATCATTCAGACTGAGAAATTCTTGCTCAACCCAGAAATTCCATTAACTGGTGTTATTGCACAAATTACATGCCTTTCCATACCTGGATATTTAGAATTAATAAATAAACTCTGTCCGTGAAAAACGCATTGCTTGAAGTATGCATTGTTTTGTTTTATTGCTCCTGACAACTTTTATTTCCAATAAGGACAAAAAATAAAGAGAGGGGGGACTGTTCAGGTATTTTTGACCACAAATTAAAACATTAAAAACTAAAATAAAAATGCTGGTGTATACTCTCAAGCAGAATACACAACTGTGCATAATATCAATCTGCTTGGACTTGTGATGTATCAATTTTAAGATAAACATATAATGATGCAGTACAGAAAGACCAAATAGTAACTGTTGAAAATCTGAGTGCCTTGTATAAGCTGTGATGACTTCCTGTGTCCTTGTAACCACTATCCTAAACTATCTCTGGACAGATCTGAGCCCTTGTATAAGCTGTGATGACTTCCTGTGTCCTTGTTACCATTATATTGGGTTTACCAACTTCAAAGTTTTTAAACACAAATTTACTGTGTACCAAAACAAAATGTCTTGTCTGCTTTTAGAAAATGAATCATGAAACAGTAAAAGTGACCCTTATAAAAATGCACAAATAGCAGTAAAAACACTAAGAATATTAAATGTATTGGAAAAGCACAAGATCATTTTCCAGTGCTAAGTAGATAATAATAAATATAATAACAGGACAGATAAAATTTACATCTGATGTGTATTGTGAGAACCTAATACACCGAGTCTAGGCACTGCTATCTTTTTATTGTTTCCGTAGAGTACTTCTTTCATTAATCAAACATGCCTGCCTAATAGATGCATGCATTTTATATGTGGCACAAGCTGCAAGTTAACACACTTAATAGTTTATGGTAAACTGGTTATTGAATCTAAGAAAATGTTGATGCTGCTATATAATGAAAAACTGAACCCTGTACTACTGACAAAAAGGGGTCTAATCCCAGATTTGTTAAATATGGCTACTTCACTATGGAAACGGTGCCCTTGCAGTGGATTAATGTAACCTGGTGTCATTTTAGACCAAAATAGAAAAGACCTAAACCAAGAGAAAGGGTCTGTAAATTTTCTTCCTTTTGAATGGCTAAAGTTTGCTTACTCTTGTTGGCTTTGTTAGGTTAACGTTAAAAATCAGTTTTTACATGGTTGTCATAAACTGACTGTTGGTGCAGCATGGTGGTTCAGTGGTAGACTACTGGATTACCATCACGATTGAGGGTCCATGTTTGTTGGGACTGTCTTGGTGTGGCATACCTCCTTGGCACGGTTAGGGTGGTTTCCTCACATGCCTGAAAACTGAAGAGTTCTTAGTAGGAATTTTCCAAGTAATTGTGGTGGTGGTTAGCAAGTAACTGTTGGCTGACCTCTGTTTGAGAGTCCACCGATCATAACCAGTTAACTTGTTTGGTCATCAAGGAAAATGGCCCACACCTTCACCTCACTCCTGAAAGATGTCCTCAGTTCTCAACCGTCAAGACAGAGGTCTGTAAAACAAGTGAGTAAGACACAAACCAGCTGAAGATTCAGTCACAACAATCAGTGACATCTGATGGCATGCTGAGTTTGACTACAATCAACACCAAGCCATCATATTGAAGTCCAATGTGCTCCATCTAGTGGCTTAAATGTGAATTTATCCTACTGTAAAATCTCACAATGTGACTTGCAGCATACTTCCTTCAAAACTACCTCTTGTTGGATGCAAGATGTAAGGATTTTCTGGCGAGAAATTCCTACTTTTGGTGCATTGCACCATTGTGAATCTTGTGCTTGGTGGCTGTCTGCAGTAGGAGCGATGGGAGCATAAATAAGTTGAACTTACCAAATGAGATAATAACAGAAAGATCTCTTAGCTTACTTTGCATGCCTCCTTATCTCAGATGTGTTTGTGTGGAGGGTGCATTTAAAATAGGAGACACAATACTTTGTTATATATTATATATTACCTTTATCTCCCTATTTATTGAGCAACTACAAGGCCTTAGTTCTTTTTTTCCTGTTAAGATTAAAATTCAAATTATTCAAACAGTATGGAATAATTTCCTCATAAATGCTATTGGCACAATACCAAAGAGGTGTCAAAATTTGCTCTGTAGTTTATTAGAGGAGGATGAAAGAATTTTAATGAGATCCACCAAATCTCTATCTGCAGGGAAGCCAGAGGACAGATTTTCCTGTTGATTGCTCATTATCTCTAAGGGTGAAGCAGTGAACTCATAACTTCTTCATTTCCTCCTTACAGACGTCTGACAACTTCACATGCACCCCCAAAACCGGTACTTATCTATTAGCTAATTTTTATTTTTTTTTAAAATTCAGCATACAGTGATAAAAAAAAAAATTCTTTTTAAAGCCCCTTTAGGTAAATAATAATAAAAAAATCATTCATCTGGATTTATTTACCTGGGTTGATAATTTTTTGTTTCCAGGTACAAATAGCCAGGTATAAATTATGTCTGATTCTCTCAGTAACCAATAATCCTACAAAAGATAAAGCAATACCTTCTAACATTAGATATGATGTCCTCCGTGGAGAAGAGGGGTTGATTTATCGTCTTTATAGAAAAGCTGATGGAGGGAGATGAGATTACACGTGTATGAAAAAAGACTGGTGGCTTCTGTTCAACGTGGTCACGGCTAATGTAATAAAAAATATAAAATAACCAAAACAACAAATGATATCGCATAGTTTCAAATGTGTGAAATTGAAGCACTGTAAAAAACAAAAATCAATAGCCTTCTTGCATGATCTCTGGCAGGTAATGACTCATGTAAATCTTGTTTCTCTCAAAGATGCAAGCATCCAAATTAGTTACTTTCCATTAATCCTTAAGATATTTTCTCGTGCTTCTTTGATAACGTAAATCTGTGTACCAGATTACAGTGCTAGAGTATTGAGTGCTTAGACTACAGTATGGATGCAGAAAATTAGAATATAAGTACTAGTATACTATAGTATTGGTGCTTAGATTCTATGGTACATAACTACAGTGTAATGAAATGTAGTAAACTATAGTATACTGTAGAAGTGAGAGAATGGGATTTTTTTTCCTTTTATTATCAACAAACAAAAACCTTAGGATCTACCAATATGCCAACTACAAATGACTTGCAAGACTGTGCAAAAAATTACTTTTAATATCAAAATTTTGCAGCAGAGTTATTGTATCCATCATGATGGTTGCTTTACTGCCATTTACAACTGGAATATAAGCCATCTCCTGCTATTCCTTGTTTAACTAGATCTCCACTGCAAAGTACCATAGGCAATGTGTGCTCATTGTTCTTTTGTAAACAAGTACTGTTCATCAGATGGGGGAAGAAGACAGCAAATACAAAAGTATTCAACATTTACTTTTGCTCTGTTTGTCCACATAGATTTTTGTTCTATTCTCCCTTCTCAGAACTGAACTATGGTTTCTGTTTTGTCTTAATCTGAGGATTTAAAAAAAAAAAATTAATCAATAAATAAAAGAATTTAGAATCTATGTAGCTACTTCCAATTTGGCAATCCACGGTTGTTTCTCTGGACAGAACCTACCACAATCTCTCATTAGCTTTTCCCCTGATCCATGGAGCTGTTAAACAGAGAGAAACGACCATCACGGATCTTTGGGGATGTTTTCCACAGCTGATTCACGCGAACCATTTCTGAACTCGTTCTAATCTCTTCCTGCACTTGATGCTTTGTAGATTTCATGGCTGGGGAAGCCGTGGTTTTCAGGTGTGGTCCCCCCCATTAAATCCAGCAACTATTCAGATGTTTTAATGATGAAAAAGTTTCTTGCATCAGCAGCTTCCTTACGATAAGAAAATCGTAAAAAAAAAAACAACAAAAAAAAACACACACAAGTGAAGGAACAGCAACATCAAAACCAGGTGGTGTTCTCTGTGCTGAAAATGTGAATAGCCAGATAGCCAGCCATGGACCCTTCTATGGCACAAAAAAGGGAGATAATCTATTAATAGTATTTTGGTAAAATAAACAGAAACCAGAACAGTAAATGTAAATCTTCATCATCACCATAATGATTCACTTTCCTCTCGCTTTTTTAAAATAATAAACTTGGCTAAACTTTACTGTCAATTTCAAGATTTTTGAGATAAATGAGGGCAGTTAATCTGCAAAAGTTAAGAAAAATAACTAATCTATATGACTACCAGTTATACACAATGGTAGCCATTACCATTGACTATCCAATGAAATAATCCACATTTCATTGCATAAATCAATTTATTATTATTACCACTATTATACACACAGTCTTTGTTCACAGTGAAACCCATAAATTGGTGGTTAACCCTATTCATCATCATGTCATGAGTATTTTAATAAAATTATTTTATAATTTGAGGAATTCTGGTAGTGTCCTTCCTTATATGCAGCTGACTAGTATTCAGTTCTGGTGGAAATGTGGGAATTTTATGACCCTGAAGACTAAAGGTTAACTAACTCTGGCTAGGTCAGTTTCCACATCATCAGCTCTTAAGAACTGCAGAAGTGCCTCCCATCTTCTCTGTTGCAAGAAAGGACACATGAAAATAACCTGTTTCATGGAGTTGACAATGTAAACCAAACAATTCTTTTTTTTAATGTCTTTTTCGCTTTAATATTTAAATTGTTTTTGGTGCAATTTTACAACCTAAACATACTGGTTCTTAATTGTTTTTCTTTTCATATTTTCCAGGTTGCTTAAGGATTAAATTATTCCCCTCTGGTAACTATACTTCTGACCATAATTTCCGTTTTGAGATAAGGTCATAAAATCTTAATGTCGAGTAGTTTTCCCTTCCTACTGAAAAAATAGAATAAAACAAAATCAGAGTTGTAAGATGTAAATTTAAAATCTAACCTAAAATCTGTCCATCTTAACTTTTGAGAAGTTTTCTTTGAAAACTACACCAGAATACAGATGAGTTTACTGCCTTTATTATAGTTTTCAATGTACCAACATCTTCAAATATTGTTATTATCATTAATATTATTGATATCTGATAGTATTTATACTAATAACTAAATATTAAGTTCACTGAAACTTCAGCTAGAACACAAACACTTATATTTGAGACAGGAGTCTTGTAAGTTGAGATTCGGTCTTGCTGCTTCCAAACATCAGGGAATATAATTTTCAGACATATGATCTGAACATTCATTATCAGCAGTGGACAGGAGCTGTTCTCTCAAAAAGAAGTCATTAAATCTCAGCGATGTCATCAAAACATACCCTCGAGTGAACAATACATATTGCACAAAACCTGCTACAAACATATGGAAGACACTGATAATCAAAACTGAGAACCCAATGAATCCAAAGATGTTTGCAGAAGCAACGAAAGGATGAGAGACTACTAAGCTACAATACATTTGTACTTTTTCTTTTAATATCGTGATGCAAAGAGAAGAATTTCAAAAGTTTACTTTTTTTCCTCTGGGTATAGTTCCACTAAATAAAGTTAGTTACAAGCTAATACATTTTGTCCAGCATAGCCCTTTTATCTGTATTACACAGATAGAATCATCAAAAACATTGCAAGGTAACCATATTTAATCCATAGTTAAAAATAGGTGGATCAGGATTAGGTGTATTTGATTGTAAAGAAAATGTGGTCAGATATTTTAAACAAAGCAGAGGACATGATCAAAATTCAATTGTAAGTAGGCTGTATATATATATCAGCATTAATGGACAACATTTCATAAAAAATGGTAAACTATGGCTATGAATAGCAGTGGAGAGATCATGGTCATTGTTAATAGTAAGATACAGCTGAGATTTCAGTCCACGTAAATATATTATTCATCCCTGAAGCACAGAGTAGATGAATATTATTGTAGGTGACCCTATTAATTGGGCTAACGCCATCATACATGTTTTATAGAAGCTACACAAGATTTAATGACATCATGGAACCAAATAGAAAACTGTTTTCATTTACTGTTTTGTGTAACCCAAATATTTGTAAGTTTTCATATGGTGGGAAGTGTGAATGTCATTTCAAAGCACTATCATAAAACATCACAGTGCCAGAATTAGATTGGGCAGAAGGATTATCTGTTGTACTAGACAGAGACCATTTCCAGAGATAAACTGATGATTTGAGAGGTGTCCATAAAATGAACTCTATCACTGTTTCGGATAAGAATCTTATCATAAAGACCCCCTGTCATGAACTCCCAGGTATCCCAAAAAGACCAGGCCTGGCTAGCTCCATTATACAATTGCAATAGACAGAAATAGTTATGACAGCTATGGAATCATTACTGGACAGAATACATATAGGACTGTATGAATATGAGGTGCACTAGTATATACAATTGTAATCATCAAAAGGCTGGGACTGAACAATATAATAATGAGCAGGAAGCCAGAATGGCTTCATAGAGCAGGTGAGAAATTTTCCCTGTGTGTGTTAAATATCAGATCTTGAATACTTTCTCAGATGAGCTATGATTCAATTTCTAATTTTCTGCTCTCAAGCTCTGGGTTCAATTCCTTCAAAAATAGGCAGTTTGCACTATGTCATCAATGTGTGTAACTGGCTATTGAGTGCATCATGAGGATTCCAGAGCCAGAATGTAACACATTGAGCCATATTTAGAAGCCAGAGAAAGTTGTGATGCTGTATCAGGTACCCACACACTCCAAAACTCTGATGACACATGACAAATGATGAACATGTTTGTTTGGTTTTTTTCCATCTCTGGTGCTGGTACTGTGGCTTTGAAGTGTTTAAACACAGAAGGAAGAAGGCCTATCAGATACCCACTTAGTCCAGCATAGATGAACACAACTGCTAGAAAGCTTCAATAATAAGAAAGACTGTTGTTGTTGATATTGACAAGAGCTTGATTAAAAGTAGTCAACTTGGCTCCGTTTTAAAAAAAAATTCTCCAGCAAAATATCTTACCAAGCTAAATGGATAACACTTCATTGAAGGCATCACGAGTGACTTGAACAATGGTGATATTATAATGTTTTTCATTTTGAGTCAGCAAGATGTCTAATTCAGAAATGTAGTAATTTTAGCACAAATGTTGACTTTTCATGATGAATTTGATGACTAAGAACATACAGAGGAGGTTTTAAAAAAAGATACTAATTAAAGATTATGAAGTCAACCTCAGCATTTTGTTCATGGGCTTCTTTATATATCTAAATCACACTGATGAAAATATTCTCTGACAACATTATGAAAGTGGGAAATGGAGCTCAATCCTTTGTTATAGTTGACAGCAGCAAAGATGATACGACTGTGCACTAAAATAATGTCAGTACAATAGATAACATCTCAGAAAAATTTTAAAAAAAATATGAGAGTATACCTCAGATCTAATAGGTAAGTAAAAAGCCAGATTAATGAATATGCAAACAAAGCTACAGTTTGTTCCCACCCACCCCTGAGAACTTAATCTAGCCTTGGGTAGGTGTACTAAACTTCATGGTAAAACTTTCTTTATGCAGAAATCATTACCTTGACTTCTTTTAAGTATTGAGTATTGAATCCTCATTATTCACATATGCTAATGTTCTAGAAAAAGTTCAGAAATTGCTTACTATAATGATTTGTAGTCTTAGCTGCAAAGAAAGAATTGAAGAGGCCTCGGTTGACTAATTTGCTTTATAGCCATTTTTACAGTGGCCTGATTAAAGTATTCAAAATTCTTGACTAGATATTAGCAATGTCTTCTTTATCATAACAGCATAGAACTAAGTTTGGACATTACTGATAGTTGCTATGAAAAAAGGTTTAATTCTCATTTGTTAGCAAAGACTGGCTAAAACCAAGTTTAAATTCTCTCCCCGCTCAAAAGTTTTTTTACATCTTTTTATCCAAGGGAATTAATTAGAAACTCTAAACCCAAGAAATGCTTATACAATGGTGGCCATAAATGAGAAAACAAATAAAACTAAAAATATGTATATTTTGATGAAAAAGCACCTTGTGAGTTAAGTTTCAACATGAACTTATTGTGGCTCATTTCACCATCTATCAACTATATGTTCTAATAAATCGATTACATATGAATTAATTAAATATTTCATTAGTGATTCTGTAATTAAAGCTATCTCTGCTATGTATAATACATGTATATAAATAAATGTAGGTATATTCACAGTCTACTATAAAATACCTGTTTTCAGCTCAAGGGTTTCTTGTTTTTAAAATGCATTCTAATTAATAAACAGAAAGGTAAAAAATTTGTCCAGATTTTCAACTTATTTTCACCATAAGGAAGAACACAAGAGAAGGGAAGTAATGCTTCTAGCTGGGGTCATAATGGCAATCACCCTAAACTTTTTTAATGCAAGGAGGTAAAAAAACAACAGGCATTTGTTTATGGAATATATTTAGCAGACGCCTTGAAGTAGCTTTACAACAGCAAGGCTGTCGGAAGTGGCAATGGAAGACACAGCAGAGATGGAAGCAATAAAAAAGTGAGGCCAATGGTGAGGGTGGGAGGGGGTAGTGAGTTATCTTCCCTGTCCAGTGCTCAGGCTGCAAAGTCAGCGCTAATCGATAGTCCAGTTCTCATTTATATTCTTGCCCTCAAGCAGGGTACAAATTATTTTGAAATAAATCAGGATTCCCGGCTTCCAATAATCAATAAAATTAGCGATACTCTCTCGAAGTGGAACACCATAAATTCAGAGTTTCCCTAATGAATATCAAAATATTTTATGAGAAAAGTAGTAAAACTAATGATAATAATAACAACAATCTTTTATAATTTTGCGATTGTTGCCACTAACATTAAAGCTGCTGTTCTTAAATACACATGACGCTCTGATGACAGCGATGTTTGGAGCAACACTGCCTATAAAAAACCAATAAGATTACCAGCTTAAACTTTCCTGGTGTTCTTCTGCAGTCCACTCAAGGTGCTTATACGGATAAGAAACAGCACTCTAACAGACCCCCTTAAAGCTCTGTATAGCCAACATGAACCCACTCATAAAAATCACTTCTTGTTAGTTCCATTTGAAATAAGAACTAAGCAGTGTGGAAGCTATTGTTTTTTTTTATTGAATCTTTTGTCTTGCTAGTGTCTTTGTCCCATTCTGTTAATTAAAATTCTTGGCAGTACCCACATGAATGTATGTGTGTACAGTAAACTTTGGATATAGTGGCACTCTATCTAATGGCAGTGTCTATCTAACAGCATATGTCACAACTCTGGCAGCAGACACGGCAACCAACTTAAGTTTGTTTTCAGTCACCATCTTGCAGGTGTGCACAGCTCATTTCTCTGGTCTCTTATCATACAATAACTTTAGCACCCCTCAACAATGGCTCCTAAATTTTACAAAGCAATTACTGGAGAAAAACTAAGAAGGACTACACTTAACCTTGCTGATAAAATTGAAATAGTCAAGAAATTAGAAAAGGGATGTAAGCAGGAATGTTTCGATGAGTGAGTACAATGTTGGTTTGTCAGTTGTTCTCCTGATGAAGCAATTGAAACAAAAATGCCAGAGCAGCAGGTAACAGAAGAGAAGTAAACGGTGTTGTGTAGTGCATAATTATGTTTCTTTTACACATATGTAACATGTTGTGCATACATTAAAAAAATATAACTATGTTTTATTCATGTATGTTCTGTATATAACTTGTTGTGCATATTTTTTTAAGTTGAATATTTTTTATTAATGTGTATTTTCTGTATGCAACTTGATGTAAATGCGTTTTTGAATATTTTGATTAAACTGGCAGTATATACACGTCCATTTATATTCTACTTATTTACACCTCCCTTATACCTTACTTACATAGACGCTCCATATAACGGAATATTTGATATAAAGGGATCCCCAATTCTCGAGGTGCTGTTATTTACAGAGTTTACTGTATATATATATATATATTTGTGTGTGTGTGTGTGTGGCCTACCCAAGGATGAATTTTTCTGTCAACAGTTTACTTAATGATCACTCTGCCTTACTAGTGTTCATATACAGCAACTACCTGTGTACAAGGACAAACTAAACACTAATTTCAATCATTTACCTGGGAATTAGAAGCATGTAGCAGGCATATTTGTCTTGTTGGTACTTGGGTACACACTGGTTCTGGACCATTTTTTGATGTCCAGCCAGCGGGGTAAGTTCTTTGGTACCAATGTAAAATTGGCTGGCTACTTCTTGATGATCATATTCTTCATCTTCTAACTAGATGAGATCTAGTAAAAAAATGCTTTTCCCTTTTGGCGGCATTTATCCTGTTTGTACACAGATGCAAAACAGATATCATCACAAGCTCCTTGGTTAGTTTTGTGTGTACACATAAAAAGAGCAGTCAGTTATCCTACAAACAATTGCACTGCTCTGATGATGTTCAGGTAGGACAAACCTGTGAATAAGATACCTTGTTATCTATACCAACTAGTTTTATTAGATGAGAAAATCCTTTTAGTATACATCAGTTCAGATCATGTATATAGCTATAGGAAGTCTACTGATACACAAGAAAATCAATTTTTAAATACTGAAAGTTAAACCCTGAAAGGTAGTTTTATAATTTCTCGTGTTAATCTATAATTCAGGGATATAATCTCCAGAAGATGCTGAGATACCCTCTTAGCTTATACGGTCAATTAGACCCAAGGTCTGCATTTGTTTTTTATATTAAATGGTACAATGACTGATGACAAGTTGTAACTTCCAGCACATTAATGACCCTACATTGTCAATAAATTACAATTCATACCATCAGATTACATTCTGTGTTTGACCATTTTGAATCACAGCAGACATCTTGTTCTTTCATCATCTGATAAACAAAAGAAAATTGGCATAGGAATGCCTGAAAAAAATTACTTCAACAATTTTTAAAGGTCTCAGAATGTCCAACCCAGGCAACTTTAACAAGCAAATATCTTAAAACACTGGGGCAATTTTTTTTCTTTTTTCTATTTAAACTGATCAACTGTTATTGTCATGCTTAGGGAAAAATTGAATTTTTTGTTTGTTTCTTGGCAGAAATTCTTGCTAAGAAAAAATCCACAAGAAAATTCCATCTATCCAGCAACAAAATATCCCTTATGTACCAAAACAACAAAAACAGCCCTAAAAATACAGTAAAATTTATCTTTTTAAAGTAAAAATATGAAGTGACATGGGGTCATAAAAGGCATCAGCAACAGATGTGATAATCTGGAAGGTAAACAGGATACATGAAACATAAAATTTCATAGAAAACTCATGAAAATTATTTCTAGTCCCTTTCATGGCCCCTTCATATCAGAGGTGAGAGAGAGTTGACATTTCCTTTTCTTTATGAATGCCATCAGAGTCAGTCAGGGCCCTGTTTTCAGTCCCCTGTCCTTAACTGCAGTTCTGCTTAACTGGATTCAGCAGGTAATTGGAGCTATCATTTTACTGGGTCATTTCACAAGGTCAGGGGCGCAACAAATTATAATTGCATATATATAATAAATTTTGAGAATGTTGGCATATTATAAACTTTAAAAAAAAAGAACTCCTTCAAAACTACATTCATGTAGGTCTAAAAAATTATAAAGATAAATTACAGTCTGGAAATTTCAATGATTATTGTAGGTTTTATCAAAAAACATTTGATAACATACTTAAAAAAAAGATGATGATTATTCTTCCTCTCAATCAATGGTTTGGTTTATGTGCTAAAGGAAATCAGAAAGCCATATGCCCCCAGCATTAAAGAAAAAAGAAAAGCCTATTCATTTGATTTTAAAATTGTTTTTTCTCCATATTTTTCAACTCCACTCGCTGTTGGTTTACTCCTTTTATTTGCAATTCTATTACTACAAACATTTTCTCTCATAAAAAGACATGTCGAAATTTTCGCCAATTTCTAATTATGACCTCTGGTATTTTTATAATGTCAAGTTGAAAGAATTTGCCACTGTTCATATGTACAAAATAAATTCTTGTTTGTTTTGAAAAATCACCTTTTAGGTTTACCTTTTAAACATCCAAACTAGGAACATTTAATAATTCAAATCCTGATTATTTTCTAATTTCCTCAATAGATCTGCAAGAGTGAAGTAAATTCCTTAGCTTTGAAACTTTATAAAATCTCAGTCAACCATGACGAGAGTTTGTTGTAAAAAGAGCAGAAGCATTCTAAATAGATTGCCTCTGGTTCATTTCTTAAAATGAGTTTACTCATATTCTCATGGTTATGGCTAAAGCTTGTTTGACTAAGTTCTGGTTACAGTTATAACAGGTTGCCATGTTTTCTGTACATTTGTAAACTTCCAAATTATTATACTGACTTTGGCTGCTTGTAAACTCATGCAAGCTTTCTCTGTTTCTATTTCACTGTTTATAATCAAACCACAATCAGTTAGTCAATAATCAATGTATGCAGCTTCTTTTTGTAGGGTTGGATAAAATAATATGGGATTTTCATTAAAATATGGAAAATTTTTAAATGCAAAGACAACAAAATTAAAAAAAAATTGAATTTTTGTTGTGTTCAAGGTGATATAATAAGTTATGTACTGTACTTCCGTGTAACCACTTTGTCACCTGAAGTCATAACTGGCCCCAAATTATAGTTTAATGCATGATCACCTGATCATATATAGATTGTGAACTACAACCATGTTTTCCATCTATAAACCAAACATAATTCTGCTACTTTCGTGTAACTCTTAACCATAAATAATAACTAAATGTCATGCTTGTACATTTACCACATTTCCACTAACAACCCTAATTAATTAGCACCTTCTTCCTAACCATATTATAGCAGTCTGCTAACCATAACCCTAACCCTTCCACCATTTCCCAGGAGTACTATCATAGCTAAATAATAGTCAGATCAGGTTTTCATCAATTTGTAACACATCTGACAAAAGCAATGGAGTTATAAAAAATTAGGACCTTTAATCTTAAGTGGATATTTAACAAGAAAAACGAAAGCATCTTCAGTAGCAAAGAAGAATAAAACTAAACTTGCATAACTCCATTAATGCTGTAGAGGTAAGGTGATGATAAAAATGTCCAGTTATCTTTAAAAATGAATGTACATACTGTAATTCATGTACTCACCTACTGAACATTTTGAATGAGCATTAGTCCTATTAAAAGCAAGGGAAAAAATATTACATTATCATTTGTGGTCTTCTCAATTAAAGGTGTTTTATTCAACAAACTTGTTAGGTTTGTGGTGGATTTATGCAGATTAAGGTGAAGACAATTTTGTTGTTTTGTTTTTTATCCCAGATATCTCACAAATCCTGGCAGCTGCATCCATCCAAATCCCTAAAAAAAATTAGGGAATTTTTAAACGTGTAAACTGGGGATCTGTTGTTGACAAGAGTGATGAGAAAATGTAACTTTCAGATTATAATGATAGTGGAAAGTTTTGAAGATTTTCCCCGAAGGTTAAAAGGGCTGAGGAGTTTTAATAATGCAAACACACAGGATTACAAAGATGTAAGAAGATCAATGGTGAGAAGGAATAAACATGTGAACTCCATTCTGAGAATATTAATGAAGGAACAACAGGCGGTAGGGATTTATATTAGGGTTTTACAGAAGCACAAATGTGTACAAGGTGAAATATGTGGGTTTTAAGCTGTACACAATGGTGAAAGGGGTTATGATTTGCAAACAGAAAAGCTGAAGCTGAGCTTTAAGAAAGATCTACTAAGATGAGAAAAAAAAAAGAAGACTGCACTATGAGTAATTGTATGTTATTTTTATACATTATACATCAGAGGGCTTAAAATTATGAAAAATGTTTATAACAACAGAACTCATCATCACTTTTTATCTTTTAATATTAATCATAGGTTAAAGGCTGCAGTATTACAATACTTGAAACTAAAATAAAAATTGTTTAAAGATGTTTTTTTGTTTTATGGTTTTTAATGAAAATTTTATGTTAATATGAGGAGATAAATCTGGTTTCTTGTAAACAAAAACTTCAACTAGCCATCTTAGTAACCATGAATCCAAACCTGTTTACCAAACAGTTAACCACATGAAATTATTTTAACTGCATATCTGTTAGATGCAAATCTGACAGAAATTCAGTAAAGTTTCCTTCAGTCATTCAAATGTTTTAGCATGCTGTGCCCACATTTCTTTAAGCTATTTAAACTATGTTCAAACAATAACCACAAGAGAACAAAAATTATTGTGTTCTGACCATATCTTAAAATAAACAAGACACCATTTCGTATTCTGCCAGAATTATACCATTCATTTTTATTCCGTTTATTGTTAACGAGCAAAATTTCTTTCATGGTCATTAAACACATTCAAAAGAGATGTGCTAACCATCCAAAACAGGACAAGGCTGTGAAGTTGGGAGTATCTTTACAAAAGCCAATGCTAAAACAAGAAAAAGTTTGAAGCGTGTTTACTGACTGGTCATACAACATTATCCCTACTTACGCATAATAATGATGCATGCAGCATAAGCATAGCCACATTTCTTATTAAAAACCTCAGGTGGGCTACATAGCTTAACGAAGAAAGAGCTGGCAATAAATAAACAGACTGCCAAGAACTCATGCTGAGAAAGGGTAATGAACCGACACTGAGATAAACACAAGTGAAGGCTATAATTGGTAGTAGAGCCCTAATAAACTGCTTTTTAAAAAAAAAAAATTTGGCGGTGAAGTTAATAAAGAAAAATCTGTTTGGACCAATTTTAACAAGATGGTAAAAAAATAAATAAATTTGCAACACATGGAACAAATGAGATGAGTGTTTACTGCAGTTACAGTACCTTGGCCTTCCCTTCCTCATTTTCTTCTGATTACATTGAAACTCTACTTGGAAGTTGCTGAGTATATTAAAAAACTCATTTTACAGATAGCTAACCTTGGGTGATGAAATGAAGACAAAGGAATAAGAAGACAAGCAGACAAAAAACAAGTGTTATCTAAAATATGAATTAACTGGCTAAACTGAATGTTGGTCAAAGTCTCTCTCTGAATCCAAATTACATCCCCACCTAAATGTCCAAAACATCTAGAATCATCCTTGGTTAATGTGGACCCTCTGTCAAAGACATGTAATGATGTTTCAGGAAAGCAAATAAAAAAAAAAAAAAAGGCACTGTTAAAGGGTTAACTTCTAAACAGCAGGACCTCAAAGGAAATGACAAAGAAAACAAAAACGATTTAAAAAAAATGTTGAAGATGCACTTTATTTTACAACACTTAATTAGTAATCAATAACCCAATCTTTTCTGGTATCTCTGCTTCAAGCTGTAATGTAAATTTACTTAAAAAGAACCTTTTTTACACTTTATCATGGCTCACAGCCAAATCAGTCTATGATTACACATTTTAATATGCGGAAAATCAATTAAACTTTAAGTCATACTTCATTTTGTTTGTGTTTTTTTGCACTGGCTCGAGATAGATGCGTGGAGCCACAAGAAGTGGAAAATTTCAAACAACACAAGAGACAGTAAAGCTGTCATCACACACTGTCGATCACATATTTTCTCCGATGATGGGCTCTGTTACCAGGCACTTCTACAGAGCCAAATTCTAATATACAACTGATTGATGGGGGGGGGATAACTCTTAATAAACCCTTACCATGTGAGAGTGTGATAGCATCACAATTCTGTGATGGATAAAGTCCGGCATCTGCAGTTTCTTTCAGAATAATTCCATGTCAATGTACTTCTGTTATCTACTTGGATAATCAACTAATCACTAACAAAATGTCTTTTGAATTTCTGGAAAAAACAGTAAACGTACATTCGAGATCATGAATGTTAGCAGAAGAAACACCCCCCAAAATAAATAGATGGATAAAGAAATAAAACCTACTGAATTAGTGGAATTAAAATGATAATCAAATTAGTTTCTTCATCTAGTTCGGTGCTTTTTATTTGCTAAAGCTATGAAGAGTTTCATTAGTTTAATACAACCACTCATTGAACAAGTTTTCTGCCTTCAGCAGACATTAATGACTTCTGTTCATCAACGTTCATGGGTTTGTGAACTATAACTAAAATTGTTTAATTTAATGACCATGAAACAGCTACAACTGATTCAGGAATCTTCATAAAAAGTCCACATTTATTCCATCTGATTTAAATGTGCAGATTTCCCCCTCAAAATAGTCCTAGGAATAGTTTGCAAGTACTTCTTCCTGATCAGTTCATGAACATTAACCTCCTTTAACTGCACCTCTCAAAAGTTCATGAAATAACCTGTAACTATTACAAAAGAAAAAAAGGTGTGCAAAAATTTCCCTTCAGCACCCTTAAAAAGAAAGGGGTCAGTTTTTTTTAATGGTGGAGCATAATACAATTGAATTGTAGGATATTTCTTGGTCACATCAGTTTAGGTCAAGGCCAGTTAGTTTTATAGGTCAGCCTCATAGCTCCAGATCAGAAGAACTCACCCTTTGGGGCACTGTTAGCCCCTGAGATAGCCCAACAGAAGCTAAATTACTCCTTCCCTTTTTATTTATGGGTTGGAAGTGAGTGGCCAAAAGAGGCTGCCTATTGATAGGCTTGGGTGTGTTGTTCTTGATTATTTCTGGAACTTTCCAGTAGAAAGGAATTCCTAACTTCCAGTATGTCATGACATGACATATATTTGATCTTGGGTGCTACTAGATTGTATTCATGATGAATGAATTACTGGAATATCCCTAAATTTAAAAGTTTGCCCCCCACCCCCTTGAAAAAGGCTGAACTATCCTCATATTAAATACCAATCCTCCAGACTCAGTGGATGCTCAATGAATAGCCATATGTACTGCTTACATAATTTAGATCCCAATGTTATTTACTGATTAGCTCTTACACTACATTCAATCATATCTCTTTGGCCCCTTTGTAGAACAACCCACTCTTTAGTAAGAAAAGCATTAAAGTTTCAAACACAAATGATCTCATCCAACAACTTTCTGTTGCAACCTAGCTCCTTCAGTAGCATCCAAAGCAAAAAGAAAAAGAAAAAATAAGCAATCTGTAGAGCTTATTTAATCAGGGATTCAAGATGGTGTGGTAATTTATTGTCATGCCTGCTGGTTCATAACTCTACCAACTGCTTCGCATTATAAATCCTTACTCCAGTAAGAAAGTGAGTGATAGTGAGGTGAGTGAATGAGCATAAACTGTCCCAAAGAACTCCAAGCAATAGTTTAAAACTTCCAGAAGCTTTTCTTAACCAAAAAAAAAAAAGTGCCTTTACTTTGAGAAATGTTGATAAAATGATAACAGATTTCATCAACACAGACCTTATTGCATCAAAGACACCCACTGATCCTTTTATATTTCTGCTTACAATTTAAGGCCAGAGCTGTGTAAACCGGTTTAATTACCAGCATGGAATCTTTTTTTTTTCTATTGTGTGCCTCAAACAAAGCACACCCAAACATGGGCATAACTTATCAAAGATATAAATTTACATCGGAGACTTCAAATGCTTTCTTAAGTTCCATGACAAAACTTAGCACATCGTCATTATTGGTGTTTCTCCTGTTTACATGGTTGGTGATGGCCGATATCTCCTCTGTGTATCTATTTCCTTTCCAAGTGTATGTTTCTGGATCAGATGCCAGGGTAACATTCTAATGCCTATTTTTCAACCACTCCAGTAAACTCCGTCTCCATCAGCATCAGTGAATATAGTCAACCCCACCTTTTTTAAATGCACAGAAACACACCATAGAATATACATATAACTCTTTGTCTGTTTGTTTGTTTTAATATGTGCAAAACCACCATAAAACACATCTGAATTTTTTCCTTTTAAGTGTGGGAAAAATTTGTAATAAACTGTTTGCATATCTGGCTGCAATGCTCGCCTATTAGTCTAAGCAGGAGAGCAGCAAAGGGACATCAGGACTGGCCAACTATTAAATATGTAGATTGACTTTTATTTGATGGTTTTCTAGGCTGGGAGTGAGGTGGGTAATTTACATAATTTGTATTCATCACACGTCTCGACAGATTAGCTAAATATTATAAAAGTATTAGTCATAAGTCTGTTCAGCTATTAGAGATTTAAATTGCTGCTCGGTTGCTCCGTGTGATGTATGTACAAAGTCGGACATAGCAATCGCAATAATGACCACATCCATCAGTGAACATCAATGAAGTACAAAATAGAAGCAAGCCGTTGGCTGCTACCCAATTGGTTTCATTTCAAACATCGAATCCATATCCAAAGGATTGAGCACAATAAATGATAGAATCAAGAACTCTTATTTTAAAGGAAGATCTTTTTTTTTTCTTCCTTTTTTCAGTTCAAATTGACCTTCCACGTGAATGGGCAACCAGTTGTTGAGGTCAAATTCCTTTGCGGTCAGTCTTTAACAAATATTCCCTTCAAACATCACAGAGCAGAAAACAAGAATTTATTCCATACTTTCTTCTTTTTCTCTTTTTTTCCAAGTTTCATTGAATAAAATATTTCTATTGGCATATCTATAAAATAGGCTGGTGTTTTAATATTCAAGATAAAATCTACAAAGCCTACATTCCATCTGGCATCAAACCGCCAACAAATTAGGGCAGGTTCACTTATCTTGTATTTACAAATCTATCGTAATGTATCTTTAAATGTTTGCAAAATTACTTTTTTGTAGCGTATTTGCTTCATGTCCATTTGATGTTTCCAGCTTCTGTAGCTGCCATCTTCACAATATATTCAGAAAATTAACTTCTTTATGGATGGAAATTCACAAGAGAGTGACTTTATGTACTAGTTGGCCAATGTAGTCAAACTCACTTGTTTAAAGTATTTTTCTCACCATATATCATTTGATCCCACCACGATGATGTAATTTACATAAATACACCACATATACTGCACTTTGCCCATATTTTGATGGTATTTACAAAAAATTAGAAATAATTTTTCATAATTTTGTAGTTTTCCAAACAAAATATTGTAGTAGCAGCTTGCTTCGTGGACTCCTTTCCTGACTTTGGGGTTGATGACATCTAAGAAGTGAGGTAGAAGGGAAAGGTACAAGATAACTGCCAGTCAAGCCAATCAAGAGTTATTACCTCCAGAAGCTTCCGTGAAAAACCCTTTCACTTTTCAGATGGAGGGAGAAGACTGAAGTGCCAAATGTGGAAACCTATGTGGCTGGCTGGTAAAGAAAAGCAAGAAGAAACCATGCTAGGAAGGTATGCCAGAACAAGCTGAACCCAACCAAAAATCTAACTTAGTAATATCTACTCATGAGAAAAATAAAAAAAATTTAAGTAACAAATTCCATATGTTTCTAAGATACTTAAATCTAAAAAAAAAAATAATAAAATTTTATGAGGAAAAAAATGAATATGAATACGGAGTTTAAGGAAAATGCACAAACAACAACCAGCTACAAATGTTGAGAAAAAAATTTTTTTCTTTTTCTTTAGATAGCCAATTAAAAGGTGATGTCCCCTTGTCATATCATGGTTACAGGTTTAGCTGCCTCCAGAGGGCTATGTTGTAGTAAGTTCTAGGTTAATTGGTCAGGCCAAGATTAACCAATGATCTCAATTCTGAAGTCAATGATGCAACATAAATATATCTATACAAACATATCCTGTTAGCTGCCTGATTCTTTAAAGATGATGAAAAAAATGTTTTCTTCAATATGTTTACCAACGGGGAGACAACCTTATATTCCCTTATGCTGTTTCTTTGTTCTGGAATGGTGATTGATAATAGTCACCTTTTATTTTTATGTGCATACCCATGTGGAAGGGAAGAGGTAAATATCTAAAATATAAAAATACAGGTAAACCGAACAGAAGTCATCTTTGATTCACCTTTAATGACTGGAAAAAAAAAAAGACCATCTTTATCTTTACATATTGGTTGTGTGACATTAAATATGAACTAGGCAATGTTTTGTCCAGAGATGTGATGAATGTTGCATGGTTAAATTAATTCTAACACTGTTACTAGAGTTTTTACTATACGCGCACACAGAAAAACAAGACAAAATATCCAAGTTGTAAAGCAGGTAAGAAAAATACGATAAGTTAAAAAAAAATAACAAAAAGAAATTAATTACAGCTAATACACCTCCAGAGAATGACTGATGAAGTAGAGTTACTTACTGACCATAAAGAACCACAACAGATTTAACAAATAGATTTTAGAGGAAAATCGATCCTCTCCATCTCCAGCTGCTGCTGCTGCTGCGCGTGTTACTTTAAGGTTGCTCTTGATATATGATAACAAATTTTGTAAAGGGCAAAAAGCAGAAAAAAACAAAAGACAAGAATCCAAAAATCAACTAACTTCCCTCTGATAAAATCCTGCACTGGATTCAGATTATGTTCGGAAGAAATTTTCCTGTTTCTTTTTTTTTTTTTTTTGTATCCAACTAAATGAAAAAGTCCCACAAGAGGTATCTGCTGCTGTGTGGCGATGGGATAAATGGAATCAGTCTACTCACATACTGCTGTTTCATTTTCCTACCACTTTGCAAAACTGACAAATTTCTTCCCAGCTTTAGAACCATTATTTATGGAGGGTACAAACATTGCTAACCCCATCTTTAACTTAATTTAGTTCTTTTCTCTTTGCATAGACAATGGCCAAACTAGGGATATCACATTTCTACTGACATCTTGGTAAAGCTTTTATCTGGATCAAAAACAAAACATCGAGAAAAGTTAGGCTATTTTAAATGTTGATAAAAGCAGCTCCCAAATTATGGCAAAAACCACACTGCATCATAAATACAAGGCTAAACTGTTTACAACTGGGACTGAGTACATAAACTGTGTATGACATCAAAGGGGCCAGAGTGAAGTTTGCTCAGATGGTCACAAGTATGCTCTAGTCCCAGGAAAGAGAATCTGCTTAAATTAAAAGTTCACTGCGCATGTTAATGTGTTTGCATTACAATAGTGGTTAGTTTATTAAGACTATAGTAAACTAGGACTCAGAGGATGTGCATGGATCTATGGATCAGCTTGGATTATGGGGGAAGAACCAATGCATTTTGTGAAAGTATGTAAAAAAAAATCAGCAAGCACTGAGGGAAAACTAAACTTTAGGGTTAACAGTAAGTAGGTTTACAAGTAAAATTCTCAATCTCTACTTTCAGAGATTGTTAGAGAAAACCATAATACACAGCATCAGGCCTGATTTATAATGATCCAACAAGGTAAATAGTCACATAAAACCGAGGGGTTATCTTGAATTTGAAAAGAACTTACAATTTCATTTTAATAATAAGAAATAAATAAACAAAATTTTGCCTTTATTTATCAAAGGCTGACCCCTGCCCTGACCTCAAAGTTGAGGATATTTCATAGTAGTGAGTTAGAAGTGGAAGGTGTGAGGCATCAACCTTGGTGACCAAGTGAGTTGTCTGGGTATGATTGAGGTCTCTTTAGCAATGGCACAATAAGTATCCAGAAAATCCCCACTATACCTCTTTATTTTTTAGATCTTGGAGGAAACCAGTGGACCCTTAAAAAAACCCACATAATTGGCTGGTGAAGAAAAGTAAGAAAAAAACGATACTATGGAGGTCCACCAAAGTGAGCAGGATCTGACTGGGATTAAAATTTAGCACCTCGACCTCAGCAAACCAGTGTTTTGTCAATGAACTACACTGCTACCCTGATTGATATCCAACTTGCTAAACTGAAATCTCTGTTGGTGAAACATGAGAGAGGAACCAGGAACAAAAAAGGGCTATTGCTGCATGGAAGGTAAATTCTACAAAGCGTGTACATCCTGTTTTACATTAAAACTATCAGAAAAAATGGGTTACTATTGCAGTGTTTTCTAAAATAAGAGGGATAAGAGCTGAAAAGTTGTCTGCTCTCTGCTGTGTTCGGAGAGGCAGGTGGACTGGGTAGAAGGGGGAGAGCATTTAGAATGAGATAAACTAATTCTTGAAATGATGGGATTATAAAGAGATTTGAGATTGAACATGTATGACTAACTTCTTGGTAGATTCTGAAATAAAAATATTTGGTAAAAAATAATGGATGATTACCTCTCAACTAGATTTTGATAATGTTGAAATAATAAAATAAAAACAATTTTGTCAAAAACATACTGTCATGTCTAAAAAATATTTCTGTATATAAGCTAATCCAGTTTAGAAAAACATACATTTATTATTGTGAAATGAAAGGAAGGAAGGATGATATGCTATTTGTCATAAAACAAATGGAGTAATCTTGCATAAGTATAATATGATGTGAAGGCAATAGATCCCAATGATACAACAATCTTCCATTGTTCATTAAAACATAAGAATGTGAGAAAAGATGGAAGAACAGGTGTTGTCAGCTAATGATGCTATACAGCAGCTGACTATCATAAAGTTCTTTAGAAAGAGTGATAATCCATGATGAAGGTCATCCCAGGTAATCTGACAGCTGGTAAAAAAAAAGGTTTGAGTTTTGTGACTTAGTAATGATTTAGTCCAAAGATTGCTCATATTGTCTATAGCTGTGAAAGAACGAATTAGCGTCAGTCACTGGTTTTGCAGAGAAAGGATTACAGTTCATCTTTTTCTGCTCTAAGATGAACCCACTCATAAAGATTCTCATCTTTAGTAATCACACTAATGGATATAAAGTGGTCAGGTATCATTGACCCCCTGGTTTCATCTAAATGTGAGGTACTGAATTAGTTTCATAAATCTCAGAGAGCTATGATATGACATGGGATGCTTTACTCTTGTCATACTTCAAGCATGGAATCAGAGCTGCCATCAAGGCAACCTCTCCACAGCAGAGACAATGACATTAACGGTGACTTTCACCGCTTCAGTTAAATGTGTCAGAATGCTGCTGAAGCTTAGCTGATCCTTTTTTAGGAGAATATTGTTCACATTTAGCAAAATGTGTAAATGTTTTTTTTTACCATAAAGTGTCACAGTGTTGATAATCTGATCAGTAAATATCTAAAACATGTTAAATGTAGTCATAACTCCAAAAAAAAAACAACAAACAAAACTTGTAAATTTCAATCTGTACTTCCGTAAGAAATATAACAAAATACATATGAACTTTAATAAGCATTAATTTTACAACTTGTTTTGTAATCCATATTCTGACCCTCAACATAATGTGGTCCAATTATGGTGACTGATATGCTTTAAAAGCAACAGACCATATGGCATCATTTTGTATAGACTAATAGCAAAATTATAGTAGTCACCTAGAAATCTCATTATGTACATTACAAAATAAACCTTAAAAGTAAAGTTAAAACAGAGGCTGCTTCATAATAGAATCAACAATAGCCATCAGTCTATGATTTCCCTGTGGGAATTAATTTCTAAAGCAAGAAAGTTAATATTTAGTAAACTTTTCACTTAATATTCTTTTATTTGAACAATTGTCTTAGTATTATCACAAAATCACTTATTTAGAAAACAAATAACTAAAGAGTAAATCCTTTTAGAAATTCAGGAAATGTATATGCATTATATATATAGTAATGGAAATAATTATGGAATTAGGAAAAAAAACTGGGTATTAAATGCAAATAACACCTGTTAGAATCATATCTCATGTATAAAAATGAAATGCTCTGTATTACAGTGATGTAGTACAAGGTGAATGGTTGTCATGCAAGCAATCAGAAAGTGTCACACCTGCAGAAGGGCGATAAAAGTATAGGCAGGGATGGATATCACTGTAGTGTGATGTATGGTAAATACTATGGCTCCTGAAGAAAAAAAAATAACACATGGCAAGAGTATAGAAATCAAAGTTTAAGCAAGTGAAGGCTGCTCCATGTAGCAGACTGCAGCCAAGCTTTGTGTTTCAGAAGGAGCTGTATGCAAGACTGAGGAGAATACACAAAATGGTACTTTTGACAATAGATGCAGTTGAGGGAAAAAAGCCCAAACTTTCCAAAAGTGATGCTAAGTACCTCAAGGTTATGTTCTGTGTGACAGAAAATGAGCCAGTAAAGATCTTGGGAACAACCTACTTGTAAAAACAGGTGTTAGTGTTTTCCTGAAGACAGTCAGACACATTTTCGTGTAAAGTGGTCTCAATAGATGTGTAGTTACCTGAAAAAAATTTTGGTGAGGAAAAGAAACCAAATGGCAAGACTGGAATGGGCAGCAGAAATGAAAGTATGGGACAGAGTTTAAAAGGGGCTTTTTACAGATGGGTCTGAGTTTAAACTGTTTGGAAATGATAAATGGTAGTTTGTTTAAGCTGATCATGGAGCATTATAACAGTCAGCATACTCTGGATACAGTGAAGCATGAGGGTGAATCAATACAAGCATGGAACTAGGTATCAACCAAGGGTATCAGAGATTTGCATAAAATCAAAGACATACTGACTGCTGACAGGTACAAATAAGCTCTCATCCATCATGTCATTTCCACTGGAAGAGATCTCATTAGATAATAATTCATTTTGCAACACAATAACCCCAAGCATATAGCTAGTGTGGTGAAAAACCATCTGGAGTGATTTTCTCCCATATCTAAAAAGGAAGAGCAGTAGCAGGAACTTTTGATAGATTCATTGTTACCATTGGTTGTTTTTTTGTTTTGTTTAATTGCTACAAAAAGGCTGCAACAGAGCCATTATGGCACTTACACAGAATCCACAGAAGAAAAAAAAAAAATGCCTTAATTTGATTTACTTAATTTGATTGTGTCCTTAATTGTACACGACTTTTAGTGAAGTGTTACACTCACTGATTTGGATTTATGATTATTATTTTGTGTAGGAATTGTAAAATGAGGCTATAATTGGCCGTCTGTAAAACAGTTCCATAATGCCCTTCTAAATCAGGCCAGCAGCTGAAGCCCCTGAAAAAGATAGTAGATGAGAAAGTTTACCTGGCTGTACATTTGCAGCCGGGCGAGTTTAGAAGCCAAACTCTTTTTTTCTTTTAAGAAGAGCTGTAAATGTGGAAGTGCATGTGGTTTAGTGCATGTTCAAGCTGAACTATAATGATAAGGAAAGATTCCCCACATATAACTCTGATCTCACAGCTTTCTTGTTTTAACGAGTTGTTGAAAACAAACAACTCTGTTTAGGTGTCAACTAGCCACTGTTGCCCCTAAAACTGCTTTCTCATTAACGTCCAGAAACCAGCCAATCACATGTCAGAAAATGTTTCTGCAGCTGAAAAAGATTCAAGGCCACACTGAGAGAGATGTACCACAACAAAGTTTATTAAGTACATCATTAAGAAGGAAGGGAAAAGACAACATGAAATAACACAGTGAAATCAAAGCTCGTTACTAAAATAATCCATGAGGTAAATTAGTACCAATCTTAGAGAAAAACAACAAAGACAGTTAATGAATAAACTGTAGGAGGCACCCCCCCCCTCCAACCTGCCCTTGTAACCACACCCTTCCACCATCTGATAAATCAATTTTAATTATAGTGGGTTGGATGGAACAAAATACATAGTGTCTCATTAATGGACCAGTGGCCAGTGGGTGTGCCCCAACTGTCCACTATCAAATCAACCTGCTGAGATGCAATAAGTTTGTCAAAGGTACTTTCTTAGCATCCTAATCATCCTGTAAAAGCAGCACAATGCATTTTAAAGTGAAAGTTTGTTTTTGCCAATTGAGTGGTGAGCTATCAATGTGTACAGCAAACATAGCAATATAGAAAGATGTTGATTATCAAATAATAATAATAATAATTTTAAAAAGGAACATCCAAAGCAAACACTGATGGTTAGAAAGAGGAGGGTGAGGTGGGATGGAGTGGAGATGATTAGTGTGTGTGTGTGAGAGAGAGAAGGCACTGAAGAGAGAGAGAGAGAGAGAGAGAGAGAGAGAGAGAGAGGTGTGGTGTTATGTTGAAGTCCATTGAGTGTGTATTAGTGAAAGAGAAAAATTATCCATATAAACATTCCATGTGACAAACATAGCTGTAATAAAAGAAAATCAGTCAAAGAAAGAAAATGCAGAAAAAGAAACGTATTATTGTTAATATTCCACAAGAGTATACAGTAGCAGTTGTTAATTTACATAATTATGGTTTGGCAACTGATTTGAGATATATAAATAAAATTACCATCTTTTATTCTCTGCTGTTTATTGGTCTACTGAAAATGTGAATTGACAGGCACATTTGGTAGAAATGGCAAGTGTCCATAGGCCTTTTAATACTGAAACCTGTGGAATAAAACCAGGTAGATAACTTGTTTCCTCACATTTCAGGTATAACATTAATCTGAAACTAAAAACAGGTATCATAAGATGATTTTTACATCCCCTTAATATCTGCTAAGATGTCGTGCTGACGATAAAACACCTTTAAAACAATCTCTAGCCAGTGGCACAGCATAACCATAGATGCAAGTTTCTCTTAGTGGCTACAGCTGGTCAGAAGAGGCTATCAATGACTAATTAGTAAGATGTAGATATTTACTTGTTAAAAATATATCAGTCACAAAAAGAAAAAGATAACCTACTTTTAAATATTTAATAGCAGTTGATAAAGACTGAGATACAATACTTTGATTAGTGCCTATAAAATAGAACAGCACATGTGGTCTTTGAGATGAGAAACTGTTTTTGATGGCTACAAGTACTTAACACAACACCAGGATAAGACCAAAAATAGTTTGGATAGAGTAAAACAATTTTGGAGCATCGGTGATAAATGGTTAGGATTTATCCATCCACCATCATCAACAGCAGTAGGTTCTCTACTCAAATGGGTCCTAGAAGAAACAGTTTGCAGAGTGTTGTTAATAGCACTGATGAGGGGATGGAGAATGTGTTATGGTTTAGTGTGGTATGACACATCTACAAGCCTATAAACAATGTACATTTCAATGAATGAAAGCACCTTAACCACATTTGAATGGGAACTGACATGGCAGACATCAGCAGTTATAGAAGACAATACCTGCGCATAGCAACCTGTCCTATCCCACCTTGACTAAAGATTAAGTTTTGACTGCATCTCTGAAAGACATTAGGCTGTCCTAATTCAGATGAGGAATGACTCATGGGAAACATTTAGGGGGTTGAGTTCTTCACAAATAAAAAAGCAAACAATGGAATATTAAATGTGTGGCACATTTCTAGTTCAGAGAGTCCAAGAGACTTTAGAAGTGCATATTGTATAAGGTTCAATACAGGTGAACAACTCTGGAAAGTAATGTTCTCCCCAATGGTCCAAAAAGTTTATACTTAGTAGTAAAACTTAATACCATAACTAACTCCTGCTTATTATCACTATTTGATGAAAAGAGTACAGGGTATAACTGTGCATAGCTTCTTCTGCAAAACACTTTTTTTTTCTTTCTTTCAGCTATAAAATGTGATTAAAGGGTAATGATCCCTTGGTGAGGACAAGCTAGTGTCTCTAAAGAAAGCAACAGAAAGCCACTCAGAAAAAAAAAACAAGTTTTCAGTGTCATTGATAAGAATTAAGATTGTGATGTCCCATGAAAACAGACAGTAAATAAGTTTTGTACTTTACAAAGTTTTTCATTGGCATGAAACTGGTGCTCACAAACTAATTCACTCCAAGAAGTTTGGAGTTTATCCAACAAAACTTAGAGGCTTTTGAATCCTTTTGCTTTGTTAACCTTTCAAAAAAAATAACAAAAAACAAACACAAAGATGGAGGGATTTTCTTTATCAGAAATGAAAAGAAGGTGAATTGTTCCAAATTAAATTGTGAAAAGCCAGCAGCAGTGGCGGCTACACAAAAAGAAAACGGTCAATTAGCAGTCCAGCAGAAACTGGCAAGAAAGCAATTAATTGCTTAATTGATTAATAAGTCTGCTAAAATAATTGGCCAATAAAAATATCAAGTTATCAAGGCCACCATTTATCCGATGAACTCAATGAAACAGCGACTAGATTATAGTCAATAAACAAAACAAATAATCCAAGATTTAACACGGAACAAAACAAAAGTCTTTCTTTTTTTTTTTAAAGAGAGAGATTTGTTTTTTCTATTACAGGCTGAAATTTTGACCCGGGTAATACTGTTGAGAAAATCCATGGCATGATGGTTTTTTTTGTGTGACGCCAATAGTGAAATAAGTGACCAAAAATCGCCATAAGAACGAACTTCAGGCGTGGCATAATTCCCATCTGATGTCTTGTTTTAAAACATCCAGAACAGCCAACTTGCAAACATAACAAATGCTGGAGGAAAAGCCTTCAGCCTCTCTTTATCTTTGAGATAACTGGTAGAGAAACAAACAAGCAAGATATGTAAGTCATTAAAGATGACCTTTCATCCACAGATAGAGAGATAGTATGAAGACTTGCATTTACTAAACAAGGAAAAAAAAGTATACATTTATTAGAAGTGTGGTTTTATTTAATCCCGTGGTAATTGTTGCACATTGTTATTTTGCTAAAGAAAAAGCTCAATCATCTAAACAAGTTATATGTATTCGCCATTGCTGTTACCTTAAAAGAAAATTATTTTTAATGTTAAAAAAACCTCAAAATCAAGAGTATATACCTTAGGCAGTGTTTTTTTCTGGTAGTAAGATAAAAGTTTAATTCACATCTTGCTACAAATGGCTTACCTGTTGACAACTAACAAGAATTTGGATTCATGGCCAAAGGACAAGCACTCTGATACAATCAAAGTTTTACCTATACAGTGAATTCACAAATATATACAATAAACACCAGCAGAAATCCCTGTGCATAATTGTGAATGATTACTTTTGTTTCATGCCAAAGGAACACCCAACAAAAATAGTAGAAACATTCTGCATTGTTTCCATTTTTTCACTGCAAATATGCATGCAGATGAAGGAACTTTTAAAACAATTTTATTAGTCACCTACCACATAGAAGCATGATCCTGTCTTGTCAGAACTTTTTTTAAATATTCCTTCATCTGAAATTCTCCAACAAATGATTTTGCTGCAAGTCCCAATTACATTCATACATACAAAGGCACCAAGAAGTACAGATGAATAGAGTCTACATAACTGACAGGCCACCAATCCTGCTAAACTTCTTTTCCTTTTTAATGGATTCAACTCATTTCTTAATGCACAGAAACTACTAAAACAATAATTACCACAAACTGGAAATGCGTTTCTAATAGTTTGGGCTGGCCACTTTAATGCTAGCCCGTCCCTCCCAAAAAAACATGCTTTGAAGCCAGTGAGCCAATTAAGTGATTATTAAGCTGATTTTACACTCCCCAGAAACTTGATTACACAGTTCTCCTGTGCAACTAATTTTGTTTTTTTCCCTGCTGCATTTGTTCCACTCTCTGCAGACTTTAATAAAATCTACTGACATAATAAACAGATATGGCAGAGGGTAGTTTAAAAAAGTAATTAAAAAAAAAAATAGCGGAGGGGCTATTATCAAATATGTTAACAGCTCTCTCAAGAATGATTTGAGGGTTAGTACGCCAACATTTTATAAAAAAAAAAACCTCTATAATACAAGAATGAAATAGTTTTTATGTGCTGAATTTAACACCAGTTCCAGAATTATCCAGTGTACAAATTGTCAATGAATTATCTGTCTGTAAGATAGTGCAGAAGATTAGCTCCCCTCTCTTCATCCTCAGTTTAGAAAACCAGCAAAGTACATGCTACAAGAAAACATTCCACAATCTAATTTTATTACTGTCCAGAGATTTACCGGCTGAGAGACTCTGCCAAGAAACCTGTGAATAAAAATGACTGTCGATGCCTGTCATCTGCCAGCTGTATATTGTTATGAATGGATAACCTGACCAAAGGCGGGAATATTTCAAACAGTTGGTCTTCTAATTTAGAAACTGGCCTGCTTATCTTTCACAGAGAAATCTTTTATTAATGTTTATGAGCAAGTTTTGCTTGTTTCAACCAGGATCTCCCTCTGTGCATCTTTCCTTGAAAAATATCAAATGAGAGAGAGCTATTGGCAAGCAAGTGCATCAATAAAGCATGGCTGACATATTACTGATATGAATGGCAATCCTTCAATCAGCTGCCTATTAGCAAAGATAATGGAGTTTACAAAGATACATATTGTTACTACCACTGGTATGTGAGGTGCTCATAGCACAAGATTTATTAACACCAACAAGATCTAATTACTATATTATTTCAATCACCCGCCTTCATCCCTCTCCCATAATGCCTCCCTTCTGGCTTTATAGATTAAACACAGTTCTAACTAATGCACCTTTTGCAGATAATACTGTTTGTCATAAGCAGAGCCTAAAACATAGCTAGCATTTCAAAGATATTCTGTAGTCGCTACTCAAAAGCAAGAGTTTTAAAGTTAACTTGTGACAGCATAAACTGACATTAGGGGCGAAACAGTTTTTCATTTTTTTTTTACTTTCCTATGCAAAGCCACACTTTAAAAGATAACTATGCTTACTTAAAACCTCTCAGATTTATTTAAAGAAACATTCCTTTACAGAATTACAATTTCTCAAGTCATTGGGTGTTTTCTTTGTTTTTTAAAAGCAAAGGGTGCAATATCTTTGGATCCTAGTGTAGCCTGACAACTTTGTGATGATGTTGATACAGTGTTTTCTCCTTTTCACTGTGAACTTGATGTTGGAAAGATGATTTTTCAGGCCCTTCAGGAATTATCTGGTTAATTGGCAAGGTGATTCAAACATAAGGTCAGCAAACACAAAGTTGACAAAATTCTTCTTTAACTTGTGAACAAATTTTTGAAAACTCACATAGTCCACTGGAGAGTCTCTGAAGATGACAATAGTCAGCAGCATATCCAGCAATCCTGTGAGCTGCCGTGTAAACGTCGCCTTAAAGAATGAATCTACACCAGAAGTATCCAATGTTATTCTTGAATTAGTATAAGCTTAAGCTGATTCTCTGTTGTAGAATATCAAGTTTTCCTTCTCTGATGGTAAGGGAATCATTAGAGATGAGGGAGAGTTTTAATTTTATTGCATTTGGAACAGCATCCAGCAAACTTTGCTCTTGCGTGGACTGGTGAGGTTTTGTTGGAGATAGTGAAACTTATGATAGAAGAACAATGCAGAGTACATTAGAAACAGCCTCTACAGGTGATCTATGATAAAGATTTATACACCTTAAACCATAATATGAGCTTGATCCACCAGTTAGTTTTCATTTGTGCAAGCTTTCCAGACTAATTTTGTGATTTTGCTACTAAAGATACACTTAATAAAGATTAATCCTGCTTGTGAACCTCCAGAAATTTGCTTTGTATGTGAAGAAAGCAGACATTGCTCCTTAAGACAAAAGCCTTCCTAAAATGGTGGTAAGCAGTAACAGTGGTGTAATGTTCTGCACAGGGTCATTTAGATAAATAGAATAAAAACAAGCCCTATCCCTAACCCAAACCTCATCTCAAAGAAGGATACTCTATGTGTGTGAAAACTTCATTGACCACTGGTTCCTGGACTGCTGGTAGCATTTAACTAACCTCAAAATCTTTGTTTACTTTTCTTTTTACCTCACAACAGATATTAATCTTCACAACATATTTCTTTCTATCTGTATCATAAATTAGAAAACATTCTTAAGCAAAACTGGTCTTTCCCTCAAAGCTCCCTCACACAGGAGCAAGCAAGGGGGGTAATTCTGTTATGAATCTTAAGAACTTTCATTGTACATGTTTATAGAATGCATGTATTATCAGAACTGGTGAAGCCATATTTTGTAACCATACAGCATTTCACACAAGCAAACCAGCTGACACATATAACAGAAAAATAAATTAGGCACAGCCAGAAAACTGAAGCATTGCAAAGACGGTACAGAAATCAAACTGTTTGATTGATTAGTAAGATTTTCATCATGTTCCAACAGATTCACTGCTAAAGAAAATCACTTTCTAATATGGTGGTCTCAGTTGACCTTCAAGTTTTACTGAAGAGTAAGTTCCACAAAATGATTTTTATAAAGCAAATCAACTTTAACCTGAGCAGACTGCAAACCTTCAATTACAAAAAAACACTGATGCCATGAAATCATAGCTGGGTGAATTATCAGCTATTTTATAAAAACTGGAACAGAGATTATTTGCATGGCAAATCAGTCATGCACATCATTTGACAAATTAGGCCCCCATTAAAGGCTAATGAGAGCTGCCCAGTGTCCAGTAGAATTGGAGTAACTTGTAAAGCTGCAAGAAATATAATAACTCGTTCTTCATGGTAATTTGATTAGAACAGCCAACCACAGTTTTGAAATATATTCTTGGTGTGTGAGCGAGTGAGTCAATCACTTATTGCAAAACATCATAAAATATAAATGAACATAGATGGTCCCATAATTTGTTTTAGTTTTTGACAGATAACAAGTGTAAATACCAACACTATATATATATTGTGTTATAAAGATAGGAGAGAAAAAAGAACAAATCTGTTCTTTTTTATTTATTTGCTTGTAAACCTTTAATGATTCTTACATATCCAACCCCAGCATCTCAATCCTCTTCATCTCCATACTAGAGCAGTTGCAGAGAAAAATTATTCCCATTCTCTAAGCAGATTTCAAAATCTAAAATGTAAAAACTGCCTGTTTTTTGTACCAAGACTCTCTCTCTCACTTGAACTTCTGATGTTTCTTTACCCCTGAATTTTTTTGAATTGATCCAAATCTATTTCATTTTTGTATATTCTCTCATTTTTAAGAGACTACAACCTTTCTTTCCCTTTTAAGCCAGTTCATACTGTCAGATCATTTATCTTCTTCAGTCTAAAATTCACTTCCTAGCACTGGCCCTTCAGTTTTTTTTAAGGATATTTTAAGACCTTAAAATTTAGATCTCACTTTTCCTTATAAGACCTAAATACAAGTAATTTTCTCTTACTTTTGTCAATAACCAAAACATCATGAGACTAAAAATGAACAGAAACCAGAATATTTACCTGAATATGATCAGAATCATATCAGCTGTCTGCACACTTAGATAATATTCTGATTTCTAGCTTCAGAAGGTAAAGATCTCTGATAGCTATTGCAATGCATCTCAAATAAACATTAAAAAGTTGTGGTAGTATCAGCTTGACACCAACTAAAAAGGAATTAAAGGTGAGGGGTTACTAGAGAGAATGTAGAAAAATGTACAAATATTGCTGCACATAGCTCAGTAATAAGGGACAGATCACTTCTCCTTTAATAACACATCTTTAACAATATAGCAGACAAAAATATAAACATGAATTTTGAATAAAGGGCCCAAGTTACTTATAACTCACCTATATCATTGATTTTGAGAGGATTTCAGTGAAGTCTAACTTTCACTATGACAATGCCTACTCTCCTGTCAGGAAAACCACAAAGAAATTTGTACATGTCATAGCTGTGCGCAATATACTGAATGGTAAACATGCAGATTATGCAAGACTATGACCACCTCAAAACAGTACTGATATGTCAATTAGTTATTTGACAATTTGTCATCAGGTGAAAACATATTAAATAGTAGTAACGTAGGTTCTTAAATAATAAATAATAACCATTTGTATCAGAAGAGAACATTATCTTTCTGATGTGAAGTTAAAATAACTTTAGTTGAGAAAATGAAAGCCAAATGTTTAACAGCAAAAAAAAGTGAAACAAAATTGGTAGAAATTAATTTTCTTTTGTAGAATTTGTGACTAAGACAATTGTCACCTAGCAACAGATGAAGCAGCAAATGCAAATCACTGAAGTGGCTGAGAGGTTACGATTGTTTACTGTATCAGTTGCTAGATGACAGGTGCTATGGTGATAAATTCAAACCGCAGAAAATCTGTCTGATTTGTTATATACATTATACATAGGAAAAGTAATTTCCATCTGATCAACTAAGAATAAAAAGGAAACTTTAAAATTAATTGCTAGTACCTAAAAATCCTAAAGAAAATAGACCTCCTATGCAAGACCTAAATCACTGGCTGCATGAAGAAAAGAGAGCATGTGGTGAAAAAATAGAGAAAACCCAAGTAGAATAGACTGATACAGAGAAATTTATAATAGTAGAAAATCTCAAACTTACGGAAAGAGAAAATATGACAGAAATTAGCATAATTTAAAAAATGAAAACATGGTGATGGAGTCTTTTCTAAAGACATGATACATTAACTATAGGTGTTAAAAAAAGGGTAAATATTTAATTAATATTTCTTATCAGAAAAGATTTTAATTTAAGCTTTAGGATTATAAATCCTTTATATTGAAATCTAATTTCTGCAACTGAAAATTGACAAAATTAGGGTAGAAGTATCTATAACAGTATTATCAATCAGCTGGCTTGCATAAGTAAAATGTAAGAATGATTTTTACTGCATGGTAAACAGGGTCTACTTAATAAGCATCTCACAAGCATAGCAGCCATACTCCTGAGCCTTTTTAAGGATGACAAGGTATTGGCCAAATAATTGGATCGGTTAAGCAAGAAATAAAAAGAAAAAAAAACCTTTAGGTTGAAATAATTAACACTCTACTAAAACCATGAAAAAAGGTAGAGTAAAACGTTTTAGCCAGTGACTCTGATCTTCATCAATGAACAATAAAACACTGATGAAAAGATTATAGGTCTCTCTTAATATGCACAGAGCGGTGCATTGTGCTTCCATCAAGAAATAAAAGCCTACAAAATCTTTTTGTGTTGCTGTAATGTGATGAGCGAGGAAAGATGAATTAAACTGCTGTCTTTATAGTTTACTGCCATTCTTCTTGGCTTATACCTGCATTCTGCCTAATGACCTTTGCAGATAACCAGGCAGTGGTATATCGACTTATGACCAAAACCTCCAGCAAATTGCTTTGTTCAAGAACATTAATTGCTTCAAAGCCAATATCCCCCTATGATCAGGTTTCTAATGAACACAACAATAATTCAGGTAAATAAGATATTATTTAAGTTGGTAGTTTTGAATTTGAATTTCTGAAAAAATTCTAAAATTAATTCTTAACATTCTGAAAATATAACAAAGTATACACTGACACATTTCCTTTGGAGAAATTAAATCCAAATAAGAATCCAGAAAGACAGGATCATACCAGTAATGAAGAATCCAAGATGGAATCATACTGATAATAAATAATCAAAAAATGTGATCATATGTAAGAAGTCATTTCAGGAAGATGGATTCATCAGATAAGAAAGAGAAAAATGGGTGGTAAGAAAGTTTAAATTTACTGAAATTCCCTTGAAGTTAATGAAACAGGGAGGTTACACATTTTTTAAAAACTTATGGATAAAACTGAATGTTTGCTAATGATGTTCCAATGACAACAATTTTCTGAAAAAGAGAAATCACCATAGCTACTGGTATATTCAACTTTTCTCCCAGCACTGTGATGCATTGGAAGTAACTTACTGCCATGTGAATGCACCTCTGGAAATGCCTCCCCTTTCCATCCATGCTCTATGGGTGATTACAAAAGTAAGTATTGTTAGAGGAATGTTTTTCAAATAAATCTACAGTGGTAATAAAAGAATAATCCCCAGTATATCCCTAAGTTGTCCTGATTGCATATGATTAACATGCAAAAAATATAAAGTTTGTACATAGAATTCACTATTTATTTACAAGGCTGTAAAGATGACCTATCCTCAGTTTTTTACTTGATGTCAGAAGTTTAGCCAACACATCAATTATCCTCAGCAGAATACCTACACTTATAGCATAGTTTGTAAACTGTGCCTAACACGACTACAGAATAAAACAGTTCACTTCAGAACCCATTTACATTTTAATGGTGCTGTGCTACAATTTGTCAAAGCTGTTACTTGTCACTCAACTCTTTTGTGTATTCCCATTATTGCTCTATTGAACACTAGTATTTTCTGACAATTCTGCTATGTATTTTCCATTGGACACACTGGTTTTATTGACAGCTAGTGCCATCTAATCTAAGAGATCTCTAGATTGTTAATGCAAATTCAACCAAAGTGTTGTAAACTACAGAAATTTGAAGAGTGCTAGCAAATAATTCTATTTAGAATTTTGTTTTACACATGACTAAGATAACAGCATGACTCATTTATGAAATCATAATGTACTGTATATATACCTCCTGGCTTTACACACAATTCAATTTATAAATCTCATTGTTTCCTACATCTAATATACCTGTTTTGGTTTGTAATTAAAGGTAGAAGAAGATGGAAGAGGGAAAGAAGATAGCTACTGAAAAAAAAAACAAACAAACAAAAGCAAAGCAACGATAAAATGTTCTAGAGATATTCCTTCAATGTAATAGGACATGCACCCAGAATAACAAACTTGTAATTTTCACCTTTAGCAAGTGTACAGTATGATCATGTACTGAATTACAAAAATTTTTAAACTTAGGTTTTTCTAAAGCTGGCAGTGGGATTCTTGGAGCCTGCAACAATATTCAACGAGGGAGAACTCCATAAATCACAGTAATAAAATTTTTAAAACTGATAATAATAATAATAATAATAAATAATAATAATAATAATAATAATAATAATAATAATAATATAATAATAATAATAATAATAAAAAAGTCCACAACAAACCCAAAATATAATGCAACGACCATTTCAAATTCAGTCTCAACTAAAACAGAGTGTGAACTTAGCAAACATGGCCACGGCTACAAACAAAGCCAGTTGCAAACTTGAGCAAAACTGAGACAACATAGCAACCATCACATGAACAATTGCTGAAATGAGGCATAATTTTCTTCCACAGTTGCTCTCATTTATGCAAAAAATCTGTTTTAATTCTTCATCCTTATTTTTCCAAAGAGAACCAGCAATGGATACAAGTAATGTGGAGTATGGGGTGGGCAATCTTATTGTTCTAATATGTACTTTTGGAAATACCCAGGGGTTTGCATTACTGTCTTATCAGATACTTTAGATTAGTATTATCATTCTAGATGGCAAATCCCAATTCGGGAAATAGAGCAATGTTGCTTTAACCCTCTGTATAATACATCAGTTTTTTTACCTCCCTTATACCACCTCAGCTTAGAAGCACTAGTTAGTATTTGTGTTGAATTAGTAAGCAAGCACATAATGCAAAACGTGGGGTTAGAGCAGTAGGGATTTGAATTCACAAAGGGTTAATTAATAAGGGAAGTACTAAGTGTCATGGGGCCTCTACGATTCAAACTATGCTGAGTAATACAGATTTTAAGGGTAGTGGATTGTAAATGCACTTCAGGTGCACAGGATTAAGACATTTTTACATGGTAAAATTAGTTGCATGAAATGTTCACTCAAAGGTTCTACTGTTTCCTTTTTCTTTCATTTCTTTACTAATAGGTAACTCCCTTTTTCAGAAGCTGTATGCAGTACTTTGATAATTCTCATCAATGGTTTCTCTAGCATTAAAAACAGATTTCAGGTCTGCACTAAGTTATTATATTTATTTATCTTCATTATTTCTAAAGGTATTTAATTATTTTTTTTTTTGATTTTGTTCCATTTTTTATACATTGAAAATTACCTTGATTTATTCATTCTTAATTGGCTGAGCCCCAATTAGGATGAGGATTTTCAAACAAGCAAAAACAGACGTACTGCACATGCACTATAGTTGCTCCATCACCTTAAAAATTATGATGGGTCACTGTAAACTTTTGTAATGGAAAATGAAGTTATGAAAAGAACTAATTCTATGTTAAAATATGGGTATTGTTTGGTTTCCTCTGTCACCCAAATCTCTAGGATGGGAAAGAGAAACATAGATGAGGAGGGGTGAGGATTTGCATAAAAATAAAAATCAGTAATCAGCACAAGGCTGACCAATGCCTGCCAAAATGAAAGAATTCTAGCAGAACACTTCTGACTGGGAGAGAAAGAGGGAAAGCAACACCAATGCCTACAAGCTAAACAGCCTGGGGTCGGAGAATCCAAAGTGAAGCAAGTATTTATCACCACGATAACTCACTGTTCATTCAGTCCAGCCCATACATAATCAGATAATCAGCTATTCTTCTCATTCTTTTGTAATCTAATTTTAAAATAAAATAAAATAAACAAAGAAAATTGACATAAAATTTCTTTGAACTTGAAACAATAGTTGAAAATTATAAATAGTGGTTTGGAAAATCATATTAATTGCAGAGAAGTGAGAGGATCAATTAATTCTTGTGCACCTAAGTTGTCAGTTTATAAAAACCAAGTGAAAGTGTTTCATGATATTTTACAGATGAAATGGCGGAGTATCTATCATCAAGATAAATAAATTGGTGCAGCCATAATTAGTTTAGATTCAGGCTGCCATTACAAACAACATTTCCTTCATTTCCTGATTGATGGCCTAAGAAACAGAGAATTACCATATAAATGATTAAGAATCATTGTTGAAAAAAAAAGAAGAATTAAGATGTAATATCATCCTTCTCAGTTAGCTCAGAAATTTGATTTGATTTTTTTTTTTTTTCATGGTCACTTGCTAGAAAATTACCTGAAGTCATCTTTTTCAATTTGTTGTTGTTAAAACTCATTTTAATGTCTAAGTTCCTCAGAGGCAGTTCAGTGAGAACAATGTCCATCCAGTAGATACAAAGGTATGGTACCTACACAATGATGTCAGTTTATCATCATTCAATTGATCAAGACATTATTTTCAGTTTCCTTAGTTCCCTCTAGCTATGATTAGCAAAGATGTGGGCTGGTAATCAAAGCTGTAATCAGAGTCTTATAAACGATGGTCTTAGAAAGATCTTCTCTACTTCTATTTAAAATCTGGTTGTGGGTGGCCTTCAAGGTATGGCCACCAATAATTGTCTCCCCTGTGGATGCAGGGAGGTGGTGGTAATGGCAACCAATTGATTTACTCTGTTGCTCAGGGATGTTGGGGAATCAGTTAGCAAAAAGCTTAAAGTTAAATGTTATTCTGCAGTGAGTACCCTGCTTATGAAAGACAATGTACCTTTGCAAAGTCTAGTGAGGTCTCTAGAGAACTAACAACAGATAAAGGATCAAAATAATGAGAAAAATCTGCCACAGAAATATCAAATAAATATTTTAAAGCTTCAAACAGATTCTGACAAAATAAGGAGGCTTACAATCAAAACGTGCAGGCCTTAAAGATCTTGAAAAAGTCAATTCACAAAAATGCTCCTCTCACTTCATGAAAAAAGAAAAATTCTAACATTTGAGGAACTAAATGAGTTACATCAGCTGCAGAAATATCTCATTTTCGATATCTCAAAATGAATGTAAAGGGGTGTAACAAAATTAAAGTTGGCAAGTATTGCAGATAACACAAGTGAGAAGCTACAACTAAAAATGGCATATCATAGTATCTTCTAACTCTGGACCTATGAAGTATCTATCCTAGAACAATTTACTATGCTATATTCTAACTGATGCTGTGCAGTATCTACTCTGGTACAGTTTATTATACTGTGTTCTCACTGGTGCTACCCTGGTATAGTTTACTATACGTGTTCTCACTCGTGTTATACAGTATCTACCCTGACTGATTATATCTTTTTTATACATAACTGAGCTATGTACAAAATATTAAACTCGTTAAAATGGCATGAAAATGGTAGTTATAAGGTACTGATTTGAAATTATAAAACATTTTTTTTTGCTTTGTTCTGATAATACTAACTTGCTAGCATTTGCTGGTGTTACTAATAAGGAAATAAACATCAGAGTTATTTTCCATTGGGGAAAGATGGGTTATTTATAAAGTATTTAGTGCCATGTATCAACAACCATTGTGACTGGTGATAAAATTTCAGAACTAATTTTTAAAAAAATGACATTAAACAAGTTGGGCAAAGAAGTTAGAAACAGAGAGATGATACAATTTTAAAAAGCCAAATTTGGAAAACAGAGAAAGTGAAACTTACCATGAATCAATATGAAATGGGGTAACAGCTTGGGGAGCAGCAGTATGGATGGACTGACTGACTGCCAGTTAAACTACGTGGGTCCACTACACACCATGAACATTTAAACTCATTCAAAGCTGAGTGTGAGATATTTGAAGATATCAGTATTTGGGAAGGAGCTGAAAATCAGGAAGAGTATATCCTCCTGCTAATAGATTATTTAGTCTGGTGCAACACCTTGACCAGGACATGAGAAAGGAGACCTGAACAAAATTCCTGAAAGGGTTGAGAGCCAAGTTGTAGGTGCACTACATCTGAGGTGTTATCTTTTTTTTTTAAATCTTTTGTGGTGAATGCGTAAGTGGTGCGTGTGAAAGTTCATGTATGCGTGTGTATCTCCGAGGAGAAGGGAGTGGAGGGTGGTAGCCGAAGCCGTGTAGGGTCCGAAACCAGGGATGGAGCAGAGCTCCCGTTAAGGCCTAAAAACTGGGTTGAGGTGTTATCTTAGCAGGCCAGACCCTTCCTTTTGACTAACCAACAAAAGAATCAGCAGATACGATAGCTAAGATAAAGAGGAAAAGCAAAAATCACACAAAAAGAGGATGGGGATATGAAGACAGCAAGAGTGATGGTTTGACAACAAGAGAAGCATCTCTTCACCCAAAAGGAGATAAGCATCCTCATCAGATAATATAAAGTCTACTCTAAACTAGTTACATGGGTTTTCATTTGTTGTTTTTTTTATATAAAACTGTTTTGTTTATTACATGATCTGAAATATTAATTTCTCTGTCCATCCTAAAAAGTCGCTAAATCAAAGACTGTTCTCGCGAAAGCTTAGAACTATGCACAACATTCTTTTAAGACAAGTCTGATCTGATGCTTCATCTGGCCAGACTCCAATACTGCTATTGATAAGTTAAGAAAAAAAAAAAGCTAATGAAACATGACTCTAAAACCATAATGTTTAATACTGAAAGTTTCGTAACCTCTGAGCTATAAGTTCTATCCAATTTACTTCAGGAATCTGGTAATTTGAAATTGCAAAAATAAAACGGCTCAGATAAAAATGGGGTTGAATTTAATGCAACCATATTAATGTCATCTATTCTGCATTTAATTTCCTCCAAAATGTCAACTGCTTTCTTCCTTCCTGGCTCTTAAAAATCATGTAATAATCACAGGACCACTTAGAAAGAAATAAATATCATTTTTAAAGTTAATTGCCTAAAATATTAATATATTATTTTCTAAAATTTCAAATCAAGGTTATAATAAAATTGCAGGCTTTCTGAAAAGAGAACCAGTATTCCATGTATACATATTCTAAAAATATAATCGTACAAAGATTTATACATGCCATTATTTCGGTCAAATAAGGGTTTGTTGATGTTAATTTGAAGTATAGAATGGAAGTGGGTTCTATGGATAGTAGCTATGATCCCTACCCAGTCTGTTGGTGACATCTTTGCTGTTCACCTGACCACCTTCATCTAGTCCCTGGATCCTCCTGCATATCCTACTTTTCTTCAACAGATGAGAAGTACCCCACATTTCAGCTTCTAAGTCTTTTACCACCATGAATAATTGAATTCTTAGAAGATGGGAAAATTAATGTTCTGGAGCAAGTGTCTGGGCTTGGAAGCAGCAGATAAATCATCCAGACTCTTCTACATTGACAATGGTAAAATAAAGGAATTTATGAGCTTTAAATAGACAGTACCCCTACTTTAAGCAAGTTAAGAGCAATCTGAGAAAGGAAGACTAAAGGCTACTCCAGTCACAGGCCAATGTAATCCTACTGAAACTCCCTAAAAATCATTAGTTACACCTCTTTTGGAATATGGTGTTAAAGAATGGAATTCACATTATATAAAAAGGTTAGAAGTCCACTAGAATAATTGGTAGTAAACAGTATCTCATCTGAAGGAAGAATCTGATTGTAATTTTCACCTGTAGATGTTTATCAGTGACAAAAACTTTTCTGGCAAAGAGCACAAACATTTGTAAAAAAATACTCTGCTATTCATAGCACCACGAGATATGTTGTCATAAGATAAATAAGGACCATTCTAGACCAGATATGGGAAGAGTTATCACAGAGTGCTGGTGATTTTTTTTTTTTTTTAAATGCACAAGAGATCATTTCCTCATGATGGGAATTGTATATAAACTTTAAAATACAAAAAGAAAACAGCAAACAATTTCCTGCCCGTGCAGCTTTTTATATAAACCTTAGTGAACCAGGAAGATGGACAGGGATTATTAAAATGTTGACAAAATTTTTTTTTGGTTTTAATTTTGAGTTGACTCAGATATTTGTACAATGTTCAGTTTCTCCATTGCTGCAGTGCCTGAGCAAAAACCGCACATTATGGCTGACCTGGTAAAATACAGACCTGCTATATACACAGGATCAAAACAAAGAATCCTTTCAGGGCAGAGAAATAAAGCCACAGGTCACCCACCACCACCTTCTTTGTGGCATAACAAAAAAAAAGAAAAGAAAATAAAAGCTTCATGGGAGAAAATAGTAAGAAATAATAATGAGATAAATATCTCACAGCAATAGCTCTTGGAAGGATGCTTTCATTCTGTAATAACTAAGTAGCCTTTGATAACACAAAACAATAAAAGGGCTCTCAAAGATGGCTGATAAAATAAGCTAGATATTATAAGCAAAAAAAACATGATGATTTGATAGACAGTCAGTTTTTGACCTAAGGACACTGTCCGGTATCATCCAAAACCAATAAATCTTAAATGCCACTCATGACATAGCTGTGGACAGAGTGGTAATAATGTCACATCTTCCAACCATTTATGAGGTAGCTATGGACAGAGTAGTAATGATATCACATCTTTCAACCATTTATGAGATAACTATGGAGATAATAGTAATGATATCACATCTTCCAGACACTTATCATGTAGCTATCAATACAGTAGTAATGGCATGACAACTTTTAGCCACTTATGACATTTCATTTTTGCATGCTTCCATTCTGTGATAATTAAGAAAAGACATTTAAAAGGAAACAACTTTATTTCACAATAGCTGCTTTATTTGTATAAATGTATCAGCTTATAGCACAGGTTCTGATGTTTATATCCTTGACATGACAGATATACAAGCTAATTTAAAATGATGTCTCCAAGACTGCAACACAAAATTTACCTGTGCTCATTTTGTACAGAGAATGTTTGGACAATGATTCCTTCTCACTTTTCTGTTTTGCACATAGAGCTGACCTAAGGTGCAAGAAATGCATGGCACACCTGTTCAGGTATGCTCAACACCCACATACAAGCAATGCTACTGACTCCAGAGGAGCTAATCCAGAGAAAAGCCCCATAGCAGGTACAAAAAATCCACTGATCAGACACCAACATGGCCACTGCCGTAATACTACCTTGGCTAGAAAAAAATGTTATGCTGACAATCAATTGCAGTGGATAACCAAAGGGCTAACATGAAATAGCCAGTGAAGCCTAGTAAAAAGATGATAATTCTAAACTCTGTTTCAACCATGTACTCTAGCCTTTGTTTGTTAGTTTTCTATAAAAATTGGAATACCAAATTCTGTATCCACACATAAACTAAGTACACTGTTTATACATTTATGCAATGATTCATAATTATTTTCAATTAAAAACAGCAACATGAATAAATATTAATAAGAATGTAAATCTCATCCAAGTTCTGAGATAATATGTCTCAATTTTGAAAGCTGCTTTGTGGTAAAGAATGGGATTTATTTGCAAATTCAGCAAATGTTTTTGTTTTGTTACCTCTTAAAAAGGTTACCAGATGTTTTACTGCTAAACTAATTAAAAAAAAAGCAAATAAATAATAAAGAATAAACAACAACAAACTGCAGGGCGTTTTTGTTTACCTGTTCAAATTATACAAATAAATCATTATCCCCCCCGTATTTTCCCTACGAGTGAGCAAGTGAAGCTGATGTTGTTCTCAATGCATTGTGATGATGAGAGAACACTTAAAATTCACGTATTGATTTCAAACAGCGCACGCACAACACACACATATACCATAAAATAAACTGCTTTAGCACAAACAAATGTTGCTAGGATACGCTGCATTAGATAAACAATGTTGTGTTCTTTCAAGTCAGCAACTTAATCAACAGTTTATGAAAAACATTGATTTTTTTTAATGCAATGAAGTCAATGCAAAATTATTGTTTTCTTGTTTGCATTCTTCCTTCCCCACTTCTCTCCCCCTGTTTTGTTTTATGCTGGCTTCAAAACCTTGATGTGTGTACACTGAATTAAACACTGAGTAAATGTAAAAAAAAATATTAATATTTGATGGCGATTACAGTCAACACGAGTGAGCGAGCTGAACTATGGTTTGTATCAATTTTTGAACATAATAAATGGAGAGTGAAGGAAGGAAGGGCCTTTGATGATTGCATGGCATTGAAATTGATTAAAAAAAAAAAGGAGAAAATCAGGTGTGTTGAATTCCATTGTGAATTTAGTGGCTGAGAACTGATCCTGGAATGTGCACTTTGTTGTAATAGTACACAGAAAATTGACTTTCTTTTTTTTTTTTAAGCATTCATAAATTTGTGATAAACTAAATTGAAAGGGACTGCTTTTTAAAAAAAAGAGGAAAAATTGGAACAAGGGCTGCTGGGTAAAGCTTGAGGCCAATACACAGCCATAATAGCAAGAGTGATGTGATGTGAGGTGTGCTGCATGTGGAAGACAATTCTGACCACTACTACCAAACTACAGATGGCATTTTCAAAGCTCCCCAGTGTGAATCAGCCAGGAGATAGGTTCTCAATGCTAGTAATGGTAGTTACTGTATCGCTATGAAAAAAATAACTAGTCAAGAAAAATGTCAATAATGACAGAAGTGAGCCTGCACCTTAAAATACCCTGTGTAAGTGATTTAAGACAAACAAAAGGAGAGAAAATTTTCGTTTATCCAAGTTTGCAACATCATTTTTTGAAATAAAACAAGTTTCTGCTAACCCATATCTATCTCATGTCGGCTTCTTGTAAAACTAAATAAAACTGCCTTGCCATGTTCGCCAGCATTATTATTACCATTCTTACCAACGCATCAGGTAGAACTCATTCCATCTTGTGTACAGCAGTAAACTTGTAACGACTACAATAACAACATAAAGTGCAGGAACTCTCAATCTGTACATGAAATCTAACTAGTATAAAGGATGCATGTCTCACCCATACTCCTATTGATTTCCTAGGGGGGTACGGTTTATGGGAAGTTATTATTGGCATGTTTGAAGCACAAGGAGGTTTCCAAAGATCAGCTCAACCCACAAAGGGTAAAGGTCAACATACAAATCTCTGGGTGTTGACATAATCAGAATTGTCTGTATCTTTACAGAGTGATATTATTAGCATTCTCCCTTCACATCTAATATAGTTCTCTTTCTCACATATATATTTTTTTTCTCTCTCTCTCTCTGTCCACCTCTGCACACTTTTGGATGTTTGTTTCATCACGATAATTTCTACAAGGTTGACACTATCCTACAAATTCTATCTTGAACAAAATGAATGAGAAATATGATTTTAATGCATTTTTAGTTTCAATTAAAATAAAGGTAGCCAATTTTGTGATATAATGAGCAGACTAAGTAATACTATCTATTACAGCTAAAATAATCACATTGCTACCAGTGTTTTTCTAAGAAACTAAAACATAACTGGAATCAGAGAAAGAAATCATTAACTTTAAAAATTCATGGCACCAACGAGTTTACCAAAGCAGGTTGATCTTTAAAGTAATAAATTCAAAGTTTCCCTGCCTATATACACCCACTACAAATAATAAGAAGAACAAAAAAGCAAATAAATCCGGTTTTCTTTGCACGAATACATCAAAAAAGTCCTTTGCTGCAGTGTTTTTACTGTACAATTGAACATACCAAATTAGTGAGTAAACAATAATAAGATGTTTTGTCAGAAGTGTTCCTGCTGAACATAGTTTCCAATCCAGAACCTTCCCCATGCTATATGCCAGAAGATAATCTACCATTTGTTTTAAAAACTAACTACGAAAAAAATACCATAAATAAAACCAAAGTATAAGAATAATGCACAACATGATTAGGAGCAGCTGGATGACGAAGTTTGAAGACGCAGGTTCAGTTAATGGTAGAAAATGGTTTGGTAAACCAGACACCACCAGTCAAGAGGCTATGGCACTGTCAAAAAACCAGTTTTGAGAAGCTGCAGAAACCACTTTGCTGTACCTTACAAGAAGTAAATTTTCCTTTTTTCATCAGTTCATAAAGTTTACAAGTGAAGTTACATCAACAAGGCACATACCAAGCAGTTATCCATCTCATTTCACTCACAACTGCCAGAGAACCTGTTAAAGACCTTACTGAATGCTGTATCATTGGAGATGGTAGCTCTGTAGAAGTTTCAGAATTAATCATTGCATCTCATAACTTTAATCGTGTGGCTTTGTAATACAATTTATCTTCATTGTTTTATTTTATGTAGTTAAACAGTTGTTAAAACTTGAAAACCTCTCAGAAAATTTACTAAATTATTATACAAGATTGTGCATGCTAAGTTCATTTAAAATTGACTCTGTAAATAGCAGCTATACAGTTCTTATATGCAGGTCACATGGCTATATATTATAAACCAATTAAAATGATCTTTTGGTTTTAGCTAATCATTCTCAAGAACAATGTCATCATGCTATATGGACTGCAGACAGCTAAGCGAAAGACTCTATTTGCTGTTGACCAACTGGGACATGGACTCTGATAATGGAGGCAGTAACATGAAAGGATCTTGAGATTTTCAGAATGTAAGTGCGAAAACTACTGTAAAGTTTACTTCACCATGGTAAATTCTTGTTATGTGCCTTAAACTTATGTTTCACTGCAGTAATTGACTTCAGTTCATCAAGCTATAAGGTGCAGCCAACCTCCTCCTCAACTGTTACCATTTCGGTTTTACAACAGTATGAAAAAAAAAACAAAATGACAAACTAATAAAAACTATCCATGTGGCTTTGTAATACAATTAATCTTTTTTGTTCTATTTTATCTAGTTAAAGTCATTAAACAATAAAACCCCTCAGAAACCTTTGTTCCTATAAGAAAGTACTACTGGTTATATCTTTAAAAAAAATAATTCATCTTTTGACTCCTTGTAGATGGCAGTTACTTAAAACTGGACTTAGTGTTGCAACTAGAATAGTCCACGACAGCTGAACAAACCAGTGGAGTTTCTGGACTTTTACTACACTGGATAATGTTGGATTAAAAGCAGTATGAGTGCAGCTCCAAAATGCAGAAAGACGAAGGCAGGGCAAGTTGTGGGAATTTTATTCCACGTTTTACTTTCAGCAGGTGATTTAATCATAATAAAACTCCTCGTGAAGACATATACGTCTGTCTGTTCCTGCTGGGACACAGACAGAAGGGCCCTAATATTGTTTTTCTTTTTTCAAATTTTTGACATAGAAAGCAAACAAAAGGGAAAAAAAAGAGTAAACAAATCGGTAAAAGGGCAGGAAGCCCGCATGCTGCTAAACCGACAGAAATGTTCTCATTTAACCTAATGAGGACTGGACCATTCTACCACAAACAAGGTTAAGTTATATCAACATTCTGAAATAAGGAACTAAATTAGTTCACCATAACCTAATCTCAGTCCTTATATGTCTGATGTGAAGACACCTAATCTGGAAACATGGCCCTCTCAGTTTCTTTCTATTCCATCAAGCAAAACAAACTATTAGTGTAGTGTCAGCTAAAGGATGGCCTCTGATACTAAGTTAATTACAACTCCTTGTTGCAGTCTGTGAAAGGCAGGACAGAAATCCCAAGGAAAAGTTCAGTAGATGACCAACTGGACACTGTCTGGTACATAGAATGACCAATTCTTCATCTAGTTTGGATTCAAACACTTTATCATAAGAATCTTTTTAAACGTACCTCTGGATGCCAAATTTGTGCTATTAAAACCCCTCCTTCTGTTAATAATGGATTAAGTATCAATGTGTTCTTCCTAATAAATCATTCTATCAACAAGCTTCAAACCAACAACACAGTTTTGAAGGTTGGATTGCCATCTCTCAGGAAGTTCTTGAAAATAATAAATATGCTGAAACATTGGGATGTGGAGGAAGAGTACCAAACAGGCAAATGAACAAGCATCAACAAATTGTTGCTGGGCATCCCATAATTCACACTGCACTGATATGTTAATAAAGCTGTAAAACAAAATCATGATTGCCACTTAGCACAGTAGAGACCAAATATTGTCTGATCTAAATATTTGTTTATTCTTGAAGTGGAAAGATGGAAGTGAGCTGTCTCTTGTACAAGTATTGACAAAAGTACATAATGAAGATTGTAGAGAAAACAAGTGAAATTGTTCAATATTTATTCATAATTTTGGGGTGATTTTATGAACAACAAAGCAAGCTCAACATCTGTAAATGTTTTTTTTTTTTTTGGTATTAGAGTGATAAATGAATAGAATAGCCTACCCAATAAAACTAGTCAATGTATCACCAGTGATTCATTAAAAAAAGCAATGAATAAATGGACTGGGAGATTTATTTAAAAGACTTCTTGCATTATGTGAATATTATAACTATAGATCAGCTGAACAAATAGAGGTCTTTAAATAAGTTGAAATATGTCCTGCCTATCTGTGAATAATCTAACATTTAATGTACAACAGCATCTTCACTTTCACTGATTTTTTTTTTTACTTATTTAACTAATTTATTTTTTGGACAGAAACGGGAAAGGCAACTTTTCTACTGGCTGTCTAAGGAAAAAAATTTTACTAAAGCCATGTCAGGAAATGAAACGAAGAACACAGTAATGGTACTGGGAAAATAGGGGTCACTCACTATGTTGAAAAATGTTTCAGACCATTTACACACCCAAACAAATAAAAAAAAAAAAGGAGGAGAGAAAACTTGCACTTAAATTATTTTTAATCAGCTGATAAACATAAGTTATTTTAAACTTTGTAAACTGTAGTTTACAGTTGATTCATGACAATTCATGAAGTGTCACACGAATAATAGAAGAGACCAGATAGGCATAAAATAATTCTAGAATGAACTCTGCTGAAACTGCTTAGAAAAAAGAATACTCACTATCTCTGAAAAAAAGAATGTACAGTGTCAGCTCATAGTTCTACATTTTACAGCAAATTTAAAAACATCCAGAATATTTTGAAGCTAACAAACTTCTCATTAACACCTGTCGAAAATGTACCAATAATTATTAGTTTACTTAAATTATTAATTACGACAAAAAAGCAGTTAATAATTAAAATGTAAACACATTGTGTAACTAAGCTTAATGCATTTCTTTGTCTTGTTGTGGAGAATTTTTTTATCAACTCAGACATCAAAAGTACAGTTTACATGAGTCGATGAAAAATCACCATCAATAGAAAATAAATAACAATTTAGATTTAGCTCATAAAAATTTAATTACCTTATCAAGTGGAGAAGATGGATGAGGCAGCTGGGAGGGCTAAATGAAATATCATTACCATCTGTTATGAAAGCGTTTGGACAAAGTCCATTTCGTTTAATTTTGCTAATGTCTTGTATTTAATCTATGAATTACAAACAAACTGCCCCATTTGGACTAATCTTTATAATTTACAAGCAAGTAAAATATGCAGTAAAAATAAAAGTTTTAGGATTTTATAGTTTATTATAAAATAGCAAATTTTCAGCGTTACATCAGACTGTTTCTGATCCTTACTGCTGTTTACCTTGCCATCATGTGTGAAGACAACATGTTTGCTTGTTCGGGATTTAGGATGATAAATGACTGACTTACTGGCCATAATTTAAGCCATTTTTCCAAATGTTCAAACATGATTACCTTGGATATCTAAAATCAGTTAACTATATTTCACAAAAGATTTCCTTGTGTCAGCTACTTGAAGCTATACATAGAGTAAAGCATCTCTTGTATATCTCATCCTATGCTCAAGGTTACATCACACTTTATTTCACAAACATCTCATGCTGTGACCTTTTTATTTACACTGAAAGCATCTTTAATTGCATGCAGAAAAACATTCTGAATGTATTCAAATCCTTTTTTCTTTTTTGTCAAAAAATGGTCTATTTGAAATATTTCTAACCCCCATTTTAAAACTAGTCCCATAACTGTACCATGTGAATGGCTAAAATGTGTTTCCTTAATGTACTCAGTGTATTTCAGCAGATCGACTATCAACAATGTTTTAACCAGCTTCTATAACAAGGGTCACTAAGTGATTTTTAGGCTTTCTTCTACAAATGACATATACTGAGTTGCTCAATCAGATATCGCTACAAAAGCAACAGCAAGTAATAATTAAAAGGCCTCCATTTGCATTTTTTACCACATTTACAGCAGTCAAGCATATCATTTCACTTTATAAGTTTAACCTTGTGTCTTTAAAGATGAGCAGCTCACTACCTTCTGCTGCAAAATATACTTTCATTTACTTATTACAAAGCGGCAAGAAGTCTTCATGGGAAATATAAAACTCATAGTGGAGAGTGGATCAAAAAAACTGTTTCAGAATTTTTTCCAACAAAATCACAATATATATAAACATATATTAACCACTATTGTTGGTCATTCTATTACTTATCTAATAGCAACCTGCGCATTTCCACTTTAGCTGATTTATAATTATGGTCTCTGGTATTGGCTATTGTTCCTAAACAAAATAATCTGTTTCTCCTGTTGGACTCAAAATCCTTCATTTTTTTTACAAACCCCTTAATGCAGATCCCTCTTACATGTCTAAAATAAATAGCGAGTAAATCTAATCTATATTTAATCTTTCTGAACATGCTAAATGCTTAGAACCTGGAACCATTTTAGGGAATTATGCTAGAGTCATTTTGTTAATTTAGGGTCTTTTCATATCTATAGGCCACACATCTACCTAGTTCATTCAATCAGCAGGAAAACCAAAAGCCATTTGTGTTTTATTATTGAAACTGCCCTGATTTCATGTCTGATAGTTTAACTAATTATTCCCAGCAGTATCAGGGTTAAAAATTATATTAAGTAGGGATTCCATATATGGTGGGCAAGCAGTGGTTCTGACACAGTAAAGCCAAAAGTTAAGACATTTAACAGCCAATACAGTATAAAAGCTCCTTACACCAACAACAGGCATTGTTTAGAAAAGCTATCCAAATGTACCCAAAAGGTTTACCAAATAAAGCATTTGAAAAATCAGAGAAAAACAAATCCTTCTTAATCATCTCAGACATTTTAGATACATACATCCGTATGACCCCTTGTTTTGGCTTATGTAAAAAAACTTGGAATACAGATCTGTTTGTTCCTATTCAACCATTTTAGTTGTGCTTTGTAATTGATGATTTTTTGGCAGCAGGCTGAGTGAGCTGTAAAACGTTTTGGCTCTTTTGCCTACTGTATGACCAATTAGCTGAATGCCACTGCTTTATATCACCTTGGGGACTCTCCAGACACCCTATATCTCTGCATTGATGAAAAGGACCCTATCTGCACATAAGCTGGTTTATTTAAAAACTCTCGTGTACTAAATCTACTGATGTTTAAAAATAATTTGTTATAATTTATTTATTCTGCCATAGATGACTTTTCTTTTTATTTTCAAATTCATCATTTTCAAGTTCTACCTTTTTAAAAATTTCTACAAGGAAGTTAACTCTTCGTGGACTTAACGAAATAGCAAATAATGGCATAACCAAAAAATAGCCCTTCTCTGACCTCTGCTTATTTTAGGGTCACCTGATTGGGATTATTTTTATATTCTATGCACCTTTGTAAAGGTGTGCTTCACCTTTATATACCTGTATTATCTGACATGGCCTTAGAGCAATGGCCCTTTTATATACAAAAGGAAGCAATCCTTCTCTACCAGAATTCTAAAGCTAGAGACCCCCAGTAATAATGAAGGTACCCCCTGCTTTCTGTGTATCAGCTCTCAATTATCAGGAACACATTCAAGCTAGGAAAATACCCATTAAAACAAATGCCCTACTGAAACAGACTTCCGGGTGGCTTTAGAATCTAGAATATTTCCAGTGTAATTCTAACTGTATCCTTAGTAATTAAAACCAACAGGCATTTTGTCTCTAAACCATTAATAAAACACATTAATTTGAACAAAAGCAGAGCATCGAAAAATAATTAAAAAATAAACCGTAAGCAATTCTAGCTGATAAAATTGAAAATGAACGAAGCGAGTCCTTTGAAGCTGTGAAGACAGACCTCATTCATTACCATATGCATCAAACAGACATTGTAGTATATTAAAAAGTTAATTATCCCAAACCTTATTAATCATGAAAAAAAAAAAAAGCAATTTACTAAAAACTTAATGGAACATGCAATATGTGACCCCTGAACCCTCTATTTATAATCTACACTCATATTTGCCAGAACATTGTTAATTTTATTAATGTGGACATCAAAAATGTAATTTTGAAGCTGATGAAGAGAAGACTGTGTTTCAGTTGAAAATTAAATAATATGCACGTTTGGAATCTTTGAAGATGATCATCAGTGATGGCAAAGAGAGTTAGAAGAAACCATAAAAGAATTTTTAAAAAATGGCTGCAATCTCCCCCTCTGGAGAAACCACGCAGATCACGCTAACAACTCTTAAAAGTAATGCTAGGTTGCCTCTGTAGTAAACCTAAGGTTCTTGGTTCATAGAATATGGTGAAAAGTTCATAGTTTGTTTCAGACAATTTTGGTTCAGAATCTCTCCATAAATTAATTTTTTTAAAAAATTTGCTGATAAAATTTGGAAGTACTCAAAAATTTAATGGTGAGTGTTGTTCTTAACACGGAGATTCATTTAATCATTTGTTTTTTAAGTCAACTAGTTCATGAAATAATGAATAAACATGATGTAATTTTTCCTTTTTTTTAAAAATTTCGCATAAGGTAGTCAGAGGGATGGAATGTTTACAAAAAATTATATAGAACCCCTTTGCTCCTAAAATGGGAATCTAACAAGTCTCTAAAACCATTTAAAGATCCAACTTAAACGATTCTAAAGGGCAAAGCATTCTACTAATCTACAAGCTGGCTAATATCCTTAATTCAATAGAAATTCAACAAAACGTCTGAATGCCCTTGTCCAAAAAATCCTATTTCCCTTCACCATTACACCGCCTCAATGCTCCTGACATTTTAATGAACTTCTTATAATCAATTTATGATCCTTAAATCATTACATCTGATTTTGTTTGTCCCTCCCCACAAAATAATAAAATAAGAAAGACTTGAACTTATCAAGATTTTTCACAAAGTTAAAGGAAAATGAATCGGAACTGAACTGGACCACCATCATAACAGGAAGATGCGAGAAAGTAGAAGACTAGAAAGTTCCCATCCTTGCGCACTGAAGCCCATCTCTTGACCTTTACAATAGTTTAAAGGTTCCAGTGAAGCAGGACAATCTTTGGTACAACGAGAGCATGTGACGCTAGTGATAAAATATTTATGACATTTATTAAACAGTTCTCTCTGGCCATCTATAAAACCAGGCAAGAAGAATCACATCCCTTCCAGCATAAAGCCATTATCTATATGTACTATTTGAGATGGAGCATAATTATAGTATTATTTCCTTGGTTAACAAAATAGCTTTTGGTAGCAAAGCAAGTTGCTTTATATTTTTCTACTCACCTAGTTAAGATCAGCAAACTGCGTCCCAGTGCTGTCTGTAAAATATTTGTTAATGACAGCCATTCAGCAAACACAGAGGACAAAAACAGAAAACACCTCTTTATCTTCAAAAGGCGTCACTTGCTAATACACCGCTGACAAAATGTTTTTTCCTGTCATGTGCTATCAGTATTTTATGAGAGTTCAGCAAGAGTTGATGATGAAAGCGCTGTAAGCAGGTTTTGTTATTTTGTGCAGCACAGATATGTGACAGAACTGTAAACATGAGTTATAATTACTGCGATTTCATGTTAAAACCTTAATCCAGGAGCAAACTAGAAATCTCTAAGAGATGTCTGTAAAACTTACACTGGATCTGGTGGTTCACATTTTTCGTGTGGATCAAAATCCATAAACCCATTTGAGAAGAGTGCTAAAATCTTTTCTGTGATCATTTTACCCACCTTAATTTTAAAAAAAAAAAAATAATTTTAAATGAATATTTAAGAGTGACTGGGATGGGATGACCCATGTTACCTGTTCTCTTTATGACAATTTTTGTGCATGTATTTGTGTGTATGCAATTGTTCCTTTTTTCTATCTTATTTACTTGCTTACTTCATAATTCTAGATGCTTGTATCACCAGTCACGACAAACTATCATCATGTTTGGGTTTCCTAAGAAATATTTTGAAAACCAATTTCTCTAGACAAGAAGACTGTTCTCTCTCTCACTTCCACCCACCATAAGCAAGGTCATAGGAAGACTGTTCTTCATCATCTCTCTCTCACTTCCACCCACCATAAGCAAGGTCATAGGAAGATTGTTCTTCATCTTCTCTCTCTCTCACTTCCACCCACTATAAGCAAGGTCATAGGAAGACTGTTCTTCGTCTTCTCTCTCTCTCTCACTTCTATCCACCATAAGCAAGGTCATAGGAAGACTGTTCTTCATCATCTCTCTCTCACTTCCACCCACTATAAGCAAGGTCATAGGAAGACTGTTACTATACAGTAAAGATTCCTAAGCTGCAATTTCAAGTATTTTTTTTTAGCTACATCCAGGAAAAAAGCTGTCAGCAAATGCATGCAGAAGCTCAACTAGATAATGAAGCACCAGTTAACTGGTTTCCCACCTGTTCTTTGCCAGCAATCTCTCTCACATACTTGTGTATGCAAATGATTTCTTTCCACTCTAAGTTACACAATTTTCTTGTGTGTGCCACTCAGAACTCGAGAAACCTGCACAGGGAGTCCCTTATATTATTTGTAAAAGAGGACATGGTGTTAAACTATACCTTCAAAAGCAATTGTTCCACCCAAAACAAAAGCACCACCAATCTATGATTTCATAACTTTGCAAGATTTATTGATATCCAATCCTATACTTACAAAATTAAAAGAAATTGTCCCTTTTTTGTTCTGAAAGCAGAAACAAAAAAAATATATACATTTACTTAGCACTTACTGACCTTCGTAATTAATAGTGACCTTTTTAAGACAATCTGGAAAGAACAGGTAATGACAAATTGTTTACTATCTCAGGAGACATTATCATATTTTCAATTTGAAATAGGAATAATAACACTGTAACTTAAAAAAAAAACAAAAAACAGAGTCTTCACTGAAATCCTTTTCAGCTTTAATAATAGACTATTAGAGTCACAAACTTCTTCCTTCATTTCCAGTGCTTTGATGAAGCTAAGTGCAATTCCAGTAAAAGGTCAATTTTTCAGAAGCTTACAGCATTTTCTTTGAGCTGTAAATTCAAACTTAATGATGACTTTTCCATTCAGCATTTGCACTGAAGATAGGTATGCACATGCACTGACAGCAAGATGATGATGCATCTACTTTAGTTCCTCCCAAATAGTGTGCTACTTAATTTAATAATACAAAAAAGAAAACAAAAAATTAGTAATTTGGAAAAAGTGATTATTGCAGACAGAAATGAAATCTGCTTTAATAAGGATGTCTACTTACCACAAACTAACAATAAGTTACTGCTCACAGCATGTGGTTGGATGCATCAGACTGGTTAATTGTTTTTTTGCATAGAACAAGAAACTAGGAGATAATTTTTTTACTGGCAATGTTTGTTGGAGAGCACACTCCTGTACATGGCAATGAAAGGTCAGCCAGCCCTTCTAGGACTAATTTTAAAATTATTCCTCACAATTTGTAATTACCTTTGAAATTGCAAACTGTCCTTTTAAAGCAAAATTAAAACAAACAAAATGGATTTTTTTTAAAATTTCAACAGAGAGGGAGCAAAATGTAAAGTTTTGTCTCTCCAACAATGTGGAATACAGACTGCTAAAAAAAAAAGTTAATTAATGGAATTTCACTGCAACACGATATTTATGCAGATGCTATTAATTCTTACCCTGTTGTTTACAGATAACAGACTTATTTACAATCACTATAATATTCAGTAAATTATATTACTAATTAACATGACCATAATATCTGTGATCTACTACTTTCTTGATACACTGCAAATATTAAATTGAAATTAATTTGACTAATTTAGATAATGGTATAAATGCAATGCAAATTTCATAAACATCTCTCTCCAGTGCCACCAAGGTGACAAAGTAGAAAAACCAAACTTGTAGTGACTTTAATTGGCTAATTTACAAAGCTACACAAATTTTTTAATTTCTAATGTATGTATTTTCATAGAGAGCCAGCAATCTGGCATAAAACGTTCGTGCAACAGGTGTTTTGTGGCTTTTTTTTACTATCTTCAAAAAATTTTTTGGATAAATTGTGAAATAAAGCACCAGGTGTGATTGATCTGACAAAATGATCTGGACCTCATTATGAGAGATATATCTCTTAAAATGAACTGCCACATATTCGGTGCCTTAGATCTGTTTAATTTGTATTTAAAAGAAAAATAAGAATATAATCACAACTCATACAAAACTAATTTTCAGACATTGTGTAAGCATGTACAAGCACACAACACACACACACACACACACACGCGTGTCCATTTAGTGTTGTATAATAAAGCATAAAAGACCCAGCAAAGGTCTGGGTATAAATTTAGCATCTGCAATCTATTCAACAATTTATGAAAATATTACTGCATGATTATCATTTTAAATGAAATTTATTATGCTGCCAATGATATATTGTAGTACCACATCACTGAATACTTGCTATAATGGTGGCAATTTACGTGCCAAGTTGACAAATAATATGACAAGTACCTATTCTGCACTATTACTGATTTATTGCATACTAGGGTTGACAATTTATTAGTGCTAATCACAAAACTGTTGACACACTGCAATGATTGCAATTACTTTTACTTCTTTAATGACAATCATGACACTGATACTCTCAACTAACATGACAATTCTACACTTGTGGAAAGTACTACACTGTCAATAATTTCCATTTTAGACTAAATATCTGCCTGATATAGTTTCTTCTTGCTCTCCTTTACCAGCAGGCCTTCCTCCAGGCTTTTTAACTGGTTTACACCTTGACCACCTGAGTAACTTGCTCGGTCAACAGGACTGATAACTTTCTAGCTGGTTTATTGCTGTAAGATGTCCCTCAAAAGTCAGGACAGGAGCCTGCCAAGATATGATGATTAATAATTTAATTAATATTATTATAAAAGTTTCTGAAATTAAGCTATGGCTACTATTTTTTGGCAATGGGCAAGTAGAAAGCCAAATGTTTATCCTGACATAAAAATTCCAATTTGAATTTTTTAAAGGACCAAAATATCAGAAAAGGAGAAACAAGATTTGTAACTGATTAGAGAGTTAATTGCATAAGTATAAAATTAAGCAATCATTTAAAAACTACAACAACAAAATTATAATGGTATTCAAATAGGATAAAATGTTAGTAATTACTTTAAATTCTTCACATTGCTGGCCTGCTAGCTATAGAAGCTAAGTTTATAATGGCATAACAACAACAAAAGAACACCTCACACAATACTTTGTGAGTTTCTTCCTAATGCTTTTTTCAAAATCTATACCTGTTTTTTTTTTTTTTTTAGTTAAAAAGTTTTACTACCACTGCTTACATTTCTCTTTGTGTCCATGGTAAACCTTTCTAAATTACTCGTTAATATTTCATGGTCCAGTAAGAAATTAATCTTGCAAAAAATGCAGTCAGTCAATCACACAGGTGTGCTGAAGTCATATGGCATGGGCATTAAATTCAACTGCAATTATTGCATTGGTTTTTTTTGTTTTCTTAAAAAGAAAACTCATAAAATTCAAGCTCAGTTTGATTTTAAAGGTAAGAACACAATGCTCAAAGAGATCCAGCATTTAAAGCTGGAATACACAAAGCATGTTGTCAGTTATACGTCCAGCCATGCATCCCATCCCACAGTTTTTAAGTTTGATAATTTGAGTTAATCACTTGGACACGTTTAAAAATGCCTACCTCAACATCTCCTTGTCAACCAGAAAAAAGAATTGAGATTTCCTCATGTAAATGTTTAATTTTTCTTCTTTTTCCCTCTGATCTGGTTCCTAAGCTGTACATAGGTGTATGTGTGTGTGTGTAGTCATGTCAATTTGTCGTGACTCATAAATTACGGACATGGTTCTAATAAATGATGTTGCTCTTTGTTGTTGTTTTCTCCTTTTTCTTTTTTGTTTATTTAAAAAAAGAAGGAAAGAAAGAAAAACTCCAACATGTTGGATTCATTAACAAGAATGGATACACTTTATTACATCTCAGCATCTTAACAAGATAAATTTTGATAGAGAATTAAAACATGCTTAAACAGAGTTAATCTCAGCTCTAGACGTCAGCAATGATGATAAGGACGAAGTCAATAAACAGCTGATGAAGAACTTGCCTATGAACCTACTGAGGCAAGCAGCAGCAGTAGCAGCTTCTAGTAATTTATTAATTTTCATTGATGTTTTTAAATTTTTTTTCAAATAACAATGCTAAAAATTAAAAAGCACATCCCAAAGTTATAAACTTTTTTTTTTTCAATTTTCTTTTCTCCTTAGTTTATAAATAAAATTTCTACCTAAAAATCTAATGGATTTTAATTTCAACTCTTCTTTTTTCCGTCTTCCTTTGTTTAGTGATTCCTCAATAATATCTGTCACACACCATCTGGGCTCACTCACTACAGCAGGTATTTTCCACTTTCTATCTGCCTCTAAAAGTAAGTTTCAGTTGATCAGATCTCTGTAAGTAGACACATATATATATAGAAAAAGATTTAACAGCTTTTTCTACTGTTTCCTAGGATATAATCCCTTCAGCACCATGTATTCAGACTCTTGTTCATACATACCTGTAGCCCCATCAGCATCTCTTACTGCTCTGTGATCAGTTATAGGTTTCCACTTACATCCACTCTACATACAATAAGAACTCACAACTTTTGCTTAGCTCAGTCACATAAAACTAAAGAGATCAATAGATTTACCAAATGTCTCCTACTTAACCAGGAGTTTAATCATTAGATTAAGGTCCAATGTACACACCCAATAAAAAGAGAAAAACAAAAAAGCTCTAGTTTATTTCTAAAGAAATGTAACAAAAGCCTAAATAAGCATCCATAATAAAATATTTTCATATTTAAAGTCACACTGAACATATGGGCCTCCTTCTAAAATCTGATGGCAAATCATATGAAGATGAAAAGTATCTACTGTCATTGTCATCACGTGTCCCTTTCTTCTTATTGCCTAAAACTGTCTTTGGATCATTTCATCTGGCACAAGTATGGTAATATGATTTAACTCTCTCCAGCAACTGGGAGAACACAATGGTATCAGGGCCACAGACCTTAATTTACCCATTAACCTACACATAAGGAAGACTTGCTCTCCTGTAATTTGAAAGGTATGAAAAAGTACAGTCACACATACTCCTAGCAACTTACCATCCTGTGGCTCATACCTTTCTGTATTTTATGAAGTAAACAATTTTTTTAAAATGTTTGAGTCCATATGCATATTGTGTGTGTGTGATTTTTGTTAAAGGCTCGGCACTATTATAGAAAGTGGCCCTTTTATCACCAGTTTTAGTGGTAAGTAGCTTATAATTGACGGGTAGTTTATTTTTTTACAATAATAGAAATAATAACAAATTGATTTCCTTTGTGAAAATGTAATACAACAAAACAGCTGGAAGTAGAATAAATTCCCAGTCAGATAAGAGTCTGCTTGTCAGAGTTTGAAACTCAATCCAGTGATGCAAATCTGGACTGGACCATCATCAACAAAGCACTGGGTCAGGCTGACCTGTAGATAGATGATTATCAGGCAGGCATCAGGTTGTACTTTATCACCATGGCTATAGGCTCCTGTCCCTACATCTTGTTTACCAGGTTCAACCCATGAGAAGCAGAAGGGTAAGAAGAAAAATTGAGGAACAATATGGAGCAGTTTTCTCCAAAAAAACAGCAGCCAGCGAGAGAAGTTTCTGTTCAAAATGAAAGCAAACACCTAGAAATAAAAGACTCTACACCTATTTCTACTTTGCTGAATATTAACATTTTCTTTAACTACAAAAAAATAACTCACACACACACACACACACATGTATATATTATATTATATTTTTTTCAGAGTCCAGATATTAAATAATTAGGTTCTAACACTCCATATACCATGTAAGTTATTTACCTTACAAAGACCACCTTGGGTTCCAGTCTTAAGTCTCTAGTATCTGTGTTTAGTTGGCTATGCATTTAATCAACATTTGTAATGTGAAACACACAGGTTTTAAGCAATGTGGGGATTTGTCATTATAAAGGGTTATTACAATAATGAGGAAGGTACTGTGCAAACCTGGGCTGAGTGATACAGATTTAAATAACAGTGGGGTACAGATACACCCAAGGTAGCACACAGAGGGTTAAAAGGCTAAGAATCGTTTATAAATTGCAGTTTGAAACAAATTATCTTCAAACTTAAGGATATGCAGCAAGGTGGAGACTTTATGTAAAGAGTTCATACTACAAAAAAGGTAAATGCACAAAAACTACAAGAAGTAAACAGCTGCTGCTGCTGTGGTCTTAAAGGTTGGGTCTAAGAACCTGTTTTGTTCTTGAAAAAAAAGCTGGGTACAAAAAAACATTGAGCCACATTAGTTAGAGAAAAGGGAAGAGAAAGACAGCTGCCACATCCAGAAGCACTGAACCTGAAAACCTCTGACTGCAGTTTAAATTTTTAATTTGTTCTGCTACTCTTATTACTATCGTCTTGAAGAATGCAATCTCAGGAAAACTAAAGGTCCAATCATAGAGGTTCTATAGGGATCGTAGGCCTGTGGAATAAAAGAAACCTAACAAGTTCTGACTTCCAAGATCTAAAAATGTCTCTCAGAAGGAAGTTAGAAAATGAAGGTAAAGGCCTTGGTGGCCAAACAAGTTACCTGGGTACAGTTAGGGGGCTCATGAGTGATGGTAAAGAGTTACCCACAAAACCTCAATTACATTACATACCCAAAATACCCTTCATTTTTTTAAAAATGTAAGTGAAAACCAACAGAGCTGCTTGAAAGAAAAGCATGATGAACAACTGAGCTAGTCCCGACCAAGGTATAAACTTGGGCCCTACACACCTAGTGGCAGGCCAGTAGTTTGCTGTAGGTTCTAAGAGCATGACAGCAATAAAAAGAGAGTCATTAAAGATCCTAAAATAAGAGGATAAATAAAATGTCAAAAAAATGTCTTAAAATGATGGAGGATTTGAGTTCAATAAGGAAGTCAGGATTTTAGGTTGGTAGATCAGATAATACAGTTAGAAAAAAAGCCTACAGTTCAACTGACCCTTTCTTATAAAGAGGCGAAGTACAGTCTTAGCAACCCTGTAGATGATAAATCTGTTATTTACGACATGAGAATGTAATATTCTGTATTATAGTAGACTTAAAAAAACAAAACGACCAATAATGTAAACTAAAATGCAGTGGTAAAGGATAACTGGAAAGTAATAGAAGACATTTATTAGCAGCAATGATGCTGTCCAAAGAGTTAATGCTGACTAAAACCACTTTGGCAAGTTTGTGTTCTTGTTTGTTTCATTAAGCTGATAATAAATTGGTAATAGTGAGGATTGGAGAAAAAAGTCTGTCATATAACAAGTAGTTGGGACTGTTTAATGACTATAAATATACAATGTAAGCCTGGAAAACTGCTCTCAGATGTCTGACCTTTGTGTCATAAGGCTGGCAGGCATTGCATTGGACTGAAGATAAATCTGATGCAGGCTAATAGGTGCCGTGCTTTTTGACTGAAGTGTGGAATGATTTGAGGAGGAGATATGCAGCAGTATATGTGGGATTTTCAGCCAAGTTTTACCCATTAACAAAAAAATAAATAAATAAGCAGGCAATAAAAAAGCAGCTTTTCTGTTTTTAATTATTGTTTCAGCAACATATAAACTGCTAACGAAATTGCATGCTAGAGTAAAAAACAAACAAACAAACAAGCAAAACCATTGCCATTTATTTGTGGTGTGGTAGTGGGTTCAGCATAGTGCAGCCCGGACATACATTTTTTAAATGTCCATATCAAGTTTTCCTGGACCCTTAGAGTATTAAAAGATTTGTATCCCTGGAACAAGATCCCCCATACAGAAGACTGGTGGCCAGACTCTGCAGAGCTGTATTCTCTTACATAGGTCCATTTTTTCTTCTTGTAATTTAATGGCATTAAAATCCAAGTCCAGAAAGATGTTCAGCAGCTCAATGGATTAATTAATCCAGCACTGCACGTACCATACATGTCCTTTTGTAAGTAGGGAATTCATCAGATCTGTGCTAAATAAAACACATAGAAGGTTACTGCCTGGAAGACACCTGAACCAAAAGAAGGAAAGAAGGGAGATGGAGGCAGAGGAAAGGAATCCTAATAATATGAAATTATAAGATAAAAATGTAAATGCATAATTTTCTTTTTGTGAGCAAGCAAGAGATGAAAAGCCAAGTTGGAAAAAAGAGGAGGAGGAGAAAATGCAGTTTTATTAACAATTTCTTTCTTGCACAAGAAATTATTTTTAATTTGCGCTTCGAAACATCCGTTTTTTCTCTATACTTGTATACATTTGGAAGGAGTGAATGAATGTCTGGAGGCAGATGGAAGTTGGACTTTAATGAAGCATGAAACCGAGCCTGATAAGGAATGTGGAAGCCATTAAAGCAGGTGGCATGATGTGTGAGTATAAGCACAGTGCACGTCGGTGCGTGTTGGTCTGGTAGCTGTAGACAGTCAGTTGCGTAAAGTCTCTGCAAAAACCTACAAGTGTCGGCTGGAGCTACAAGAAAGAAGAATCTGACATTGTTGGGGAAGGAGAGAGAATAATTTTAATGTATGTTTCCAGCCAGACAAATTCCACGAAGTCAACAGCCGAGGTTTGCACGCACAGCTATAGTCTTTCTTACTGTTATTTTAGTTTTTTGATCTTTGCTTTTCTAAACTTCTAAAATTAGTTCTGCGACAGAAAACAGTGCATCATAACTAATGGATTACAGGTGTGTGCTCTGTTTAGTAAAAAGAGTAAAGAAACTCTTCTTATTCTGCCTGCAAGGGTCCAGTGTGGAGAGAATGCAGCAGCATTTTAATCAATGACTATTTAAGAGTTCAGTAAAAAAAAAGCCAGACAAATATTTGTACTCAGAGGCTGGGGGGGGCATGTTTAATCTTAATCTGTCAAGATAGTAGATGTAGGGAAACTGAAGAGTTTGAAGGCTGCCATTAACTGATCCTGTCATCACTGTGAGTCTGGTGACTGCTGATCCATTGCATGTTGGTTTAATTTAGCTCATAAAAAAAAAAAACAAGGTGGAAAGCTATTATGGTTTCTAGATGGCCACAGGGCAGCAAGAAAAGACTCCTCACTGCAGCTTTTAAACTGGTTAATACTGTTAGCAAATCTCACTGGTGGTCTATGTTCTGGTGTCACAATTCAAGTAGTAGTTCTGAAAACCAAGGCAAGTGCTTCAGCTCCATCATATTTCGGGATTTCCTTAAATCTACAAAGAAAACAAGTGCTTTAATCTTTAAACCAGATCTGCTGCTCATAAAGTTTACCCTGTAAATGTGGTGGGTATGACCTATTCTTTCCAAAGAAAACTATACTGGAAAATATCTGCACTGCTCACTTGACAAATTCTATAGAAAAAGTCATTTCTCACAAGTGTAACTCTTCATTTGGCATCTGAATAACCCAGAAAGGAACTCATTGAGGACTGCAACCCTTTAATAACAAAGATTCCACTGGATACTCCTGAGGTGGCTTAGCCAATGGCTTCTAAATAAGGAACAATTAATTATAAATAAGGATAATTTTAAAAGGTCTTATGATGTGACGATGGTGGCTAATACAGCAGCTTTCAGAACTTCACCTGCAATAATTACCGCTATCCAAACAAAAAAAACCAATCTGCATACAGCAAAAAAAAAAAGAAATCTTAACTCATGTTTGTTTAAACATTCCCAGAAAACAAAATCATGCTTATTAAATGACAGCCAGCTCTTATGAAAACAAACTCAGTGAAGCAATTAAGAAAGATGATCAGATTCTGCAAGTAAATGAAATATTCTACAGCTCATATTTCTTTGTTCGGTGTAACATAGATGTTACTATCCGATATGATGTATCTATGGCCAAAAAAGCTGGCATTAACACAAAAAATGCATAAAATAAATTTCAATTTATCTGTGTTAAAGTTTGCTAATAGTTCTGCACTCGTGCTAGGTACATTTTTTTCAATTTTTAAAAATGTATATTAGACAATTTTCTGTTAACATAATCTCTGTTCTTCCCACTTTTTTCTCTTCTTAACCAATATTGAATGTTTAAGAGAGTTAGCTCCCTCTCCAGTGTGTCAGAATGTATGTACATAACATGCAAGTGTGAGTAAATTCATAGTGAAAATGCTGCTACTGGTTGAAATGGAGAACTCCTGCCAGCAGCAACAAGAAACATCCTTGATATATGTGTCGTCTGTTAACTGAAATCAATGCCACCACATTGCGCCTCTTCTCGCACTACTTTATTAATCGCAATTCACTGATATGGAATCACTGGCATGGCAAATAGAAAAAAAGGCAGACATCATAAATAGACGCATAAACTAAATTTTCTTCTTTTTTCTTTTTATTTAATATTAAAGCCTTTGGAACATTTATCCAAGCAATAAACTGTAAAAGAGAATGAGTCTTGATTGTGCTTATGGAAAGTTTGGCTCTTGCGGATGCGTGGATCTATTACTGCTGGGTGAGAGATTTACCTTGTAATTACCTCAGTACGTTTTCCACATCTAAAGAGCCCACCAACCAAAAAGCGAAAGATTGCAAGGTCATCTTACTTATGGCACACATACACACAAACTACCTCCCACCACAAAATAATAATAATAATAATAAAAAAACACCTTTTGACTGACCTTGGATATTATTTTGAAAAAGAAAATCTTTTATTGAAGCTAAATAAATTGTACAATATTAGTTTGAAATTTTATTTGAATCGCAAAAACTTTGGAATGCATACAACAGAAATTGAGATTTGATATAATTAAATAAATTCATACATATTATGTTTTTGTGGAATTATTATCCACTTTCTAGAAATATTTTGTTTGGTTTCATTTTGTTCATGATATCATTTTGAAACTAAACAGCAAAATCTCAACTCTGAATCCTGTTTCACTCTCTTCACCCTTTTCAAAATGGCTGACAATTGCAAAGGTAAAGAACAATATCTTTTGCCAGACACTGCAAAGGTGCTATATCCATTGCATCTATTACATATTTTGCTTTTGTAGCTTCAGTCTGAGATATTGTAGATGGTGAAGACTGAACTCACACTGATTTAATCCATATTTGACATGCCATCTGTTGATAAATACTGGCTTCAATGACAGATCAAAGGTGCGTAGTGTTTGAAATAAAGGACTCAGAGTTTATTTGTAATTATAATTAACTGAAAAAAGAATTGTGTAAGTTCTCTAGCTCTTACCATCTATAGCACTTTATTGGAGTGTACGTTTTGGTGATTATGATAAGCGTCAGATATTTCAATGTTAATTTAATAAAAAGCAATATTATCAATCATTTCTCATCCTTCCACTTTACCAATATCATCAGCCAAATCATTTGCCAAATAAGTGGCCCCTGGACATAAATGTGCACATTGAGATGCATGTGTGCAGTTTTCCAGACATGTATATGCTACATAACTGACACACCATGAGACTGGTGGCAGAAAAGGCCCAGGTGCTCAGCTACATGACCACATTTTGAAGTTATATGGCAATACAGCATTTTGAGATTTCTGCCATTCTGAGTATCTACAGATTGACTGTAAATAACCTATGTAACTGATTTCAACAAATTGAAGGCACCAAAGACAATGCAAAACCATGTCAAACAAATGAGAGACATGATATAAATATACATATGGCAATAGTACTATCATCTCCATAGCAAAAAGTATCCTTGGGAAATGACAGATATCTGACCACATCATCATGGAACTTAGGTGATGCTGGTATTTAGCCTAGCTTGGCTCCATTGGTGCCAATGGCACAGATACAGTAGATAGCAGTTTTTTTAGTGAAGAATGGAGTCCTTTTTTTTGCAAGGAGGAGCTTATTTTTGAGTTTACTACCATAGAAATAAATGCCGTATCCCGTGTGTGTAGATCACAATAACTGATATGGTAAAAGAAGTGTTATTAATATGAGACTGAATGACTTAAACCACCACAATGATCTCATACACTTAAGTAAAGGGAAACCTGATGATTAAGTGCAAAAATAATGTTCTAAAGTGCCATGCTTCCATCTCCATGCAGGTTCATGGAGAGATCTTTCAACAAGATAATTTATGGCATCATAACAGCAGGGTGTCCTAGAAGTTATTACAAACTGCCAACATAAATGTACTGTGATGACTATCTCATTTCCAATACCTAAATCCTGTGAAACACCTTAAGCTTGAGCTTGGTCACCATGCATGTTGTCTGCCAGCACCTGACAAACACCTAGAACTTCTTCAGGTCTTATAGAAGTAGAAAAACATCTACTGATTGATGAAACCTCTTGTGGTGTCCATGTAAGATATTAGACCCCCAAACCACCCAGTATGCTTTCAGGTTGCTGCAGCATTAGCATGATGAGTCCAACTGTAGTTTCTGTTGTAACTACTGACACATGCTGTAACATCTATGCAAATGTATAAGGGCAGTTTTTATTTGTGATAAAATAACCTATTTATTCTAAGAAAAATGATTACAAACAGCATATTTGTTAGAAAACACATGCACAATCAGAATGTTTAAAAAAATTATGGTAGAAGTTTTGGAAATAAATTACACTTCTTTCCAAGATTTTAATCAAGCTTTCCTGTTTATTATTACTCACATATTGCTTGCAAGAAAAAAGCAGGGATAATTAAAATACTTACTGAGAGACAGGGGAAAAAAGTTCTTTCCTCACTGCAGGGAAACAAGGTGTTCTTATTCATGGGTATAATCTTATACTTGATAATGCTATAAAGTAATAAATTAAAAAGAATCTATGAATAAAATAAATAAATTTAGCCTTTACGTCTTGGAGAAGATTTGTTAATAAATTCAGCATTCTGTGTAGTAATTCATGAAGGGTTTAACAATGTACCTGGGGCTACGTTACCTTCTCCATATCAAATTGGGTGGAATCTCTTAGCATTTTCTGTAAACACACGACAAGTTGAGGGTGACATTTCACAACGGCAAGGCCATCAAGATATTAACAATGCATTTCTGTGCCCAGCCTCAGGAAGAGTTCCAATGAAGGGAATCACGCATTTGGGATTTCATCCATGTGAGATAATGAAAGCAAAATTATTTGCAACACTGAAGATGAAAGATCAGCTGAATTCTACCTCGAGATCTATCGATCAAAATTGCCAATTGTCTCTGAAGATATCGACAATGCAAAAAGTTGTAAAAGAATTTTTGAAAAAAAATAGGAAAAAAAATATATAAATATAAATTAAAGTATTGGACAAACTATTTTGTGGTTTTTTTGAAGCCTTCAAGTTCATTCTATAAGCATTACAAAGTTTAAAAGATATTTAATAAGTTTCAACTGAATCTGACCATTAAAAAACCATGAACCAGATCAACTACAGTACATACGTTGCTTGTTTGCAAAGTGTTCTCTTAACAGACTTCCCTTCCTGTGTTTACAGATCTGATTAGAATATAACGACTATAGACAAAACATGAAGAAAGCCTGTTCATACTGAGAAAAATGGACTCCAAGATTTGTCAGTCAACATATGTTAATATGTACCCATACAACCTCAATATGATCTGAGTGGGAAACTGATTTACCTGGTTCTCAATATCTTTGTATGTACACATACAAATAGGTAGAATGAGTTCATCATCAATTCACTATAATTCAAGATCTTAAGCTTTTGGAATATGTTAAACAATTAAAAATAAAAAATCTACAAAGTTTGAGTTTTAGATATTTAAAAGGAAACTTAATAGAGGGTTTCAAAAGAATCAGGAGTCTTGTGTTTGACGTAAAGGCATTATTCTGGCTATCTAGATTTCAGTGTGATTAGGTATCAGAAAGAAATCTGTTTAAATTGAATTTCTGATTGAATATGGACAGAATTGTTGAGCAATGAATATATCACCTGCGATAATATTAATAAATTTAAAGATAGCAGTGATAGATAGCCAGCCATTCCCATCTATAAGGTCGGAGGGATGCAGTGCAAAAAAACAACAAAAAAACAAAACAAAAACATGATGGCTACCTGCGATAAGTAAACAAAAAAGGAAAAAAAGAGCATTTTCTGGAAAGATATTAAGAAATAACAATAGATCTGAAAAAAAAAATTTGTGTAGATGAGAAGTTCTAATTAATAAGCATGCACTAAAACAACAGCAGATAACTGTTTTCTTTCTACGACTTTAATGTCCTGAAACAATTGTACACAGGGTTTCACGTCCAGCAGCAATCTTTCCTGTTGTCTTGTGTTTGTTACTGCTTCCTTCAATAATTTCAAACCTGCTATGACTTTTGAAAGAACATTTTTGTGCTGCCTTACATGAGACACGACGACAACGACAAACCACACCATACAGCAGATAACTGTTTTGGTGGTTTATGAAATATGTAATTATGTTAATATTGAAAGAATGTAACCTGGTCGCTCTTCTTTATACAGTCATGACAACATCTCTCTCCTCTTTCTTAAACAGATGGTTAGTTTTCTTTCCTTTTTTTGTGTGTGCTGGGGGGGGAGCTTTTAATTCTATTAAGATCTACAAAGAATGAACAAATGGAGAGAGAGAGAGAGAGAAAGGAAAACATTCACTTTTACAGGTAACATCTGCTTATATTTTAGCAGAGTGAATGAGCAGCCAGACCAGAAATTCTCCACATTCATCTGTCTTCCATCAGACTACTTCTCTGTATGCTGGAGATGATATCTCACCCCCCCCCCCAGCAGCTGACTTGGTGATAATGCATTAGGGGGAAAAAAAAGGGGTGGAGGTGGGAAACCTGTTTTTTTTTTTCCTCAAGTGTAATCTGAGAAGGTAATTTTTGTTTGCACAACATGATTTTGATCATCGTTTGAAAAGTTCAAACAGTGAGTTTCTCACAAACTGACATGGGCAAAGGGTTAAAGTTTGATTTCATCAGATGTTTCGAGAATGATTGGGAGAGTAAGGAAGAAAAAAAGAAAACGATGACAGCAAGAGAAAACAAAACAAGAAATCAATCAAAAAAACATGGACTTCTCTGCCAAAGACCATCAGCTTGGAACCCTGTGGCCAGACCATACGATGGCTGTTTGATTATGGCTGGCTGGCCTGTGTAAAACATAAAAGAAGAGGCAGAATGAGCATCATTAGAAATGATCTCAAAACTCCCTTATAAATCCCCTTTAGATATGTAGCTGTTGATCCAATAAAATTACTTCATTAATCCACACTTTCCCAAATTAAACTCTTTTTAAAAACAAACTAAAGAAGAAATGGATGAGTGGAAAAATACCAAATGATTCTTTCAAAAACAATTCATCTTTTTTCTTTCATCTAACATTAGTCAAAGAAAGAACTGGTAAACATGCAGGCCCTTTGAATCTTGGTTGAACCTGCTTGGTTTGGCATACCATCCTGTCTTGGTTTCTTCTCACTCCTTTCTGCCAACCAGCTGCATGGGTTTCCTCCCACATCTGAAAAATAATGATTCAGCAATCAGCCTAATCAGCCATTTTGTTGATTAATTGTTCAGTTGGTTGATAAGCATCATAATTAAAAATCGAAAACTTGTTTTTCATTTTGTGTGAGAAAGAACTGAAATACTGCTCTCGCCTCTCAAAGTTTTGACCAATAATTTATTCAGATTAATACACAACTAAGGGCATCACTCTGACTTGAATGTGGAAGGGGGGGCAAAGATGATAAATCCCATAAGCACTTATTCAATCACCACCATCCATACACATAGCCTATATACATAGATGCTTTAACACAATTTTGAGGAAAGATTGGATTGGGGGGGGGCAATTGGCCTCTCACAGCCCCCTCCCCCATAGCACATAACAAGGTGAAGACACAAAATATAAAAAGGAGTACTGCTCTACAAAAAAGATTCAAAATTGAAAATGACTATAAAAGTCTGTCAAAAGTCCAACCTAGTATTTAAAGTTAAAAATTCTTAAAGCAGAAACATCAAGTTAACACCATTTTCTGGATTGAGGCAGTTTACTGTTGGCTCACACACATGTCCACAGGTGCTAAAAAGCAGTTTATTGTTTATGAAAGATGAAGGTCTGCACAAATGCACCTGTGCCAGGTTAGTAGGGGCAAGTTAGGATATTGCTCTACTTCTTTCTCTATAACAGCAGTGTCTCTTTCTATTTTAGTTCTGTATCATGAAATTCAGACTTTAATGTTATAATGGTTGCTTTCACTGAAATAAGCAAAATATGTGCATATTCAATAATCCAAAAAAGAAAAAAAAGTTTTAGATGTTATTTTTGTAAAGATAATTGCTGAAATATATATAACTTCCCATATTGCAAGATATGTTCTAATGATGACATGAAATTAGGCACTCTATGCAATAGTCATCTCAGGTTCCAACCATCTCTTCTGAATATTTTAAAAATTTTATGTATCTTTATTTCCTTCTTCCATCGAAAAAATATACTGACAGAATATCGCAATATATCATAAATTCTCAAAATGTACATGAGCTGAGCAATAATTATTCAGGGTGATTTTACTCATTAATTTTTTATTAGCAAATAAATTTCTATTGCTAAGATTTTGGGTAAAGAGTCCTTTAGACCTATTTATTTTTCTGCTTTTGATGACACTGTGTATACAGAAATAAACTTCTGGCTTCCTGGTTGGAGCGGGCCAAAATATCTGTTCTGAACTCGATTATCTCAGAAAATTAAACGGTAATTGGTAATCATTTTCACAGTTGGCACATCTCGGCCTCTAAAATAAAGAGTTCTAGCAGAGTTTTCCAGGTACATGTAGTGTTGTTCCATGAGTAACATTAGACTGGCTTGCATCTTGACCATTGCACAAGAGCCCTGCTTGGTCACTGAGGCGATACGTCATGTCTCTTCCATTCTAGCTGTAAGAGATCCTTGGATCTTGAAAGTCAAATCAAGGGTACACAAAGAAGGAAAAAAAAACATTACCTGGTTTGGTAAAGTGGCAGACGTAAACTGATATCGTACAGGTGACTTGAAAATAGAATCTTTGCAACAGTTATCTGAAAAAGAAAAAAGAAAAATAAATAGAAATTATGGAGTTTAATTTTTATTAGTCACATTAAGGAGTAAATAAACACAGTACATACCTTACATTCAGAGGAAATAGATAAAACAAAAAGTATCAGTTACATACCTGTTTAAAGGTGGTGACTATAAGGTGCAGCGATGATATTAAATGTTTGTTTGTTTTGAACTCATTTATTAGGGATGTTTCACAGTGTTCTGTCATTATGCAAATTAGGTGTGAGAAAGACCAAAGAGTGCAGTATGTGTCAAAAGTGATGATAGTCTGTCAGGGACAAACTTTCAAAAATAGTCAGCATTGGCATAAATGTCTTTAGAAGGATGAACAAATAGTTAAAAATGGCCTACTGTCTAGTGGTAGCTATAATTTCATTAACTAATACCTTTCTATAATTATAATATATACTTATTTACCTAGCAGACACCTACCACCAACAGGTATAAGTGTATATGCCTACTATTTACCAACCTCTATCTGCTTGCACTTCCCTCCTACAATACTTGCCTACTTACCTAATTACTTACATAATGGCTTTCAGCATCTTTATCTGCTTATGTTTCCATTCTTGTCTACTTATGTACATTAATTACCTGCCTCCTCTGCTATTTATTTATGTAATATGTTCCTTGTTCGGCTTGTTTATCTGTGTTCATCCCTTCTACATCATATGCAATACCTGCCTCCCTTTTGCTTATTTATTTACATAAGGCATTACTGCCCTCATCTGCATCGGCTTAACTACTCTTATCTCACATTTATCCAACCTAAAACACTACCTAGAGTACCTGCTTAACTACTGGTTTACCTCTCTTTTAATGCAAGTAATGGCCAATTCTACAGGCCTACCTCTATACCTGCTACCTTATTTATCAAAGTAAATGCCTTCATTTCTACAACAATAAATGTTTTAGAGATTCAGTAAGGACGATGATAATAATGGTATATTTTCCCTCAATTTTCTGTAGTATTCTTTGCAAGAATGAAGTTACTGTATACTTCATTCCTTAGTGCTTATGCCATAGGAGCAGCATGTGCATTATTGTTACTGGCAACAATTGAGTGTGTTTTCTTCCTATCAGGATCATTAATTAATATCATATACTGAAATGGCTGCTGTCCTTTCACTAAAATCCAAAATTAAGTGATTGATGCTGTGTTTTCATCTTTTGAGACAAATGTACATAATGTAGTCACTAACGATATTCAAAGAGTTAGGCCTCACCTAGTCTAGGTTGTCCAGACTTGATGACAATTTCCACATTACAAAAAAAATTAGAAAAAAAACTTGGAAAAGTCATTAGTTATCTAGTTAACTGAGTAAATTTTCATCCTTCTAGTTAAAGATGGCATGAAAATATGACTAACAAGTAGTGTATGAGCTCTTAAGAAAACAAATTACAATAGCAGTATTCCAGGAGCTTTGTTTTTTCACTGTCCATCTCACAACACAAGAGTTGAGAAAAACAGCAGAATATGTTTGGAATGATGTCCAACATAATGGTGGAACAGCCTCTGTGTAATAAAGCTTCTATGGAATACATACATAATGAGTTCAAACTAGTTCATTGGGCCTAAAAAAAAAACAAAAACAGCCAGTAATTTTCCAGCTCCTGTTATTTTAGCATATCATCAAAGAGATCTGGCTAGATAGCTGCCAATATATAAGCACTTAATGGCTATAGCCCATCTTCCCTGCCTAACTGAAAAAGTAATAGCAAGAATCTTTCTGGAATTATTCTATCAGTTTTGAAGTGGGGCGGGGATTAGTTTATGATGCACTGTTAAAATTTGACAAATCTGTTGTTGTTTACTCGTTGACTTTCATCACTGACTGGCGATTTTGCGGCACATCTATGAAAGGTAATTTGGAAGTTTTTATGGTTAAACTAATCAAAAAATAATTGGCTCATGCAGTCAAGCATTGGTCAAGAACCCCACTTAAAGCAGGTCTGTACTTTAATTGGGCCATGATTCCATGCATCCTTCAAATGTGCAGCAGTAGAAAAATGGGGGATAATAATGTTAATATTTGAGGAATATGTTTAAAAAAAAAAAACAGATAAACTTTTTAAAACAAAAATTCATGTTATCTAATTCATGTGTCAACAAAAGCAATGTTTAAGTGTCGTGCTGTATTGTAGACATAAATATGAATTACACTGGACCGGGAGAAATCTTAGAGAAAACCAAAATCAAACTTTTCAGTTCATCGACTGGTACATAAATTATATTTCCATCAGAATTATTATCAACACTGAAGGTGCAGTGCAGCAATGGGTCTAAAAGTCAAGCTTCCTTTGCGCAGAGTTTCATACATGCTAAGTGTGGCAGCTTTTGTTGGCTTAGCTCCAAAATTCTGTAAAACAAGGTAATGATGCTTGTCTCTAGTACACTACAAATGAAGAGAAACTCGAGATGATGCCGTGCTCATTCTCTGTAGTAAATACCATTGATAGGAAAGAAAAACACATCGAAGGAATGAGAGCAGTCAAAACTCGTAAATACTTTGAGTTTGACGCAAAAAAAATGAAAAAAAAAAAGAGGAAAATTTTAGATCACTTATGGCAGGAATAACATTGTAGATTTTCATTTTTTTCTTGTGGCAGAAGCCAGAGGAAATTGAACTTATTTAAGAACAAGCCATTGTTGTACAGTGGGGGTTGGATAAGGGTAGTGTATAGGTTTACACACTTGGCCAAGGACAGCTAGAGAAGTCTGTCCTATACAAACAAACAAACAAACAAACAAACAAAAAAGCATCATACATCAAAATAATGGCAATCTGATGCTAGAGACACCACAAAGTAATTCACTAGAGGAAATTTTTAGGGATAAAGCTTGAGTTCTGTAACTAAGTGTTAAATCCAGAAGTGTCATATATATAACACACCACACACACACACACACACACACACACACACACACACCACACAAAATAGTGCCTTGGTATAACAATGTCAATAGGACAAACGGGTCATCACCTCAGAGTTCCCAGAGGGTAGGTTAGGGTTTGTTGGTCAACGTAGTTACTTATGAAAGCAGCGCACAAAGACTATGAAATTCCAATTATCTTGATGCCTTTGACCATCTTTAAATGAAAGATTTCTTTTATTTCTTTTGAAATAAAACAACTAAGAGTATATTGTTTTCCTCAAATAATTTTCATATCTCATCATTAAAAAACTTGGCTTTTTGCTACAAAATAATCAAAATGGGAGAGGAATATAGTAACTCAAAAGACTGTAAACATATTAAAAAATAAACAGAAAGAGCAAATGCAGGATTTCTTTTTTCTCTTTCAAAGTATAGAACTCAGCCATAATACAGCCAAATTCATAGTAAATCGAGAAACTACTGTATATAGAAAGAAAAGGCAGACATGTCTATCACTTTATCAAATCTCAGTTGTTACTTGACATCAGAGAACCAAGAAGAGAAAACAGTAGCTGCTACTACAATGCCAAAGGTCTGCCCTCCTTAGGAAGTAGTCAACCCTTTTCGTTAGAGTAAGTAATTAGTAATTTTGATGTGAAATTAAGTTGAAATAAATATGGGAATATCCTTAGCTATTTAACTGTGACCTAACCTCAGGTAACCACAGTGGTTAGCTAAAATATGAAAACATGGTGTGGTTAGCCACATAAAACTGCAGTGATTTTCTGGGAAAGATAACTATAGCATAAAAAGTCAGCTAATTGTTACGGTATTGAGATACCTGGAAAATCAGTATCACTTCCTTCACTGAAATGAAAATTGACAATGTGATTTCTGCATAGGAGAGTACCTGACATTGTGGTTCAACTTGGCTGCCTTCTCCCATTGTGTCTGAGCATGTGACATGTAATCCAAATGCATGCAGAGATATCCCAGCAGTTGTTATGTCACATGTATCACACACCAGTCTTTCCAATGAAAATAATCTCTCTAAGTTGGAGGCAGCTGTGGTGAAGTGCCAAAGCTATCCGCTAGAGGGCAATGTCTATCCTGCACTATGAGAATACCAACATTTCTGAATGGCAGAGAAATCCAAACAAGAAGTCTTCATTTTTAGATCAAGGAAAATTACGTAAAACCAGATGGTGAAGAAGAGAGAGAAGAAACCATGCCAGGGAAATATACCAAAGCAAAGCCAACTCCAACTGGGAATAGAACCCAGGCCCTCAGCCTTGATAGTCCAATAGTCTAATCACTGGCTGCAGCAGAAGTGATCATTCATGCCCGCCTATATCATACTCTGAAGACTATTCTCAAGTAAATAACTTTTGTTAGCAACTGACTTTTAAAATATTGCTAACAGAACATAATTTTCTCTCTTTTTTTGTAGCCCTCTGGTAGATTAACCCTTAGAGAGCTGATTTGAACTTTAGCTTAGAAAATAAGTCAGTTTCAGACAAATAATCAGCTGACTTCTGAAATGCTAGGGTAGAAACAAATAATAAAACGGTATTTATAATAGTTTTTTTGTTTCTAGAGAGCTGTTGCTTACTTATTCTCTTTGTGAGGTTCTGCTCTTTAACACGAACACAATTATTATAATATTAGGTCATCACAAAAGTTTTGTCAGTTTTTATATTATGTTAATTTGGGGTTCATTTTTTGCATGCTTGTGAAGGTGTATGTAGATAAGTTAAATATCGTTTTGTAGTGTGTGCTTTGGCATACAGTATGCAAAACCTACCTTTTTAAAAATCATAAAATGGATATTTGTTTCAGGGTTCTGAGTGAAGCATGGATAGAAAAGTTTTCATACCATTTTGCTTCTCAAGTTAAAACGCAGGCCACAAAGCGAGTGAGGCAACTCGTAACATTAGGCAGGCATGGGGCGAGGAAACAGCAAATGAATGCACAGTACAACGATGGTTTGCAAAGTTTCGATCAGGAGGTGTGAGCTTTGAAGATAAGGAACATAGCAGACGTCCTTCCAGCTGTGATGATGACTGTCTGAAAGCCTCAGTTGAAGCCAACTCAAGCAAAACAGTGCAACAAATTGCAGGAGAGCTTGACATGAGCACTGCAACTGTTTTCCAGCATCGTGATGCAATCAGCCAGGTAAAAAAGCTTGATAAGTGGGTGCTCATGAGTTGAATGAACAACAACAAAATCATCGACTGGAGATCTGTTCTTCACTTGTCATAAGAAACAAAAACAACTCATTTCTTGACCGAATCATTATGTGTGATGACAAATGGGTCCTTTACAACAATCACAAAGGATCAGCACAGTGGCTCCACAGAGACAAGGTGCCTAACCACATTCCAAAACCCAGTCTCCACCCAAAGAAGGTCATGGTCACGGTCACTGTCTGTGGACTGCAAATGGTGTCATCCACTACAACTTCTTGCAACCTGGAAAAACCATCACAAATGAAAAGTACTGTTGTGAATTAAATGTTGCTCATCAGAAACTCTTTTAACGACAGCTGGCATTGTTGAATCGAAGAAGCCCGATCCTGCTCCATGAAAATGCTCGTCCTCATGTTGCAAGAGTCTTCAGAAACTGAAGATGTTGGGGTACAAAGTTCTCCTTCACCCAGCCTATTCACCAGACCTTTCTCCCACAGTCCACCACCTTTTCAAACACCTCGGCAGCTTCCTCCATATGAAATCCTTCTCCAACCAAGCAGCAATTGAAACTGCCTCCCAACAGTTTATCGACTCCAGAAATCCAGATTTTTTTCAAAATGGCATAAATGCACTTGTGACTTGTTAGCCGAAGAGTATTGATTGTAATGGAACTTACTTTGATTAATAAATTTCACATTCAGCAAAAATATGCGAAGTCTCATAGTTGCAGTAAAAAAAAAACTGACAAAACTTTTGTAACAACCTAATATGTTCCTGAATATTTTTTAATAAAATTCTTCGTGGAGGATATTTATGAACAGTAAACTTTTAATGAATGAAATATATGATCAGGAAAATACCATAGACAGTTCTGAGAAATCAGTGAAATATCTATGAATGCTGTCTGACAAGTGGTACAGTAGTAAACACTTTTAATGTTAATGTAGATTATTTGTAAACAATTTCAAGAATATTCCACTAAGATGCTTAACAGGTTCATTATTAGCTCAGTTCAGTGGTGCAGTACATGTGTTTCATGAGTAATCAACAGCGTTTTGTGAGATGAACTCTTTGTAGAACAGTTTTGATGTGTCAAGAAGGTACAGAAGGTGCTGAACTTTCACTGCCATTTTCTCAGCCATGTCTTGACAATGGTTATGTGGAAACCAGTTTCAAGTGGCGTTCATTTAGAAACATAAACCTCAAATGACCAATAACCAGTAATTCTTTGTTGCACCATTTTTTTTTTGTTTTTGTTTTTTGCTCCTGTATACCGATGAATACAAAAAGGAAAGAAAGCCCTGGTAAGAAACCATATCTGCATGAAAACATTGCCTATCCCGTGAAACACATGGTATCCATAGTGATTCTGACTTAGACAGGACATTTTATAATTACAATAAGTTTGTACAGTAACCTGAAACACATTAAGTAAATAATTTCCATGGCAATGATATTCAATGAAAATTACCATTATAAATTAAGAGAAACCAATTAACTCATCATAATTACCACAGTTGTTTCTTTTAAAATGTAGATACATTTAAGGTTCTAATAAAATACTTGGCTGTTTTTGCAGTACAAAATACAAACATCCTCCTTAATCAATACTGGGCTCAGTCTTGATGAAATGCTTGGCAACAGCTGACAGATGAACCTTGTATACCAAGACAAAGGCCGTATTCTTGTTATTTCAATCTGATTTTTAAATTTCTATCCATTTCTCTGTCATGTATGTAATTAGAGCTACAAAATAGATTTATTTCATAAATTTCTGATAATTTGTCTGGTTTTTTGTAATACTAAACAAGTTAAGAAATTCCATGCTTATGGATAATCCTCATGCATAAATCTACCTAATAATTGTCTTTGTTTTTACACATAACACTTAAACATCTGGCAAGGAGATCACTTACCAAATCATAAGGACCAGAAATATCCTGGATAAACTTAATTTTAGATTAATACATAAATTAATTACAAAACAATTATGTTTCAGTGTCATTATCAAAAATATCTTTTAAACATTTGACTCCTATATATTTTAAAAGATTTTACTGATACAAGCTAAGGAAATTTTAAAATCCAAATTCAATGTTTACTTCTTTTTTTCCACTAAGTCACCAGTAGCTCTAAAACTTGTATCCTCTAGTCTTGTTGTCAGTGAACTAGATAGTCGCTACACCTTGTAAACTTCCTGTCCCTTTAACCTCCTAATATGGTTAAATGCAAAAAGAAAAGTAATCAAAACTCAAAACTGTCCCCTTCAGGGGAGAGTTCAGTTATGACTAATGTGTAGTAAGTAGTTCAGTTGCAAGATTTTAATCATCTAATTAAATATTTGGTGGTTTACTTTGTCATGTTGCCATATGTATCACATGACATCATAATCACACTAACCATGTGATGCTGCTCTTGGAAGGTATTTATCAATTAATCCACCCTGGTTCACAGGAGAATCAAACTAATTAATGCAGCTTCAGGGAGAGATCCCATAACTAACTACATACCCTCCATCCCTTCTTCCCTCATGATTTACAATCATCAGTCTTGAGAGGGGGAAAGTTTAGTCCTAACATTTGTTTCTCATCCTGTAACACAATACCACTCAAGTCATCCAGGGAATGAATTCCAGAGGTAGGCTGATGGTATTAGTACAGTTTTGTTTTTCTGCTTTTTTGTTGTTTTTTTGTAACCTAGGTTTTAGCTCAGTCCACTGATTGGTCCACATTATCTGCCAAAAAAAAAAACAATAAAATAAAATTGGAAATAGAATCTTTATTCCTTAGAACATCATGAGCTCTGAGGCAATGAATTACTGTATACTAGGAGAAAGCTGCATAGATAGAGTAAAGTTCATATTTCAATATCATTTACTGATAAAAATAAACTTTATGATATTTACTAATAAAAATGGAGTTCATGTTACTGATAAAGATGAAGTTCATGTTACTGATAAAGATGAAGTTTACATGTAATTTAATGATAAAGATTGAATTTTACATAATATTTACTTATAAAGATGAAGTTTACATGCCATTTACTGATACATTATTAAAGGCATCTATTTAAAAAGTGTATTTTTACCAACTCTCAAATTACCACAGCAAATGTTTATTATTCCAATGACTTTTATGGACTGCTATTTAAAAAAAAAATTCTATCTTATGTTCAGCAACTAAACGAATAATTTAAGATCACAAATAAACAATTAGATATTTTTAAAAAATCTAATAAATACCTATTAATCTTGAATAATCTAGAATCATTCATGGTTAGCTTAATAAAAATTGTGAATAGAGGTAGTTCATGAAAGATAGTTTTGCCCCTCTCTTACCTTACTTGGCTTGCACAGCAGCATGCTTATCAGAGAGAGATTAGAATTTATTAATAAATCTGTGATTAATCAATTACTCTGTGCCAGAATTGTCAAGTTAGACAACGGATCAAAATCAACAGGAAAGCTTAGCATCTGATATGATGTGCATTCAAGAACCACTTTCTGCCACTATAACAAAAAACATTTAAAAGCAGTAAAAGAAAACCAATGCTAGAACAGCAAAGCTAGTTCTGTTACTAATAATTAAACAGTAGTACTAACTGCCTAAAATAACCATTTTATGTCCAAAAGTTTTATGCCAATAAGATAGTTTTTTCCCTCTTATTTAATTTCAGTTTTTTAAAAAAACACATTAAAATTTAAGAACAACAGAATTTCTTCAGTTTTTAAAATAATTATACATCGCTTTATAGTGAGAAGATTTCATGGTTGCCAATAAAAAGCTGACTGACTGGGAACTAAAAAAAAGATGAGAAAGAACAAAAAACAAAATATACCTATGCTTCTTGCAGTGAAAGGGTTAAGGAGATTGAACTGATGAATTTATGGTGAAAACCAAACCTGAGTGAAAAAGAAAAAGATTGTTTAGCTTTTACCGAGAATTATTAAGTAGAAAGAATGATGATAAAAACAAGCTTTCATTTCACAAAGAAACATTCCGCACTCAGCTGCTGCACAGACAGAACTTGGGTGTCTCTTTGTCTGAGAGCTAACAAAAACATAGCCAGTCTCCCCCCCTAACCTCCTCCTCCTCCTCTTCATCATCATCATCAGCTGCTGCTGTTGCTGCTGCTCATCTCACCTGATGCTAGAGTGCATGCAAATTTTATGTTGATGAGGCTGAAATTATGATGCATGCAGGCCGTAAAACAAGATAATTAAAACAAACAGATGAGGCTATTTTGAGAGAGAAAAGCTATTGAAGCTGCTAAAGGAAAATGGGGGGAAAGATGATCCTGGGTTGTAGGGGTGGGTAGGTGGGGAGAGGGTAGAAAGGGAAAAAAAAAGTAACAAAATGTTTCTCATGAATTATTTATTTTCCATATCATTGTTGGTATGGCACAAGATTTTGCCCAGTATTTCTGGCTATATAATATCAGAGACCATCAATTACTGACTCTGATGTTTCCTTGGATAACTGTATCTTCATCAGCCTCTCAAAGTGAAAGAATAGAAAGAGAAATGAGCACAGTACAGAACCCTATTATACTAAAGAAAACTCCCTCCCCCAAATATTGGCAGAGTTAGTATGTAGTGTATATACATGATAATTTTTTTTTTAAAGCAGCAAAACAAATATAACTTTCCTACAATTGGCAACAATAAATGCACTGCTGCATAGAAACTAAACTATATGAGAATATTTCCGAACAACAAAAAGGCCAAGTAATCCCGAACAACATGCAAGATGTGTAATGGAAAATTAAGAAATGAAAAACGTTAAAACAACACTGAAGCAATTTTACTCACTGATAGTTTGTCAATGACAAGGAATAAAATCACAACATACACATAACCCAAAAAACTAACTATCTCAAAAATGTTGTCAGAGGGAAAAACAAATGGACATAAATCAATTACACTTGATTTTACACACAGCCCTTCCATAGAAATCTCTGTGGCCAGAGGAGATTAAAAAATCCATTGAACCTGGACTTTCAACTGCTTACCTGTGATATTTGTATGTCATGACCACAATATTCAGAAAACCAGTCAAAAGATGTTTTGTTCTTTTAGCTGTTAGTAGCATCAAGGTTGTTGTTGATAACAACTGACACATCCTTTTCTGAAACTACATTTTCCAATTTGACATTTTCCTTATAATAATAGTGAATAGTATTCTCCCTAATTCTTGCTTGAATAATTTTACATCATTTAATGTTAAACTCTATTTTAAAATTTATTAACTAATTTAATAAATTATTTAGATTTATCTAAAAATTATATCTGTTGTTCCCACCATTAGCTCTAGCATAAATGTTTGTACCATTTGCAATGTTCTCATAATCTATGTCTTTCCCCATTATCAATATCATTTAAGTAAATGATAAATAAGAAAAGATTCAGAGATGATCCCTGTGGCACACCATTAAGTAACTTGTTAACATTACAAAAATGATATTCCATTTGGAACTATTCTCTAGGAATACAAAAAATGTGTATCATAGATGCATGTCTATTCTATTAACTATTTTTATTAATTTTTCAATGTGAAACTTTATTGTAAGCTTTTGTAAAGCCTAAGTAAATGACATTAACTTGAAATTCTTAAGATCAGCTAATATAGTAATGTCTTCCAAAAATTCAAGAAGATTGTTGTATAAGATTCTCCTTTAGCATGAAATAAAAAAATGAGAATTCTTTAGGACTATCATGCTTAATTAGATGATTCTGCAAACTGTCTAATGAAGGACAACATGCAATCAAGATTAAATTAACTGGCATACAATTACCAGAATCACTTTTATCATCCTAAAACATGTACAGATTATAGTTTTTTTTTTTTTTCCTTTTGTCTTTCCAATGCCAGTTAACACTTCAAAGTCCACAAAATGACTGCTCAGCATAGATGAGATCACCACCATTAAAGAGCTATCTTAAAATAATCCTACTGGCCTACAAAAACATGTCCCAATCTAAACCCTTCTAAATGGTTTCATTGAACACCTTGTTTTAGATGCCATTGTTGTTTTTAAATATATTTTGTTTAAAATGCCAATCCGGTCCCATCAGGAATATCAATAATGAAGATTGATGATTTATTTCACAAAGAACAGACCAAAGAAATCAAACATTCAGTAAAATGAATGGAAAAAGAAATGTGTTTCTTCCCAACCAGACATCAAAGCAAAGTCCTCGGTCGGCCTCGTGTAACATTACATGGTTTCCATTTTCTCGTCGTATGATAAAAACTAAATATATTTCCAACACAATCCTGAAATGTTTATAGTAAACTGCAGACAAGAAGCAAAGAAAGAAAGAAAGAAAGAAAGAAAGAGAGGAAGGAAAGGAAAGAAAAAAAATCAATATTCAGGTAAATTGGTTTTAACTTCCATTAATGACCATAACTCCACGGTTCGGTCTCGGTAAGTATTTGCGGAATGACATGGCTGGTAACGGCTCCAAGCTCAGACTCCCTGGCACCATGCCAAAACTGCTCTATAGAATTCATTAGGCATAATACAATATAATTCACCATGATAAAATACCAATTCTATGAAAACAACGTGTAAGTAAATGTAAAATCTAGCTCAGACTGAGCAGGATCAAAAAACACTCAAGCAGACATATAGCAGGTTGGCAAGTTTTTCAAATTACCTAATTGTGAGATTTAATTCAATACATATATATATTTTAAAAAATTAAAGGCACAGATACATACATGTACACACACATATGTAAGTTGTTGAAGCTAGTGTCTGTTTAAAAAAATTGTTTGTTTGAGAGATGAAAATCAATAGAAGATTGTTCAGAACATTAGCACATGATTAAAAAGGAAACAATTCAATAAACACACATACTGGACTAAATATGTACTTACTCGTAGACACAGCGTCTACCCAGGAAAGTCTGTGGCAAAATTCTGCAGATGCAGAAATAATAACCAACCCTAACCCTGCTTCTTTGCTTTTTATAAAATTTAATTTAGAAACTAACCATTTAATTTAAAAAACGAATAACCAGAGAATCTATGGTTGTTGTAAACTTTGTTCTTGCCTTTAGCCAAAAAACAGTACATTTTTTTTTTTTAAATTCATTTTCTCAAGAAATTTTAAGACCAAAAAAAAAAGGGGGGGGGGAGAAGAAAATTATTCGTTTTCAGTTTTGTTTGTTTTTTTGTTACTTAAGTGTAGATGTCTGAACTGGAGCAGATGTTAAACAGTCTGCAAAATAAGTTATATTGCTGCATATGGTTGGAGGCAAAACAAAATTAAGATAACTCAGTGAACAACATCCCCCATTTTTTTGAAGAAATCCCAAGGTAGAAAAGTTATGCCAAAATTAAATGTTCAAATCCAATGTCTGTTTAGCAGTCCACTTTGCTGTCAGACTATCACCTGAGAGAAAAATGCACACAAGACGATATGACAAGTTTTTGAAAGATCAAAGGTTTTTATCTGTGCTGTACTAGAGAGAAACACTAGCTTCACTTTAAACAGATACAACAGAAGGTTTAAACTAAAGTGTGGCCAGCTGGTGACCCAGTGGTTAGCCTATCGGTTGCTGAGACTGAAGGGCCCAAGTTCGATTCTTGGTCAGCATCAGCTAGGGGTTTTTTGGTGTAACACCTTGGCATTATTTTTTCTCACTCTTCTTCATCAGCTGACCATGTTTCCTCCCCCATCTATAAATGAAGAGTTCTAAGTAAGGATTTCCATGCCAAGGTAAGAAGAGCTGGGTCCTTCAAAGTGCTTTTCTGGTGGATAACTGTAGTCTTATTATCTATTGTCAGAGTTTCCTCCCTTGTCAAGAGATTATCTACATTGTAGAGGCTGGTACCATGACAACAACAACAACAACAACTAAGGATTCCAATTAACATCATTACCTTCCAGAAAATATAGAACAACAGGAATATGAAAAATAAAACTAGGGTCAAAACCTCAACTAACCACAGATACAAAAATGACTGACAAATAAACCAGGGAACTTCTGTCTATTATAGAATTACAGGTTTACTTTAATATTTCACATACTTTAATCCCTGAATGATTGTTCTAGACAAGATCTGTCTACACTTGCTTTATTTTCATAAACATAAAAGAGTCCTGACATTTTTTCTTTTTTTTTTTAAAGATATTAAAACCTATTCTGGTTGAATGACTAGAATGTGATGATGATGATGATGATGATGATGATGATGATGATGATGTCCAGTCCCAGCATATCAAAACACTCTAATGTTGAATTATTTACAAAGGAACAGAAAATATTTCAACTTAATTAAAGCCCTTGTCCCTGCAAGCAGCCATCCATCCATCCAAATGCATGTTGTTTTTTTTTTAAATGTGGAGATTGTGTCACTGGGCAGACCATTCAGGGAATTATAAGTCTACTGCTGAAAATAAGATGTCCAGCCCAATATGATGGCCTGTAAAGTTCTGACCACTGAAAATAACAACAAAAAAAAACTAACTAAATAAGATGTGTCTTTTTTGAATTCGCTAAATAGTCATGGTGCTTTTGCCAGGTTTTTAACCTTATAGGGGCTGCAGCTACATGGCACTAAACTGTTTTGTTTTACTAATGTAACAAAAACAATAACAAAAAAGGCTCTGCTGCCATATCTTTTAGCATTGATATAAAAGTTAAATGCAAAAAAGGATGAGGTCTTATTTTCAAAATATTCCATGGGTTTTTCTTTTTGTTTTAAATATAGAATCTACTAGAATATCAATCTATTTAAGTTTCAAAGGTTTTATGTAATTATTGTATAATGCTGCTGCTGCTGAAGGTGGTATTTAATTAATCATCAGGTTTCCTCATCATTGTTTATTAATGAATAACAAAAAAATAATTTTAAAAAACAAAGTAAGTAAATCCTTTAGAGAGCGAGCGAGTGAGTGCTCTGGTAGTTTTCTATTATCTCCCCTGTGCAGGCACATGCCATATTCCTACCACTTACTGTCAAATATGACTAATCTCCTGTACCTTTCACCTGTGATTACGTGTAAAATGAAGAATGAATTTCCCTGAGCCAAGGTAGTATGGCAGATAATTTTTTTCATGTTTGTTGCAACTATCAGGTTTGATGGTGATGGCATTTAATTCGGCACATTAAAACAGATAAAACCCCACCATAGCAAACAATCATCCTTTCTTCTTTTTTTTTTTTCCATTGATGCTTTTTGGATAAACGAGTAAGTGACCTGGCAAAGATCCACAGTTGGCATCGAATGTTAATAATAAAACAGCTAGACACTAGATTACGCAGCATGACTACGTGTGTTTTTCTGGCTTAAGTCTTTATCAACAGATGATGGCCACTGATGAAAAGGTGAAGGAATGTCCAAGTCAAACTGGACCTTAAAAGCAAACTTTCTGATCACTGAAATGATGGCTGTATACATTTAAAGATTTCTTGATACTGATAGGTTACATTTGAACCATTTGAACAATGTAGACTGATGCCATCGCCTGATATACTGTTAGTGATGGTTTAGTCTCTCACATGAAGGATTTAATAAACCTCTTAGTTCAAGACTCTGCTAACTTCTCATCAAGGGTGACCTGGTATTTGAGTAAAGATGAGGCAATAAGCCTTATGTATCAATCTGCACAGATGCTAACATTAAGAAAAAAGAATGAGGAACATAGGTATTGGAGCTAGGATATTGGCATACATGTAGATTTGTATGCACAGCCATTTTAAACTATAGCATTTCTTGAATTTCTGCATTTTTTTGTGGATATTTGAACAGGGTTTAAAACTGATTTTCATTGCTGCACTTTCATTAGTTAAAGCCAATGCATGGGCACTTTAAATGTATGTACAAAACAAGACATGTGATCTATGATAATGTCAACTTTCCTGCCATTGGCTAGTTATCATGTGAGAGCAGAGCTTATGCCTTACTCATGACATTTATAATATAGTTAACAACACTGAGTCCCACTGAAAAACATTTGGCCTGGCTATATTGTTAAGAACATTTTTTGTAACTTTTTTCAGCAGACTTGGGATGAAGGGGCAGTGTTCAGCATCAGCTACATTCCACAATGGCTCTGTTGCAAAACTTTAGTGGAAGCAGTTAAACTATCATTATAAACTATAGATGTCTGTTTTGCTTGTATTTTCCCCCATCATCTGGTTCCTTGTGTTAATAAGACACTCATTTCACTGGCAACTATCACTCAGACAACATCAACAATGGTGCAACAGGAAAAATAAAATAACTGTATCCCTCCTGCTGTACAGAAAAAATCTATCAATGAATATCAGTTTTGAAGATACAAATGTACTGTTTTTAAAAACAGAGTATCTGAATTACAACTGGTTTAAAACCACCTTCAATAACTGCATGTGGTGATAAGTTGCACTGGTACACTAAAAAACAACATTTGCTTAGGCATTTGAACATAATGATAAACAAACAAATAAATCTACAGTTTTTTCTTTAAAAATAAATCAACTCTAGCCACAAATATAGCTCAACTTACATAAGTTTTTATTAAAATTTATTTTTTAAGTATAATATGCAGAATACAATGCATACAGATTAACAAATACGATAAACTAATGATATGTTAGAAGAACATTAATGTCTCTCAATGGCTAAAACATATTTTGTAAAATATGGCCTAAGAGAATTTCAACAAGTGTAAACTTGGCCAACATGGTAGCTTTACTGTCAAGAACATAAATTCATGTATATCATAGTTGTGTAAAAAAAGAACCGTAGAAATGAAGAATAATAAGAAATTTTGTATTTTTATTTTATTTCTATGGTTTTGGTATTATCTGTATTTTTTCTTTTCAAGACTATGTCTATTTACAAGCATTTTTTATAAAATAGTACTGAGAGGGTTAAAATAATATTGGATCCAGGGGTTTTATCATAAGTAAATGATGAATCATGCATAATGAGGTATCAGCCATAATTAAAGGTGAAAAAGGCTGGGTTGGGAAGTTTTTTTGTCTTGTTTAAATTAAGACTTTAAAATAAATCTTTTTGATTTGATTGAGAAGCGAGCCAACAATGGTAACATCAATGGTGTTCACATAACTGAAAAAAGCAGTCAATAAAAAGATGCCAGGCATTCATAGTTTTTATATCAAACAGTCATGACAACTCTTAACTTCAAGAAAAAAATGCAATAAAAGCATATTTTACCACTAATTAAATGACTACAGCATTTATAAAAACCATCACTCACATTGTCATGGTAACCAGGATGATAATAATCTTGAAGATGTAAAATTTCAGAATCGTTTGATGTGTAAAGAAAAATCACTGAGTCATGCATACGCAAAAATACTTAAACAACAGACTAATTAAAAGTAACTCCAATAAGCCTTTTAAAAACTAAATCTTTCTATAAACCTTTACCTGGCTAGAAAAATTAAAAGAAAGAGAAAGAGGGAGAAAGAAAAGGAAAAAAGAAAAAAAAAACGACTTAAGGGTGTGGAAGGAGTGCTGACAATAGATGACAATAAGGAGATTTGGCCAGATGTTACCAGGCAGTATTGTTCAAAATAAACGCAATCTAATGGAGACTTGAACAGGGCATTTTAAAAAGAGCTGCTTCAAAAACAAACTTGCAAACAGACGACGCATAAAAGATTCTTTCTCCGGCAATATTACCTGAGCAGCTGAAGTATCGATTGCATTCTAATCGCCATCTGCTCTCATATACATACTTTGTACACAGCACTGAGCTTCATTTAGAATTTTAAGCCGTCATCCCTGTCATTTTAATCCTACTACAGTGGTAGTTCATTCTTAGCTTAACCATTTGTTTTCCAAAATGGCCCATGGGAGACCACCCCATTAACTTTAATATTTTTTCTCTTTATCTGTTTTATATGGAGTAATTTTTTTCAAAGAAATCATTCCCTGTTTTTTTAAAATGATCAAAAAAGAGGAGAAAATGAAAGTCAGTGATTTTAAATGGATAGACCATTCTGATTGGTTATCAGCCAAGCAACGTGCTATCATGTTTATCCGTTTATCCTTGACTTTTACTGTTACATTACATAGCCCATCATTTATTGGTTTATTAGCAGCCCTATGGTATGTTGCCACCTTTGTGAAAAGATCATATTTGAAAATGGCCATATTACCACCATGTCTACTTCTCATGCTTTGAAAGACTAACAAAATTAAGCTAGAAACCATCCTTATGTGGGTTCTGATTTTGAATTTATTTATATATAAATTCAGTCTATAATAACAGCGAGAACAAAAATCAACAGAAACAAGCAAGATACTAACAAGATCCATCTGTGTGTAATGTAAAATTGTATTTATAACATTAGATTTTCAAACTAGTAACAACAGAAGTGAATACTAAAATATTACATAACTGCATAAAAAAAGCTGTTGAAAAATGACTGCACAATTCTGTAAGCTTATGTAAACAAAGAAGCATGAATACAAAGAGTATGAATTCTCCAAAAAATCTTATTCAATCTCAAAAGCAAGCAAAACATCTGCCAGTCTTAGAAATATTTCTAACATCCTGTCTTTACCTTTATCAAACCACATATACATCTGAGATGATGGCTGACAAACAAGGCTTCTGAGTACAAGGTAATACAGGTAGAATGACTCTCCTAGTTACTTAATTATCCTCTGATATACTGGCATCTGTGATAGACTGTTTTAGCCTTGATTGTCTGTACCTGAAAACTAAACACATTATATTTGGGGCTCTTCAATAACAGCAATTATTGTAACATGATGGTGATGTCAGCAGTCAGGATTTGATCTCTGTAGAATTTTGGCCATGCCAATGGTATTTCCCCTCATTCTGCTGCACCAGTCTTGTTATGTGTATTCCTCCCACTCTATTTTTTTCTTTCATTAAGGTAGCCAAAGTCAGACATCAGGCATCACATCTATGCCATGCAATCCTCTTGTTTTCTCAATCTAGCTATTTATCTGAGTTCAAAATTGCAAATAATACAGTAGAGTAAAATAGAAGGATAGAATGACCAACCAATTCTGCGTGTTCTTTGTGGTATTTGTATGCACAACTATGATAGACTAAGCACATAACACCATTAGACAAAAGTATGATGTGCATGTCCTGATAAGAGAACTATGCCTAATGCCCAGAGATATTTGAAAAGTATCAGAAATGAATCTGGTATGTTGTTACAAAAAGTAAAAAAAAAAAAAAATTCTTAGTTATGGAGATTAAACTAAGTCTGTTTATTATTAACAGACTTCACATTCCTTTTACTTTTCAGTTTTTTTGAAATGATAATGAAAATGTTTTTGTCACATAAAATAAATCTATTGCAGGTACTTTGTTTAATTTGTCATTTTCTATTTTTTAAGTTAATGAAAAATAAAATTAAAATTGAAATTTTTTTTAACTAATAACACTAATAATAATTTATGGTATAGCTAGTTGCTAGTTTATTTTCCAATTACAATATAGGTGAAAGAAATCTTAGCAAATTACATTGTGAATGTGTGTGTGTGTGTGGATGTGTGAGTGTATCTTTTGTGGCTTTGTTAATCAACTGAAATCCCAAGTAATTTGACAAAATGGATTGGTCTTCACCACGATCAAAAAATATCAGGAATCAGTGGCTCCCCTATAAGAGGGATGTTCTAAAAAATTTTCTAAATTAAAATTAACATTGCATTTAAACAATTCTGCCTTTTGTTTTCACTTTAGTTGTTGGTAGATGGATGCACATGCAATGTGCCAATCATTTCTCTAAAAGGTCAGAAAGTATACTTTGGACCTAAGATGGGGACCTTGTTAAAAGTTCTTTCCTGAAAATCATAAGCAGCTAAAGAACTATAATTAATCAGAACTTTTAGGGGCTACTGAGCCAAAATGAAACTCTCTGAAAAAGCTAGCCCCTAAATTTCCCCCCTTGACAAAGATAAACAAGAGTTGTAACTGATTTAGTTCTTGCACTAAGAAACAAAAGATGTGAACAGAGGTGATCCTATCAAAGCTGAATGATGTAGTTGGAGCTGAAAATACTTTTCCAAAATAAAGTTTGAAGAAAAATTCTTAAAATTCTGATTATTGTAATTTTAAAAGATTCAATGAGTTAAGTAAATAAATAAATTTTAAAATAAATGTGAAGAAGCATGCAAATTCTGTATGTTTATTTAAATAGATGCTGGAATATTTAAGAGGAAAAAACACTGGATATAAGATATTTAAAACAAAAAGTAAAAAAAAAAGTAAGAGGTGCTTTATTGTTTATATTTAACATATTAGAATTTTTGCTTTATGTAAATAATAATTTTGAAAATTACTTGCCTTTCAAGTCAGGTATTTTCCACTAAGTATCAAGCCATTACACAGTATATATTTTAAAAGACAGCAAAGCAAAAACAAAAAAAAAAAACAACTTGAAATGTTATGTAACATCATTGAGAACTTGATAACTGACAAACAGAAGAGAACCTAGAGGGACAGGAAAACATTATATAGATTTTCACAGAGATACAGGGCTGTAAACTTTCACTACCAACACTGGCTGTCAGATAACAGTCTACCTACAATGATCCTAACTACTTTAAAAAAGGTGTATGATGTGCATTTACTTATACACTATCTGCCATAATTGTAGACTCCCTAATAAAGCAATCCTCCATCAAGCAAAGAGGAAGACATTTTGAAGAAATATTGTAGTTGATTAACATTGGAAAAAAATTCTTGTTGACTTCACCCTTAATGACTGACTGAAAGAACCAAAAAAAATTATCTTTACTTGACATTTACATGAACAAAATCTCAAAGTTTAGTGGGGAATGCACCACATGCTTTGTGATGTCAGCACTGAATTTTTTGTTTCTCTCTATATAAAATTACAGGGCAGTCAGATAAACTGACATCTGACAGAGTTTTTCTCAAAGATAGCATAGCACTTGTGAAGATTTCTAAAGCAATGAATGTAATGTAGGAGCAACTTTTGTGTGCCTTTCGGAAAGACTGAGGCATTTGTCAATTTGTCAAAGCCCATGTGGTCCAACAACCTTGTACGATTTCATCCATAAATTTGAGGAGACAAAATCTGTAGCCAAAAGAACAAACATTTTTATACAGTTTCCTGTTACCCACTGATTTCAGAAAAATCTTATTTCCATAAATGATGCAATCATTCTGGCATAACATCACATAGTGTAAGCAGTGCCCCTGGTGGAAAAATTTGAAAACTCTAGAAATGCATTCTCTTGACTTCCCATGATGCGCACATAACTTCTGTTAATACTTATCACAGTTTGGAAGCTCTGTAAACTACCAACTGTAGAAAGTAAATTTAGAGTAATCTGCTCTTTCTTTTTTTTTTCTCTTTGGACTACCTTCCTGTTTGACACTGGTGGATAGGTTAAATTTATGGGTTTAGTAGTCTTTATTAAATTCTGTATAGCCCTGTACAAACTATGGTTTCCTGACCCCTTATAATAAATAATGAATATCTAACAACTGTGTATCATCTCAATGAACAGCTCTAACCAGAATGTACTATAGTGCAAACTAATTTTTTCTAGTTCATTTTCTTAAAAAAAAAAGAAAATAAGCAAAAACTTTTTAAATTGGCGTACATTTATCGATAGATACATAAACGAGAAGAAGATGATAAGCCTAAGGAGCAACAAGAATAGAGCTGGACTGGCATACAGAACAACCATTGAAAAATCACTGATAACTACAAATCATCTCCTTCTGGACAAATACTTTCAATGAAGCAAACAATACAGGAAATAATGAAGATACAAAGACATATCTCTGGAACATGCCAGTGGCTGTTCACACATTTCCACAGCAAAATCTCAAGTTTGTTTGCAAGGATTTGTTATTGTTCTGAGCAACCTTTCTCATGAATACTGTCCACAAAAAAAAAGAAAGAAAAAGATTTGGTTAGCGTGTTTCAATATTTTTTTGGAAAACGAAAACCAGTGTTCTGAAAAGAAAAGACCTTGTTATTCCATGGATCTTACACAAAGTTTTCTTTGAGACTTGTGAGAAGAAAATGCATGAACAAACAGTTTTTCACATTTTACATATGCCTTATAGAGTTAAACAGGGTCATATGTAATGAAAGAATATCCATAAACATAATTCTGAAAATTTAATTAAGTAAATAAAAGTAAATTTTAAAATTCTAAAAGATAACCCTAGAATTATTTATGGTAAATTTAAGAACATCTTGATTTCTTTTGCATGAAATTCTTTTGGTAATCGCAAAATCCCAGCATGGCTATGCAGTGTACCTGCTTCCACAGCCAAGTAGAGGAAGCAACACAAATATCATCAAGAAAGAAATGTGCCATTCTTGGTCAACCAATAAAATTAATGGTGATTATCTAATGCCCAAAGTTCCCAGTCTTACTTCTACTGACATCATCAAACTAATAATTGGATGATAAATGGATAAGTTGTTTAACCTTGGGTCTTATTCAGTCCACTTTCAATAACATTCAACACAACTGAAATTTAACAATTACATGACATAGAAATTTTTACAATTCCAGTAACTCCCATTCTAGCAGTACATTAACCCAAGTCATTATTATTGTTTTTTTTTTTAAAAAACCCCCATCACTATCTAATGTGCAGAGTCTGGATATATTTCACAAACAACCATGCATTATTTCAGATGAAGTGTTTACATTTCAAGGAGGTCAAAAGTCTAAGCCCAGGAGTCTAAACATTCAATATTTATGGTGCCAACCAGTACTAAGAAATGATGCATATATTCATTTTCACATGTAAAATTATTTTTGTTTACTAAAAGAAGAAATGAAACTCTAATTCTTTTTGTTTTGAAAGGAATTCTGTCAGGTGAGCAGCAGCATGTTGGGTAAGTTTCTCAGGTAAAACACTGTCAACTTTAAAATTCAGGTCTACTTCAATAATTCAAAAAAAGTCATTTAACACAATTTCTGAAACAACACTAATTCTGACCTAACTAACACATAATAATTAAGGGACGATTTTTAAAATCCTTTTTGTAAAATCTGATTGTTATTTATTTTAAACCTTAAATATGAGAATTGAACTTTCATATTATGAAACTACTCCATCGTTTCATTATATGATTGGAGAAAGGTAAATTGCAAAAGTATAACAATTTGAGAGAATTCATTTTGTTGCACTGGTAAGTTCTGATTACCACTTCCTTGCAGTTCATGTCCTATCTTCATGTACATATTTTTAATGTATTTGGTAAATATTCTGTAAATTTAAACTTTAAGCATGAGTTATGTATAAAATAATACAGATACACACCTTAACAAGTGGATCACAATAGATTCTGCACATGCACATTTCTTTTGTAACATAAGCAACAATAACTTTTAAAAGTCTTTTACAATTCACTGTAGACATCTAGGCACTAAATCTGTGGCTATAAGGTCCAGATCTTCTCACAAAGTTTGCAGGTACTTTTACAATTGCTACTTGTGAGACTGTCTTGGTCATTTTGCCCTTGGTTATCTGTCAGGAAGCTCAATGGGGTTCATGCCAACAGCAATTAGCTACCAAGTGAAGCAATGTCAAAGCAGGAGTCATCATCACTGTAACCTAATCTTGACAACAGAAGTTAGCTGTAGGCAAGAGAGTCAAGACAAACAACCATCAGAATAACTATTTTATTGTCTATACTGATGCTAAGCTGCCGAGTGAAGGAACACAAAGACAGAAGCCACCAAAATAATCAACCTAAATCCAATATGTACAGAAGTGAGCCAGAGTTCCTCATATTTAAGACAAAAAAAAATAAGCAGAGCCACATTCAAGCTTTTGGGCTGTCTCACAATTCACTAAGACAAAACGTACTGTAGAGAAAGTACAGATCCAGATCCTGAGAGAAAAATTAACTCAGATACGGAAAATACTGTAAAGCTGAAGCATGTAAGTCCTTTAAAAATGAAAGCTAGCCAAATACATAAATAACCAGCAAATAATAGAAGCACACTGCTGTCAGTTCGTTACAAACATGCTAATTATTCTAATAATCTATAAGAATAATTTTCTATTCCTAAAAGTGAAATAAGTTTTAGCAAAATTTTATTTTTTAATTTTACTACTAACTACCAATTAATTATATGAAGTTGATCAGGTGCTAATAAGAAAAAACAAAAGAAAACAAATAAGTATTTTCATGAAGCTCTGGCTCCACACGTGCTAATAAGAAATTTGACATCAGGGCCTTCAACAAAAAATAAAAAAATCAAATATGATTACGAACGCTCATCCAAGCACTGATTTTAGTAATTTGGTAGAAAGGTCCAACTAATAGAAAATTAAAATCTCCAAGTGCAATTATCTTAACTTTGAATGTACTGATATAAACCATTTGTGTCAACAAGATTTCATTCAAATAACAAAGGTAATGAAGGAAAAATTTTAAGTTTTCATAACTGCTAAGTCATACCAGAAATAGTAAAACCTTTAAATATTTCTAGTTCCACGTTATACGTTGTTGGCAGACTTCTTTTTGGAGTATGCAGCCTAGATATCATAAAGAAAGACAAACATCAGAAAGGTCTGTGATGATTAGTGACATCTGTGGTCTTAATTATGAAGGAAGAAGACTAAAAACGCTTGGTTGACTAGTTTGATGGTAACATGATTAAAGTTCTCAGAAAAAATTTTCTGGCAAAGATAATGTAGATCTAGACCAGTCTTTACATTTTTTTTTATTTTTATTTTTTTACAATAATGAACTTTATAAATTACCAGTGAAAATAAGTATAAATAAATTTTAAAAAGTATTGATGCTGTATCTGTATGGAATACTTTGTCAGGTAGGGCAGCTAAAGGAGAAAGTAAATACTTTTAAAAATAGACTTGATTTACACTTTTTTTAAAAATCAAAAGGGGATGGCTAATGAGTTTTAGAGATACTTCCTACTCCTCTGAATATCAGCAATCAATCCAACCCAGGCTCAAATTCAGAGACATCTGCAACAAGGACTTGAAAACCTACATCAATAGTGTGAGATGAGAAAATATAATTAGTAACAAGCCATATTGTAGGGCTGTGCTGCACTAGGAAACCAAAAAAGGCTAAAGAGAAGTGAATGAGAGAGAGAAAGAGAGAAAAGCAAGGAGAGTGAAGAGGGAAGCCCAGCAGGCCTCAAGTGTTATCAGTGTGCCAACTTCATCCTCTGGTCCTCTGCCTTACACCTGTACTATCTGTGACAAAGAATGTCACTCAAGAATTGGACATTTTAGCTAGCCACTCATAACAATGCAGCATAACATAGAGCTTGCCTACTTCAATATAAATGCTTAAAAAACAAATTAGTTATCAAACTAATATGAAAAGTATGCCAAACAATCACAACAGCCATAGCAGTAGTCAGTTCATTAATGATCTATATTTGTCATTGACGAAGCAGGATATACAGAATTACCAAAGTTGGGGTGATGTTCATGAAACAATGCAAGCAAAATCTGCCCAACATGAGGCTGCTGAGCAAATTCTTTAAGATGAGCTAAAAAGATACAATACTCTGCCTGTCCATTCATTGCCAAGTGACTGACACTGATGCAGTCAGGGTTGCATGACATCTGAATGAAAGCTTTCTACAGATCAACCATGTGCAAAATTTACCTTTAAATAATACAACACTGTATAAGCTGCTAATTATCAAAACTGGGAAATCATCTTTGGATCTCTAGAGAAAATGAAAGACAGCTGTAACATAGATAATGAGGAGGGTTCCTGAAAACTTGCCTGGAAGAGGCTCTGACTTGCTGACACAGCAGAGCAGAAGGAAGAAAAAAACATATTTACCATGAAACCAATGCTACATTAGGAAGAGTCCATCTGACCTTGATAATATTACACACTCCCAGAAATTCTGAGTTGATGGAAACTGTGAAACAAAATGATGGCCAAGAATACTGTGATTGACTGCTAAATGCCTGTGTAGTTCAAGAGACAAATGAAATCAGATATTATTACAGGAAAATCTAGCAGCTGTTGAAGTGCAGAGAGGAGAGATATCTTCAAGTCATCAGGCATACAGCTTGTCTGAGTTGTTGTAGCAATAAATAGTCATGTTGTCACATTACTCTTTCAAATTATAAAATCAGTAGCTATGACCATGTCAGTAGTTGATGCAATGTTAGTTTTACTATAAACCTATACATTCAGAGGTACATTGTGCCTATTTACATGTCACACACATATATAATATATACACACATACATCTGTTAGTTAGCTGCTACCTACTGTATTATTCTGATTTTGGAAACTTGAACAGCTAGGAGAAAAGAGCTGTGTGGCACCAGAAAAAAAAAATTCTTGTGAAATTACTTAATACAGTCATCTTTGGCTGACCTAACAAAAGCAATAATAGGAATTCTTCTAATATGTTGCTGGGGGAAACTGTAGTATCTGGAAAAAGATACATGCAAATGGCTTGATATAGAAAAGTAAGAGAAATTAATTACATTTCCGGCTGCATGTGGTGTTGACCAATTGAGGCCCAAATTAGGCAACATCAATCTGGTGAGTGAGTACAATCTGCCCAGGAGAGTTACATTAAGAAAGTTATTGTTAACAGCATTCTAAATAGAAACACAAAAATTTAGTGAGCTTTCCTCCCAATAACAGACAAATGTAATGATCCATTTACAACTATTTTGTTAATCTCATCTTACAATTGTTTTTAAAGTTCTTTAATGTAAATATACTTTGTTCACTTTAGTTGTTTTACCAATTTTTCAAAACTATTGCAGTTTTCTGAAATTATTATTTAAAGAAAAATAGCTGACACTGATTTTCTTCCTAATATCTGCCTTTGTTTCATTGATGGAAACTGCATCTTGACAAAGCAAAAATTCAAAAGTCTAAGTACATTTGCTTTTTTTAAAAAAATTGAGATAACTAGAAAATGTAAACCACTGGGTTTAAAAGATAAATTACTTTAGATGACAATTTACTTACTGCAATTTCATTAAAGTCTTAACTTCAAATAAAGATCCCAAAATGTTATTATTAGTATTACAATGCATATTAAAGCAGCATCTCCATAATATTTTCAGTTAAAAAAATATTTACATTATATTCTGATTCTCTGTTTTAATAATATTTCAAAGATACAGCATATACTGTACTTAATTTAACTAAACCTCCAGAAGAGAAAAATCGAAAATGATCAATGAATGCTTTAACTTTCATTATTTCTTTTTATCTTAAGTGAAATCACATGCTGTAGATACTATGTATGTTATGTGTCAATCAGCATGATACACCATAAAAATCTAAAGTTTTAAAGAAAATGCTATTTTAATGGTGATATACTACATCAATCTTATAACGAGATTACCAACTATTCCAAGTAAAATATCTGGTCTAGACTGAGATCCATCTAAGTCCCTAGTATGGATAGATCAATGATATCATGCCCATCAGTCAAAGCCATCAGAATGGATAAATATAGATGTTGAGCACCCAATATATCACACCAACAGCTAATACAAAGAATTAAAAAGAACTAGAGCCCTAAAAGAAAGTAGAAAGACAAACATTTAAAGTGCAAGCACTAGCAGCGAGAATTTCTTCATCATTCCTGCTGATAGTTTGTAGTCCTCTTCAAAATTTCAAATCAGCTATACATTTGTACAGTATATACTTTAACTGTATAGCTGTACAGTAAATATATACCTGTTAGTGTATTATTATTATTGTATATGTGTGTGTGTGTGTGTGTGTGAGAGAGAGAGAGAGAGAGAGAGAGAGAGAGAGAGAGAGAGAGAGAGAGAGAGTACATAATTGTATATATGTAGCTGTCTATTTGCACAGTAAATATATAGCTATTTAGTTGTATAGCTCATATGTAGCTGTGTAGTTATAATACATAGTACAAACATAACTGTAGTTGCATAGTTTTCAAGTAGATGTGTAGATGTGTATTATGTCACCAGCCTTCTGGACAATGTGGTCCTGTAGAGAAAGGTCTAAAGAGTTGGTTGCAAAAACTATTTATTTACTTTGCTTTCCATTTTCTGCCTGGAGTTAAGTAGCAGTGAAATGAGTGGGTGGGGTATGAATTGTGCCTGTTGTTCTATAGAACTAGAGAAGAAAAGTAGAAGCTGTAGCAGCTGTGAGAGTAAGGATGAGTTAGGAGTGACTGAGTACACTGATCTTAGCTGCTGATAAACCCAGCTCCAGTTACACAACTATGTAGGAAATCCCAAACTTCTGCTACTGCTGGGGACAGACTGGCTGGGTGTAGCTGTGTATGTTTACAAGAGATAGTAGTAGCCCACCCTGCAAGGAACTCCATCTGTCATCCACCAGATGGTGCTGCTAAAGAATCTTTTTGCAAACTTAGCACTAGTGCTAAGCTACCTAACCCTGACCCCATCCAAATGTGTACCCTTTGGCTCACCTAAAACTTTCAAAGGGAGATAATAATAATGTATGCTTTAACCAAGATTGTACCTGCTTTTAATCATAGTTTCCCATTTGTAAAAAAACAGTCAGTAGCTGCCATCATGGCAAAAACTTCTTCACTCATTTTGTTATGTGAAGTGTGGATATATCTCAAATAAACTTCTCACCACCCACACACAAAACCTAAAGGAGGGAGCTTGTATTTCCCAGGAACTACTGGCTCAAAGGGAGGAGGAGGAGGAGATTGGGCTAAGAAAGAGACAAAAAAGGTGTGGAAACCAGAAAAAGAGAGATTAATGAAGTTAAGAAGTTTATTTCCATTCCTAAAAAATACAAAACGTATTATTTTTGTATAGTAAACTGTTCAATTTTAAAAAGTATTTTTTTTTAAAAAAAATCTCCTGTTAGAAAATAAGGATTTTAACATTATTAAAAATGACAACAGTTCTGGTTACTAATATAACTGGGATTTGTATGAATGGTTTAATTTTAATTTAAAAAAAATTAAAAGTACTTTGCATTTCCCTTTGTTGTATTTAATTTCCAATGAAAAAACAAAACAACACTGGACACCACTTTCAAATTTTAGTGGCATTCCTTTCTAATTAATTCTAAAATTTGATATTCAACAAAACTATCCAGGAGAGGCACTGACACTTTATGGGACACTTTAAAATAGAATGATTTGATGAATTTTAAAAAAATAAGGTCTTAAAGGCAGGGTTTCAAAGAATAAGAAATAATTCAAAAGTTCTAATAAACAACTGCAAAAGAAGACAGACCACCAGTAAAAAAGTAATGCCCACTAATTTTCTTTTACCAGTAATAGAACATCTAGACTATATATAATACAACAATTTATTAATATTTTAACCTTATTTCCTCATGGACCAACTGAAATTGTAATTTAATTAACAATACAAATGTTGATGGTGATATATAGCAATAACATTCTTAAAATTATGATGTTCTGTAGATTTTACCTACTAAAACACATTAACATAAAACAGGTAGGTTGACAGCAGTTAAGTGAACAAATAAGGAGGTAACTAATAACTAGGCAAAAGAATAAATGGAAGGGAAACATTAAGTAAAGGTAAAGTAGGTAAAGAGATATGAAAGAAGTAAAGAAAGTTGATAAGAGGTAGAGAGAAAGGTAAGTGCGTAAGCATTTATGTGCTTGGTACTGTAATAAAGCAGAAAGGGGAGAGAAGCAATAAGACAAGTTTGTAGGTAAGCAAAGAGAGAGCAGCAGCAGATACTGCAGGTAGACAAGGAAAAACTCCCAACAAATGAGGACAGAATAACTAAATTTAATGAAACAAACCATCTTAAATTAGGTAAGTCTATAAGTAAAATGACAATATATTAAGTCCATTTCTGAATGGTATTTATCACTCTCATTACAACATAGGTATGGTGATAGACCGTACACTGATTTGTACAGTATTCATACATTATGCAATGTTCTTCAAATAAATATGAAACTGAACCCTAACTATAAACCACAAAGATGGGAAGAAATTTGCACCCAGAACACTCCCTGGATTCCAGCTACAATCATTAATACAATTTAAAATTTTAAAAATAGAGAGCACTGACAGAAAAAAAGGGACAATTTCTTGTCCTTGAAGGAGATTAACTATCCCCAAAAGACCAAAGATTTAGTGAAATCTCCTGAGTGATGCCAGTAAATGTTCCCAGACACTTTCCATTCAGCCATGACTTTCACATTAGAATTACTGGTTTAAGAACAGCAGAATCTAAAAGTTACAGTTAACCAGAATCCCTGCATTTTAATATTAAACTTTCCAAATCTAAATTTCAAGCAACATGCAAGAATCAAAACATTTATTATTCCATGAACTGCAGTTCAAAAATAAAAAAGGGAATCTATATAATGTCTATCAAGTGTGATCCAAACTGATGGGCTGATTTAGAAAAGTGAGATAAATGGTTGCTGGCTTTATTCATGAATGATAAAAATTAATGGAAATGGAGAAAGATGTATAATTAAAGAACATTCAAGAATAATTATTCCTGGAATTATTTTATTAGGAAATTTAGAAAAATATAGTTATGGACATACAAGTCCATACTTATTCATAAATAATTTATACCACTTTACCTAACCCATGCAGAAAAACAATCATCAGCATACAAAGGTTATCCAATATTAAAGTGAAATAAGTTTAAATGGGTTGGCTGGCAAAAACCCTGTACTGTGTATGGAATTTTGGATCTTCTGACATAATAAACAGTCAGTTGCAGATTCATTAAAGTTTAATGTTTCAGTAAATTATCTCTGTCATCTCTGTTGCACTGGAAAAGTAGTTTCAGATTAATCATATAAACATGCAAGTAAATGGTACAGAGAAGTGTTCCATCTTTTGAATCCCTTCTCTAAAAGCATTTATATGCCAATTTTAAAATTCACATCATAGTAATATTTTTCTTTAACCAGAAAAATCAGATAAAATCCATTAAAATGTCTAAAAGTAAATAGAATAATACTGCATCACTTTTATTAACCAAAGTGAGTGGTCATTTATTTTTATGATAAGCTTGAAGCCAAAAAAAGTATCTCTTTGTTGTTTTGATATGTAGATCTCAGAGAAGTGACTATGAATTCTTGTAGGCGTTTCATATGTATCAATGAAACCAAGCTACCTAAAAAACAGAAATAATATAGCTGCACAGAACTTTTCAGGAAATCAGATACAGAGCACTTCCTCTTTGAAAGCTAATTTAGAAGAATAAACTTTGTATCTACAAAAGAAAGTGTTTTACAAGAATTAACTTTTTTGTGTACAGTATCTAGCTGAAATAGTGTATGCATAAATTATAAATGCAGAATAGTTAACCAAGAAATTAATTACAAAAACACAAAACAAACAACTTCATAAAATTGTCTGAAGGGTAAATTTCTTGACTCCTTTAAACTATGGCTTAAACCTCCAACAACACTTCATTTGTCCAATGTGACTGTTGAAACAACATAATTCTTTGATACCAGCCAATGGGGAGAAGGAAAATTATAAATCAGCTAAACTGTTAATGAAGCTGGATATTAGAATAGTTTCGGTCAAATAAATATCAGCATCAAGCCTTCCAGATGGGAGTATGATCAAGATGCTATACATAAATAAATTTTAAAATGTTTTATTTTATTTCAAATGTAAGGATTTTGTATGAAAGCTTTGTTAAGCCATAAACCCTCGAAGAAATTATGGAGAAAGGATAGGGGGAGCAGAGATATGTAATACATCAAGATGATATATATATATATATATGCATCTACAGTTTCTACAGGATATATTAAAGTCAGATAAATCAGCATTCCTACATTTTTTAAAATTAAATTCAGGAAAAGCGACAAATAAATAAAACATCATCTACTGCTGCTCATCAATGCACCATAATCGTCTATCCACATCAGTAATGCTTTGATCATTCAACACTCAACTTTCAGTGCAAGATGTTTTACAAATTCTGTGGCAAGCCACAAGCTGCAGGAAAATGATGCAGTTCATCAGTGCCACTGTGCCCACCTCCTTCCGCATCCAGACACACAGAAAATAATCAATATTGGCTGAAAAATGAAAATGAATTAAAGGGAAGTAACCCTGGCTACTAATGTTGTTAGCTGTCCGATAAATGACACTGTACCCATTAGTTGTCAGCATTTATTAATGAAATTGATAGGAAAAAAAATATTTAACTTATGACAATTATAGAACTGTCATAAAATAATGTTCCCAGGATAATAAAATTATAAAACAAAATAAACTAAGAAAAACAATCCAAAACATGCATATGGTAGTGGCCACAGGCGATGTAAACTGATTTTTACTTCTTCAAATGATGGGAGAGCAGTCAACTACTCATTCTGTAAACTGACAATTATTAACATGAAGAAAGAGAGCAAAAAATTAAGATAGCTAGAATATTTAGTGGCTTAATTGTATTGTTTTTTTGTTTAGTGTAGTTGTTCTCCCACTTAAAAAATAGTTTATTGAACTTCCAGTAAAGATGGCGTAGAAAGTTTTTGTGACCATCGTCTCTTGTAAGAATAATTTAAATGAATGCCAATAATATTAAAAAATGTTTAGAGCAACAAAACAAACTATCAACAATAATAATAAACTCATCATAAAGTATGGCTAAAGTTACAAACTCAGATATCATGTAACTAAAGCTAATAGACAAACTAAGAAATATCAGAACAGGTATCTTGAAGCTTCATACAATGTCTGTCGAAAATGTATTCGACCTTAGGCTGGAAAAAAAAAGTACATACTTGGCGTGGTTCAATTATTAATCCCCTTTGAGGTAGGCCACTTGTGCCTCCACACACTTAGCCCAACGATCCTTTCACTGTCACATTCCGCATGATGTCCTCTTGGCTCTCAAAGCTGGAGCCTTTCAGTGGCATCTTCATTTTTTGGAACAACCAGAAGTCAGAAGGAGCCATGTCTGGAGAGTAGGTAGCTTGGCAAAAGAGCAAAATGCCTTTCTTTGGCAAGAAACCTTGGATCAGCTGCGACGAATGAGCCGGGGCGTTGTCACGATGCAGCAGTCAGTTTTGTGAGGCCCACAGATCCGGTCTCTTGCACCAAACTGCATCACGAAGATGTTGGAGGACTTTCTAATAGTACTCCTTTGTAACTGTTTGTCCTTCTGGTGAGTATTCGTGATGCACAACATCTCGGTAGTCGGAAGAAAACAGTCAGCATCACCTTGATTTTACTCCGGACCTGATGTTGGGTGCTTCCACTGTGATGTTTGAGCTTTGGTTTCCTGTCATCTCCAGTTATCATGGTATTCTGGTACTCAGGATCCCTGTTGGCAGTATCCAGCAGGTCCTGCGACAACCTCAAGACAAAGTTGTTGTTGTTCCTGAGAAAGCAGGTTGGGCACAAATTTCGCTGCCATTCTATGCAAGCCCAAATCCTCCTTTAAAATTGCATGTGCAAAATCTTTACTGATCCCAACCTCGTCACCAATTTCCTGCACCATCAAACGATGATCCTCCATTATCAAGATCCGCACTTTCTCGAATAACAACTGCATTGTGGCTTGTTGACAGCCTCTCAGAACGCTGGTCACTCTCCACCGATGTGCGGCCATCTTTGAACCTGTTGTACCATTCTTTTATTTGGGTAACACCCATGGCATTGTTACCAAAAGCCTGTTAAATTTTGTGAATTGTTTCTGCTTGGGTATCTCCAAGCTTTTGGCAAAACTTGATGTAAGATCGTTGCTCCACATGTTCCGTCATCACGGACGAAATGAAAATGCGGAGTAAGTAGTACAGCACCTCAGACACTGGCTACCTGACAGCAACTGACATATCCAGCAAGCCCACCAAGAAGCATGCATGCGCATGAAGGCATGCGGCTCCACTATGCACACTTTTGCCTCCCTAACATCATTACTTCCCATGGGTAAAAATAAAATCGGATACTTTTTTCGACAGAACTCGTATGCCACAGATAAACAGAAACTGCATACAAATGAATTCTGAGGTTACACTTAATCTTTGTTACTGGAAAAGTTAGATGTGAGAGTTGGAAAGTTTTAGGTTCTAGAAAGTAAACCACACCATAGAAAGAAAAACTAAGAATGCTATCTGGATTTGAAGAGTCAATGTCCATATTAGCAAAAGGTGATAGTCTACTGTAAATAGTTTTTAACATATTAACCACTTTCCCATTAGTGGATTTAGAGGAAAACTGTAAAATTCACTGAATGCAGACCCTACAGTATAATTATCTGCAAGGTACCTGGAACATCTAAAAGATTCTTTTAATGCTGTAAAATTAACCAAAGCCAAGTATTTTCACCTACGTTTTCCTTTTATCTTTTTATACATTATATTGTCAAATCTAGTTTTAATGCTTCTTTTTTAGAGCCACACGCATTTTAATATACGCAGGGGTCACAGGCCTGCTTGTCCTTAATGATCTATGGATAATCTTGCCACTAATTGGCGTGCTCCATGCATTAATTAAGTTCAGAGTTTGCTTTTCTTTTTAAATTACTGTAGTTAAACCACATCAAAGAAGAAAAAAGAAATGTAAGCAACGTAAAAAAAAAGCAAAATTATTGAAGGTCCAACAAAAAAAGAAGAAAAATAAATAAGATGTATGTTTATAGAACAATGTTCTAATAACAACCATAAGATCAGCTGGAGAAATGCGATCCTTGTGAAGGTTTTAATTTTCAAGTCTCAGTCAGTTTTTTCTTGTTGTTTTTTTACAATTCTTAACTGGTTTAAAGAAGTTTTACAACACCAAAGTTTTCTGTGGAAAAGAATCTCCTCCTTTCTTCAGTTTCATTGAATCCTGGCCCCATTATCAGAGACCAGTTTGATCTCGTTTATTTAAAATATCAAACCATGTGCAAATAAAAGCACATTGTATTAGTCTGTGAAGTGAACTAAGTTAACCCTTCCCCCAAAAAACCTGTTTATTAACTCTTTAAACCAGGTCTGCTTCTCGCAAACCCACTGCTAACAGGGAAGCCCACAGATGGATACATGTAAATGTTAAGTTGTTGAGAGATCTAGAATATTTTAAGAAAGCTCTGCTTATACCAACATAGCATATGCCTTATGAATAAATAAATAATAAAACAAACAAGTGATTTTATTATTTTTTTTGTGAAAAGGAATCATAAGCCCCATTATTTTACTGATTGGTTAAATATGAGTCAATTATTAATAGATAACAAACAATATCACTCATTAAACTTTAATAGTAGTGTTGCTGAAACAAAGAAATCCATTTTACTTATTACATTCTGCTGCTGCATAATCTAAAAATTCAAAATTATTCCAGGAATTAGAAAATATACATTCATACATACTATAGTCACACCTTTAAAAAAAAATCTCATGTCATTCCTTAATCTCGGCTTCTTTTTAAACTTACATGTAATGAAGAAAGAATTTTCTACAACTTTAATGAAACAAAAATGTAAAAATTAGAATTCAGTTCATACTTCACTAAGCCCATAAATCTACATAAATGGCTGTGATAACAAAACACTAAACATGCTGAACCATCTGGCCTATGCAAACTTGGTGCACTTCCGAAGCATCTTTATGACAGGACTAAAAAAGACATGGCACAAGAAATGGTATACAACCATCACCGCTTGCACAAGCCCTCTAATTTCCTCTCAAAAAACAAAAAAAAAAAAAAAAGGTGAAAAAAATTTGGTTTTCTGAACTACCAGTTGGTACTGTACTTAGATTTAGTACCCATATACTTTCATGTTCTAAAAACTTCACAGTAAGACACTAAAATATCCTGGATACTGTATTTACGTGCTTATATCCTTCGTATTCAGAGATCATAAAAAGATACTAGAATATTGTGGGTACTGTATCTAAATACTTACATCCTTAGTATTCAGAGATCATAGTAAAATATTTGAATACTCTGTGTACCATATCTACATTCTCATGTCTTCAGTATTCAGATATCATAATTTGACACTAGAATACCCTAAGTATCTCTATATATGTACTTATGTCCTCAGTATTCAGAGTTCAGGACAAGACACCAGAATAATCTGGTTACCACATCTAAACTATTATGTCCTCAATATTCAGATATCATAGCTAGACAACAATTACATTTTTATGTCCTTATTGTTCAGAGATCACTACAAGACACTATAATACCCTAAATACTCTATCTACGTACTTACATACTCATACCATATCTGGATTCTCATGCCCTCAGTATTCGGAGATCACAATAAGATACTAGGTACTGTATTCATGTACTTACATCCTCATCAAGCTTAGGAAATGATATGTCCTTAGAGCAATCTACTATATCCAAAGGTAAATCTGGGTTAAGCTCTTTTACACAAACAGGTGAAAGATGCAAAAAAAATCCCTACTGAAGAATAACTGGCTACACGCCAAACCACACATCCATATAGAAAGAAATCAGACAGATACAGCAAGGTGAAATAATCACCTTGGATCCCAAATCAAAGGGTACTAGTACTCCCCATGAATTACCTATATGCTAGGCTCATGTCAGAGTAAAAATACTAGCCAAACTGTATCATACACATTTGCCTATCCACATTTTACACTAAATGCATAAATATTCATGCAAACAAAATTCAAAATATGTTATTCATATGTTCATATTATGTTGCAAGATCATTTGATCATATTTCAAATCTAAAAACAGTCATTTTCACATTTAATACCTTTCAAAAGAAAAATCCTTGAACTAATTCCTGTTGTACTGACAGTATTTTTTGTCCTAGATTTCACAAGCCATAAGGGTTGCTTCTTCCTTAGACCTAAAGCCAATGAACCAGGTTTGCATTCAATTATTTTACAATAATTATGCAACTTCTATGAATCAAAATTGTCAAAATAGATTCACTAATAGCTTAAGTGCACATTTTTGTTTATCATCCATATTAAAGATGAAGTACAGATCACATGCTACAACCCTTCAGAGTTGGTCTGTTGAGATAAACTACTTTATATCACTAGCAGATATATAAAGTGTCTCAGCAAAATGTCTGCCACCTCTTACTAACAGCAATCCAAGAAGACTGGCAATTAATGTTCATGAACCAAACAAATAAATTCATGCAAGACTCTTTATTATTCCATTAGAGAGCTCCACTAAGCTATGGTTGTGTGTGCAATGACTAAGAACTGTTCATAAGTATTTTTTATTTTTTTCCAATATTGTTAAATAGTTCAAGAAAACTGACTCAAGGTCACCTGTCATGCATCCTTCCACACAATAGTGGATTTAATGTATTTGCTAATTTTCCTAGAAAAAAAAAATTCAATCAACCTATTTTCTTCTTTACACCTTGGCCTGCAAAATATCCCACTGTGGACCTCGTTCTCACATTTTCAAGTTTTGCTTCATTTTAAGGTCTGACTATGGGGTAAATCAGCTGTTCAGCTGGCTAAACCGTCTTCTCACTTCACCAAGGAGAGCAGGACCTGCACAGATATTTATTTTAAAACAAACAAACAAACGATGATTAGCAATTGGGTCACACAAGTAAAATAAGCAACATTTATAAGAGTGAATAAAGAAATAAAGAGGAAAAGAAAAGAATCAAAAGTTATTTTCTTATTGTAGATTTACCTGAACAAGCAGAATGACAGTCTGGATTCATGTTAGAATATGAGTAATATTAATTCCTGACATGCTGCAGTTCTACTGGCCCACCTCCCTGAGTAATGGGTGGGGGGGGGGAGAAATGGGTATGAGGGGAGGGTTCAGCAGCTGAGAACCTGGTTGCCACATCTGGCGAAGAGCAGCTTCATTACATTGATTAGCATCATTGTTAAATACTAAAGGTCAGAGAATGTACACAAATAGAGTTTTAACTTATTACAATTTCAAACTTAGCCTCCTCCCGGCTCGCTCATCACACCCCCCCCCCTATCAGCAGATGTTTTTCCGGATACTTTTTCTTCTTTTCTTTTTGGAGGGGGTTGGTGTTGTTTACTTAATGTTGGCTCAAATAAATTAGAGAAATAAGGGGTGGGAAGGGGAGGAAGCAAGGAAGAGAGAGAGAGAGAGAGAGAGAGAGAGAGATAAATGCCAAAAAAAAAAAAAAAAAAAAACTCCCACGATGATGATGATGATGGTGGTGATGAGGAGGATGATGATAGCATTTGCTAATTTAAACAAACTACACTGTGTGGCATTTAAAACTTCCACTCACCAAAGCCTTGCCACTGCCATTAGTCATAATTTTTATGCTGTTGTCTTGGAAAATTAATCTACGTTTTCAGGTTTATTTCTCCCTGACCAGGTATCAAACCAAAATCTCCCTCCCCTCTCCGACCCACTCCAAAACATAGGATGACTAAGGAACGAGGAGAAAGAAAAGAACTCTATTAAACTTCATCAGTTGGAAAAAATAGTAGAAAAATAACAAACAAAAACTTTCTGATTAGAACCTCAGGAATATTTGGTAAGATTCTGTTATTCAGTTTAAAGATTATATGCAGTCATCCCTCAACCTGAAAGTGACTGCTGTACTACAATTCCTCATCACAAGTGAATAAGTTATTTTTCAATACCTATTTCTGAGCCACAGTCTCTACTCAAACTCATTAGATGTGACAAAAAAAACAAATTTAAGGTTCTTTTAAATTAGTCTAAAGACATGTGTAGTATTGTTTTATTTCTAAAATCAATGATCAGGTGATAATGCTTCCAACTTGTTTAAACAAAATTCTCTTCCAAATTTTTATCATAACAATCGGAGTAACTATTATTTTCACATAAACTTTCTGATTTCACAATTTTATGCTTACACTGCCCCATTCTCTTATGACTTTGTAAATAAAACCTGGCATTGGTTCAGACTGCTGGAAATCCAAGGACTGCATTAAAGAAAAAGTAATGCTTACTTCATCTCTAATGACTAAAAGAATTTAACATTGACATTTATTTCTTTCCTTTCACTTGTAACTCTGAATAAACAGTTTTTTTTTTAGTTCTACATGCAGCCAATTGACTAAAGATGACTGTACATCCAGTATATAACAAACAATGCTATCCATCTCAAAGAGAAATCTCTTGATTTTTCCCAGAAATTTTTCAATTTGTGAATGAGAATAACTTGTGGTAGAGACTTCAAATTTGTCACTGATGTTTATCATATTATATGTTAAGCAAATTTTAAAGATAAAAGTTTTTAGAATTATCCTGCATTTCTATACTTTCCAAAGCTTAATCAAAGCCTGCAAAACAACAATACAAACAAAAACAAAAAAGTTATAGCTTAACAGATTTATAAATCCTCTATCCTATATATAGTTTGTTAAATAATATAAAATATTTTTATATTATACAGTAAATATTGTATTTTGCAAACAACAAAGATTAAGGAAAAAATGCATATGCCCAGAGTAACCCAAGCAAAGAATGAAGCTCATCTAGAACTTTGGCAAGGAAGACCAAAAACTGGTAGTGATGGGCAGAAATCTTGGCCAGCTCTAAATAGTTTTAAAATGCTGTCATTACTATTGCTTTGCTGACATCATCTTCACGATCATATTTCCCTTTTCAATAATAAGTGAAAATAGTTCTAATCACAGTCACTTTTCTACATTTCACAAAAGGCTTTGTCATGCAATGTGGAGAAAGCAGGAAGCTTAAGTGTGTACATTTCTATAGTTAGTTTGATCCATAATAACAAAAAAGGCAGGAAAGAATTTTCCAAGAAGAATTAAAAAAAACTATCTTTTTTATCAGAATCTGTATGCTACAGCAGTTTATTCAGTTGGGGTGTGAGGAAAACAAATTTTAAAAAATATGAACAAAATTCCACAAAATCTGTAGTTCAACTTTCCCAACATAAAAAGTCAGCCATAGGTAATTTCATAACCCAGTTGCACTACATGAAAATCCATTTTTTCCAAAAACTTAAATCTCAATAAGGTTAGCATGGAAAATTAAAGAAAATTCACTTGATCTTCTCAATTGGGAGAATTTAATTTTAAGTAGATTTGGTATAGTACATAGATGAATACCTACCTCCCTTACCAAACAAATTCTAACAATATTAAACATGAAATTATTGTCTTCTCTTTATTCAGAATAAATCCAAGGCATTTATAAAGATGAGATCGAAAGCCTCATATATGTAGAAACCCGTAAATTGAAAAAAAAAAGGAGTTATTTAAAGGGTCATATATCTAAAAGGTTTGCAGCTATGAAGAGTTCCTCATGTCATAGACAGATTTATGTCTGTAGTGGGATTTCTACCTTTTCAAAAAACTAACAAATGCCAGTCTCCAGAAATTGAGGATTCACCTCTTCTTGACTTACTGTGGGTTTTTTCACCACCTATTAATCATCCAGTGAGCTATTATTCAAGTAAGTGTATCATTTATATACAGTAATAAATGTACCTGGAGAAAAACGAATTTAACATACAGTCACTTTTGATGTGTAGTACAGAATTTGTAATGAATGGACACTAATTAAACACGATCAATTATTCATTATATATTGATCAAAGCAAGCAATTTGTTAAATTTTTTTTTAAAACATTGCTCACAATAGTTTGAAAAATTTAGAAACCTAATTTTGTAAAGTAAATGAATAAATCTTTTTTTCCACTCTTCTCATGTAAGACAAACATTAACATAGTAGCTGGTGAGAATTAGTCTGAAGTTGTCAAAACACTTTCTTTTTTGAAAGCATTTCAGTATCTTCAGCGATTTAAATAGCCAACTTATTGCATCATTAAAAAATATGATTTCTTTTCCAAAATTTAAAAAGTACATATAGATAAACAGTAATAGAAATAGTTAATAATTATGGAAACAGAAAAAAAAAACAACTGGATATAAAATGTAAATAACACATTATAGAATTACATCTCATGTGTAAAAATGAAACTCTCCATAATACAATCATGTAGTACACCATAGTCAAGGAAGAAAGCCCAAACTCTTCAGAAGTGATGGTAAGCACCACTGGGCATGTCCTCTATGTGACAGACAATGAACCAGTAGCAATCTTGCAAATGACCAGCTGCAAGTATGAATGTTAATGTTTCTTCAAGAACAGTAAGATAGATATTAGTATGAAGTAATCTCATTGGATGTGTAGCTGTCCAAAAATGTTTGCTAGAAGAGGCAACCAAATGGCAAGGCTGAATTGGGTAGCAGAAATGAGACAGTGAGATGACCAGACCTGGATAAAAAATGCTCTTTACAGATGAGGCCAAGTATGAACTGGTTGGCAACAATCAAAGGTAGATCAAGGAACAGTATAATAGTCAGTGTGCAACAGCTACAGTAAAGCATGGATGTGGATCAATGCAAGTGTGGGACAGCATATTAGCCAAGAATGTTGGATATTTGCATAAAATTGAAGATTTACTGACTGCCAACACACACAATCAGATTCTCATCCATCATGCCATTCCCTCAGAAAGATATATTATTGGTCAAGGATTAATTTTCCAATATAATAGTAACCACAAGCATGCAGCCAATGTGGTGAAAAACTATCTGGAATGTAAAGAGGTTCTGATAGAACACTTACACAGATGCCTTCACTTGCACAACATCCTGATATGAAATTGAGGGTTATGTGACTACTGTGAGAGTCAAACAGCAACCAAACACCTTGATGAATTGTGACAATAGCTACAGAACATTTGGAGCAACATTTGACAGTCATACAATGATAACCTGTATGGGAGCATGAAACATGGTGTCATGTTATATACAAAGCAAAGGGGTTCACATACCTAATACTAATGCACTGTGTAATGTATTCATGTTTTTTCTATATTTTCTTTATTAACGCATATATATCACTCAATTGCAATTACTCATTATTTATGCATTTCCTTTGTATGGTTCCATAATTATTTTTATTTTCAATAATGTATGTGTGTATTTTCCTTTTCAAGGCAGCTTTAAGTTAATAAGTAGTAAACATGTATAGAAATGAATGTACAGTTCTGTCCAACAAAGGTTAACTAAGTGCTGAAATCTCAAGAAAACTGAAGAACCGATTTCTCCAAGCCAAGTTCTTTCACTTCTGGTTTTGTTGTGGTGTGTTTTTTTTGTCTAGTATCTTAAGGATGGCCGTGTCTAGAGAGAGAAACTTGTCAGGAACTGGCTGGTGTCCTGAACATTTTGATTTAGCAAAGTTTTCTTGCCAATGGAAACAACTAATTAATTAAAGTCAGATTAGTTTTGAATGAGTTTGCTACAGTCTAATTTTATAGGTTCTCCTGTTTCAGTATATGTTCTCACGTTAAATTTGCTGGGTTGTACAAGATAATTCCCACATAAATGTTAACTGCATTTCTAATTCAGGGTGTTTCCTTACATATACATGATTTATAGCTATTCAAAAGAGACACTCCCATTTACTCTGCAGTTCTTTTTAGGACCTTAGAAGTAGCTTCATCATTATTATATTTTAATAATTATTACTATAAATTTAACAGAAATATTTTATGAAAAAGAATAAACTTTAGAAGAAAAAAGATAAAGTATTACATCAATTTTTTTTTAAACTAATAAGCATTCCCTGGAGGGGCAAACTATGCTGCTCTTTTGCAATTGTGATACTCAGGCCAATAGGTTCACTTTTCCTTAAAAGTAGAATGAAGCTAAAGCATCCACAGAACACCTGTATGGACAAGATAGCATGATTAAACTTATAGTTGGTCATCAAAAGTGAACAATAACTAGGTGTAGAAAACCACTCAGACTCAAAGAACTAATGTAGCAGGAAAAGACCAAAGTATCTACCAGATTTTCTAAGGTTTATGACGACATTCCAAGGAATTGTTTAATCAAAGGAAAGCTAAACCTAAAGCTCTGTAGCCTATAAACCACATCACACTAGCAGGCTTCTTGTTCTGCCTATCACATGGATTCACTTTACTTTAACCCTGAAGTAGTTATGGGTGGTTAAACAGAAACAAAGATGTTGTTCATCTCAATGAAGTTGGAGAAAGCTCTGTATTAGTTCAAGGATCATTTCATGTAGCTGTCTCTGACAATTTGTTGTTACTCCTTGGTTTGTTTCAGTTTAACATAAACTGTGATAAAACGCAAACAGGCAAAAATGAAGGCTCTGGACAGCTAACCAAGCATATCGTTGGTTGGTGTACACAGTGCTGCTGTCTTAAGCATTTGTCAACTTGTGTTAAGTGCACAAGAAAATTATTGATTGTACCAGAGAGCTGATCTCGGAACTGCTCTTTCAAAGTGAAATTACTTTGATGTTACATAAATGACAAAAACCTCTCAAATGACATTAAATTAATTAGTTTTCTCTCGTGCACTTCTTCTGTTTTCATTGTTGTTGTTGTTGTTTCTAATTGTCTTGTTTCAGTGAAATACATGAAACAGATGAAGGAAGTTTTATGAAAGAGAAAACCATTAATGAAAAATTAAATTGAAAAACAAAAAGCCAGTTTTTAAAGCAATAAAATAACTGCTGGTGACTCAAGCAGGACTGCACTGTATGACCAGTAAAAAAGTGCAGTATGACATCTAATGCCAGATCTGCAAATATTTATATTTCAGGATGAGCCCTAATGTAATCTTTTCCAATGGCATTTATATATATCAACAATTCTAAATGTTTAAAGATACAGGTAAAAACCAAGTTTATTGATTTAAACTTTATTATGAATCCAACATCTCAACTTAGCACAGTTTCAAATAATCAAAATACAAACTTTTCTTCATCCTTGGATCCTGATGATGATGATGATGATGATGATGATGATGAGTGATACACTCTCCTCACAAAACAGTTCACTGAGTGCTGCAAAAAGAAGCAAATGTTTGCTGCAGGATTCCCGAACTTGTCCATGGTACAGTCAATTTTTATTTTCAGTCTCATATTAATGGTTCATCAGAAAGGCATCACCATTGCTTCCAATGTTCACTGCTGAGTGATTTCGAGCATACACTGTGAATTTCCATTATATACATTTTACAGCATCATCAATAGGTCAAAACTAGAAAAGATCCATGTTTGGTAGCCAATCAAACATGGATTTTAAATATAAATGATAAAACCTTTCCAAACCAACTACAATGACAACTATTTTTAAATTTTACTATTTATGGTTTGCTAAGAATATTGGTGTATAAACAGAAAAGTTTGTGCAAATTTATTCAAGTTCACAGAAAAACAACAACAAATTTCTGTTTACATTGAGTCTGAATGTGTGTGCCCATTAATAACAAAATCTGTTGTTATATCATAAGAAGTGAGCAGAAACTAAGATGCATTTTATAAATTATTAAAGAAAAAATTAATACTTTATTGAATAAAAATGTAAATAACAGCTATTAATAACATTATAATGTTGCAGAACTAATCCTTTCTGAATGAAAAATGAAAAAATAAAAAAATACCTGTTCACCTGCATATGAAATAAAATAATTATGTTTGTCGGTTGCATTAAATTTTCATAAAATTTCAAGTTAAACCAGTAAACAAAATGACCACCAGATGGCATTTTAAAAGCCCCATGGTCCCAAAAGACTGGTGAAGTGAGAATCTAAGATCTAATAAAATAATTACTTGTTTCAACGCTGACTTTTTCTCTTTTTTTTTTTGCTGAATTTACTGATGATAAATACTTTAATGTATTCCATTTGATTTACTACTTCAAACTAGAACGAGTCTTGTACGTGGCACAGGAGCGATTAAAAACAGTTGTGTTGCTTTCGTTAATTTGATTATGAAATCAAAATGGTTTTCCACAGAAAAATTGTTTGGCAGAGCAATTTAATTTCTGCATCTGGTGCTTGAAAAATAATAAAAGAGGAGAAAAAAATAAGATAAAAGAACATACAGCAAGCACAATCAATGGAAAACCAGTCGGAGAAAGAGTCACCTGGACATCACAGCCATACTGCCACTGTATAGAAAATTTCCAGCTTAGTTTGTGGTGAACTGACTGACTTCCAGTGTTATTCTGGGCCTCACTATCAGTTTCTCTTTACTGTTTAGCTATAAACTTGCTGCCCCTAAATCAGTTACCTTAAAACCTCATTGTCCCACTAGCTTCCAGGAGAAGGAAAAACCCCTTGAGCCCTATTCTTTAAGCTTTTATCTAAAAAAAAAATAAATCATCAAAATTCCCATACTCAAACATATTTTGAGGTGAGGACATTTTAATAAAATGAAAATTTCCATACTCAAACATATTTTGAGGTGAGGACATTTTAATAAAATGGAGTCTGAGAAATAACTACAAAATGTTGTTCCTCAATAGTCTCTCCTTGTACCAATTCTTTGGGGTAGTTTTTGCAGTTAAGTTAAATAATTTCCTATTTTTGTGATCATTTTAACTGATGTCATGAACACAGTAAACAAATTACTGTATGTAGACTTGAACATATTTGCCTCAGCAAATGATGGCAGAGACAATGAATTCTGTTGGACAAACAGCTGTATGTATAGTTTCTCTCCTGAGACAACATCAGATCTCATCATTCAGGAAACATTTACACCAGCATGGAAATTCAGTTTCTCTGGTCTAAGCTCTCACAGGATAAATGCCTATGGGGAGCTATAAATGAGGGAATCTAGATGACCAAGAGAACTAACTCCATCCACCAATTCTTTCTAATTCACTTCATGGTAGAAACAGGGGAAGCAACTTTGACAAAGATTCAAATTAGATGGATTAGCATGATTCAAAAGCCCAAAAGCATAGCATTAGGTCTAATGCTTAATTTCAGATGAATATATTTTATATAGGAAAAAAATCTATAGTCATTAGTTTGCTTTGAGTGGCTAAAACCACATTTTGATAAAGAAAATTAAAAATGATTAAGGCTACGATTTTGTCATTGTTATTTTTATAAAATTCATAGCAAAGTGCAGAAAAAAAATCCATATGGAATGATCACCAAATAGCATAGTTTTAACTATGTCAATATGCACAGGAACTCCAAAATTGTGCATCAAAACCAATAATATAAACACTTGTTTTTGACCAGTGACAAGTTTAACTGTTACTTTAGAATACAAAATGGTTTTCACAATGCTGAAATGAGGTTGTCATCCTTGATTCCATGTCTGTCATCTCACAAAACATCTTTCTAAAGGAAAACAATTTCTTTCAGTCAGCAATGTTAACAGGCACTGATATACTCATCAAAGCAATTACAGCCAGATTTGGAAAGTGATCTTATAAGTTACACCAAAATGTAGCTGTTCAAGCACTTTTTTCATATCAGAAACTACACTGATACTGCTACTAAATTTGGCTTTTGCCAAGATATTGTCTTCAAACAATGGAAATATCGAAATCACATAAAATACATTTAGTGATGCAATTCCTAGATACTTAGATTGAGATTACATACTTGCAATGCTTTGAAAATATGGCAGCATGTTGAAAAAGTAAACAGAACCTGTCTTGAATCTAGATTTTGATTTTATTGCTATTATGTGTCACTGAAAGGTTTTGCTCACCTGGTAAGATCAACCAAATCGTTTGCTACCTTGTGTGATCTGATTTCTGGTTTTTTGTAAGCAGTTAGAGTTGACATTATTCTTAGAACAAATTATTCTATTACTGTAAAATCTTCTCTTATTTATGATGATCTATTTAAGTTGACTACATCTTCAACTGCTGAATGATAGCTTCACTCACATACCACTTCAAAGAAATTCATGTAAAGCTGGAGATGGTTGGCATAAAAATGGACAGCTTCAAACCATGTTGCGATTACCAGCAAAAATGGTATAATAGGTACTTTCTGCTTGTGACTGATAGAATCATGCTTTGTGGACAGGGCAGGCAGCAAATACCTGTTTAATGGCAATGACAAGTTTACTTTTTTCCAACCATTTTTCATTGACTATGTTAAGACGACGTGTGGTGCTGACTTGCACTGCACACTTCGATACTCCATTACCAGATTTTGGTCATATATGTAACATTGTTACTGAAAAGGGCAGTAATTTTATCAAAAGGAATTCCATATTTCTGAACTGTTTCCATCAGTGTTTGACTCAATTTTAAAGTTTAGATTTCTAAACAACAATCTATTAAAAGAGGCTTAAGTTCCAAACTCCTTTTCACTTTTTGTCTGAAAAGTAGTAATATACCACTGCCACAATATTTATAACAAAGCAACCTCCAGCATCCAGCATTTCATATTTTGATAAGTACATTTTTCAAAGAGATTTCCATAGCCAGACTCTAGGAGTAGAGTAAAATATTAATGGTGCAAAAAGGTTATATGTTAGTAAACTTCTGTTCTGTCTCGTTTAAGTGAAGCATTATAATTATGCTGATTATGGCTTTTTTTTTCTTTTGCTAAATCCATGGGAATATTATATGCTATACAACATTCCACCACTCCCAAGAAATGTTCCCTTTTGATATATTTTTCACTCCTTTGCTCAATAATGGTGCACTTGCTGTTGACATTTGCTTTTTCTTTGCTTCCACTTAACTCATTAGCCTGCTTGCTCATTTAGCTGCAAATCTTACTGGCTAACTGACCTACAGAACTACATGTGTATACTCCATGCATATGCATCCATCCAACTTATACAGATTTGTATTTTCAATGCATGACGCATACAGCCTTTATTCAAATTCGAGCCTCATCTATAAATCCTTGCTTATTTTCTTCCATCCACTCTTCTTTTTGAAAAAATCAATACAATAAAGGTACAAAGTTCCTTTTTATTTTCAGAGCTGATAATCAGTCAAAGAAAAATAGCACCTAAAATTCCCAATTTATCATATTAAAATTTTCAAACTACTTTTTTTTGTTATAACTTTCCCTAAGAAAAAAAAATTATACTTTTATATTGGCAGCAATTTCCGGTTTTGACTAACTGCAATGTCGATAATAGGGACCTCAGAGAGTGTGTACCTTTGTACCATCTATTGTGTGTGTGGTGGGGGGGGGGAGAGGTGCTGGAAATTAAACTCCTAATCTCTAATGTTGGTTTATTGCACTACTTGTCTCACAATGAATGGGGTTTATTATCGGAAGGAAATTTAAAAGGGAAACATGAAAAGATCCAAGTCAATTGCAATATTCCTTTTACTGAGCAAACAAAGACCATTGAAAGTTGTGTGACTTCACCATGTTTTAGTTCAAAATTAGAGGATGCCACCTTGTGTATATCTGAGTCTCATTTGGTGACCATTGTATAAGTGGAGTTGATTAAATGATGCCAAAACAAAAGAAAAGAATGACATATACAATAAGTGAAAGGGCCATTTTCATGGATGATACTATAATATTTAACAAGGACAGGATTCAGAAAAGTATGAAAGATGACTAGGTTTTGAGGATGAGAAAAGATAGCATAGAGAGAGGATTGATGTATGAATTTAGAAATTCTTGGCTTAAAAGCTTCCACAGAGAAAAAAATCCTGATTGTTTTCTTTAATTTATTTATTTTATCTTATTTTTTCAAACAATTTGTCACACATTCTGGCTATTTCTGCTTGGACATGATTATGAAATAATCTTGGGAACTTGAGGAAAACATGGCAGTAGACTGACTCAATGATGAATGAAACCTGGGGAACTTTGAAACAAAAAATGTTCAGAGAAGCATTTCGCTGAGGTAAGTGATACAATGGAGAGAATTCTGCAAACTAGATTTGGAAAGACTTGCAACTTTGTGAGCCATGAATGAATGACTGGTTCACATTGATCCAAAGAAATACTGATCCAATCGGAGAACTGTGAACTTGGGTAAAACCTTCCACAGGGTAAGCATCTCAAATAAAAAAATGTAGTGATATTTTTTATGTGGTAGTCTTGATTACTGTGTAACAGTCACCAATAAAAAATTCAAATGTTTCAGCTAAGTTTGTCAGAAACTTTCATATAAAATGTAGTAGCCATATTTTGATGGGTAGTCAAGCAATGTATAAATTAATTTTATGACTTTACAAAGATGTGAACTTTAGCCAAAGAAGCTATTATTGCCAGTGCTGAAGTAGTGTTATGTGTAACCTATCATAAAGCCATGCCTTTGCAAAATATAAAACTGAACAAATATTTGGTTTACATCTTAATTTTCAATTTAATAGAGGAACACATTCTTAAGAATGCATACTTGAGTTGTGAAAAGTTTCATTTTATTTGATTACATATTTGTCTTCAGAAATTAGATTTATTCCCTTCCACCATATGCCACTTAAGTCTCTATCATGCAAAAGGCCTTAGTGCTTGGGTCTTTCTTCTAAAAATGAAGATTTTAAAGTAAATTTTAGTCAATAAGTTTTCTATTATAAATTATGTTTGTACAAAAATTACTTATTTTTCTTATTCAGGAACAAATTATTAGTTGCTTTAAAAAAAAAGAAGAGAGAAAGGGCTGGTGAAAAAACTGAAGCTAAAAGATGAAATGTATAAAGAGCTTCAATCATTTCAATTCCAGAAATTAAATTTTCTTGACTATACAAGCATTACTTCAAAAGCTCATTTGTTTGTAAAACTGGAATTAGATATATTTATCGTTAACTTGCACTACATTATGGATAGTTTAGCTTTACAAAAAAACATGCAAGACTAGGAGTCTGACAAGGTTCATAATTTCATCCTGTGTGGTAGCAAAGATAAAGAAACCTCAAAATTTTGTTTTCTTGTACATTCTTCCATTTTCTCTTTTCAGTCTGGCTGAAGTGAAATCAGCTCTGATGTTATACTTCATAAAAGTTTGGTGGTTATAAGGAGTCAGAAAGCTATCACGGCATATGCAAGACACCTTCCAAGGAAGAGAAAAACATTTTAACTCGATTTATATCAACATGCGAACAAATTCATCATTAGAATAAACAGAAAACAACAACAAAACAATACTTTATAACACCAATCCATGCCTAAATTTTATCCAGCCATGAATATAAAAACATGAAACTTTCAATAGGGTTTTCAAAAAAAAAGAAGAATAAAAGTGGCAGTAAGAAAATGAATAATGAATTGTTATTTTACAGAAAGAGATTCTGAGGTAGCATAACAGAAAATCTTAACTACACAATGAGTGTGTCTTTAGAAAGATGAGAGAAACAACGGATTATCACAGTTGGTACAGAATAACATGATTGTGCATCATTAGCAACAAAACTATAATAGATAAGCAGACTTACTTTGCCAAGTTGTCACCATGTCATTACAGACTGAAGATAAACTGGCCATCTTCCTAGAGAGATTGATAACCTTATACAAAGCGAATTCCATTAAAAATGGAATGACCAATATTAGTTGGCAAAAACCATCTGCATAAGATTTATGGAAAATAAAATATTTTTGATATCTTACTTTAACAGTTATCGTTTTTATTCTTTATCCTACTTTGTAAAGTGGAAACTGTAAGTGAAGAAACAATAATTGTCTTAGTTTCTTCATTTCAGTTTCCAAGGCATGTGTTACTGGTTCCTGGAAAAAAGTCTATTATTGCTTTTGTGTTTTAGTTCAAATATTACTTTCAAAAGTAATCAAACATATCTTATGTTAAAGAAAAAACCCTCAAAATATCTACCCTCAAAACCAATATAATGCAAAATTGATTATTTAATGTGAGAAATTCAGTGACAAATCTTAATTAAACTGTCACCTTCAGTGAAGTGGACAATTTATGGAATTACAGGTGGGAGAGAGAAGAGAGCCATTGAAATATTTCTGAAGATGATATATCAATTGAACAAGGAATAGCAGTTCAACCATAAGAAAAAATTACATACACCTTTTACTTAACCGAATACATTATTTTGGTATTTAAATTGTGGGAATCATAGCAATGTGTCACTTCCACAGGGTTTTTTTTTTTAGTTTTCATACGAAACCAGTATACCAACCTATGTGCAGATGTGTTCCCAGCACTGGAGCTTTCAAAAAGACAGGTGATATATTATGGCTGATAGAACCAGCTTTGTACCTACTGGTCTAAATCTGACCAGAGACATGAACCCTAAGAGATCCGGATAAAAGGAAAAGGCAAAGGACAGAGAAAATTAGAATAAAGATGTCTTGCAGATGACAGTAAGGATGATCAAACAATGAAGGAATTGGGTGGGATGTGTAAAGGAGAGGTCAGTCTTAGAATTGTGTTAAAAGGTAAAATGGGAAGGAGAGATGTAAAAACAACAGGAAACAGCCAACAAAGAAAGAAGAAAAAAAAAACAAAATAAAACAATCTGGAAGAACTTTGTATATAGAAAAAAAACTTGAATGTCAGGTAGTTAGGAGAATAATATGTCAGGAAGGAGAGAAGAGCATTAATAATACAAGATGGTAGAAAATAATTATGGTTTATGTATCCCTCCCAGTAGAAAAAATATCAATAAATAATAAACTTTTTCAATCATATATTTAAATATTTACAAGTTTTCATAAGTAGTAGTCATCCCCACCCTTGACTAAGGTGTAGCAGCTTTGGACAAAAACAAAAAGGCTCAATGAGATTCACTGCCACATTTTTGCTTCTGGATGGCAGCAGTATCAGTATGGACATCTGGTTCTACTTCCATCAACCCTGACCAACATGGAGGCACTATAGTGGCTGGTGGAAGAAAGGGAACCCCTCCCTATCAGCACAACAGCCAATTAATGAAGAAAAAAATATTTTACAAAAATTCAAGTTGCAGCACAATGTATAAAGATCCAAAGATCTGATGAAAAACCAGTAGGTGGTAGCTGTCTGAGCTTGTGTGTGTGTGTGCTTGAGTACTTAACATTGTTGACTGATCAGATCAGAATAATAGAGAAAAGATTTAAGATACCATAGCAACAACATCCCTTACCTCAAAGAATGTAAATTACAATGCTAGGCACATGTGCACTTCACAGAAACATATCCACTCAACTGTAGTCTTTTTTATTTAACCACAGATGTTACATTTTCTTTAGAAAATCATTATGAATTTAATGCAAACCCTTCACTTTCCTTGACAAACAGTGAATGATCATTAAAGCATTTAAATAAAAGTGTTACTAAAGAAAAACAGAAAAGTGTACTGCCCAGAAAGGAAGTCCAAGTTTGAGAAGTGAAACGCCTGAGGTTAGGGATTCATTCATTAAATACAGGCCACCAATTTAGTTAGAAAAATCTAGATTTTCCATTATAGGTCTAAATTGATTAATTCCAAATATATTTTCTAAATTGTGCAGTACATTTTTTTTAATGTGTGCAATTGTGATTTTTTTTTTCAATCTTATTTAAGGTAAAACATTCCTGAAATAAAAAAAAAAAAAAAAACAATGACAAAATAAATCCAGTTTTTAGATAAATGTGCAGGTAGGTATTTCAATGATGCAATCTTTTTGTTTTCCATGCAAATACACAGAAGAAAAAAAGTTTCAGTAACTATAAAAAAGCTTTTCCTTCTTATACTCTCTCTTTACGAAAAAAATCTTACATTATTATTTTCTGTCCAATTTTGGGCAGTTAGAAACTGAAATGCTATCTAAAAATGTTCCTACAGAATCAAAATTTCTTAATTTTATTTTTTTCTGACCTTTTACCAAAAAATGAAAGAAATATCAAAACAGCATTGTAACAAGACCACGATCTGACATCTCCAGAACACAGAGATGACATTAGAAATGATTTTACACAACTCCTACTGTATAACACTGCACAATAACATCAATCTATAATTTAAAAAAATAACAAACAAATAAATTAGTCAATTTTTTTGTCCATACTTCTAAAAAATAAAAATCTGATTTTTCATTGACAGTTAATTGCAATATTGTATTTTTTTTCAAATTATAAGGTTCTGACTTTCCACTTTATATGAAGTAGGGTAGTCAGTGGTAAGCCTACTGGACTACCAAGGCTGAAAGCCCAAGTTCAGTTCCTGGTCAGGGTTAGCTCAGTTTGGCATACCACTCTTTCATTATTTCTTCTCACTCTTATTTACCAGTTGGCCATGTGGGTTCCTTCCTACATCTGAAAATTAAGAGTTCTAAGCAGGGATTTTCCTGCTGGGCCACTCATGGCGCAAGATAGGTCAGTCTCCAGTGGGTAACCGAGGCACTTCAATTCCTCACCAGGGTTGCCTCCCATGTTGAGAGGTTAGCACTGTTGTAAAGTGGTACAATGGCAACAACAACAACTAGAGATAACTGTTACATCATTACCCTCTGAAACAAAGGTGCAGAAAATCTTATAACTCAAAATTTTGAACTTTTAAAAATATATTTCCACCATGTTTCTGAAAGTATTTAGTGAAGAGACAAATTTACTGGGAAGATCATTTCAAATACAATATCCAGCACTGTACATCTAAACTACTGGGACATCTAAACTGTCTAATTATGTCTCCTGAGTCTTACAGGAGTCAAATGTCACTTTCCCCTTACCTTTCAAAATCATAAAAGTTTAGCTCTGATATCTCAGAATGGCATATGTAGAGCTAGGTGATTTCAAGTAAAAACATTTCTCCAAGTGTAGTATTTTTTTTAAACGAGATAAAACCAGTCTCACACATTCATACAGCATTAAAGATGAGAACAAAAATAATACAAATTCAGTGTGTAAAAGATTAATAACTTTAAAACAATGTGTGTGTGTGTGCATGTGCATTTGCACACACGTGTGACATTAATCACTGATTGCACAAAGATATAACATTTAAATTATTTCCAAGATATTACAATATGTTGGTAACACTGACAGCTAAGCACTCAGCCAGATGATCCATCTTGGTACCAGCATCAACTCTGTAAAGGTCACAATGATCAGATCCCAAACAGGGAGACATTTAACTGTTTGTCGTGTGACAGCATCATGGGTCCATTTATCAGGAAGATAATATCCAAAGTATGTGCAATCATGTTTTGTTGTGGTGAAACATAATTGCATCATTGATGGAAAAGTATTTATAAAACAGAAAGCAACCAATTACTATTAGCCAAGTTCAAGCAACCGGACTTCAAGGCAAAACAAATTTCTGATGCTATAGCCACTTCCCTTAGACTGGCTACTTATAAATTATTAGTAACTTTTAAGAACAGTATTAGCTGGTGAAAAAGGAAGAAACGTGCAGAAACTTGCATTTTATTAATTTATGTCATTGGTGGATAAATAAAAAGTGAGAAAAAACAAAATTGAAGGTTTAATTTTCAGTTTCAGGTGCAATCTAAAAAACAAGGGAAAAAAAAACTTGATAAGCAGAAAACCAGAAAAGTAGAATAAATAACCTGAAAACCTAGTAAGTAGTGGAATAAGACACTGTAAATGTCAAAATACAGTTGGGCTGAGAAGACAAAAAGAGATACAATAGCAATAAAACTTGATGGCAAGTAGTGCATCCTTATTTTCATTTCTATGGCTGCTAAAAGTTTAACTTAGCTAAGCTAAACTGTACTTCTAGAGTACAAAAGCCTGACAGCAGAGAAACTCTAGTGGTCATTGTTCCTGTTACCACAACCAAACTACTGCATCAAGGAGGAAATAAAATTTGATTGGAAGAAAGGAAGAACAAAGCATTCCCCTTGGAGGTTCAACAAGGTTATCCATGAGGTTGCTAATGCTACTTGTGGTGGCTGGAGTGTAAGGTTTAGTAACAGCCATAGACTAAAACCATCCAAATGTTGTGACAAAGGCAACATGCACACAAATTAGCCTGTGGCCATACTGCCTAATTTCTAAAACCAGTCCTGCTTAAAACAATTCTGAGATTCTGATTAGGTAACTAAATTTTTCCTGCTCACCAACCTGACTAGGTTTAATTTCCCATTTCTAATCTCAAAACCTTAGTAACAAAACTGCAGATAGGGCCAGCTGTTTGTTTCATGTAATTAGAATAAACAAATTAATATAAATGCTTTCAAATTAGCAATAATAGCCTTTTGTTTACATTCTGCTATAGAAAGCTAAAAAGGTTTCAAGCCTGTACCAAAGAATTTTAATGAGCTATTTTTGAACAATTGATAAATTTTTTAAGCAGACTAGATTAGAATACTGTGCTTGCCCATCTTGGTAGCAACTCTGGTTATGATCCAAATTCTGTTTGGTGCTCAAATTGGCCTGCTGAAGCAGGTTTCCATTGGGTCCATCACTTTTTCTTCTGCAGCTGTAATCCAAAGGATTTCTTTTGGGTGGGCAATTTTTTATCTGCTTCAGATGCACTTTTGGCTACAGACCCTTTAACAACCTCGATGCTATATTTAACAGGTAATACTCTGAACATATATGAACAAGAATTTTCAGTGTAAATCACTGAGAATAAAATGAATGTGTACAGCATTCTATTATCAGATATATAATGTGCAAAATAGCACAATGACACCTGTCATATGTAAATCACTCAGCATTTTCATGTTTAGAATTACAGCACAGGTTCAATGAACAGCAACAAGTGTATGCAGATGATTTCAAGTTTGAGAATAATAAGTATTTAAAAAAAATTACATGTCAAGCAGATGCTATGGGACATCCTTCTCCATCTTAATATATATTTTCAAGTGTTTGTTACTCTTTCACAGCCAAACTATAGCACCTAGAGGCCCCAAATTTGAATGTAGGTACTTCAAAATCTGAGAAAAGTTTTAAGTTGTTACACAATGATCTTTGAGGCCATTTTGAGGCCACCAAAAGCCACTTTTAAAAACCGTTATAGATTTTACATTTACTTCACTGCACTCATTCAAAATAGGTGACCTAGCAGCCTAAAATTATAATGAAGATACTTCAGAATCAAAGGCAGGATCCAAGGGTACCACACCCTGGCCTCAAAGGTCAACAAAATCTACCTTACAAGATTCAGAGGTGCTACAGCTTCATGGTACTTGTTCAACTCAGAAATTAGCACAGATTAAAATTTTTCAATATTCAGCCTTGAAGGACACATGAAAGCTATCAACAGCAGGTTTTGATATCATACACAGTATAACTTTGAAAATTAAGAATAAAAATTCATCTAGTAGTTTGCTACAGGTCTGTCGTATTGGTCAGATACTTTTTCAGATTCCTAAACAAGTCAGCTGAAACACAACCATTATGCAATTTTTAAAAAGCCAATGTTTTCTCAAGATTATTTTTTTCAAGATAAAAATAAACTGGGTTCTCATGGAACAAAGTTAAATTTAAGTATACAGCTTACAGAATGTTAAGAAATGTATCATTAGCATCAACTTAGTGTTCATTCAATGATTGTGTGTTTAAACAAAATTTGTTTTTCAAATTGATATAAGAACCTTTTTCTAAAAGCCATTTTTTCCCATGCAGCACCGGATGCTGCAGCTGGTTAATAATAATACATTTGTATGGAGAAAGCCCTCACACTGTTACATCATCATCCACAATGTGACAAATTTCTATTTCATGCAACATTTTTCTCTGTGGAAAAGACAACATGATTCCAACATTAAAAAAAAAATGTCAAGTTTATGGAAGCATTTCTGACAAATAAAACAACACTACATGTGTACTGCCACACATTAATTGTTTATACATACGTATAAAAATAAATGAGAGAGAGAGTACTATTTAAATATACAAACAAAAATTAATGAAAAAGATTTTAAAAAATAAATAGTTTTTATTCCTTTTTCATTGTCTATTGCTGCACAAAATGAATAACAGACAGAATTTGACTTTAACAGACCTTACAGAAGTAAAGAATAAAACTATATAAAAATTCTTTAAAGTATACAAATTTCCACATTTAATGAAATTTTTCTTTGCAGCATTATGCTCCCTCACCAGGGTTTTGTTTCCTTCTAGAGACTGATGCATGAACAATAACAGAGAAGTATGGTAAAAGAGCAGACAAGCAATCAGAAGGCATAAGTGATTGGCTCAATGCTATCTTGACAATTTTCTTTCACTTTCATGCTGTCTGGACCAGCAGTGAGATGCACTTAATATTGGAAAACTAAAAAAAAATATCACTGCTTTTGACCTTTTGCTGAATTTCAAAAAATACAGACAATGGACATAAAAAGGTAAAATATAGTCATAAACAAAGAAATTATTAAAGTAAAGATGGATAGAAGACCAACACTCTCAGCACAGAGAATTTGGCTAGGATACTAGCAAAAAGAATTTTAGAAACCATGAACTGAAATAACACTTGAAATAAAAGAGAAGATGGCCAGCTTTCATACTTTAAGACCTCATACAGCCTGAAGACTTTAAGATATATAACTAAAAGAGGAAGACCAAAGTTACAGAACTTTCTATTTCCTTCTTGTTCCTACCTATTAAGATGAAAACATGGCACTGACAACAGCACAAGTCAGAGCTGTAACAAAATGATAGAAAAATTAAATTATATAGTAATCAAACATGAAATGGAAATAAAACTGTTCTTATTTTAAAAGAATAATTTTTTGCTGTTTGTCTGACAGCTGTGAAAATACTGAAACACTGTTATAAAACTAAATGTCCTTACCACTAGTGGTCTACAAGATTGTACAAATTAAAAGAATACTTCAAGTATTCTGTGTGTCATCATAAAAGAATATTTTATTCAGTATTTTATTATAGCCAATTATTTTTAAAAATTAACTAAGGTTGATGAAACAAGTGAAAAGAAAGAAAAAGGAACTAGATATCATGGTGAAAATGAGAAAATATGTATTTAACATTATGATGGCTAATGGCCTAGAGGTTGGACTACCGAGGTTGATGGACTGAGTTCATGGCTTGATTTAGGATACTTACTTCCCTGGCATAGCCTTTTTACCACCTCATCAGCTGGCCATATGGGTTTCTTCTGATTTTGTCTCACATCTAAAATAAAGATTTTAGTAAGGATTTCCTTGCTGCTGGACTCTCCTTGTGATGCAAGATAATATGCTCTCTAAAGGATAACTGTGACACTAGACACACTGGTGAATAGGAAAAATGAAAAAGCAAGCATTCTAGGAAATCTTTTAAGAAAAATAATAACAATTTCAGCATTGTGGAAATGTTGAAAAGAAAAGTTATTTAGAATTCTTGTAAATTTTTTTTTTTTAAAGTAAGAATCATAGGAAATGTACAAATAAAAGTTACTTATCATTATAGTAAATTAAACAAAAAGAACTAAGCAACATCAGAATTTTTATAAATTATTAAATTGTGGGAGGAGTAAAAGAAAATTATGAAAACAGAAGACGACAAATTACTGAACCATGGGAAATATAAATGAAAATCACCTAGCATTATGAGAAATTAAACAAAAATTAATTATTAACTGTGTACCATTAAAAAAAAAAAAAAAAAACTTTTTCAAATTACTGAGCCGATGGGACATTTTAAAAAATAATAGTTGACCATAATGGGAAAAACTAAACAAATTACTGAGCATTTTGGAAAATTAAATTAAGTACTAATCGATCATCACAGAAAGACAAAAAAACACCCCCCCTGAGTATCATGGGAACTGTATATTATAAACGTGTATTAAAAATGCAAAAAGAGAGGTGATAACAAAATAACACCATAAAGAGCTTGTGTCATTGCTGCACATTAAAAAAAAAAAAAAATTAAAGAAAAATAATCAAATAATCAAATATCATCATTCAAAATCATTTTTTTTTTTCAATTTATTTGGAAGGTTCCTATGCTGACAATGAACAGCATGTTTGAAATATCCAGATTTACTTTATGTTTGTTGGTTTGTTTTTACATAGGCATGGTAGACAAAAGGGTGCATCGCACTGCATCATGGGACATCCTTCATGTACTAGCATTGTAACTGAACATTTTGACTGCCTTGTATTCAGCAGTGTTAACTCTCTCCATGCCAGCAAAGTCAGAAAAAAAAAGAGAAAGAGAGATCACAGATGCATTTTCTTGCAGTATGTTGCGATGATGGGGCAATGTTTATTTACCTATGGATGCAGGTAATCTTTCAGAGACAATCGATAATTTCTGGCAATACTGAATTCCATGGCGCATTATTCAACCAATCACCAACACAGCGAGAAAAAAAAAAGGCAGAAACAACAGTTCATTTTCTGATGGAATCAAGAAGTTCTACAAGTCAGCACCAGAAGAAATGCATGCCCCTGATAAAAAGAAACCAGCTTGGAAGTAATTTACACTACTCTGGCTGCTCCTTACACTGTGTATCCCAATTTCTTTTAAGGATCTCTCATTTTTATATTGACTCTCAATCTTTTCTGGTTTACAATTTGACCTCTTATTTTTCAGAGGAAAAAAAAAAAGCATTCACTTCATGTATTACAAAAAAAAAGAGTATATTTTAAAAGAATTACATGTTTACCTCCTCTTCAAAGTTTCAGGAAAACTGTTCAAATGTTGTCACTGATCACAGAAGAAAAAAAAAAAAAAGCTTTCCCCAGAATAATAAAGCAAATAAACAATTGTTGAATAATTTACTTCATCTTGAGTTTTATCTGTAGCCAGTGTCTCCTAATTATTCATTTTCAAATTAAAGTTTCAAAATATTAAATGATGAAATAGACATTACTCAGCAACTGTGGTATTTATTTTCATTTACACAGAGAGAGAAATTCCTGCTAATGCTGTTCATTTTTAGATGTGGGGGGGGGAAAACCAAAATGCTTCGAAGAAACCCATGTGACCAGCTGGAGGAGAAGAGTGCCAAGAAATCATGCTGAGGGGGGGGGGGCATGGAAAATCAAGGCCATCCTAAGCAAGAATCAAATCTGGGCTCATCTCTCTGGCTCAACAGTCCAGCTGTCTGACTGCCCAACTTAGATAATCTTAGTAATTCTTCTATCCTTATCTAAAATAAATCAATCATAATCTTTTTCATTGCTAAGTATCATTCCTGGTTAGCTAGAATTATTTTTCTTCTAAAGTCTTCAAAACATGTATCTATCTTTAACTTGGTAGACAAAAACAATAAAGAAAAATTCATCTATACTTTCCCCTTTGATATAAAATCTGACAGATCATCTTTACATGACATTTACTATCTTTCACATTTAATGTGGTGTAAATACAACGTAAAGAAAGTCTGCTTGTTGGTTATTATGTCAAGCCATTAAAGCTGATGTAAATATTACTTTTCACCCAGTAAAATTAGCTAGTTTAAAAGCCAATGTTATTTGGAAATCTACAGTCCTAGATATACAATAAACAAGAGACAGCTCTGACTGTTGCACTTATTTGTCAATGAAGACCCATATATGATTTGGTAATTCTAGACCAGCAGTCAGTGAAAGTAATACTTTGAACAAGCATCATACAGTTAAAAACAAATTATTTTTGTTATGTACAAAACAAAAAGACTTGCTCTTGCTATGGCACAACTGGCAGATGGAGTAAGGATTCAGTTCAATCTGGTAGAAGATTGGCAACTTCACTGGGGCATGCCATCTGGTGAAAGCATTGCAAATAACCTAGTATGGTTTCCATTGGTAGACAGGCCCCTATGACAGGGTTGACAGGGTTGTACACACCACTTTTGATCATAAATAATAATCTAACTACATACATGTTTTTATTTGAAAACTATTATTATTATTATATTATTATTATTATTATTATTATTATTATTATTATTATTATGCATTCAGTTAACATTATAAAGGGTTTATACCCAATATTTCAGAAATATTAATAAGTCTAAATATTATTTTGTTGATAGTCAGTATGGGTTTAGATTAGTTCTTTTAATGAGGTGGCAACCCATTGTAGCTTATATAAGAAGGGTGGAGTGTCTATAAATCACAATTTAAAAATTAATTTACGCTATCACCACCAACAACCAATACTGCCAATTTATTCCAATCATTTATTATTAGAATTTTCTAATATCTAACCAAAATTAATTCTTTGACAATTCATAAATGCAACCATTGGTGTTATTAACCAAAGAAATCTAAACCTTAGAAACTTGATGCTTTGTCAGGTATCCTTGTGCCTATAATTCAAACTTGGTAAATCTAATTTGTTAAAGCAGCTTTCTCCTAGATTTTCAAAAAAATCTAGGAACATTCTAGCGAATCTGTGGTGAATGCATTCTAATAAATCCACATGAATACTCTAATGTGGACAAACTAAGAATGTACAAAGGAATTAAAATTTCTGTACTTTTATATTCCTTGTATATGTTGGTTGCTCAATGTCCTATTGGCTTTCTTAGCAGCTACCAAGCTTCACATTAAATATTTTTGTTGATGACAACTCTTAAATTCTTTATGGAATTACATTTTTTTCAAATATACCAGCTTCCAAATAATAATAATCTATTTTATTTTCATTTTGAAAAATTTTCCTTTACATTAAATTATTCAGTCATCTGAAAATCGTTTCTATCCCTCCTTAGTAAAGAATAAATTAGTGTCATCTGCAGACCTTATAATACATTTATGTCTAAAACAGATTATTAAAAATTTTGAAAATAAATGCAAAACAGAACCCTGTGGCACATTACTTAAGATTTATTGCAATTTATTTTCTAAGAATTTATCTCATGAATGTTTATCACAAACACATATTCTTTTAACTTTTCTAAGTCTTCTAAACAGATTTTTTTTAACTGAGGCTTTGCAGAAAGTCTAAGAAAGGAAAATAAACTTCATATTTACTATCAACTATTTTACTGAAGTTGTGCCCTCAAAATATTCTAGATTTGTTAGAAAACAATTTATTAGCCTAAAAGCCATGTTGAGATTTTTGTAGAAAAATCATTTTTTTATTAAATGATTTTGTAAAATGGTTTTAATAAAGGATTCCAAAATTCTGCAATAAATTAACTTGTTTTAATTTCCTATAATACTAAGCAAATGTTTTGATTCTTTTCCACATTTCACAAATTAATAGCAATCATTTTTTCCTCATATTTGTGTTTCCTCTCTTACTTTTCTCACTAGAATGAAAAATCTTTCTTACTTCTCATAATATTATGTATTTTTTATAACTTTTCTTACTTTGATGAAAAATCTTCCATTAATTCCTCATTATGCTAAATATTTTAATATAATTTTTTTAGCTTCATGACAAATCATTCTTTACTCGCTCATGCTATTTTATTTTACTTTTCTCTCTATGACAAATATTTCTTTAACTTTTCATAATAATAATTTTTTAAATAACTTTCCTTAACTCTTTAATGTCTCAAAGTATTTTTATCATATTTCTCACCACCTGACAAATCTTTCTTTTAATTTCTGATAATATATTTCACTTTTCATACCTTAGAGACAAATTAATCTTTAACTTCTTATATTACTAAATATTATTCTTAAAATTGTCTCAAACTGATGTTAATTCTCAGTTTTAAGACAAATTCTGTCTTTAACTTCTCATAAAGACAACAATTATTTTACTTTATTTTTCTTACCCTGATGGGAGGTCTTTCTTTGACATCTCATAATACTGAGTTATTTTCTTTAAAAGTATTGTGTTACCATGGGGATAAATCTCTCTTTAATGTTTTCATACTTTTCTTAACTTAATAACAAATCTGTTTCTATTTTCTCATAATGCTTAAGTATTCTTTTTTTGCTTTTCTGAGAGATCTTTGTTCTAGTTTCTTAAAATGCTAAATACTTTTAAATTGTCTCACTCTGAAAACTAATCTTCCTTTAACTTCTGATATTGCTAGTTTTTTTCTTCCTTTTCTCGTGGTTGACTGAATTCTTATGTTTTTGAAGAATTAGTGGCAAAGTTAAAAGACAATGAGTGGCATCACTCAAAAAGCTATTACCTACTGTGTGTTATTTAAAATTTCAAAAATACACTACTACACATACCTTTGAAGTCACTTTTTACAATAGCGTTGTTAACCTGCAAATGTTTCAGTAGATTGTTATAAGAGGTTAACGAAGATGTAAAAAAGATTAAATACACTAGTTTCCAAAAGAAGCATCGACCCAAAAAAACCAAAATTATTAAAGTTTTAATTAATCAAATGCCGAACATAAATGGCCTGTGTTCATTTCACTTTTGACTGTGCTTGGATATTTTTTATAAAGGCAACATTATAAATGGTTAGCCATATTTGTTTCATAGATTCTTTAAGGTAGCTATTGGTAGAATAGAGGCTGGACAGTAACAGATCCAGGCAGCAGAATAACTAAATGTGAACAAAAGTGTAATTTTTTGGCTTTTGAAACAATTTTCAGTGCATAGAGATGTCCAAAAATCAGTTCAAAGTCAACTGCAGATCATAACCCTAACATGTGTGTCACTTTTGGCTCAGTAAAGAACTTCAACATCAATCCAACTTGCTACTGATCTCTCTTCAGCTACAGGGAGGTTGGCATCAGTCTCAACTATGCAGTAGACTGCATAAAAAAGAACTCCATGCAAAAAAACTCATGGTCATTTTATGTATGTATCCCCTTGGCCCACCTTCATAAACAAACAGGACAACTAAACTATAATAACGTGAGCATGTCAATTCAACACCACATGATGAAAAGCCAAAATTTAGCCTTCAGTGTAACTCATAGCTTGTACTCATCTAGAAGTAATGTAGAACATGCAGCCAGCACACAAACATCATGGAAAGGGATCACAATGGCGGTACTGGTGGTGGTGGGAAGATCTGGGCAGAAATTTAATTGGGCGTCCATACAGACCTGCACGTGTTTCAGGGAAGTATGCTGATTGCATTGAGATATAGTCAAGATTCTGGATCCCTATTCAAGCCATATGCAGAAGTGATTGCAAATAATTTCATTTTAATGGGCGATAATAGGGCAAATGTAGTGAACCGATATATTCCAAACCAAACTATTAACTGTTTGATATAGCCTGCTCATTCTCCTGACCTATATATCATATTGAAAAAGTCTAGAATGCTCTAGAAATGTGTTGCCACCCTCCAATACCCTCCAAGATCACACCAAAATCTACCAACTTCTCTGATAAAATATTGCCCACTGCTCTGAATGACTGATAGAGTTATCTATATATAGGCAGCAAGCAAAGTGACTGTGAGTCATGTATTACTGTCAGATGGGAGATCACATCCCCTACTGACCACCTTTGATTAATTTTTATTTACATTTTTTAATGCTAGAATTCCTTACTTGATCCTATTTGTTTCACTTTACATCCCTAAAAGTTATTTGTAACTTACATATTTATTTAATAAATATATTATAAGATGAGGAGTTTATGCTGATCATTTGGTGAATAAAACTTTAACTACTTTGGAAATATTTTTTTTCTTTGTTTGTTACTTTGCTTTTGGAAACAAGCGTAGTTTTGTACTCAAGATTCTAAGTGTTATTTAGCATTCCCACCCAAACAGGTAAATAAGAATTACAAATAGCAAATCTTGCTGAGTTAAGTGACAGCACAGAAGTACAAGCATTTTAAGTTTTCTCCAAAAGTCTGAGTTAATTTTGAGACTGCTGATTGGCGAAAATTTTTGTGATTTGTATTCACTGAAAGCCCTCCCAAATTGTCTACTGTAGTAATATGTATTCCAATACCCATACCATGTTTTGCATTCAAATCATATGAGATATAAAAAAAGAAAAGTTCTGCTGTTTTAGCACTTTCAATCAGGGAAGACAAAGAATGCTCAAAAATGAACCTTTTGTCATGGTTTTGGCTGACATCATCACTAATGGACAGACCCCATTGGTTTTTGTCCCTCAAGGCATCAAAATCAATGCAAAAATCTACAAAATTGATATTCTGGAAGCCCATGTGAACCTTGAACATTCCAGCATGGCCCAAACATTGCAGATATGGTTCTCAGGAAAATTTCCAAACTTGATAGGCAAAGATCATGATTGGTTTCTGTCATTACCCAATCTGATTCTGGTGGATTTTGTCATTTGGATGATTTTGGAGAAAAATTCCAAAGTGCTTGAATAATCATTGAACATGAAATGAAAGAAAAACTCCTTAACAGCTTCAAAACGCCATTACCAACTTGCAAAGCTTGAAATACATTTGACAAATGGTTTTGATGTCAATGCAGACTGAAGAATTTGAGGTTTCTAATGAGTATATAATTTGTCCATTCTGGTTATAGCTTTCATAAAAAACAATAAACAAATGCCCCATGTATACAAAATGAGATAAGTATACTGTCCAAAAATAAAAATATCATTCAGTCTTGTTCTTCACCTCTAACCAAAATAAAACAAACTTCGTTTGATCAACAAAAATTCCATGGTCCCATAAAACCATTCCAAAGATGATGCTTTTCCCTAAATAAGGTCTGAAAACAAATACAATTATGAGAGGCCTTTCTGTCACAAAACACTAAAAATGAAAATAATATAAATTGATAAATGTGATGTAATATGATGTGATGTGTTACCTTATTCTTGAAACAATGAATAAAATATTATTCTATGAGCAGAGTACTAATGTTTTAAAAAGAAACGTCCAGTAATTTTTCCCAATAGTTTCAGCTCCAGATTTGTATGTTCTCTTTTTCAATGATTAATGTCAGCTGGAGTCAGAGGTGAACAATGTTGTTGGCCACAATATTAAATTAAAACATCTGCTTAGATTCCCTCAAGACAACAGATGTAAAATTAGTCTGCAATGTTATCTCAAATTTTTTTTAAAGACAAAAAATATATAGAAATAGGGAATTTAGAATCAAGCAGCAAGCCTCAGAACCATCCAATCCAAGTCCAATCAGGGATCCAGCCTACAATGTAGCAATCAATCAGAGTTCAATTAGTAGGCTGGTTATGGGACATTTACCTGATATCCTAAAGGACTGAAGGATGGTCTTCTCCAACCATGCTGGCCAGAGATCCATTACCAAACTAGGATGCCAATTATCCAAAGATAGAAAATAATCAGGCTTGTCTTCTGTGACCCAAAAATGATGCCTCCAGGGATCTGTGAAGGAAACAAGCTGACCAGCTAAATAAACAGTCCACAATGAAGGAAGAAAACTGTATTTATAACCATTTAAAGATTACTGGAGGGGATGCCATTTCTTGTGATCAAATGACTGGCAGTAAAGAGTTAATTATTTTAAACCAACAGATTGGCTTTGATATGTCACTCAGATCTCCTAACAGCCCAGTGGAGTACAAGACAAGTTAACACATGGCACAGCAAATTATCTGTTTTCCCTTGCCACATTATATCATAAGAAAAATAACCACCATTATTGAAAAGGGACTCAATGTCACTGCAGATAATAAAAATCCTTTAAAATCAAAATCACTGACAGTTTTTGCACAAACCAAAAAATTTCCCAAAAGCTTAAAAAACATGGATATTTACTAAAATGGCTGCACATATCAAAATATATGGATTCATAATGTTGTTTTTTTTTGCTTACTTTTATCTTTGAATGGTCTTCTATGTGCATATAATAAAACAAAGTTTTCAGATGAATCTAAAAACTGACAAATTAATCAGTATGATGAAAAATAGAAGGAATTTAATACAAAAAAGCAAAACAAAAGAGTGATTTAAATAAGAAAAAACAAAGTTAAAAATTACAGCAGTGCCAGTCAGAGATAATCAGTAATAAAAATTCAAATAGGACGAAAAGCAGTGTAGTTCAGATAATAAGATGCTAGGAAAAAGAATTCAGATCAGGGAACAAGAAAAATGTTTGTGCTGTTGTGACAAATAATCCTTGATATGACCACATCTTGAGTATGCATTACAGAATATTTAAAGAAATAAAAACATCATAAATCTGTATTTTACAGTTCTCAGACATTTGAAAAGGAACATATGGGAGATTTTTCAAAATAATGATCAATTTTAAGTCTGCAAATACATGTACAAATTTTAAGCCACTAACAATTTTAAATTCTAGAAGACATAAATATAAACGGTTTAAACTGAATAAATTTTAAAAAGTGATTATAAACCAGTTGAAATCAAATTTATAAACAATTCCCCCCTAACTATTGTGTAGAACCTTGAAAGTCTTGATGGTTCTCTTACTAACCTTATGTATGTACTAGGCAAAAAAACTTAGGGGTTACTATTTGGCATCATATATTTAATTCCATTTGTGAAGAAATAAACAAATTAATCAGAAGAAAGTAAAAAAAAAATTTGTTTAGTCAAACTAGCCCACGGATTTCATTACAATGAAAGACGGAAGTCACAATTTCTACTGCACCATTCAATGAAGTAAAAAAATCCTAAGATGGTTGGCACAATCAGTATTAGATTAGGGCATCCATAGACTATGCAGTTGGCACATCATCTACACGTGCTAAAAATGAGATATCTGATTAACCTAACTGGTACTGCTTGCCATTCCTGTGGTCAAGACTATGCACAGATAACATAAGCTATGTGAGAATTCCTGAGTCTTATGTTCTACAAGAAATACTAAGGCAACAGAGCTAACCACTCCATTTTGTGATCATCGCTGCTCATGCCTATTGTTGATAAAGAGGCAGAACTGTTATTCTCAAAATGTCACTCATATACTGCTAACCAGTCAGGAAACCTTGAACACCAAGGGAATGCTTCTGATAACCATAAGTCCTCCCCATACCATTACATTGCTGCCTCCACAACAATGTAGGTAGTGCAAGCACTATCTTCAATGATGCTATACATGTAACCCGCAATCAAAGAAATCCAAACTGAACTGACTTTCATCAGAAAGCATCACGTGCTATCACTGGACTCTTCTCCAGCAATTTCAACCTCATCCAGACTAATCAAGTATTGCAATGATAAATGGTCAAAGATAGATTAACATAAGATGTCTGGCACATAATCTTACATTTTGAAGATGTTTTCTGATGATTTGTCTAGATTTCTGAGTCCCTCATATTGTTGGATTTTGGTACAGTGATTACCCTATTTTGAAGGACCACTCTCAGTATCCATTCAGCATGAATATCTATATGAGTACAGCCTTTACTGGGCTTGATATTGACGTCACCAGTTTTGTGGTAGGGTGTATAATATGACTGACTGAATGCAATGGTATAATCTGCAGCAATATTAACAGGCATGGACATATAATGTGACTATTAGTGTGTATTTTAGCTTACAAATGATGTTGGCTGCATCATAACCATATAAAAAAGTATGCATTTGAAAATTCGTTTTTTAATACATCAAAGTTTGTGCTGCTAATGTATGTTTTTCACATGTTTTCAATGCTATATTTTAGACCTATGAGTCAATTTCATTTTGGTCAATTGTAATAATTCCGATAAAACATGCCATAAACCCCAATATCGTTACATTTTTCTGTCCAGCATATCTATTTAATCTAATGATTCATGGATACTGTTACATTGCATCAGAAGTTTCAAACATGGCAGAATAAAGCTGTTGGTGCTGTATTCAAGAGAGATAAATATTTATGAGGTTGCCTGAGAGTCAAGTGGTTAGTATATGACTCTAGAAGAAAGAAAGGAATTTAATCACAAAATCCTAACACTGACACTTTTCACTGCCTTGGCAGCATTTTTCAGATCAATTTTCTGGTAAACAAAAATCAAACAAAAATAAGTACCACAGATGAGAATTTGACTTTTTTTGAAAAAAGAGCAAGTTTTAGTTTTAAAATTTTCCTTTAATTTTATGGTTAATGTAAAGTAAATATAGGTAAAATACTGTTTCATTGATTGAAGGGCAAGTAAAATGCCATTGTGCCCATGGCAAGTTTAGATTAACATCAGCTTAGTATGACCAATGAAGTTAGCCAAGCAATCTGATTACTTCATATATATAATGTCAGTGGAAGGGAATGAACTTGTACAAATGCCTCACATTCAGAAAGTGGCTAATAAATCTGGTACTTGCATTGAATCAGCCTTATATAAGTAGTTTTCTGTAATGTTATTTGCAAGTATTTTATAGCCAAGGCAACAAAACATTCCATAACCCCTTGAAATAAATTGAAATTACCAAAAAGTTTGAAGTAAAAAGTCCCCTTGGAAATAACCCACGTAAAGAACATTTAACTTAACAGAACAAACAGGTTTATGCTGAATTATGGTACACCTTGTGACATGGCGAGAAGCAGCAGCCTGAACTCATTCAGTTATGCCATGTAAACACAGATGTAAAATCTCATTTACTACACTGATATGGCTATAGAATTACAGAGCTCTTTTAAAGAAGTCACTAAGCATCGTAGAAGGAAAAAAAAGACATCAACAGATTTTTTCCAAAAGAAAAATGTTAAAAAAGGGATAAAGTAAGGAGGTAAAAATGATAAAGACCTTTATCCCAAAGTTCTGGCAAGACAAAACATTTCCATAACACTTTGTCCCACACTAGTTCCATTTAACAAACCCTAATGCATTAACTCTCTTTGTATAAAATATTTTCATTTTCTTACTCGACAGAACTTATTTATTTTTATTTTTCTTTTAAAATACTAATCTTCAGTAGTTGGTTACAATGGGTAAATTTAATTATCATCTTCCAGGGATCTATCCTATTACGTTGAAGGCTCATGGACATGAAGATATGGAGGAGAATAAACAAATATCTTGCAGAGATCTACCACACTGCATCAACAGCAACCCAGCCTATCATATTTAAGGAGCTGGCTATAAATTTCCTTTTGCTGCTTAGCCAAACCTACTTGAACATCACCTTATTGCAGTTTTCTCTGTAACAGCATCACTAGCCCATCTACTAGAAAATAGTACTAGTAGCTAGTTAGATTGTACTGTGCAATTAAAAAAATGCCATATATATAATATCATTTCATTAGATTAAGTAAAACCCTAGAAATACTCAAACAATATGCAGAATGGCTCTTTAACACTTTAGCACAAAAGTTAAATACCAAACAAAAATCTTTCTTTGAAAATTTAAGGTAGCTGGATACCAAATAGTATCTGAATTAAAGGATTGTAGTCAAGCATGCATCAGTGCACACTACAGTAAGAAATGACAAAATAATGTGGCTAACAAAAAATTGCAGCAAACATATGACAATATAAATATCCCATTCTGGAGTGATTTTCTTTTCTCTGCATTGTAAAAAACGTGATTTTGTATTTGTAAGGTTCACCCCCTCCATGCATGCATGCACAAAAACACAAGCAAAAAAAGCATATGCATCTTTAATTTATTCAGATAGAGTAAAATAAGACAGAGGCAAGCATTTTTAGTTTAGTTTATAAAAGTAAATCTTTTTATTCTGGCCATAATCTTGTTTAATATTTTAGTAAAAATAATTAATGTACAGCAAATTTAAGGTTGGTTTTAGATTTTAAAATTCTTTGTGTAGGTAGATTTCAGTCATATTAGATGAATTGTAATACACACACACAACACACACATATATATACATAGACCAATTGTCTAGCATTTCATTGTAACTTATAGGAAACAACGGTGCAGCTGATAACCTTGTAAATGCATCTAAGAGAAAAACAATGGAAGAGAGACAGGGCCTTAGAATTCCTGTGTGTGTTATTTTTTGATTGCTTTTAAAACTGTAAATATTAAATAAAATCAAACTGTTGTCAACATTATGAAATCTGTTGCTGTTGCAATGGCAAAATGTTCAACATTCCAGACCATATTTATTGTTTTAAAACAAGTCATGTTAGCAAACAGCAATACATGTGTTTATTGCCAGTGACCTTACGAGAACACCTATTTCCAAAGAGTCTGGTCCAAGTGTTAACATCAATATTAGTGTACAGTGGCATACAACTCTTCATTTTTTTATCCTTTTCACCTCAGATGGAAAAATGTCAGAAAGTTATATGCATACAGAATTGTGTGCAAAAAAAAGAGAGATACAATGAAAAAAAATATAGCAAAGTAGCATTAGATCAACTTTTAGAGAACAAAAAAAAAGAATCAATTTATGAATATCAGGAAAAAAAAGAAAAAAGAGAGTCCTCAAATGGCTTTTGCTTAGTGGTCCAGAAAGAAAATAAATAGCAACAAATTAATTATTAAAATGAACATAAATCTGCTGGCTTAAACATTAAAATTATGGTCAGAAATAAAATCCAGCTGTAGCTAGGGAAGTTATTATCTTGAAGTCAATTATGATAGCTACACAGGTATAAATGATGGCATATTGAAAAGCTACAGTATCTTTCCTTTATAGCTATTTAAATTACCACAATGAAGCTACCTCTGACAGCAACATAGTATGTTCTGCTATATATTTTACATTTATAGCTGGGTGAGTTACTATAATGAAGCTACTCTTGATAGCTACACAGTAGACAAGTCATGCTACACTGAGGAGGTGCCATATATAGCATTATGACCAAGTTAGTTTACCTCAAGATCACTGAAACATGACTTACATCCACCTCTTTTTAGTCTTGTGATGTAATATAATTGAATGAATAAAACTGCTCAGAAATCTGCTGGACTATAGCTTAATTTAGAGCATGGAATCATTGAAAATACATGAGAAATCACACTAAGCTTATACTTTAATTTTAACATAATGCCTGCAATCATAAATTGTAGCATTCAGAGTAGCATATTAAATCAATTGAAATTCGGATACCAATATATGTGCAGAAAGATATTTCCATACATGCTAAAGAAGACAAGTCCAAACAAACAGACATCTTCTCAATGTAGTTATATTCTGATTAGGAATCCTGCCATGAAAGTGTATTATAGTGGCCAAAAATTATGTTCTAGTATTAACTATCTGATAGCTACCAAGTGTACTTGTATTGGAAAAATAGTCCTTTAGAGTGCATGTGCTATAAGTCCATGGTTGTGGAATGAGTATACATACAGACAGACAGACAGAGATAAAGGGTGGCAGCCAAATAATTCAGGTTTTTAAAGAAAAATATTTTTCCTTTGCTCAACTAATGCAATGTTTAAGCATTTGTTTTCTTTTTGATTTATCATCTATATATTTCTTTTGTTAAAATAGTATTCCTTACTCAGAACAGAATTGCAGAGTATTTATTGAAGTTTGCTCCATTATTACTGTTGCTACATCTCTATAAGAAATGACTACATTAATGCTTCCTATGCCTAGAACATAAAAAATGCTTTAATTGGTTTTATTTAGTTAAAAAACATATCTTTATATTGAAACAAACAACAGACTCTCAATATTTAGATTAAAAGCATATGGTATATAATAATTTTTGCCACCTTGATAGTTTCTTTAATACTTTTTAAAAATAAAATTCTAGGAGGACAATAAATTTGAATGCAAAAACATTTTGCATTTTCCCTCCCTTTTTTGGTGATGAATAAAAACTGTGCTGTCATAGATGAAGATAGCAGTAAAATTTGCAGCAATTTACAGAATTCTACTGGCTGCTATAAAACCTCATTATGCACTACAGCAGCCAACTGATGCTAGGGAAATCCCACAGCATAAAAGATGGAATTTTATAGCTGTAACCTCACTAGACTAAAGTGAACAATAATGGCCTTTTCAGTAATGAGCAAACAAAACATTTAAAGATTTTTTTTCATATTCCAAATCATTAAATTATCATTTCCTACTTTCTGTACCTTTTGTTACATCTATCTCGTTTGTGTTTTTGTCAGTTTTGCTGCTCTATTGTTAGATTAAGAGACCAAGAGCAAAGTCATCATCCAACATCAACGTTTGGTGTATAAACTTAAGCTTTTTAGGCAGTCCCTTAAAAGTCATTAGTTAAAAAAAATTAGGATTTTGTCAAGTAATGTCTAAACCCAAATATACAGTAGTCATAGTCAGGGATCAGAACTTGTTAAATATAAATCATGATGCATACCAGTCTACTTTGGTTATCTCCATTATTAAAGATAAGATAAATTAGAGTCTTGAACTTAAGTATAAACTAAACATGTACATCGTCTTAAGGGTCACATACATTTATAAAAACTTTTACAGTATTAATCTTCAAGTAAGTATACCATAAAACAGCTCAACCTCACCTTACAGTTATTAAGGGTTAGAAAAATTAAGGTTTTATGAAATATAGATTCAATCTTGTATATCAGTCCATGTTCTAATTATAAATAAAAACATTTTTTTTGTTTCCTTAGTCAATGGTCAAAAGGCGGGTTTTGAAGCGTGAATGCATTCTTGACTAAAACATGCAAGCTTTATCTATTTGTTTATTTGCCTTTTAGATCATCAAATGCAGGCAGTGGTAAATAAAACAAGTGTCTATCCAGGATTCAACGTCTCTGTGCAAACTGAGACAAGACCTGGAAATGTTTGTTGATCTCTGTCTAGCGAGCCTGTTAAAAAAGTTAAGCTGATCACATCATACCTTTGTCACCTTCACAACCAACCACTACCATCAGCATAAAGGAGAGTATGCCAAATCCTTGTTATTAGTTAAAACAAAGTGTAGGCTTATTTCTTGTTGTAAGGTGTGTGTGTGTGTGTAGACAAGAAAACAGGAAGAGAAAAAAATCTAATAAAGAATAAGGGAGGAAAAAAACTTGTCATAAAATTTCCATGTAAGTCACCCACATCTAATGTGATTGTTATATTTCAAAGCTGCAGGATGAAAATTGAAGGGAGTTGTGTATTTATGTTGTTATAAAAATTCTTAATAAAGTGCTTCTTGTGGTGCAGAAGCTACAACATAACCCTAAAACATAACAGATGAAAAAATGATAGACAGCAGTCACAAGACAGTGAGAAGAACTCATTCTGAATAGTTCACTTTTAGGAAGACAAAGATGGAGCATACAGTTGATGTTAGAAAACACAGACACTAAAGACCTGCTGTAATGTAAGAGATCCCTTCTTCACTGCTTTCCTAAAAAGCTCAGAACGTCTGTCTTGCATATTCATAAATACATCAATGTCTATTATATAAGCTATTGCTCTTCAAAGTGACCAGGAAAAACAATAATAACATGAACAGCTGATAAATTTTGATGAACATTAAATCTTCATAAAATGTTAATTTTTTTAATAAAATAACTCATTAACTTTGTTGAATACAGTTATAATTTGGCAATCATTTACCAAAAATATTGCTCCCTGACATTACTTGGTACTTACAATATGCAAACAATTCATGAAACATCAATTAATCTTTCAATATTCAATAACTTCATCTATAAACCGTTCATGTGACATTATAGACAAAATTATGACATAAACAGTTCCTTGAATAATTTATCGTTAGTGAAAGAAAATTGTCTGCTCACTGATCCCCATGGACCTTTGTCTGGCAATGTTTTAACTGACAGTGTCTACATTTATTAACTAATACTGTCTGGCCAACTAACAATAGAGCTAAGAGTTGTCTCTCTTCCAACACATTATCATCTAAATATACTATTAAAACAGCAGCATATGCACATAGCTACATTATATTCAGGTGCATGTCAAACCTGTGCAAGATGTGCTATTTGGCATTCTTATGAAATCTAAAACACAAAGTTTTCTACTCTCACATCAAAAGAGCATAAAACACAAATATGGCATTCTCTATATCCATTTGATAATCTGATTATTAATTTTAATGTTTAAAACCAAATCACAATTATAGTAATATATATTAAAATACATTATTGACCAGTATTCTTTTGACTCTATCTCCATCTAGTGAAATGTGGAAAATGAAGTTAAGTGACAATTGATAAGATTATATTTAGCAGTCACAATTCAGTATCGGCTGCTGGATGGGTCTACTTTTCAGAGCTAACTAACTGCTCTGGAAAAAATGTTGTCATTTACCTGTTGAAAAAGAGTTAAATTTAGTGGAAAAAAACAAAAAAACAAATTTTTTCACTTAAGTCCTAACAACAGAAACCAATATTTTGCCATTGTGTGAGCAACACAAAGAGGTAAAAACGAGTTCAACCTTCCATATGAAAGAAGCAGGTTACCTACAGACAGAATTTTTAACAAGCACGTGCTGAGAACCAGTACATGGCACTCTCTTCTTAAAAGGCAGCTCATAGAGTTTTTATTCTTGACAGATACTCGGCTCTTGAGTGAGACTTCACTGATACTGAGTCAGCATCACAGCATCACCGGTTTTCTCTGTAAACCTTGATAAGTTTCCCAGGATATACTCCATATATACTAAAGCAACGAAATGCAACAATACAGAGCCCACTTTCAATTACTAATGATTGGGAGTTCCTTTGGTTTTGTTTTTCAAGTTTATAAAGTAGAATTCCATGTTTACAGATATGGATGTGCCCTATAGTAATAATAAAGTGACTAGAAAAGGTCTACAAGGTACTACCTCTTTCTTTAGTAATAAAATAAACCACTAGCAATGATGCAATGATAGCAGACCAAATTGAGAACAACCAGCATCCATTGACATTTTCATACCCTGGCATGGTGTTGAATAAGACATGATACATATGTAAATACCCCTGTCTCCTTTGGCTGTCCATCTGTTATGGTGTTGTTGTTTTTTTATATGAAAATTACTGCAAGAAACCAGTTAGAGGTAGAAAATCCAATGTAAGTTCATAAATTGTTTAACATATCAGCTGGTCAGGTGATGAAGGATTTTCATTGAAGCAAAAAAATTTTAAAAAAGATGACGACAAAAGCAAAGTTTATTTGAAGGCTCCATAGAGAGTGAAAGACAAATTAGGGTTACCTTTTCTTCAACTTTTTCTGACAATAAGCTTAATTATAATTTTTGTTTAGAAAATTGAAGTCATACACATATACAGAGAAGGTGAATCAAGCCAGCCACAAAAATCTAAAAGAATACCATGCCTGTTCTTAGTGTTTTTGTACTCTGTAACCAATCAGGAGAACTGTAAGTTTTATCCAATGCAAATGTCAGCACAAGCATGCAATCAATCAATGGTTCTCATTCCTGCTGATGGTGGGTGGGCATACTGTATACCAGTCATGCTTGCTCATCACGATGATGGATATGAGGTTTGGCCCTGATAACTGCTTAGTATCCAGCCAATGAAATGGTACATTTGCTTGTGTTCTTTTATATCAACTCATTCTATTTGGGTTTCCTCTTTTCCATTTATAATCAGAAGAATTTTACTAGATTCTTTCATAAGCAAAGCCAACATCTAGATATACACACACATACTCATCTACACATACACACCCACCTCTCCTTTTCCCTTGCCTGGCTACTATTCTAAGCCCTCCAAGGCTCAAAAGACTATATGCAGAAATTGCTCCCACTTCATTGTGAAATGTATGAAGATAATCAGTTTCACTTTGTTTCTTTAGATCTACTAATTTATTTAGGAACAGAGTACTAAGAAGTCATAGAAATACTGTTTAACTTGTGTAATGCCAGAAACTGCCCCAAAAGAAGGAATTTGCTCAAAAATAATTAAACTATTTAACTGATTATTAATATTAATTGAAACTTTGTGCACAAAATCTTTCATTTAGTAGAGTGTTTTGATTGTTTTGTTCCTATTTTGACAAATTTTCTTCCATACCTTGCAAAGTGGACATTTATGGTGGTCTTCTGACTTTTTTTTTTTTTTTTTGGTTATCAAACTGCAGTAGCATATAGCGTCATATGTACCTACAGCAGTTTTAAATAAGCAGAAACCTGTGAATGAGTTCCTGGTAAAAGGCTACAGTTGTTTATAGCAGTATGTAGAATGCACCTGCATGTTTGAAAACAAGGTTAGGAAGTGAGTCAAGCAATTCAAAACAAACTCTGCTGTTAAGTCAAGAAGTGACAGACGAAGCAAGAATAACTGCAACAACCCCAATGAAAACAGTACTCAGGTTGACCAATAAATTAAAGTTAAAGACATCAGGATGGCATTGTTGATTGGCTACCATACTGTACAGAAAATTTTTATTTGCATTGGCATACTGTAAGGTTTATGCATGATGCTGACATGTCCACAAGCCATTTAAAGATGTCAAGGATTTCTTCCTACTCATTACTGTGATAATAGTGGAACCAGGATTCATTCCTATAAACATGTCCAAAATGGCAATGGCTATATGGCATTACCAAAGAGAGAAGGTAATTCAAAGCTGCAAGCTTTGCTGGTTATGTTTTGAGAATTGTTATTTGGATGCCAAAGGTCGCCTACTGGTGGATTTGACTGACACCTCATGGAAAAATCTTCACAGTTGACTTTCATAAAAATTATCGACATGTACCACACATACTAGTGATTTTATTTTAAATAAATTATGTTTTGGTATTACTATAAAATATCTGACATAGGGGGAAAAATTGTTTTCAGTTTTGCCACAATTTTTAGACCTTGGTAACTGTGAATAATTTATTTATATTTCTCTTCACCCTGAAAGTCATAACAGCTGACTGTTTTCTTTTAATATTTATTTACTAAATTTAAATGATTAAAAAACAACAACAACATACAAAAATCATAATGCAACAGAACCTGTAAAATACCGGCAGTGACAACAGCTTTTGAACAAACTTAAATTATTTTGGTGCCAGTTTAAAATCACTATGTAAACATGTGTTTTGTGTGTGTAAGCACGAGTATGTGAATTGCAGTTAATAAAAAGTTCATGAACTGAAATATATATATATATATATATATGGAGAGAGAGGGAGGGAAAGAGAGATACTGCTTGTGACAGAAAGAAAAGTGTGTCAGTAACCTGTAGACATACTTTCCTATGTTGTCTCACTTATGGCTCAGAAAGTTTTAAGTAATGACCCAAGGTCCACTTCAAAATATTCTAAATAAATAATTTTAAATCTGTTAGTAGTCAAGTTATCTATGCAAGGACAGATAGTCGGGAATAGACATTTTAAAAAAGATAAAATTTTTTTTCTTTATAATCATTTTGGAAAGAAAGTGTCCAGCTAGTCTATTTTTAAAACCTTTACATCTATTGCTTTCCACTAACTGTTTTGCTAAGCATTCCATACTAAGAACACATTTCCTAATCTGGTATCTTGTATAAGACTTACAGTATCAACAAGTCCTATGTAACTTTATGAATTCCTCTCCAAATGAAATTTTAAAGACATTAATCATTTAACAAGCCTACTTAAGTTTTTCTCCATAACTGTGATCACATATTCTCATAATCATTCTCATAAGTCCTTAAACATTTTCTTAAGTTTTTATATCTCTTTTGTTGTGTTAGCTGTTGTGGTGCCTATAGTGCAGCACATGTTAAGATATACATGTTTAAGTTCATAAGGAATGGAAAGGGGTCATCATCTTAATCCCCCAGGTTGCTAGCCCAGGCATTTGGTGGTCAAAGCCATGATCAAATTTCCCTGCCAGCAATGCCAGTGCAGAACATGCCTTGGTCTTTCTTTCTTTTTTTTTTGTGGTGTGATGCGTGTAGATGCAGGTGTAAAGTTCGAGTATGTGTGTTTATCTCCGGGCAGAAGGGAATGGAGTAGGCCGAAGCTGTGTGGAGCAAGCTCCTGGTGTAGGCCTAAAAGGCTGTGTTGAGGCACCGAAGCACCTCATGTAACTGGCCGCCGAAGTAACCAGGGTGAGGGCTGCGTAGTGCGAACCATGTTAGTTGAAGCCAAAGCTTCGAGTTGGGAGTGATCGCTTCCCCAACCAAAAAACCAATTTTGGGAAAAAGGCCTCAGCACATCAAATTCGAAAATCGGTCTCGACGTGCCTAACCTTCCCAGCCAAACAGGCAAGCCAAAGGAAACAAGCTCCCCTCGCCTCCACTCTTTTCAGGTAGAGGACTTTCTGTCTACAATAGCCACAAAGCAGAGTACTTGCCACCCCAACCTCAAGGGTCAACCCCAAGTGACCTCACCCAAAGGGCGTGGTCCTTGGTCGTTATCCCAAGTGGTAGGTTGAGAGCATGATCTGCTGTAGCCTCGCCTTGATCTCTTTTTTTTATCTTTTTGTGGTGCGTGCGTGAGGGTGCATGTGAAAGTTCTTGTATGTGTGTGTATCTTCAAGGAGAAGGGAGTGGAGGATTGTGGCGGAAGCCGTGTAGGGGCCGAAGCCCAATGTGGAGCAAGCTCCCGTTAAGGCCTAAAAGGCCGGGTTGAGGTGCTGAAGCACCTTGTGTAACTGGCCGCCAAAAGGCCAATAAAAAAAATGATTAATGTATGGGCTAGAAGACTAAACTGCTTTCTCTTAAAGAAGTCTAACATACTTTGTACACACATGAACCAACTACAATTAGCATTGCTTGATTTGACATCAGGTGATTTTCTGTCTCTCTAGGAGAAACAAGACAGTAAGAAAAAAATATATTTTGACTTGTGAAAAAATTAAGCAGGATGCCTGACTTACAAATCAAAAAAGAAAAAAAAGTCAATCAAAATAAGTATAATTATAAGCCAAAAATGGTTGAACATGAGAAGAAATTACCTGATACTGCTTAGTAAGTATATACAGGTGATTCTCAAAAAATTAGAATATCGTGGAAGAATTCAATATTTTTTGTCAGTTATTTCAGAAAGTGAAAATTGTATATATTCTAGACTCATTACATGTAAACTAAAATGTTTCAAGCATTTTTTAATTTTAATTTTGATAATTATGGTCTACAACTAAAAAAAATAGAAAAAAAGTATCTCAAAATATTAGAATATTCCATTTCGAGTTTGAGTAAATCATTATTTATGCAGTATAAATACCATGAATCACTCAGTCTGGTTCAGTACACATAACCACAATCATGGGGAAGACTGCTGACTAGACAGTTGTCCAGAAGACACTCATTAACACCCTCGACAAGGAGGGTAAAACACAGAAGGTCATTGCTGAAAGGGCTGCTGTTCGCAGAGTGCTGTATCAAAGCATATCCATGGAAAGTTGACTGGAAGGGAAAAGTGTGGTAGGAAAAGGCGCACAAGCAAGAGGGATGACCGCAGCCTTGAGAGGATTGTGAAGCAAAGACAATTCAAGAACTTGGGGAAGCTTCACAAGGAGTGGACTGAGGCTGGAGTCAGTGCATTAAGAGCCACATCGCACAGACGTGTCCAGGAAATGGGCTACAAGTGTCACATTCCTAGTGCCAAACCACTCCTGAACCAGAGACAATGTCAGAAGCGTCTTACCTTGGCCACGGAGAAAAAGAACTGGACCATTGCTCAGTGGTCCAAAGTCCTCTTTTCAGATGAAAGTAAATTTTGCATTTCATTCGGAAACCAAGTTCCCACAGTCTGGAGGGAGAGTGGAGAGGCAGAGAATCCAAGTTGCTTGAAGTCCAGTGTGAAGTTTCCACAGTCATTGATGATTTGGGATGCCATCATCTGCTGGTGTTGGTCCACTGTGTTTTATCAAGTCCAAAGTCAATGCAGCCATCTACCAGGAGATTTTAGAACATTTCATGCTTCCATCTGCTGACAAGCTTTATGGAGATGCTGATTTCCTTTTCCAGCAGGACATGGCACCTGCCCACACCAAAACTACTAGTAACTGGTTTGCTTGATTGGCCAGCCAACTCGCCTGACCTGAATGAACCCCATAAATTCTCTATGGGGTATTGTCAAAAGGAAGATGAGACACACCAGACCCAACAATACAGTTGAGCTGAAGGCGGCTATCAAAGCAACCTGGGCTTCCATAACACCTCAGCAGTGCCACAGGCTGATCGCCTCCATGTCACACCACATTGATGCAGTGATTCATGCAAAAGGAGCCCCATCCAAGTATTGAGTGCATAAATGAACATACTTTACAGAAGTTCGACATTTATATATTATAAATCTTTTTTTTATTATGAAATATTCTAATATTTTGAGATAGTGGATTTTTGATTTTCATGAGCTGTAAGCCGTAATCATCAAATTTAAAGCAAAAAAAGAGGCTTGAACTGTTTCACCTTGTGTGTAATGAATCTATAATACATGAAAGTTTCGCTGTTTGAATTAAATTATGGAAAAAAATGAACTCTTCCACGATATTCTGATTTTTTGAGATGCACCTGTAGTTAGAACTGACTGGTCTTTCTGTGGTACAAATTTAAATGGATTGTACAAATATTTAAATAGATGTCTCTGATGCCAGAGATGAGTCCTTTTTTCTTGTTGTATTCCCTTTTCAGCCATTGAACATATGCACAGTTCATGAGATGTTAACCCTGCTAGCCAAGAGGGTCAAACTACTGTGGTTGATAAAGTTGGTCATAGTGCAAGCCTTCAGAATCTGCTAATACTGTCAAATTCATGGAGAAAAGAACAGACTAGAAATGGGTCTTCAAAACCCATGCAAATTGGAGCTGGTACAGAAGGGGAAGACTGCAGACTAAACCTACCAGAAAGTGAAATCAGCCCCTAATTCTTTGTTTTCAATTTTCTGTAAAAACATCCAATAAATATATGGCCAATATTTAATTATCTGCAATACTTATTACTGTAAACTTTTATTAGGTAAAGGCTAAAGTAGTATCACCTACATTTTTTTGGAATGCGGTGCTACTTTTCAAAGAGCACCTGCTATTTTGAATGGAAAAGATATTTATTGTCTTTAATACCAAGACAATAATTTGTCTAATTCAAAATTCTTTCAGGATGTGATATAGCACTGGAGAACTTGGTAAATCAATTTCATTCATTAATTCCAGTTACAGCTTATGAAATTTTTTGGTGTTAATAGAAATTCAATAAATGAGGATGAGATTACTTGTTAAACCATAATCCATTTTTACATTTGCAGATTTTCCACAAATGTTACATGGCTATCATACCATAAAGATAAGTGCTACAATAAGAAAGTTTCCATTAGAATGGTACAGGGCTCTGTGTTATAGTCTCATACTGATCAAAGTCTATACTCCAATAGTACAGTTTTTGCCACTTAAAAGATCTTTTTATTAGTTTGAGTAACTGGCATTTTTCCATTCACCATCTCTCAGTTTGCTAATGTCCCACCCATCTTAAGTGACATGTAATAAGTTCATGTTCAATGTCAGTACTAGGGAGTCCTTCAATAAATAAGCAATTCTGTTACTTCAAGAAAATTGACTCAACTTGCAAAGATGGAAGGAATCAAGTTTTTTTTAACATGATATTTGTAATATTCCCATGTCCTAAAACCAATAGAGACAAGATACTATAATTTGATAAAAGTTTACAAAAGCCAATGGCGCTTTAGAGATATGTTTCTGGATTTTGCATATAAAATGATGTCATTAGTTGGGTACTATCCAGCTAAGAAAACTGACCAGTTACTTTTAACTTATGCTGATTGATGAAGACACAAGACTACATATAGTTTGCCTGGTGAAGGCTGATAACATTTTTGGTATAGCAAAATTGATAAGCCAATGTTTTTAGCTACTCTTTCAAATGAATGAATTTTAAATGGTGTGTGTGTGTGTGTGTGTGTGCTACAAGTGTATAGTCAACCTCATATAACAGTTCTTCAATCACTATTTCAATGACTTAGAAAGATGTCCAGAGTCAATAACTGAAATAGTTTTTGAAATTGAAATTTTATTTCAATTCCATTTGGCATACCATGTATAGCTTCTTTCAGTATACTTTCAAACACGTGATGTTAATAGCCATAAAAAAGAAATACAGCACAGCACTTTGTATGGTCTTCTTGACAAGAAAGACTAAACATCTCCCATACATATTTAAAGTAATATAATTTACTGAAAATCCCACAAAATTAATGTTATTACAAAGAAATATGTTTTTGTTGCCATATTTTGTTTCTTACTCCCCTACAAGTATCTCGCTCTTAACCTTTTGGATACCAAATCAATTTTCATCCTACACCATCCCAGTCTAGAATAAACTAGCTAGTTCTGGTGTTAAACTGGCTGTATATTTAGTCGGCGTGGCGATAATGTAAAATACAGAGAGTTGGAATGATATATGGATTTGTCATTACAAAGGGTTAAGGTACTATGTGTCAGCCAGTGTTGCATAGGTAAAAAAAATAAAAACACAGTGAAGTAAAAGTAAAAAATTTTTGCAAACTCGGTACTCGGTAAAAGTAATTTTACTTTTACGGTAAAAGTTACCGAACGCAACACTGGTCACAGCTTTTATGGCTCAAATTATGTTAAGTAATACAATTTGAAGGGTACTGGGACTCAAATGCACCCAGGTTACATACATAGACTCCTGATTCACTGTTTAGCTAAGCAGTCAGAAAACATTTACTGTATTATTTTGGCTATAAGCCCATCCCACTTTAATATTAACAAATCTTGGAGAGGAAGGTCTAACTCTATTCTCTATTTGAAGATAAAGACAATTTCATTGGCTAAAACCAAGTAGAACCTATGTTTGAAAAACAATGATGTAAATATACCATAGTAATATAAATTAAAATGAGAATTTTTGAAAATTATATAGTTACATCAACATAAATAAAACAAACTTTTTATGTACTTGATGTTTAAATCATTACATACATAATATCAACTGTTATAATCTTTCTACCATAACATCACTACCATTAGACTTGTTTACTTTGAACATGTCAGTGGTTATAACAAGCCCACTGTTCTTTTTTTTCTTTTGAAAAGACTCTCTCATCTGTTGGGCTTAAAGAAATGTGTATTAATTTTGCAAACAAATGTTTTAATTTTCTTTCCCCAACTGGAATTACAAACAACACATTTAATCTAAGTATACCTACACCAGTGGCCATAGTTATGACAAACTCAACAATGAAATATCCTTTATAAATCACTTTACAAAGTTACATTTCTTAGTATATAACTTATAAAATGTGACAATGTGTCACTGTAAGGTTATGTTGGAATGTTGATCATGAAAGACTTTTTTCATCAAAAAATATCCTGCTTTATTTCCATTGGCAAGTCCAAAGATATCGCTGCCGTAGTAGGTATAGTTAAGTAAATAAATAAAACCTGAAAATCCTATTGATAAACAATAAACAAACAGTGATTATGCAAAAAAAGGGAACATAGAAACTAATTTTTTCCTATATGTAATATACGTAACCTACACACAGCAGAAATTAGTTTTCTATTTATTTACTCATGAAAATAATTATCAATCTTCAATGTCAACACCATGGTATATTTATGACTGAACTGGGGCATCTCTAATGTAGCAACTCAAAACAAAAACTTTATGATGTGAAACTGACAAGCAGTTTCCACCACTCCAATAGAAAACTGAAGTGGCTTCTGGGACTGGTTGAGATGCTATGGTGTTGCTTCACCAACAGCTATGTGGCAGGTACCATAGTCATGAGTTCAAAGTGTGGAAAATCTGTGCGATTACACAAAGTTCATACAGAAACTTAATTTTGATTTGTCTGCTTGTGAGAAGAAAAACTAATCTCCAGAAAGAAATGTGGGTGCTCCAAAAAAAAAAAAAAAGCTGATGTCTAAGCAACAAAATTCCGATTTTCAACAATAATAAATTGTTTCTTTCTCCAGAGTTTGTCTTTCTTTGTTTTTGCATCTAAAACTTGGGTCCAATAGCCAGTCAGTCCCTCCTCTCCTTTCTCTCTCAACATTGCACAATCACTTCATCATTAGCTATTTCTAGGTCAATGCATAATAAGAATCTATCCTTCCATCTAAAAGGAAGAAATAAATGTTGTACATATTAAACTCTTCTTCAACACATCAGAAATATTATTTTAATTTTCTTTACTGATAACTTTAACTTCGAAAAACAGGAAAGGAACAAAGATATGCTGAAATACCTGCATCTATGGCCTAGATGCACAACAAAACTTGTATCACAAGCCACATGTCCAGAAAACTAGTTTCACCTAATTTTACTAGCAGATGCACATAACTAGAGAAAAATATGACATTAACCCTTAGCTGCAATATGCACACATAGCCAATATCCTTAGAATTATTATTAATTTTATTCCTAAGCGCACCATTAAAAACAAAATTTGAAACAGTTAAACAGAAAGCCTTAATACCTTGATGTTACCATATACAGATTCAATGCATAATAATATGAAATATTAATATTAAATATTAATATAAAACATTAATAATTATGATGTTTAGAAGAATAAATACTGTAAGAGCAAGATGTAGTCAATAAACATAGTCAATGAAACCATATTCTTTAAAATATCTACTTAATGTGACTCAGAGCTGGGCATTAACAATTCATGCAGTGGTATAAAAATCTGGCACAAGTGAAATAACAGTGGATCTCAGTTCTGCTTCCAGATAGTTATCAGTTAGACAGATTCTGAATATTGTTTTAATCCTCCCAATCATAGAAAATGTTAATTTGCATGTAATGTCAAAGCAAACAGACTGGATTTTTGCTAATGCATTTCAACATTTCCACAATATTTTGTAAACTTTTAACTCTATAGCTTATGCTTATAGATCAATCAATTCATTTTCCATATCTTCTTTTGAAATGCTGAAACACGTAGCATTTTCATCTACATTTGAAGATGAGAAGTTGAAGAGATTTTCAATAAATTGAGTTGGTGTTTTTAGTCATTCTAACTTCATGAATCTGGATTTAAAGTTTTTTTTAAACCTAAGCAATACAAACAACATAGCAACAAGTATCTAGGTTTTCCTCCATTTTTAACTTTTCAACTATTGAAAGAAAATTCTGGAAGTAAAATCTTTGCTTTTTATTTGTGTGATGACCAGGTCAAGTTGCTCATAAAGCACAAAATTTTATGGCTAACATTGCTGAGAAGTCTGTCTTTACCTTAAAGTTTTGAATTCAGATGGTTATCAAGAGTTAAATTTGTAAGAAACAACAAATCTAAGAGCCACAGCTCATCAATGAACTGGGTCACATTGTGTATTTGTTGTATTTTGATAAGTGATTCAACAAACCTTTATAGAATCCAACCCCTACTGAGACAATACACTTGTGTCTCTTGCTGATGGATCAAATAGCGAACAGAAATTGTCTGGCTTCTCTTTTCAAATTAAAGTTACCAGACTGTTCTGTTTACCAGTCATGGATCAAGTGGCATCAGTGATTATAACAGCTAAATTTTTAAATCCAACTCCAAAAGTTAGAACAAACTCCCTGCAGCTTACTGAATACATTTTCTCTGTGAGTCTCCCATGTAATCCATGCAATGCAAAAAGACTCCTCCACAATTTCAAAATTCTTATCAATGTACCAAACACACACAAGTGTGCAGTATCCCCTAATATCTGTGGGCTCATCAAGTGCCAGGCAAGCTGCACAAACCTCTTCTAATTTCCACAGTAAATGATCTAACAAATTGTCATTTAAAAGGATAGCATGCCAGCCAATTGTATCCCTGCTTAATTGCAACAAAGAAATTTTATGAAGAAATTTGTTTCTATATCTATTATTTTTAAAACAGCATTTTTCTATCACTAAGTAGTTTGCATGTTCTTGCAAGACACCAGCAAAAAAAAAAAAATTCACACATCACCAACAGAGATTCAGTCAAAGCAACACTCAGGGATAATTCCACATTTCTAAATCTCATTTCAGATTTCTTATTTTTAAGGTTCTGTCTTCACTACAAATGTGGTACCTTTTATTATAAATAGTGAGTTTCAAAATGCTGTTTTATATTTTACATCTTGCAAACTGACAAAAAATATGAGCAAAGCAGGCAATATGGCTTACTCTGTTTTTTTTACTTACACAAGATGATTCTTCCCAATCTTTCTTATTAACTCTCTGCTCTCTTCTGGCTGCTACAGATTTTTTTCTCCCCCAGGTGAATGCTATATTGTTTCATTTTCACTTCCAACCTTTCTTTTGCTAATAACAAACTTATTCACATTCAGGACAATGGTGACTTGTCAATTGGTGAAGTGATTTTTAGAATTAACCAATCAGGTATTCAGCTGTAGCAGGCAACAGTATAACAAAAGGCACAGAACCATAACATCACTTCCTGTAAATGCAAACAGTTGTAATTTCTCAGTCTGAGTAAGTATAACAACAGCAGCAAGTTTGAGAATAATTCTGTTAGTGCATATTAGAAATAAAAGGAAGACTTGTTAAATCAGTAGGAGACAAGCTGAAAAGACGCATTTACCTCCCCTCTATATGAATTAAAATGGTACACTGATTTTTGTGCAAAGAAATTTTTTTAAGGTGACTCAATAAAGTTTATAAAAATATTTACAATATATTCATAAATGAAATGGAAGTCATACATTGGGCAGTTCATTCAGACAATAAATGGGCCATGGGTTGCATGTCCCTGAACTATGAGATAGGAAATAAAGGGTCACAAAATGTGTGCTGACATAAAAATTCAGCCTAGTTCAGCAACAATAAAATAGCCCAAATGAAGTCTGTTTTCCATTAATCCCCCTAGATATTTTTAATTTTTATGTTTCTCTGTTTTATCTTGATAAGATAGTAAATACAATTTCATAAAATTTCAGGATCTAAAAATCACTATTAAAGAATTCCTTTTCCTATTTGTTTAAAACATGGGAGTTAGGTTACATAAAGCAAAAATTACCAAAAAGTAAAATTACAGGAAGTGGGGTTACATGAGGTAAAGTTGTAAGTGGCTCTTCTACATTCTGTCTACCTTAGATATTTATAATGTGTTGAAAGTCTGTTCCCAACATGAACATTTCATTCACTGGAAACATTCATCCTGTCAGCCATTTTTAAAGACTCCCCATCAGCCTGCATCATTAAACAAACATTGAGTGGAAAGAATGTTTCACTGCTGTACCAATGAGTCACTCAGTGGTTGCTCAGTAACCATGGAGAAGTTAATATTTAATTTTCAAAATAGCAGCCGTTAGTCTGTTTTGCTAGAGTACAAGACAAGACTCTGTGATGGGGTGGTCTCTACCAACAGAGAAGAAAGGGGATGTAACAAATATGTACTGCACCCTAGCATCAAACTAATCATACTATATTACTTGGGCCATCATCATCCAACAGCCAATCATTTTTAAAATTTTCAAATAATTTTAATTCAATAGAATTTCTGAAAGAAAGTCTGGTACTAGTTAGCATGTTATTGTGGGAAAAGCCAGTGTTTGATCCAAGCCAGGCTCCTGGTTTATTCTCTCCATGGATGCCAGAAGAGGCATTGTAGAGTTTCATTTTTTTTTATCAGAGGCTGTACAAATACCTTTCACCAAAATCTTACTGGTATATAATTCCTGTGCACAGATCCTTTAGTGAATTATAAAAAACATCAAATTTATTGTTCATACACTAGGTGAAATGCCATCTATACCCAGTATTTCTTCTTAAAACTGGCTTGATGATGTTGATTTTATTTTACATAATATCTACATGACAAAAACTATGAAGATAGTAAATGTCATGTAAATGCTACAGTAAAAATTTGTCTTTATGTCAGCCATTAATGATGGAGTAAAGATGAACTTTCATCCAGTAAGGAAAGAAATCTGATTTCTAATAAATAAGATTTGTTTTTAGACTAGTGTGGTTATCCTACTTTTACTTTGATCATACAAGACCTGAGATGAGCATTCTGACTCCTACTCATGGACCTTTCTAGATGTTAATGCAAATTGATTAATGTGGTTACATTACAACTTTAAAAAACCAAGAAGAAACAAAAGAAACCACCCAAATGTTCAATTCAAATATGAATATAATTTAAAATAGCAAAATAGGTGAGATTAAGTACACTAATGTTTTGAGAATTGAACATAAAGTTTTTACTATGTAAAAAACTTTAAAGTTATCATCTATGTACTCCTGGACAAATATATGTTCCATTTCCCAAAGAAACAAGCTGATTATTTTTTTTCCAATCCAACCTGAGAATTTTCCAATTGACCTTTCATACCCATACATTTTAAAATCAATGTTTGCACTTTGCTTATGTTTTCAAGCTAATCAGTCATTGCTGTATCTCTATGCAATCTCAATTCCATTTTTTGTTTTGCTACTTACAGACCTTTTAGGTGAACCAAATGTCAGTTGAACTGGAGAGCAAAATATCTTTTGTAAATATACCAACACCACTGACCAGAAAGAATCATAGAGATACTGTCCAAGGTTACTACTAGCTTGTCATAAACCAGGAAACCCTTCAACTACTCTTTGGGTCTACTTTATTAACTATAAAAAATGACAATGATCTTAAAAACTCAGTCTCCACATAAAAAATATCAAACATTTTTCTTGACAGTTGTTGGATTACCTGGATAAACACAAAGCAGACATACTGCAAAAGCATCAATATATGCTAGCTCTAATCATCATTTTCATTATCTGTACTTAAGATTAACCAGCAGCCAATGCCATGATTCAAACTATTTAATATCTTTACATGGAAATATTTTAAAATCAAACAAATTCAAAGGTGTAGTAGCATTGATTAAGTGCTTAAGAGATCTGGAGCTACATGCCATTAAATCAGTTTATTTGGATTTGCTATCTCAGGGAGGTATCTTCAGCTTTTACATATCTTTGCAATTCATAAGTGGATATTCAGGTGACATAGTGGAATAGAAATAGTGAACATGTGGAGGAAGCATGGATTCACCAGTACCATGTTTACCTGTATTTTCTAGTACATCTTCCAATATATGGTATTTGACACCTATAGCTTGTTTTCATTCAAATGTTTTCAAATTGTTGACTGCAGCCTGACCAAAGTTTGACAAATGCAGGGTTATCGAAAAATTATTTTTTCTGTATTAGTTTGGAATTTTTGTATGTAACAAATTTTGTGATTCACCAATTTTAAAAATTAAAAAAATCCCTAAAAAAAAATAAACAAGTGAAAATATTTTAAAATACCTATTACAGTCCATTCGAAGTGTTATCTCCAAATTAGAAAAAAAATAATCCAATCACTCATTGCTGATGAATAGATAAGAAGAATATAGTGCCAGAGTTTTTTCACATATTTTTAAAAAGTACATGCTTACTGTAGGAATCATACAAATAAAAAGTTGTGAAACCACACATCATGGGTTGAATATCAAATATACCATATAACTTTTCTTCTAAGTTGATTTTAAATGCCAGATTTTAGTATTCCCAAGCAGAACTTTTAAAACTAAGAATGTGTGCACTACTACTAAGAGTCTAGAACTTCAATGTAAAAGTCAGCAGTTTTATACATCAGGAATGTAGTATCTTTACAGTATTATGAAATAGTCATCTACAACTGTGTGCACAAATGCGTGCACACCAAAAAAGATATGTCATACAAAGATACTTTGTCCCACAACATTAACATGTGCTTCATTTGGAAGCTCACTGATGATGGTATCATGCAATGCAACAACATATTCTCAATGTCATATTTTCAGCGTGTGGCAAAATTATACTTGTGAGGTTATTCTTTGATCAACACAGGCAAATAATAAAATGATACTGGAAATTTGAGAATGTTATCGAGGTACAACATGTATAGATATGCTTGAGTATAAATCACTACCACCAACCCACCTACCAATCATGAATGAGACACAAATCTGACATCAAAGGCATCATACAAAATGTGTGTAAAGAGCACTCTAGGAGGTCATGCCTTGTGTGAAGTGAAAAGAACACTATAGCTGTATTGTCTGAATTCGAACACTCAACACAAAAATCCATATAATGGTGAGCTCATAAGACTCCCACAATCAAGTAAAGTATCCAAACCACACACCCCTCAACTGTTACAGACATTGAATGAAGATGACCCAGATTAGAGGCTTCAATTTTGCAAGTGGTTTTCAAACAGAGCACACTAAAATCCAACCTTCAGCAATATGATTGTGATCAGATGAAATGCAGCTTTAAACTGAATAGAATAATGAACAGACAAAAATTTTCTAGTGGGCTACAGAGAACTCTTAACTTCATGTTGAAGAAGCAGAAAACTTGTCAAAGATCACAATGTGGATAAGTGTGTCTTCCCATAGTCTTATCACGCCTTTCTTCTTTAGAGACACAGTGACAAGTGACCTTATCCCAATCTTCTTATAAGCAGCATTGAAGCTGGCAATGAGACCATGCATGGTGGCAATGAAAAAGTGTTTTAACAGCAAGATGTCACTCCCCTGAAATTTCATCAAGATGTACAGGCATTTCTGGATGAACACATACTGGGAGAAGGATAGAACAAAGCAAACCAGATGAATACCTACTACATTTTCCAGATCTCACACCACCAGATTTTTTTCCTGTAGGGTATGTTGAAAGTCAAGGTGCACACCACAAAACTATCATCTACAAAGTCCAAGAGAAAATTGTTGATACTCTAATAGCTATTCCTATGAAAAAATATGCCAATGCATGTTGCTTTGTGGTCAGAAGACACTGCAATGTTTTCATGGGTGTCAATGGTAAATATTCTGAATACCTATTGTAGAGTACTACTATGTTTGAGGTATGTGACATATAAAGCAAAAACTTCTATCCAGCAGTATATCTTTGTTTGCTAGGCTATAGAAAAGTGTATAGCTCTTTTCTGGCACAATACACACATCCTAGATATATATACATAGTTTAATCCTTTTCCATTCAAGTCAGCAAAACCAGCTAAGTCAAACCCCTTAAAAAAAGCCAAGTATTAATGAGTCATTTAATGACTAACTGCATCTATACTATAGATAGTATATGTAGGAGGATGCTGGTCCACATTACTTATTCCTTATATTTAAAATGCTTCATTTTCCTATGAAAGTGACTTTACTAATTAAACTACTTGAATTATGTAGTGCATTATCTACCTGTGTTATTATAATCTACATGACAGAATCAAACTCTAATCGTTTCCTTCTTGCAATGTGGTGGTCTTGTGTGTTTATATATCAGATCTCTCATCACTTTGCTGGTTGGACAGCAATGGACAAATGTCAAATGTAGTGTGTAAGTGAAGTCATGAAACGAAGTTCAAGTCACCTGCAGCCAATCAGCATGCCAGTGTTTTTGCAGTCTGCCAGCCTGAAGATTGATGTCCCAGATGACTTAAAGCCAGTGGATTTCTTTTATGAACTGATACCAGAAAATTTCTTCCACCACATGGCTGACAACACCTAGACAGATGCTGCCAAAGACAAGACAAAAACATATATAGCAGTAAAATATCTATAATTCTTTGTTGTCCATTAAAGATTATTTGAGTGACAATGCAGATTTAATGTCAAAAGTAATGACAGTGAAAATATTCAAGAAATTGAATCAGAATTGGCACTTATGTGATAATAGTTGGGTGATTTTACTTTACATTTCTTTCTTTCTGCACTATAAATTTAATTTTTCCTTTTATTTTCTAAACATTTCCTTTTCATTTGGATTACCAAACTGTGTGCTAAGTCATCTGTACCATTTAAGTCATACCATAATTTTAAATATTTTAAAATAAATTTAATTAGGTAAGTGCATTTTGTACAACAATCTAGGAAATTGTCTGAATGTGTGCGTATATGAAATATTGCATGTCCTGAATGGTAAAAAGTTAGATGAGGTTACTTAGACGAAAATTCTAAATTAAGCATATTTTTTTAACACAGATTTTCTGAGTTGGATATTAATATCAATGTAACTATATGCATTAATAAATTGATTTACATATAAAATATGCAATATTTCATTGGCAAGTCCACAGAACGATATTATGACCACAAGCAACTAACAAAATTTTTCAATCCTGGCTATGGCAGATGAATAGGAACAATCCTTTCATGTGATCAGCATGTTTGTCATTCAAATTAGTTGTCGTCCATAATATTTTACCATTTTTCATTCAGAGGCTGGTCACAGTGAGAGTTGCAATGCTCAAGATTTGAAACTATCAGATGGATATATCCATCATTTCCTAGCAAAATTTAATGAGACCAATGTTACAGCAGCTTAACATCAGATTGAAAGACAAGCCATCATCACCAAAACCACACATTTGGGAAGGCAATTGTTTGCCAAATTCATATTAGTTGAACGAAAACCACCTGAAGTTGATGATCTCCATAAGCTTTACTGTTATAGACAAGTTGTTTAAAAAGAAAATCCTAGCTCATGGATTCCTAAAAATCCTGCTAAAGGGAAACCTTTTCACTGCAATTATGAAGGCTGATGCCAAAAGTGTGCAGAAATTCATAAACTCTTTAATAAATATATACTGCATACCTTCAAGGCTAAACCACACTTTCTGTTTTAGATCATTTTAAAAGAATGTTGAATATTTGTGGAGTGGTGATGGCAACATCTGGCAACTCCTACATGAAGTGACATCACTGCTGCACAAAGTACATTTGGTATTTCCAAAATGGCAGTTAACAGTGTCCTGTGCTGTGGAACAGTTTTGTGCACTGAAGTTTCAGATGAAGGAAAATGACAAATTAGCTTAAATTTACAGGTGATTAGCTGCACTTCAGTGTTAAGAGTTTTTCATGCAAAAGTGTGTTTGAGTGATGCAAAATAAATTTAAAATAAATGTGAATCAGTAATGAATGACAAAAATGCTCACATGCAACCAAGCGTTGGACCACAAACATTACCTGTGTTAAACGGTTGACTTTGGACAATTTCTGCTTCAGTGTGCATGATAGTGTGATATTAAAGCAGAATATGAAAATCAGTATTGTAAGTGCAATAAAAGGTATTCATTCACACTCCAAAAGAATTCTCATTTGTTTACAAGACAGTTTGTGTGGCACTGTGGTAGACTACTTGCAATATTACCAAAGAAAAAGTAACAATTTCTTGAACACAACTGTGACATGATGACACAGATTGATCACTTTACACCAAAATCTAAGTGGTCAAGCATCCAGGACAATATTCTGGATCTCCACCACTATTGTGGAAAAAAATGTTTTGAGACATCTGAGATTTAAGTCTTGTTGATTTTCTTGCCCAAGTTGAAGGCATCAATGCAAGCACTACAGTGATTTGTTGTAAAATTACATTTGTCATGCAATACGAAAACGATGCAGAGTTTGCTGTCAGATGGTGTGACATTATTGTATGATAACCTCACCTTCAATGGCAACTGTAAACTCTTACAGAGATGAAATGATAGGTGCTTAACCATTCCCCTATAGTCCAGATTTGTCATTGTATAATTTTCATCTATTAGGACAACTCAAGGAACATCTGGGTAGCATCACGTTTTAAGTGATTAGGATATGGAAGCAGATGTTCTCAAATGACTGCCTATCAGTCCAAAAGATTTCTGTGCTTCTAGTATTAAGATGTTACTACACTTATGGAACAAATGTGCATGTAGAAAGAAAATATCTTGAAAAACAAGGAGTTTAAATTACTTTACTTTACCTTACTTTTAATTTTTCTAGAAAAGTGCAAACTTCTTGTACTGTGCAAAAGTCTTAGGCAGCCATGCAAGGACGCTAATGCTTGTTTTGTTTTCTCTAAAAGTAACAGAATAAAAGAGGCAAGAATATCATTTGCTAATAGACGAAATAATATTTCACCATGAACAATAAAAACTTAAAATGAAGTAAATAGTATAACCAAAATTTCAGGATGTGCAATTCAAAAAATGTTAGGAAATTTAATGATATTAGTTCAGTTTCTGAGAGGAAAACTGTGTAGAGAATCCAGAAAACTATCTAAAAAGATTAACAGAGCTGAAAATGACTTCCCTGAGGGATATTAAAAAACATCCAGCAAAGAGATAAAGTGAGATCTGGTAAAATCTTCAGAGTTTCAGGGTCATGGTTCTACAGTACAAAGATCTTTGGGAAAAAGTGGACTTAAAGGATGGATGGCAATTAAGAAACCATTATATGAAGGGAATAGAATAAAGCTAAGCAACTAAAATATGCCACACACGACCAAATCAGACTCAAAAACAGTGCAATAAAATCAATCCTTCAATTAAACAAACTGAAGTTTGAAATTTTTGGATCTAAGAGAGAGTAGGATATAAGAAGAAGAGCATGAGAAAATGTCTGCAGGCTAAAGTAAAGCAAGGTAGAAATTTTATCCATCATGCTATTCCTTCAAGTGAATGCCTTATTGGCCAATGGCTTCATATTTCAGCATGACAACAATCCAAAAGCTAATGACAATGCAAAAAAAAAAAAAAATAGTTGAGTGCTAGATTTATTAGAGTAGCCTCCACATAGCCCCACCCATAATATTATTGAAGATGTCTGGGACTACTTGGAAAAACCAAAGATAAACTCTAAACAGTGCTTCTAGATGGATGGAACAACATTCCAGCTAATATTATTTCAAAATTACAAGCAAGTCTCCAAGACATATTTAGGCAATCATAAACAGAAGAATGAAATAAATATCTGTATAACATTCAGTTATTAAATTGTATGTCTCATTTGGTTGCTTTATTTTTTGCTAAAATTAAATTTATGAATAAAAATGTAGATTACCAAAACATCTTTACACAGTACTATATATCTATAATCAAAGTAATGTGATCTCTGTGATGTAATGGTCATTCAAGTACATGACTTCACAAGGTCACTGCCAATATTTAAAAAAACAAAAAAAAAACACCTTGTTTTTCTATAGCTTCTTTAATCCACATTTCAATGAGAAATTTTCAACTACCATTTCCTTGAGAACTAATTTTAATTAGGTAGATAATGTCTTCCTGCTCTTCTTTGTCAGAAAGCAACTTTCCAGAGAGATTGATCCAGTCAATTTCTGTCACAAGAAAATTATTTAAAATTGTTTTTATTAACAGAACAGACAGAGCATGAGAACAGAGCATTGGATTTTTCTATAATACTTGCCTCGAGGTGGTGTCTTCGTGTATATATCTACACATGTAGATAGCAGATTGACCAGGGTAAAGCAATATAATGTTTCCTAGAGGTTTGAACACTGATATTATTAAACATAATATTGGTGTTAAGCCGGCCAGGAAACACTGATGCTTTAAAAATATTTACACTAGAGCAATATCACAACTGCTGAATTTTATCAGTTTTTCTAACTTATCATTTTCCTGATTTTTTCTTGATTTTTTTGCTAAAATGGAAATTTTCCAGGATATTTCCAGTGAATGTCCAGCTATGTTGGAATATGATGTGCCCTGCAAGGGTTTAGCAGCATTAGAGCAATTGGCTCTGCTATTTCTGTTAGACAGAAAGATGAAATTTTAAAAATTATCACAGTTCTCTGAACTGGTACATACATATTTATCTGCCATCCTACAAAAAAATATATAAATAAATAAATTTAAAAAACAGTAAGATAATTAGCTAAACCATATGAATATATGGATATGATATTTAAAATTTAATATTTTACAGTTGGCAGACAAATAAAATAAGTCCCTAGTAGTATGACAGCCAACTAGAAAACTGCATCAATAAACATTCCATGGCTGAGCATTTTGTCCAACCCAATATATCTAATAATCTAATTCTTGGTAGAAGCCAAAGTATTAGTTCAGATATTTTGCTCTTTTAGGTAACTTATATATATGTACAGCATTTTTTAAAGAAATATTTTCTCCGGGTTTATTTGCTAATTTGAATAATAATGTACATAAAAGTTTTTAGTATGCTTTATAATACTAATTAATGAAGATGATGAATATTTTTTAGATACGCCACCTGTGACAAAAATGTTCACAGGTGGAATTGATGAAGCTAGAATAAGTTTAACAAAATAAAGAAAAGAAAAGAAAAGCTTGACCATAAATTTCCATCCTTTTTGTAATATCTTTTATGCAGTTCCTTTCTTCCATCTTTTGGTGAGGTGTTCTTCTTTCTAAGTTAGAAGAGGGGGAAAAAGCAACAAAAAAATCCCCTAGCAACTTGTCCAAAACCTATTGTACCATTCTGACGCATACTGAACTTTTTTTTATTTTTTTTTTACTATATCCTCTCCTTTCAATTTCTCCCTCCCTCTTAGAATATTCAAATTGGACTGACCCCCTTTTTGTTGACCTATCTGGCTTTAGTTATCACCACTGACACCATTTTTACAGCCCTTAATTTAGTGGCCAGGTCAAACAAAGGTCATCATCTTCCCCTACAGGAATCTTAACCATTCAATCTGCCTGCCTGGCCCAGCCCTGACTAGGGGACAGTAATAAGATTTCACAGGGTTATTTAACTATAAAGCTGCTCCCTTACCCCATTGGTGAGTCATTTAAAAAAAATCAAGAGCACACTCCAGCATATAACTGCCAGATAGGTACCTTCATCAAACCAGGTGAAAGAGGGCATATAGGTTAAAGTCAACACCTCATAAAATATAAAAATAAAATGAAAAATCCAAGAAGAATGAACTAATGTTCAATTTACTAGAAGACCAAAAATAAAAACTTTTGAGGAGTGGGAAAGAAAGAAATTACAGGCTGGGCCTTTATAGGTCTGGTCAGTATGGAAAAAATATCAGTAAATGTTTAATGACCAGTTTACTAATAAGATAATAAAAAAAAATACTGGTAAAAGCTACAGTTCCATTTTTATGGCTTTGAAAAATATTCATGAAAAAAAAAAAAAAAAGAATGGGAAATAGAAATGAAAGTTACCTTTGTAAACCATTATTGTGATTTCTGAAAAGCAAAAAAAAAAGAAGAAAGGTCAGCAAGTTAAGACAGAATCTGGAATGATTTAACATCTAATATAGTGATAGCATTTAAATCATTTTTGAAGAGTGAAAATTATGCAAAAAGTACAATGGCGAGTGGGTGATTTACTCCATTAGTTTCATTCTAGACATCTGATCCAAACTCTCGTCACTACCTGCTGCAGGTAAAGGTCAATCACTTTTTTCACCCACTATAAAACAATCAAATATGTGAAGAAAAAAAAAACTGAAAAACTTTGAAAAGCTAACTAACAGATATGAGCAGTTGTATCAAACAGGTAACACCTAGGCAAATCAGTAAACTGGCAGAAGTTGTTTAAATTTCTAGTACATTTGACAGCCATATTATAAAACTTTTAAAATTATGAGCCTCACTTAAAACATTAGCAGAAAACTTTACTCACTAGCAAAAACCAAAAAAGAACATTACAATTGTTGTAGATAATTAAATGCTATTTAAAGAAATACACTCAAGTTTTCTTAGAGAACATAATGGTATAGTTTTTTGATTAAGCAGATATTTTTGGCATAATATTTCAAGTATTCCAACAGCTGTCCTTTCTTTTGATTATTTTCTAGGGTTTCTCTGTTACTTCCTGTTTGAGCTCATACTCAGTAGTTAAGATGAGAGCATAAAGTTACTCCTGGCATGTTACTTACAGAAACTAGACAGTCAGTTTGTGCATTTCCCACCACCTTGTTAGAACTAATTAGAGAACTGTGTTTTGGTGATCTCTCTGGTGTATGTTTTTTGCATGCAATGTTGTTAATTTGCAGCAATTAAAAAACTTGGCCCAGACGGCAAGAGAAGTCAGCATTAGTTGATCATGCTTGGTTGTGTGATTACCAAGTCAAATAAACAGAGTGCATTGCAATCAGTGTGACCATAAAAAAAATAAATGAGAAGTTGAGGTACATGGCTCGGGGACATACATCCCAGTGCTGAGGTTAGTAGAATCATGCATGCCCTTACTAACTCAGAAAGGTTTAAATATTATTAAAAATACTATCTGCTAAAGCGTTGCTCAGAAAAAATGCATTTAAAAAAACTTGGCAACCAACAGGTAGCAGGTTCGAGACAAACTCCAATTACTAATGCTTTCCAAAAAAATAAAACATCCACTGCAAATTAACACCAGAGCCCACCAAAAAAGCCATTTTCAAAACTACCCTGAGGATGACAACAGGAAAAAAGTCAAGGAAATGTAGTTTACTAACTAGGTGGTGGGAAATGTACAAACTAATGGCTTTATGGCAGCAATAGCAATGCAGTATGATTGTGAACAATTTAAAATAATTATTTTAATTAAAGTTGTTGTAAATTTCCAGAATAGTTGACTCCACTTAGCTGAGTCACCACCACATCAGCTTATCCAACCTAGAGTTCAGTGTCAGATCAGACAGTAAATTCCATGATGGATAACTTACAGATTAACAAGAGGAGAAATTTTCCACTAAGTTACATACACAGATAAAAAATATCTCCTATAAAACAAATGAAAAATCCAAACAAAGCACAGGTTCAGCCAAAATAATAATCGCAGATAATAAATGCTAGGTTTCCTGATCAGTGAAAACAGGGAAAGAGTGAATGGCACCAATTGTATTAGTTACCAGCTCCAAATTACCACAACAACAAACAGACAGGTAACTAAATGAAGAATCTAACTGTCACTCTTCAATGCACAAATTTTGGGTTTCTCCAAGGTTCAAAACTGAACCTGCATTATTCCTCTTTGTCAGTGCATTGCTTTCTTTGTGGTAAAATACTATCACATCTACCATTCTACTATTTGTAGCTGATACAACACACTCATCTACTGGACATAGCATTATCAAATTTGGAAGCAATACTTAAATATCTCTTTAGAACTTTTTTAACAATGGTACAAATGTAAAAGAACTGCTAGTTAAACAACACAACAAATGAGAATCACATTAAATTTTAGAAGCTGCCAGTTACACTAAATTGTATAGTAGATAAGAATCTTATGTGCAGGTCTCAAGAAGTCATCTCTGTTAGCCTATCCATAAACTCTCTTAAAATGTTTATATAGAGAGAAACCTCAATTGAAATTTTGTCAGTCACATTTTAATATATCTTCACCTTCTTTCTAAATGGAAAATAGAAAAACTTTCTCATGTCTGCCACTGGGGGTTTTCCTAACTTTCATATCTCTCTAAAATGCTTGATCTTTATCCATATCTTCTCACCAGTAACTTAACAGAGGTTGGGATTTTAAGAATCTATTCTGTATAATAGTACCAAGCTCTGTCTTTCTACATGTAGACAATTAATTGCTGCATCTCCCTAAAGTCTACTCCATCTGTGAGCTTGACAAATTTACTGGTTAATAACTGTGGCTAATAGTTCACTAGTAGAATGTTGAAGACTGGTGATGCTCTGCTAAGCATGTCACTCTCTTGAAGATATGCCAAGTAGTAACTGCCCTGCATGTAGATAGCACCAAGGTTTCACCAATGACCATGATATGAATGGATCATCTTACAGCAAGAAATGCAAGGCACTAAAATGACACTGTCCTTGAGGTTTTCGGCTGTGCTGATGTTTCCGTCATAAATAATCATACTGATGGTGGCTGATCTGAAAATCATTTCCATAATGATAACCTCCTGAACTGCAGTTGTCTGTGCCACTGGCAGGCACGTCAGTGCTGGTGACTTGCCCTCCTAGAGACATTGTTCAAACAGTAACAGTGGATAGTTTGCTGTTCCTATGTATAGTTACATCTCTTGACACAATCCCCATTCAAGCTTGTTCTTATGTTTTAGATCTAATGCAGTAGACATATATAATATAATATAAACAAATATAAATGAACAAAAAAATTTATCAGTAGATAAGTATTCATTATATACTCTTTATGAAAAAACAACATAGCACAATATTGCAGTGAATGCAGGCAGCTACACTGCTGAGTCAGATGATGAATTGAAGGAAAACCATTAAAAACATGCATCATTATAAAGAACTGTGGTCCTCTTCATAATGACAAACAGCATCAAGTGTTTGAGAATATCAATCCATATTATACTAAGTTAATTATTCATAAAATTAAATTTAAACTTTAACTCTGTTGATGCTGTTTATCATCCAAAATCAAACCACAAATAACTATATAATTCCTGCCAATGCATCTAAACAACCAAAGAAAGGCATTCAGTAATACCTCAATCTCCTAGACTGCAATCCTTCTTTGTTTGGCCAAGAATATTCACTTTTTAATTTTAAAAAAGCCAAAAACTTCTTAAGGTACTATCTTACATCATGTTGCTAATTTTCTGCTAAATTTGATAACATAATTTTAAGTGTTTCTGCTTTGTGCAAACACGGCATACAAGCAACTGCATGGCATATGATATGATAAATATTTTTCATGCATACCATATCCACTTTTAATGGCACATCGAAAGATCTCCCTTTGGTCTACTACCATGAATTCAAGACAATTAGAAGTAAATCACCCAATGATTTCAGCAAAAGTTTTCAAAAAAAGTTGCAACTAGGAGAGAATAAAGGTAAATTTTCTGTCACAGTGTGGTATTACATCAGATTTTTTTAAAATCAAAGTCTTAAATGCTTAACAAATTTTAGTAAAATGGGAAGCATCTGGACTTATGAACAAACTTTCACAATTTAAATCTATCACAGATGTTTCTACAGGGACTGGTACATGCATTTTGTACAATCTTCACCCACTAAATGTTTCCTTTGGGTGGGAGTTTATATCTGTTTTGTTGTCTGTTTTCTCTCACACTTGGCTAGATGGTCAAGCACTCAAACTTACTCTTGATAAATACACTAAAATAAAAAAAAAAATCTATATATAGCAGGCTGGCTAGTCTGTTCTTCATATCTCCAGTTTTCTGTAGATAATGCACATGAATGAAGCAAGCCGTCATGGTAACAATCTCCAGCATCTTCATCCAAAAATATTTTCACATAAATTTGTCTGTGAATTGCCCAATTATCACAGATTTAAAACCATAAAGATGTGATTTAATGCAAAATTCTGTCATCAGATAAGTGGAGATATACAAAAAAAAAAAAAAAAAAAAAATGTTAGTAAGAAAATTTTCTAACCTTTCTGTTCAAATGTGTTTAGAGAACTAAAAAAAAGGATAGATATTGTGTTTCCAGCTAAATAATATGGCCTCTGTAACAACCATTTTTTTTTGTTGATATAATTACATCACATCAAAGTTGCAATGCAGCTGGTGATACTGTCTTAATAAATTTGAGATTTAAATTTCAGTGTAATTATTAGCTATACCTACTACTGAAAAAAAATTATATGTATATATATATATATTTATATAGAATGCGTTTAGTGATTTACCACTAGAGCAACTATATTGCTCTCATCACCCACACATACTTTTATTGTTTTTAAAACTTTGCTTGTGTATAAATCTAAGTGCATAATTCTGCATATATCTAACAGTATCTGGCTATTAAATAATTATAAAAATTAAAATCCTTAAATTCCATGGTTCAGTCAATAGCTTTGTTCAGGATAAGCCCTAAATGTATCAGCATAAGTGATATTTAAGAAATGGATTCTAAAGAAAATAAAATGGATACCCATAGATTGTGATTTAGTAGCAAGTTTGTTAAATAAATATTTTGGTTAATTGGTACTTACATAACATTAGGCAATCTATACCTATGTAACTTTGGAGAAACTGTGCCTACTTAATTGTAGGAAATCTGTACATAAGTAACTTCCCACATGTAGACAGTTAATTGCTGTACCTCCCTAAAGTCTAGTTGATCTGTGAGCTTGACTAATGCCTGTGACAGTAATTAATGCTAATAGCTCACTAGTAGAGTGTTGAAGAAACTGCTAAGCATGTCAGCTTCTTGGAGATATGCCAAGTAGTAACTGCCCTGCATGTAGATAGTACAAAGGTTTCACCAGTGACCATGTTGTGAGTTGATTTGTACCTACATAATTGGGCAATCTGTACCTATGTAGCTTATAGTACAAAGGTTTCACCAGTGACCATGTTGTGAGTTGATTTGTACCTACATAATTGGGCAATCTGTACCTATGTAGCTTTGAACACAGGATCAGGATGTAATGTAAGGATTTGGGTCAGGGTTAATTTGGAATATCACCTGATAGAGGAATGAACTGATATTTCCAAACTTGCTGACCCATCACATTGCAGTGCTATCTTTGAAAAGAAGACAAAAAAATATCCTGTTGGTTCTTTTTTTTTTTTTTTTGGAGGGAATTTTTACCAGTATATATTCTCTTTCACACTTCTTAAACCATTACCTTTCTCCAGAGAAAAGGAAAAGATAGTAAGCAAACAACAAAAGTTGAAGACAGAAGATTACTCCTTTGTTGACTAGTTTGCAGTCACACTAAATCTTAATATTGCAAAGCAAAAAAAAAAAAAGTCTTTTGTCTAGCATTCCTTTTACTACTACCACACACATGCAGAAGAAAATGATCCAAAAAAGTCCTTTAAAAGAAGGGATATCTTTTTTGTGTGTGTGTATTTGTATAAAATTCTTAATTTTGTTACAAAACAACAAAAAATCCATAATTATTCTCAGTTTCTAATAATCTCTCTCTAATAATTCCTAGGCTTTCATTTACTTTTAAAAAATAATTATCAGAATATTTTTAATCAAAAGAAAACATTTAATGCTGTAATTAGGGTAAAATTTCAACTGAACATTGGTGAATGAAGAAGATTACTGGCACATAATTACTGAAGGATTTTCCACAATAGATACTTAAGAAAACTTTTAGAGAAGTTAAATATTTATTAGAACTTAAACCTTATCATTCGGAGCTGGATTACAAGTGATCATCATGCTGGTACAGATAGAAGAGGCGATTTCTTACAGAATTAGAAACAATTTTTCATTTACAATCTGCAAAATTTCACAATCATTTTAAAAGGTACATTAATAATTATACAGTACCTCCAATGATTGCATATATAAAATGATATAACAAAATAATTTTTAATGTACAAATATATACATAGCATAAATCATCTAACAAATTAAAATAAAACATTACTGATATCAAATTTTATTACTACTTAAAATACTTCCATTAAAATAAATGAAAACAGAGTGAAGTGGAGAAGATACTGAACTAAAATATTTTCATACTAAATCACAGAATAATCTCAATGCATTATAGGATAACAAATAAAAAGAATTCCTAGAGTACCCTTTTCAAATGAATGTATTTCAATAAACAAGTTTCTCATTTTAATTACTTTTAACCTGAGGGATGATTTCCTTTTCCCGACACTATGAATAAACACTCCACTTATCAGTCTGCTCCCACCTTGTTTAGAAATCTTTTCCAAGAATTTCCTGCACACTGTGATTTTCCAAAAAGATTTTGCTCTCGTCTCAAATTTCAACAACCACAGCGCACTTTGGTTAGTGATTCATCTCTCACCTCTTGCTTGACATTGTTTTCTGTCTTTAATATTTTCTGGATCAGAAAATTTAAAACATTCTCTGTTCTTTCTGACATGTACTTTAGGAATTGTTTAAACAAACAAAAAGAATGGAAACCAATCTAAATTTTACAGATAAACTAAAAAAAAACCTAACTAACTAGAAGAAAATCTGTATAAATTCAAATTTGAAATCATGTGACATAACATCTTGAGGTTATACAGAATCAGACAAAAATATTATTATTCTACATGCTCATTTTTCTGAGCGTTTTCCTCTTCATAAAAAGAAATATATATTCAACAGCAGATTTTGAAAATAAAAATTAAATAAGTATATTCATAAAATCACAATGATTAAAGACTGGACAATTACTTTTCTGTTCTTAACTATTTCTATCATTTTAATTCATCATGTATTATACTTCAATAGCATAATTTTATAATTTAGCATAATTATAGCAAATTACAATTTTTATATTAATCTAAATATAATTTATCTCAATGTAATTATAATTAAATTTATTACATTTTACAAAATCTTTGTAGATATAACTGCATTTGATTATAATTCAACTACAATTAACCATAATTTGAATACTATTAAATTCCAAAATACACTCAACAAAACAATAAAAACAAATTTCGTAACCTAACTCTCACACAACTATTTCCATTTGCTTTGGCCATTGTGGAATATGTTGCACAATCCTTTAAGTCATTGACAATTGGTTTTTTCTCTGGCGGGGTAAACCTGTAAAAGTCACAACACTATCAGGTGATCCCATAATGAAGTTATCAAACATTGAAGACTAGGATTTTTAATGATAACACCAATGAACAGCAATATCTACAAACTAGAAACAGGTAGACAGAGTGTTATCATTAAATTTTGGCAAAGGTACAGGGAGACCAGTTCAGTTCATGAAAGACCTAGCAGGGGGGGGTGCCACAGTAGTCTGACCATCACAATAATAATATAACTGCACTACTTCAGCATGTTCCACCAAGAATGAATTGTGGCAGATTTGTGGGACTCATATCCTCAACCTAACTATGCACTCTGCTAATCTAAATACTAAACGTCCACTATTTCATATAACTGTAACATCAGTCACTATAGAGAAATATCCATGACTTTTGAAAACTGAAGTCAAGTTCTTTTCTCTGCTAAAGTAAATTTAATCTTCACTTTGCTGATAGTCATTTGTGTGTTTGGAGAAAACACCAAATGAATGTAATGTTGACTATAACTCTTAGAGATAATTTTTTGGGATGGCAGTGCTTTATTCTGGGAGTGATGTCACTTGAACACAGAGAACTGATTCTCTCTGATATAACTGTTACAGGACAGCACCACCTAAATGAGGCCATTAGACACTGATGTTAGATTGTTTGTATAAAATCATGGAAATTAGTTCAAATTCATGAATAATAATATAAAGAGCCATCAAGCAAAGATAAACCGCATTTAAGATGAAAATATCCAACAACTTCTGTGGCCTGCTTATCCCCACAACCTAAAACCCTTAGAACATTTCAGGGATGAGCTCTCTAGGAACAGTGACCATATACTTCTGAAACTATTTTGGAATTTCATCAAGCCTTGACAAATGAGTAGAATGCAATGCCACAAGACTATCAGAAAGAGGTGGACTTACATGCCTAGAGATCATGAGACTTGAGGGTGTTTAAGTAGTGACTATTCATTGTCATTATGTCCATAAAAGCATAGAACAATGTCTAGATATTGTGCAAAATTAACTCTGTATGTCAAAGTTTATGGTCAATTTTGATTATGCACAAATGTTTTATCCTCAATAAATTCATTCCATTTATATCACTATATTTCTATAATGTTTTGATTACCACATTATAAAGGTAATTTTAATTTTAATGCTAATTTAATTGCTGATTCAAAGTAGCTATATTAACTGCTGTTTATAAAACAAATGTGCCAGTTTTTTGAGTGAGTAGACATTAATTAATTTAACAAAAAAGTAATTTCTCTGACAGTTTTAAGACTATTACACAATCTGCCATGTATTTTCAAATGCATGGTTATCACAATAGATACTACATCTGTTTATCCATTCATTTGTTCGGTCGTTCTGGCTTTATCAATTTTACTGAATAGAGATTTCTGGCTAAAGTCCTTCTAAAATATAAATAGGAAAAAAAGAAATATGTACCTGCAGAGAGAAAGATATCCATTATACATAGGAAAAGAAAATTATATATATAGATTTTTTTTACTTATGGAAAAATTCCAAACTGACTGTCTAGAACATTAGAGGATGACAGTGAAGAAAGTCAATAATACTTTAAGATATCGTCACTGTTTAGCAATGGAATGTGCAGCAGTGAAATAGATGATTACCTTTAGAGCAGCTCCCATCTTGTCACAAAACTCTAGCTGAGGTCCTGTGCTGCTGTTTAGTTAGAACAGCTTAAGGGGCAGGAAAGATGCCCATCACCTGTCAGACTGCCTCCAGAAGACTGATGGAGAGGAGTACAACAGAACATAACCTCACATCACCAGATGATAACATGATTCCAACACACCATCACCAATGTTTCGGTTCTCTAAGAAGAAAACTAAAGGCCCCCATATCTCTCCATTGCATAAACATACCTTCTGCATTCTTGCTCTTTTTATTTTCCATTGTATAAGTTTTGTAAGTGAAGAAGAAGAAACTTTGGCATTTGAAAACACATCAATGCCAATAACTTTAAGTCTGATTCATCATTTTCCGAAAAGTTGTATAAATAGGCATCAAACATCAGAGAATCAGAACAAACCTGACATAACAATAAATAAATTTTCCTTTTCTTTCAAATAGATGTAAACAATAACAACAAAATAAAATGATAATTTCAAGAAATAAAAAAAAATCTGAAATTTTGTGTATTATCAAATTCCTTACAAATTTGCCTTTTTTCCCTTAATGAGTAGGTTAGAAAATCTTGTGACCGCTAAAAGTAGCAAATCTCTGGTAAAGCATCCCATATGATCATGATACTGCATCATCACACATTCAGTTTATCATATTGTTTAAAAAATAAAAGTGCTTAGAAGTGCATTAAAGACGGTGTAAAAATTGTAATTAGATATGGCAAATATTTCATTCAAACACTGCACAAAGAAGTCTTCCTTAGACAAAATTAATTTAAACAAGGGATAAATAATTATAATGCCAAAGAGAGCAAGAGATTTAGCTGATAAAATTACTAATACTGAAGATTCTCATTTTCTTTCCCTCTTGACTACAGAAGCAAACTAAAATTCTCCTATAATAGAAGGTTGGGATTGCTACCATGGGTTTACTACTACTACTACCCTGGTCTCAGAACCTTTTAGTTTCCAAAACAAAAAGTTTATTTTACTGTAACAATAGGAACAATAACCCATTGATTGACGTGAGTGTGCGTGTTTAAGCTTTCATGAAAAAAATAAACAAAGTGTTAATTGTTAATGATCAATGACAGCAAGAAGAAAGCAGAAGAAATCCATTTTGAAATAAAATTAATTAAAACAAAATAGCAGGAAGAGGTTTCATCATCATCATCATCATCATCAAGAAGAAATAATAAACAAATTTGCATGCATGTATGCATATGTATATAAACCATATGATTACCATAAGAAAGATTTAGCAGTCACCTACTGTTTGCCTGGAAAGGAAGAAAATGGTGTGTGATCACTATAGCAACATACAGTTTAAGGGTCTGACTAGCAATCACAGATTATTTAAATAAGATCAAAAGGTTTGCTCTAGCCAAGTTTGAATAATCATAACCTTTATGAAACCTTCAATGAACTGCATAATTTCTTTAAGTTTTACTTTTCCAATTTTTTAATTCTCAGCTCAAAATCCTTTTTTTAAAAAAAGTTTTTGTCAGAAGTGAAAAATTTTCCTTCAGAAATTTATTTAAAACCCAAAAACATTTTATTTTACTTTTACACATTTCTTTTCCTTATAAAATGTTTCTTCACCTTTGTGTGTTATCTTTGAAGTACTGTTCATTATCTCATTTATTTTTTAAAAAACAACTAAACACTCCCCCCATTACAAATATAATATAAAGCATTCATAAAAATTCTTGCCCCCCCCTAATACAGTGACCAAGTAACTGTAAGTAGAATCCATTTTAACAGTAACTTTCTTACAAATGTCTGAAACTCTTAAATGGATCACCAGTCTGTTATCATCCAGTCTTAATTTACTCGCTTGACTAAAATCGTTTTTCTAATCACTTATCAATATCATTAATTTCAAGGAAATTTCATTATATCTAAACTTTTGATATTTTTCAAATCTCTTGCTCTTCCATGAAGACCACAAGTAACTTTGCATGCATCAGAGTTGTACAAGGTGATGCTGTGTATGGAAAAAATTCCCACATCATTACTTGAGAGCAACTGGTGGCCCAATGTTTTGACTACTGGGCTGATGGCCTAAGTCTGATTCCTGATTGGGGTCGCCTTGATTTTTACATACCCATCTGCATGGTTGCTTCGCTTTTCTTCATCAGCCAACTGTGTGGGTTTTCTCTAGGTACTCCGGTTTTTCTCCACATTTAAAAATGAAGAGTTCTATCTAGTGAGGATCTCCTTGTTTAAATCAGAAATGCACTCATGGTGCATGTTAACCTTAATGTATAACCGCAGCACCACACTCCCTCACCAGGATTTTTACCAGTGAAGAGACTGGTGTATGACACAACAAGATCCCTAATTTTTCACTCACTCTTCCAAAGAGTTAAAATACACAAGATGGTAATCACCAAAGTATGACTATGAAACATTTAACTATTTGCAGCCAATAATTTGTGACCAATACCTTTAATACTGAAAATAAATCTTAATGAGTAGTAATATGTTTGTTTCAATGTTTAAACTCTGTGGACTGACATGGATCCAATTCTGGCCCCTTTTTATAAAACAGAACCGATTATGGTCATTATCCAAGAATTTCTTAAAAAGGACACCATTGTCAGACTTATTCTGTGTATCTCATTTCCCTGGACCTGAATCCTATTGACCTTGTAATGGAGATAATGCAAGCCACTTTAGAGAAACACCAACTGTAGCCACGGGCCTTCCAAGAATTCAGTTGGCCTACAAGGACCAAATAAACAAGAATTCCTTACTTCAGCTTATTCTATGCATTTTAGGATGCTTTTAAACCATCATTGATAACAATACAAATTAACACTAATCAAGTCCAATACTGGATTGTCTCTAACACCAAGTAGTGAACATGTTGCGTAAATACCAGGAATACAGCATTCTGATTTATCCACAAAGTAAATGTCAACTGTTGTGTGTTGAACATGTGATTTATTTTTTTATAAAGACTTCATTCATGAGTCACTTTTTATCTGTGGCCTTTAACAGATTTTACTGAAATATTTTGAATTTAAAGTAGATCATGCAACATGAATACAATGTATTACCAAATAGGAAACATAATTTTAAAGAAAAAACCTTAAAAATTAAGACAACTGAAAATCAACTCAGAATAATTTGCAGGTGAAAAATCTGATCATTAGTTCAGTGAAAAAAAATAACAATACAAGACACACTTAGATAAGTTTTAAAATCTCTGTAAATAAATAACTGATTGGTCTACAATAAAATCCCAGGTATCTTTTAACAATACCAGTGGATGAATATCAATAATTTCAGTAAACTTAAAACTTTGATACTTCTATTAAGGCAACTACACATAAGGGTACTGCAGTCATGGGGAATGGGACTATTCATTGCAATAGCTGCAAGGTGGCTTGACTAGGATGTGATGTCATGTAGACTTAGAGTGAAAGACAATGGACAAAGGGGAGTAAACCACAAAAATTGAAAAAAATATTGTGATGCAAATGAGCATATAATTAAAATTACTACAGATTATAACAGATCTTTGAGGATTGGCAAACAATTACAATATGGAGTAACATTTGTGACTTAGATTTACTGTGTTAAATTACTGTATCGACCTAAATTTATGTAAAATTAATTTTAAAATAAAATAAATTCTATTACTTTGAAATTCATTTTATTTATTTAAATTAAAATATATTTACACTGGTCATTATGCATGTTCTGATGTCATTACTTTTTCTATTCTCACTTCCAAAGACCACAAAAATACCAGATGATGGTCTCAGAAAGATTCATAAGAAAAATATTTAATAAATTATTCATTATGTATATTTTATAATTTATGACTAATAATGTCAGTTAACTTAGATAATGGATAATAAATACCAATGATGTTTGTCATATTTCTAAACATTAGTTTTCGTTTAATACAGAAATTGATTTTTTAACATGCACTCTATATTTCTTAATAAATCATTTTGATATAAGAAGTTTTAAATACAGATACTCCCCATCTTATGACCTATCCAACTTACGACTGACCAGTTACAATCATGTGTAAAAAAAAAATTCACATATTCCCGCTTGCCGTACTAGAGTCAGTATGGCAACGCATATCTCACAGCAGCAGCATTATGTTTTCTCTTGGCATCAGTTATACTTCAGCAGTCATATCGCAAGTATCTCACTTAGCTTCTACGGATTTACCACCCCAAAGATGTCGTGCAAAAGGAAGATTTCCCCATCTACCAATACACCAGGCAAGAAACAGAGGAAGTCACTTGATTTGGAAGTTAAAATGAAAATAATTAGCCAACATGGAGGAGGGGGAAAAAGTAAATGCTATCGCACGTGATCTACAGTTGTCCCATTCAACTATCTCCACTATTCTTAAAGACAAGGAAAGACAAGGAAAGAGTATTGGATGCAGTAAAAGGTTTGGCCATCATGCGGTCGACGATAATAACAAAGAAGCGACAAGGACCTATCCATGAAATAGTGAAATTGTTGATGCTCTGGATGGAAGACCAGATACAAAAACGTGTACCCATAAGCCTACTTAACAATTCAAGCTAAGGCTAGAAGTATTTTCGAGACTTTGAAGGAATGAATAGGAGATGACCACAAGGAAAACTTTCAAGCAAGCAATGGATGTTTTAATCACTTCAAAAAAGATACAATCTGCATAATGTCCAAGTAACAGGAGATAAAATAAAATATATTACGTAGTACAGTACATAGTAGTAATGCATATAAAATACCCCCCAAAGGTCAAATATGTATAGTCTTCAAGTTAGGTCTATATTGACTTACGACCAGTTGGTCGGAACGGAACCCAGTCGTAAGTTGGGGAACACTCTGTATAATACAGAGATACATTTTCACCCCACTAAGCTTCAAATATGTATTACTCAGTCCTGTTTGAGCCATGAGGGCTATGACACATAGTACCTTCCTCATAGATATAACTATTTGTAATGAGAAATCTGCATTGCTACAACACATGTTTTGCATTGTGGGTGCATTAACTAAATATACAACCAGTTCAACAGAAATACTACAGCTTCTAGGATGGAAAAACTGATGTGGTATATGGAGGGTTAAAATATAAATAATTATAAAGGAAAAAAGTAAGAGATTGGATATAAACATATATATCAGCACTAAAGCTGGTTTGCTGTGAAAATGAATATAGTAACCTCACATACCTCCCTACAGATACCTATATATTCACACATCAGTGAAAGAAAAAATAATAAAGTTGTCACTATGAAAGTACGTGGATAGCATACTTTGAGAAAATCAGGGTCTAAGATGACAATAATTATTCTTTGAATCAATGCTGACAGATTCTCCCTTTAATGTTTTCTAAAATATACTTTTTTTTAAAAAAAAAGGTATATTTGATGAACTTTTATTGTATTTTGAGCAAATTCTACCAGTATTATATAACGGTAAAGAAAAGCAATATATGCATGCATCTGATAGTTGGTAAAACAATCTACAGTAACAGATTTTGTTTTAAAATCTGTTAACATCTTTTGCAGGCTTATTTGGTTCAATTTAACCCTGGTGAAATTTCATTGCAGGATGACAGAGTTTTATAACCATTCATGGTCCTGTGGGATCTGAGAAAAATATTTTTTTTTCTTTATTACCATCTAATGTAGTATTTTTTATACACACACCACACCACCACACTCTCTCTCTCTACTCTAAAACAATCATTAAATAAAATAGCTAATATATATATGGGATTTATCATGAATTCACAGAAAACTGTCCAATCAGTTTCTCATAATTTAATTATGTTTTCCTTTTCTTTTTAAAATAAATCATTTCAAAGCAAGATTAATAATATCAAAAGTATCTATATATTTAAAAAAACTTTAGTATGATTCCAAAATATTTTCCACTTTAAATAACTCTCATCAAGTTATACCCATTTCAAATTTAATCCATCTGTACATTTTTCCTGTCTGCTCAAACACTTTATAACTATAATTTTTTATTAAACTTAAAGTTAAAGAACAAAGCATTTTGTTCTGCAAATAATTCAATTTAATATAGTGAAAATTAAATTTCCACTTTTCTACTTCAACTTAAAATAAAATCCATTATGAAACTTTCAAAGTCATTAAAATATAGAACCTTTTAACCTTTTAAATGAGTCTTGCAAAATAACTGAATTTAAATCAGTAGATAGTCTGGGAACAAAAAAAATAACTATGGCAAAATGCAGAAAAGCCTATAATTAAGTTGGTAAAAGTTCAATTTCTAAAACACATGGCAATTTAATTACTTTGTTTTTTTCCATTTTGTGACAGTTTCAGTAAATTTTTTTCTTCTTTTTAGTTCAATTGAAATTCAATTTAATGTCACTTGTTTCAAATTTATGTTTTAACTTTATTTATTAATTAATCTTTTTTCATGATTTAGAATAAAAAGTACAGCGTCAATGATAAGGTTTATGTATTTTATTTATCTTAAAAAATAAATCTGCCTTCCTAATATGTTTGGCGGCTTGGGGCTGTTTTCTTCATAGCTTTTAAGGAAATACATAGAAAATTACCATTCCTCAAGGACTTAAGCAAGAAAATCCATCATCCGTTCTATTAATGAACAAATACTATGAAATCCTTTTAAATGTAATCTGATTTTGTTAATTATTTATTTATTTATTTAGCATAACTAACCATGGGTCAAAAATTTTTTTAAATGTAACTGGTACCTGAATGATTTTTTTTTTTTTAAATGAGATGAAGATTAAAACATTATGGTGTATTTATCTGAAATAATTAACTAAAGAGGTGACTGATGGCCAAGTGATTAATTAGCCTGTTGGACTGCCAAAGCTAAGAGAAAACATTTGATTTGCAGTCGGGGGGGGGCAGCTGTTATACCCGCCTGACATGGTTTCTTCTCACTCTTCTTCACCAGTCGATCACCTGGGTTTCCTTCCACATCTGTTAATGATGGATTCTAGAAAAGATTTTCCTCCTAAAGTTGGAAGTGTCAGGCTCCTTGCTGTTGCAAGATAGGCAATGCTCTTTAGCAGATAATTGCAAAACTATGCCTCTCTCTCCCATCTGGGTTGTCTACAATGTAGAGAGACTATCTGGTGTACAACCTAACAACCCCTACTAGAAATCCATTTGCTTTAGAATTTAATGTACTTTTTTCCTTTTATTTTCCAGATGTTAACAGCCATTCTTCTTAAATTCTGATAAAAAATGTGTTTGAAACCTGTTTAATCAAATTAAACAGCAGTATTAACAGAAATATCACCCTCTTACATGCTAAATCAGTACTGTTAAAGTTTTTCTTAAAAAAATCTAACTTAAAAATTATACAAAGTTTTCATTGTTGCCACAGATATCCCATGCTCACAATTCTTTTACTCAGGAGGTAATCCAGATAGTCAGTAGCCAGAAAACACTAGGGAAATCCAGAAAGCTCTGGTTTGTAGAAGGTTTTCTGATGAGAAATCTCTTTTCCAAAATCTGACTAACCAAGGGATTCTGATGTTTTCTAGATATAACCTGTGGACATTTAAACAACTATGATGTCAATAATGTTCGCAGTCAAAAGAAAATGTTCTCTAAACATGTTCAAAGAGAATGTTAAACTTACATCAACAAAGTTTAACAATGGCTGATGAAGTGATAAAATCTTTGCTGCAAACCACAATTTAACCAATCAATCTCATGGAAATTCTTCACCACAGTAACATTCAAAGTGTGTCCATTTCCAAAAAAAATGCTTTAACATTACAGTTTCTATCAATAATAGCCTTTGACGTCACTGTGATTTTATATAATTTTTTTTTCTAATAAGCAGAAGTAAATTGTTAGAATTCATTCACTCAAAACACTAAACACAAAATAACCAGCAACAACATCATGTTGTATGAGCCACAGGAGCTTCGCAGCATCAACTCCACTAAACTAATTCAAATTTGAAGCAACATCATCCCCATGGGAGCATGCATCACGGATTTATGAGATTACATCTAAATTGCTGCAACAACCAACCAGGCAAATAATAATGATAATATCCATAAAAACAAAAAAATTGAAGCATTATTTTATTTATTTTAAATTAAAAGCATTCAAAAGAAAATAGAAATAACCATATACTTACAGTATGGCATCCAGAATTTTTCAAAAGATATCAGTTTTATAGCAGTATCATCTGATTCATACTTTTAAATTTCCATACTTCAGAAAAAAGATACAAAAAGTTAACAATTAAAATATCACAATGAAGCAAAATATTTACTAAACCACATACATGGAGTGTCTGTGAATTTTTTGCATCCCTAAATATTCACATGTCGGTGAAATGTTCATGTCCCACCTGAAAACAGTTTTGCAGTATTTTTTGAGACAGTTAAAAATTATGTGAAAGAAAGTGGTTACTCAAAAATGTTTTACTGTATTATCAAAACATTAACATTATCCATCAGTATCTTCATTCATTTTGAAGTACATAATAAAAGACTAGATCAAAAAAAAACACTTATTTGCAACACATTTTTGTGCAATGTAACAAAGCAAGCATTACCTCTAAATTTATTGAAATTTTAAAGCAACCTGTAATAAACAGCAGCAGCCAAGAAAAGTCAATAACAATAATTATATATATATAATATATATATATAAATACATGTACAGCATACACATCCTGCTGGAAAGAGCTAATATTTTACAGATCATCTATTTTCCAGTCTTTACTTGAATGCATTAACACAATTATTTATTTCAACTGTTCTTTAAAGTGCTCGAATGCTTTATGAATAGTTCACATAAAACTTTCTCTCACAGGCAATCCACAGTGGTTTATGAAGTGATAAAGAGTTACGGTTAGCTTGTGAGTGCAAGCTATATATGAAGTTAACATCTCCCAAATATTTCTTGTGGGAGTATAGAATAAATGGTGGTAACAGATATGCTAGATCTCAGGCGCAGTTAAATAATTGGAAGAAAATAGTTATTCGTTTTTTGAAAGCTTTCACTTTTCTGCTGCTAAGTAGCGATTTATTCAACAACAGTATAATTTTTAGAAATTCTAAAAAACATGCACAATGACAGTGAAGCTCATGCATTAATATTCAGAATATGTGCAAAAGTTATGTCCCTAAAATCATTTAGTAACAGCTGGCAGAATTTATCTATAAAAAGTCCATCTTTAAACTAGCTACTTAATATATGCATTTTCTTTTTATAAAGAAACTTCCCCTTAAACTCATATAATATGCAACTAAAAAAAAATTTCTAAAGAATGTTAATTTCTGTAGTTTCATCTTGCATAACTTTGCAGTGATCTCTTTCCTTTCATGGCCTCTGTCTTATATTTTTAAAAAAGTTGTTTAACCAATCTTTGGGGAAAATATTAAGTCTGTGATGGAGCTTTGTGCTGAAGCATCAGAAAGAAAAATAAGAAATTGCTCACAAGGTCAAAACAGAATTTCTGTCTACTTAGAGAAACAATAGGAAAGTGCCTTTAATTTTTAATAAGGTATTTCCATATTAGTAATATTTTCTCTGGTTTTTGGCCAGGTCTAATAATCTGTTAAAAGCTACATTTTTTTTCTTTCTCTCTCTTTTTTCAAAAAAAAAAAAAAGTGTTTTCTGGGATAACTCTATCCGAATGACTGTAAACTAACACAAACATTTTAAAAATTCTAATAAATCAAATGAGAGAAACAAAGATAAATAAAATATTTCCAAATTGTCTAATTGACATTATACCAATAAAAATAATTTTAAATTAGATCATGATCTAATGCATTAAAATGGTTGTTTTTTTCCTTTAATCAGCAATTATACATACATTTTTTTTCTTTCTCTATCAACATTTTCCATGTGGTCAACAACTGTTATTGCACTAGCATTGATAAAAAAATCGTCCAGATAGTATCCAAATGATGATGATAACTGGAATTTGATGATCTTTTTCTTTTCAAAATTGGGAGTTTTAAAATATCTAAAAGTCTGCAGAGAGCTAGATGTTGAGAGGTGTCTTGTACAGATGCATACCCAGCATCACGAGAAACTGATTATAGAAAGTTTATTTGATAGTTTACAAGGCCTTGCCTTGAATTAATGTGAGAAAATCACAGACGTATGCTAGCTGACATGATAGACAAACAAAATGGCCAAGAGTTCACCATTCTCTTCTGTCCTTGCTGATCTATATAACTGTGACAAAATTAGCACTAACATTGATTCATAATCAAAGACATGGGTGCTATTTGTATTATGGCCACACTGAACAAGATGAATAACATCGGTTTTACACCTAGTAGATAATACAGAGACAATACATAAGTTAATTTTTTTTAAAAAAGCAAAAAGTAACAAGCACTTTCACTTTTTAGAAAAATTCATTATTGAAGAGAAGGGGGAAGATGCAGATTATACTGTAGTGGAGCAGTTACCCGAGGACCTGGAAACACCAAGGAACCCAGAGTTATTCAAAACTTGTGGTAATTTTGTAACTCAGTATAAGATTTTGGAGCATGTTATCTAAGTCCAGTGCGACTTCTGAACAAGATTGTGCACTTCAAATTGGAAAAAAATGTCAGCAATGTTCTTACAGCACTTCAAGTTTTTGTGTTGCCAGTTGCAGTTGGATCAACTAAACCAGTAGTTCCCAAACTTGTCCAAACTATCGCCCCCTTTTCAACACTTTCGCCCATCCATCGCCCCTGCCCCAACCCTAAAAAAATGTTCGACACCATGTTTATTGTGATAAGAAAGTACTTGAAGTAAAATTGTCGTTTTTCGTCATCTTATCTTGGTAAAGTTGATAGAAATGTAGTTCTGAATAGCATTTTATTTTTTTTCAATAAGCATGGACATACATGTAGTTAATGTGAAAGATGAATTTGGTGCTTGGTCAAGAGTTATTCAATATTGGGCTTCATGGCGGTAAGGTGAAGTCGCAGGTCTCCTCTCTGCACAATATCCAAGCGATTTCTCGACTTGTTGAGAATCTGGGACACCACACTGAAACCTCTTTCAACTAAATACGAGGTTGGGAAGGCAATAAAAAAACAACTTTGCCTTTTCCCACAATGCAGGAAATTTTTCTGAAATAGTGGACTGCAGCCAAAATTCTTGGTAAGCATGCCATTTAAAAAAAGGTTTGATTCAAAATCATTTCGCAAGTCAATAAGTTCTCTCTCAATGGACCCGTCCATGTCGATATCTGTGATCTGAAAAGGGTCCAAGATCCAAGGTGGGATTTCCAGATCTGACAAATCCTGAAAACACAGTTTCATGTCAGCTTAACTGCTCTTGAGATGCTCTGTGAAAAGGAGAAGCGTATCATCAGATAGGCATTCTCCCAGTTCTTTAAGGCTTGGAAATTGACAGAAGTCTTTGCGTCCAATATTTCGCTGGTAAAAGGGCAGTTTCACGATGAAACCAGAGATGGCGGACTTGGATTTGATGAGGTTGGTTTCATCACCTTGCAGTTGGAGGTTCAGGTTGTTGAACTTCACGAGAATGTCAGCCAAGTAGGCAACGTGGGGCTTGATGGCTGCGAGTTGTTCTGCTAGCGATGAATCCACTGATTGTAAGAATTTAATGACAGAGGTAAAGAGCAAGAAAAGGCGAGCAAGGCAGTTTCCTTTAGAAAGCCATCGCACCTCTGTGTGCAGTAGGAGCCTTCAAATTCTTTGTCGTTTTCAGACACAACTGTTTGAAAAGTCGCGAATTCAACGGGTGAGCTTTGATTTTGTTCATAGCTGCAATCATGGTGGTCAGAGAAGTGTTTAGATGTGGAGTGCTGTTTTTGGCGACTAAATGTTGTCGATGGATGATGATGCAGTGAATGGTCATAACGTTCGGGACTGCTTGTTTGAGAAATGCGATGAAACCTCAGTACCACCCAACCATAGATGTAGCACTGTCTGTTGCACATGCAAGAATGTTTTTCATTGGTATTTCTTTCTGCTTCAAAAATTCCTCCACAATGCAAAATACAGAGTGTCCTTTAGTATCAGTTTCCATAGTGCGGGCAAACAGCAGTTCTTGGTATAGTTTCCCGCCATGAATGAATCGTACATAAACCAAGAGCAGAGATTCGTTGTTGGGCAAAGTTGATTCGTCTAGTTGCAAGCTAAACTCCATGTTTCGCAAAATGTTGCAAAGATTTTTTTCAGTATTGCCGGCCATTTCATCAATGCGTCTCTGTATGGTATTATTGCTCAAAGAGATAGCTTTCAAAACTGGTTCAGGATTTTTCTTCAGAACAGTTGTCATAACTTCACAAATGACTGGAGCGATCAAAGTTTCCGCAATCGTATGGGCTTTGCCTGCCTTGGCAATAAGGAGAGCAGTATTGTAAGAAGCATGTAGGCCATCGTCATTGTTATGTGCCGCAGCGGCAAACATGTCATGTAAAGTTTTGTCCTTGCCACGTTTATCACGCAAGTCTTTGAAATAGCTCACATCTTTATCGACTTTATTGGGATGCAACTTCTTGAAATGTTCGCTCAGTCTCGAAGGCTTCATGGCTTCGTTTGAGAATGTCTTCTCACATATCAGGCAAAACGGCAATTGCTTGTTGTGAGGTGATGGAATAAAGCTGTAATTCAAATATTCGACATTATATTGCTCGCACTTCTTCACTCCTGCGTCTGCCATTATCAAGGCCTAAAAGAAATAGAGAAGCTTAAGAATTTTTTGGCAGAAACGGATGAACCTACAGTCAGTAACCGGCTCTTGCAACAGGGATGCAGAAATGGTGAGACATAGAACACAGAAAATTTGAGCACAGGCCCTTTGGATATCTACTCTTCTCACTGCAATCTTTCTCCGGCTCCTGATCCTAGACTTATATTAAAGTGTAAAGAAGTGAAGGAGAATAAGACAGAAATTTTACTAGTTGGGTGAAACTGGAAACACTGGAAAAAGAACCATGATGCCAACTCCCAGAAAATGCAGAAACAGAGAGACGTAGAACACAGAAAGTGCAGAGGCAGATGTACAGACAGTAGCCGGATCAATGCAGGGAGGGACAGGAGCATCGAATAAATGCGCGGATGACTAACCTGCCCGCCTAAGTCTGCCTGCTAGCACCTTCATTGATTGATCCTATGCGCCTACCCATAGAACACGGCTGTCAAATTGAGTTTGGTGTTTTTTATGCACCCGCACGTCTGCACCTGGGTGGACATTAGTCATTTTACGCACGCCATTTTCAAGTTACAGTGAGCTCTTGGTGGCTGCACATGGCGTTAGTGCTGTTCGTTTCAGTATTCAGAAGTAGGATTTCACTGACGCTTGTGCTTCTGGGAGTCAGCGAGCATCAAACCATCTTGGCTGCAATTGATGCAAGAATTAACACGCTTCAAGTATTGCAACATAATGTGGTAGTGTTGGAGGTATTACTGGCCATTATACTCAATGAACATTTTGATAAAATCTCGTGGTAAGTATGTTTTATCTGAATCATTTTTTCAAATTATTCTGCATATCTATGTCATTTTGTCATTCCCATTTTGAAGATCTCATCAAGGGAATTAAGGCATACGTGACACTTAAACGTGTTCATTTTTTGTTAGCCTTTCGTAGCTTGCCTTTCCACACCCTTTTCTCAAGTTTTACTCCATTACCCCCACCTTCTGGCCATCCTCCAGCCATCCATCACCCCCCTAACCTTTCAGCGCCCCCTTGGAAACTCTCACCCCCCCCCCAGGGGCGGTACCGCCAACTTTAGGAACCAGTGAGCTAAACGAGCATTTAGCAAACTCATGCATATTAAAATCTTCTTACATAGTACACTGACAGGACAAATTAGATAACCCTCACCCTCTTGAGTATCGAAAAGTAAACTGGCAAGACTAGTTAATTTTAGTTAACTAATTCACAACTTTGCTTTGAAAAAATGTGAGTAAAATGCTAAAATGACAAGATAATTTTAGCTAAAATGCTACATGCTTCTCTCACAGCAAACTTTTTGACAATGGTATATTCTTGATAATGAATAAATTTAGTCTTTTGACCCTATCCAGTAAAGCATGTATCATAAAAATGGTATAAAGAAACAAAAAAGTCAAGGCTAGGGTGCACCCACATTTTTGGTCTACTCCAAAGCTCAAATAAGCTATTGGAAACCATGGTTATGGTTGCTTTCCTAGAACTCCATATAGACTGGATTTCAGCACCTACAAGTGCATCTTAATAGCCAAATAAGGTTGGGGGGAACCAACCTTAAAGCCAACCAAAGAAATATTTACAAACTTTATGTGAAAACATAGACCTCTAACTACACCACAGAAAAATCTACAAATGTTTTAGGTGTTATGTTCAGAAACACGCAGTATGTAGAGTGTCAGTTATTCTTAGCAATCTTTGCAATGGATATCTGACTCTTTGGTGACCTTTTTCAGCCAGGTAAAATTTGTTTAATGAAGAGATTATTTAACCATTGTTAATATGTCATAAAATGCAAGACTTCCCTCACTTGTGTACATACAATGATGATGATATCCCCTAAAGATCTCTTGCTCACACAGAAAAGATTTTGCTTAAAATAATGCTGCTGTAAACTCCACAAGCAACTGACCAAGATGTAAAGGTTAGTTAAGTATTGGAATCCTAGACACAAGATTCCATTAGTATTTTCAAGCATGACTTTGCTATAGTGCCATAACTCTGTGAAATGTTAATGTTAACATGTAAAAGGAAAACTAACTACACAAAGTTACCAGCATTGAAAAACAACTTAAATTTGGAGGTTTTGGTAATTGGATTATTTCTTCCAAATACAGTCAAGATATTAAATTTACCAGGAAAAAAAAAACAAACTCTTTGTAATGATATTCATAAAACATATTTTAAATTGAAATGCAAGTAATGTTAATGTTAAGTACAAAAGAGAATTTGGTAAATATCCATAACCTAACCAAGATGAAGTTAAGACTATAATGGAAAGTGATCCACAGAAGATGTGTTAATTTACAGGAAGTTGTAATCTGGTAAAGTCTTTACCAGGTACCACTGAGGAAACACCTTGAAATATTTAATATGCTGAGGAGCTTGGTCTTGAACTGCTTGCCATCACTGTAATTGGAAAAAAGTGTAATTTATCTTTGTACTGACACCTTCTCTTCATGTTTGAGAATCTTAAATGTCTTAGACAGGTCTCCATCCACTCCTCAGTACACAGAACAATAAATGATCAAGCTTTACTGAACATTAAAAAAATTGAATGTTTCTCAGTCCAACATCTCTAATAACGAAATACAGCAATCAAGCCTAGACTATGTACTTTGTTTGTGGACTAACTTGGAGCATTTTTATACAAATGGTGCTTTATAGCAAAGGTTTTATTTTTCATTCTTTCTTCAACACCAACATACTGCATGCATCAGCACATATTGCAACAAAAAACCCCCCGTCTTTATCATTAAACGTCCTAAGTTAAGAGATTTACCAGAACAATTTGTAATACTATATTTCTGGAGTATAAGTCAGAACCCCTCCCCTGAAAGTTAAGTCTTTGATTTAACTTTACAGTGACCTATTGAAATTGCTTTAATGAAAAAAATTTAAACATGACAAGAACAAGGTGTTTTATTTTTTAAAATAAACTGTAAAATTGTTCATTTGAAACAGACCAAAAAAATTATGACCTGAAATATTTTCTGATTGGGTGAGCAATTCACTATTAGTGCACTCACTGAAGCATGCAAAATCATCCAATCAATAACAAGTGCACGCTCAGCAATTATGCTCTATCTGTTCTTTCCACTACTAATTATATGATAAATACACCAACAAATCCTCAACCTCATCTCAAAGTGCCTCCTGTAAAGTCATGCAAGTTGCACCCTAACCCTAACCCTGGTGTAAAGCACAGGGTACATCACAAACCATAAAGAATGAAGGCCAACCATGCAAATTGTGGTTGCAAAGCTAGGTGAGCTAACACTGAGGACAAGTTGGAGGAATACATGCTAAACAAATGTGCTGTGTGTTGTGGACTTAATACTTATTGTATAGCTAAGACTAAAGACCAAACAAATCACAAATGATAATCACAACTGTCTTTACATTTTTCCCTGTCTTTTTTTGCTGATGTACAGTACTCACCAGTGTGGCGTTTTAAAGTAGACACCTGATAATCACTGATGTCATGCATTGACTAAAAGTTAATGCTAGATGTCCAATACTAGAACCAATAATAACATTTTCAGTTTCTTTAAAATAAATCTCCATGATTACAAACATGTTGAAAAACTATTTTAACCCCCCAGCTATCCAGAAGATCATCCCAAAAAGTATTTCAATGATATGCACAAATACTCATCAATATTCATAAACCTGGAAGTATCATAGACAGTGATGTGATGTGGCAGTGTTATAATGGTTGAAAGTTTGGGTTAACTACCATAGTTGATCTAGCCTTATCATATACTCCAAATCGACTTATCTATGAATGAAGGAAAGAAAAATGGGAAAATTAGCTAATTCAACTTATCCTCCACATAGACTTATTCTCCAAAAAATATGGTATATGTAATCTGTGATAAGGAGAAGGGCAAAAGAGACGTTAACTACCTAGTTTGGCCTATAGATGTTATGTCCATCTCCACACATGATATTTAACATGCTTAACCTTTAGTGCTTACATCACAACGTCAAGAATGATTGAGATGAACATGTCAGAAGGTCACTGTAGAGTAATGGTATATACCATAGTAGTATTTAGTTGGGTAAAATAAGGGGGATGGACCATTATCCTTCTTTTTAATCTTTCTCTAGGAAAGTTGAGGTTAAATCATGTAGGTTGACTGAATTTGTTGCTACATTGGACCAATCCAACTAATGAATGTACTGCAACACTACAGCTAGACACTGACACTGAATATACTAAACTTTCAATATTTAACAACAACAAAAAGCAATATCATCTACATTATCAAAATACACAACCAGTATCACATTGGTGCATTAAAAATATTTTTTTTTCCCATTCTCAAAAAAAAAAAAGTTGAAATTAATGTTCATTGTATATTTATATTATTAATATTAGTTCCTAATAAAAGCATGTGAATTTTGTGATTTAAAATATCCTCGGGATTTTCTTTCTTTAGCATCATTTAAGTTAACTTAAAAACAAAGAGGAACTTTCAGCAAACAAATATTTATTTCTTGTTGTCAGGAATAAGTGAATTTTAAATTTACAAAGATAAAACAAAATCAGTTTAAAGATCTTTTTTCCCCTTTTTCTGGACTGGTCACTGAAGCCCACAAGTCCTAAGATTGGTTGTTGTTTTCCGTCGTTTGGCCTGTATGTAGTCAGTTTGGAGCAAACTTGTAAGAGGAAGTTATTAAAATAGTGGGTAGAAAACATAGAGCCACAAAGCCTGCCCCTGCATGTATTTACATCAACTGATTGACAAGATTACAAAGAGGGAAACCTGTCAACAAATTCAGACAGACTCCTGTAAAAACCCTGCTGAAATCTACGAAAAGCTGCAGCCACACAAGAATAAATCTCAATCATTCTTCAGCTCTTTTACAAGGGACTGAAGCTCATTAACATTACCATCAGTGTTTGTCTTTGATTTGTATTGTCATCTCATTGGATTTGTCAGTTTCAGACATACTCATTGTCACCATGGTTTCTATGGAAGGCGATGGGAATTCTTGGTATCTGAGACAAGTGATATATGTCAATTAATGCGATGATCAAGACAATCATTTTGGGCCATGCAGACTACAGTGATTATATTTTTTCATCACTTGGTACAAATTAAACAATTTTAAAAAAAAGTGTGAGTCTACTTTTGAGGGAAATAAAACAAAAAATCAAATTATAGATTTAAAAGAAAAATTCTATTGATCCAAGTATGTATTAATTTGTCAATGATAAGAATAACTGGAGATCTATCAACAAAAGATTTGTTAAAACAACACATTATTGTTATTATTGACATTTAATAATTCTGATTTTTTAAAAAAATCTTTAAAATTAATGGAGATATATATATATATTTTACAGAAACTATGATGATCAATGATGATAAAATATCTTCTTGTACTTTCAAAAATCAATTTTTTGTCCAGTATAAGGATTATATTTGACAATATCAAATAAACAACATTCAACAGAAAGCTGAGAACATTAACAATGCTATAAAGATAAGTTATCTCATAACACATAATTGTAGATCTCAAGACATACTGAAGATTGCAGGGATTAACAAAATGACTTCTGTGTACTGGCTTCAGAATTTGAATAAACCATTCTGTGTAGCTTAGTCTTTATGACAGCTCTCACTAATGCCACATGCCCACATGTAATATTCTTTTGGCTTCTTTATTGTAGTGAAATTCTATCTCCATTTATAACCATAAATGATGCCATACAATCAGATAAACACAATTTTTATACAGGTTTTTCACCCTTTGTATACGTCTGTAATCAGATTTTACTTTACGAAGACTACTTAGGGTCTTGGCCTGGAAGCAGTGGTTAGTATTTATGTTGAACTGGCTGTATATTTAGCCAACACTCTTGCAATGCAAAACATGTGAAGTTGGAACTGTGTGTCATGGCCCCTATAACTCCACCTGTGCTGAGTAATATAGATATTTTTTTACAAAGGGCTATAAGGAAGACACTTGTCACCTCAACCTGTATCAAGTAAATGCAGATTTAAGGAAGATGGGATATACAAAGAGTAAATTAAATAATGTTAGCTATCATTTCAAAAAACTACACCACCACAGAACTGGTACTGAAATAGTGCTGAATGTTCTCAATTTTAACCATACATATAAATGTGATACAAGAGCTAACGTGTATGAATTCACTTTTCACAAATGAATGATTTTCTGAACATTTTGTTCCTGTTATCATTGTTTTTAACAAGTACTTTCATTTTATCTTCAGTACCTTTATTAATAAAGTTCTGTAAAAAAGTCCATAATAAACAGCAGAGCCTAAAACTGTTGTATAACGTGTTGAATGTCAAATAAAATTATTGATAAAAAAAAAACTTTTTGAGGTTTGTCTGATTGATACATTGCATCCAGTTTTCAATGGATTTCTTCCTCCTGCATGATTTAAATATGACAAAAACAAAGTCTGGCAAAGAGATCCAGTGAGGCAGAAATGCTCATGCACCCAGCCTTGTCTGTCACGTTTAATTTGGTCAGATAGTCAATATTGCCACAACGGCTGACAATGTTTTCAAATTTTCATTATAGCCACGAGTTGTATAGAGAAAACCTGTCAGGAATTGTAAATATTTTCTCTGCAACCAAATAATTTTGTCAAAATGATGCTTTCATGTCCATAAATTAGATGTAATCAAAAACTACCAGGAGAGATGTTGGCAACGATTTCTATTCTATTAGGTTTATCTTACACAATTAAGATAAATACTTGCTAGCAGACCTCTTTAAGATTAGAAGAGAGAAAAAAATAAAATGACAAGCCACACAATAGTTTGGTATAAGCTGTCAAAATTACAAATATGTTGGCTACCAGCCTGGTATGTAATTTTTACTACAACAGTACGGGTCAGCTACATATAGTGAGTTGTGATGATGGCTGCAATGATTTCATTACTTTCTTGTTTGCTGACACCCAACTGTTACAAAACAAAATAGAACTAGGTATGTGGTGTTATAAATCCCTAAAACCAAACAACTTCTGAGAATGGACAGCAACAGTGCAGGAAGCATTACTGAAGAGATGGGGTAAAATTTACAAAGGCTGTGCAACTTTTAGAATAAATATCTTTTTTTTTTTTTTCCCTTTGGAAGCATTTACAGGAATATTTTTGAAATATGACTTGATGTGTCCAGCAGAATCTATGATAATAAAACAACCAAACAACCAATATTAAATCGCAGCAGCTTTAAGTTACTAAACATTTTTTTTAAAGTGCAAATACTAAAAGTCTTTCATTACTTTAAGTAATGATATTTAAAAATATAGTCAACACTGAATAGTTTGCTATAAATAATCAACATGCACAACATTTAAGTACCCACTTGACAGGGTGTTCAGAAAACTTTATGGTTCCTAGTTGCAATGCAAGAGAGACAATGATAACAAGAAAACCACGGTTCACATTTTCACAGGTAAATTCAATGTTCAAGTCAAATATTAATATAACATTTTAACAAGTAGTTACACTATGAAATTCCAGAACACTCTTGAAGCATAAAAAATAATAATAATAAATAAATAGAGAACCCACATACAAACGAAAACAATAAGGTAAACAGTTTTCTCAATGTATAGTATATAAAATAGTAGTTTTCTACATATTACTCTTTAAAATTGCTATTAACATATCAAAGTGGCTGTTTTACGACAAGTTTGGCAGGCCACAAGCAGCAGCAAAACAGTTAAGGATTATACATGTTAGTGTCATATTCTAACTAAAATGCAAGCTGTCTCTAGAACTCTGCTGGTCAGAAGTAGTGAGAAGCCAAAGTAACCACAGAGTACCAGAACAGTTAGTAGAAAAAAAGGAAGAGATATCACATCCATGGTAAGACATCGACTAACCAGTTTCCTAGACAAAAGAGTGTGCTACATAAATTTATTCAACAATGCATGATGCATAACACAAGTGAACAGCTTATAACCCTTGTTTCTGTATTAAATTACTCTGAATCTCATTTATTGTCATTGATTTTATTTGTTATAGCTATTTTTTTTTTAAAATACAACTCTTAAAGCAATTATTTAAAAGCAAAGAATCAACTATTACAAAAAATTATTTTGGTTTAGATTATATTAGTTATCACATAAGACAAATAATAAATATTAAAATGCATCCAATAAAATACAGATTTCCAGCTTATTCTTTAAATTGAATTTGGTATAATAGAAAATAAAAAGTTATGCATAACTCATTTGTTTTTGTACTGTACATTAATTATTTTTATTTTTAAATTAATAGTACATAATGCAACTTAAAAAAAATGATATAAATATTGTAGTTGTAAATAATACCAACATAGCATTTATTTAAATGTATATTCAAAACCATTGAAGAGAACTAAGAAACTTCATGATCCCATTAATGCATCAACTGCCACTCTCAGCCATTTTAAAATCAACAAAAAATCATTGGAGAGCATTTTAAATCTTTACAGTCACATAACAAAGTAACTGTCACTCACAGCCAGACAACTCCACCATGTTTTATTGAATAAAAGCAAATTCACTAATCAACTTATCATAGTAAAAGGTTCCCAATTTAAATGCAGTTAGTAAGTAAATTCCAAATTATTGTGCTGGGCTGCTGTTTTCATGGATATGGTTGATGGAACCTAAAAGAAGTTAAGTTTTTAGAACACACAAGCACTAGTCCCCACTGTTCTAACACACATTACTAAGGCATATAAAGATTTGTTAAATAACTATTCTCTTCTGTGAAATAAAGATTTTGTTGATTAGAAAATCCATATAGTATAAGTAATGTCATATTACGTCTCTTGTACACAGTTTAGTTGTGCTAAATAAAGAAAAAAACAGAAATTTTTTAAACAGCAATTTGTTTCAACCCATGCATGGCATAGTTAGCATCTTACATACAGATATTTATTTATCAACACTTTGGTTAAATACTTAATAATAGAAAATGGAATGTAATGTCTGCCTATTTCTAGTCATATGTGAACATCATTTTGTCATGTTGTTTTTAAAGATAAACGGCAGGTTTAAGTGATGTTGGTAATTATTGCTAATGACCAGTAATGATGCTCTAATAAGTTGTAAAAACAGATCACTCTGGACATTTGTAAAAGTCACACTCACACTCACACACACAATGTTCTTGTCTGTTTGTGTTCTTGTTATCACAAGCTGGATGTGTGTTCATCAAAGCCTTAGGTTTTTCTTCCAGTGTATAACAGTTTTATCCTATACTGTGTTGTTTTTTTTATTTCATTGATCAGTGATGGCAAAGTACATTTCACTAAAAACTGCTTAGTAGTGGGAGCTCACAAATGTTCTTCACTTGGAAGTAGATTAGACCCAGTGGTTAGTCCACCTGACTGCTAGAGATTCAGAGCCAAAGTTTGATTCCTGCTCAGTTTGGTGTACCTCCATAGAATGGTTTCTTTTTGATTTTCTTCCCTAGCCAGTCATGTCTTCCCATATCTAAAAATGAAGAGTTCTGGGAGGGATTTCCTTTTTGGTCATTGGTTCAGTAAAAGTAATACTCTCTTGTGGATAACCATGGCACTATGCTCTTTAACCAAAATTGTTGTCTCCAGTGTTGAAACATCTCTGTTGCTGAGACTGGTCAGAACATGAAACAACAACTTGGAAGTAAAGAACAATTGGGAAATAAGACCACAAACTCGTAACATCTCATCTTTTGAAATGGAGGAACTGAGCTTTTATAGCATTTAAATCCATTTTATAATTGTCATTTATTTTACTGAATACAAAACCTGTGAGAAAATGGTGAGAGCAATTAACAAAGAATTAGGTGACTTAAGAATTATAGTGATGGCCAGTTTTCTTCCATAAGGTGGGGGGGATCTTGAAACTATAGGATAAAATCTGTAACAGGGAAAATCACCATCTGCCATTACTCAATCTCGGTAGCTACACACAGATTTCTACCAGGCATTTCAGTTGACTGTAGCTAAGTAGCAATAATAACTATGGATATTCAAATAAAAGCTGGCTGAATACAATTATGCTGATTTAATTTTAAGCTGGGTTTCATCTGAACTTCTCTAGTAATAATATTGATAATACAGTCATAAGGTTAGAATTCACTTAATTATGCAAATTTCTGTTTTTTTACATGCCTTCATAAGTATTGGAAGTTTCAATCAATACAGTAACTATTTTGATTACCGGTTTATTTCTAAACTTAATAAATTGATGAGTTGAAATCAACAAATTTTACTGAAACTGACTGATAACATATTTACAAAATGCACAGTAAAATTAACTATCCCAGAAATAAAGTTTTCAAAGCAATAAAAAAAATGTCACATCAGGTGCCAAATGGTAACTATTCTTCATTATCCATGTGAAGTCACCAGCAATACAGCTCTTTAGGGCATCTGTTCTCTCTGAGAACATTAGCTACATTCTCTACTCTATTCACTGTTTAACATCACTCTGAGATCACATCCCATTTTGCTAGTCATTGCAATTAAGATGGCTTTTGCTCTTTAATTTACTTAATGCACAGTATGAAACATAGACTTAAAAAAAAAAATATAACTAGTAACCCAGCCAGAAAACAAACTTTATTAAAGGATCTACATCCAGTACAGTCAAACACTATCATTTGTAGAGATGCTACCTAATTATTACAATTTTAAAATAGTATGAAGTTTGTTTTTTTCTTCCCTTTGTTCCAACATTATGATTAAAAAACTATTTCTATGTTATCTAGAAATGAATCATCACATTAACCTTTTGTGCTGCCTAAGAAAAAATTCTTAACAGTCCACAACTGTGTGTCTAGAAGCTAAAACCAGAGCATAGCACAAACAGGCCTTAGTCATGTTGAAGGAAAAAGGATTCCATTTTTCTGTTAGCTGTTTATTTCAAACACTTGCCAGAGCTATCAGTAAGAGTTGCATTATAAAAATTATTCTATAATTTTCTTGTTACTATCATTTTCTCTCCTCCTCTTTTTTTTTTTTATTTTTCATTTTAGCTCTGGTTTACATAAATTTTACCAATTCTTTAATCCCAAAAGTACCAGTGTGTGTTGTTGTCCAATCTCATAGTAAAATTAGCAGCCAGTTTTTCTACTTACAATCCCCTGGGAACAATGATGGTTGCTGTAAACAGTGGTAGACGTACAGGTGATGTTTTTTTTTAGGTTTCTTTCCAGCTCAAACAGAGAAAAATATATAGGGCCAAAAGAAATAGTAGTGCAGACAAACTCAGAACAAATTTAATATTAAAGAACAAATGGATAGCTTTTAATAATGAAACTATCTAAGTTCATATGAAATAATAGGTAACAAAATTTTTTTTTTTTTAGCTCTTTGTGGCAAAGTGGAAAGTTAAGAAAGAAATTTCGCTACCTTTTAACTGCTGCTAATTTTTAATGTTACAACCCTACATTATTCACAGTACACACACACATACATATATACAATACCCAATTTACTTTTTCTGTACAATAAAAAAAAAAAGTCAACAGTGGAGTTTTTTGTCTTTTTTTACTTTTCCACTGAAATTTATATTATTAAGAAACTTAAATAAGCATCTGTGTACCACCTGAGATACCCCAGTACCCTTTAAATCTGCATTACTCAGCAGAGGTTCAACCATAGGAGTTGTGAAAAATAGTGCCTCCTTCATATATATAACCTTTTTTGACAACAAATCCATACACCACTTTAACCCCACATTTTGTATAGCCAGTTCAACACAAATAATAACTAGTGTTTTTAGGCTGGGATGCAAATGTAGCTCAAGTGGGATAAATAAAACAAAAACTAATCTAGTATGTAGAAGGTTAAGCCTTGCACTACTTAAATCAGAGAAAACTATGGTGCTAATCAAGTCCAGTTTGCAAGGAGGCAGAAAGGAACCACAGCTCTGGAAGATGTTTATCAAACTGGTTTGGCTGACCAATTAATGTTTCCAGTACACATGCTTGTTGCTGGTAAACTGACCAACATAACAATGGCAGAAAGACTAAAGAAATAATTCCTAATGATAAGACTTGAAACAGTTTAAAGCAATAACTCTTAACTTTAAATCCTAGAAATAAATAATTACCTACTTTTATGAGCATAGAAACGTTTTCTAATAGACTGCTAATAGCAATTACAAAAGTTATAATAACTACATTCATAACTTTATTTTAAAAAATCAGCAAATCAAAAACCATTTACCTAACATTTATTGCTAAAATGACAATCAGTGCAGTATGTAGAATAGTTGTCTTTCAAACTGATCAGAGTTCTTTGAAATGACCTAGTCTTTGTGCAGCACTGACTATCAGCCTTCTACAGTTAAACAACAAGAAATTTCATTCAGATGTTTTGCCACTGTTTTGCAGATTTTAAATAGCTTGTTCAATTATTCTGAAACTGACTTACAATCCAAAAATTTTCTGGCATTAAAACCTCGATGATTTTTTATTTGAAGCTTATGCATGACCAGCTCACGAGTGATGGGTAAAAATGTATTCCTTTCTATAAACAATATTTGTCCAAGTTAAGTTTCTGTTGCTGATGTACAACACCTAATGGCTACATGGGGCAAATCTTAGGTGGGGGGAGTGGTTTTTAAATTCTGCTCTGCAGTAAATGATATATTAAACAGGTCAATTAATAGTGGTAAATAAAACAAAAAGAAATAATTGAAACTCTTTTTTTACCCAGCCGACTGAGTCATCAGTTTGTTTCCATGTGAAAGAAAATTACAGACAGACAACACTAAAGCACAACCAGAAGATGATGATCATGAATTTTCTTTTTTCCTTCTTTAGAAATCACTGCATGGAAATGTCGGGAATTGCCACCATACTTCAGGTGAATCACTGTAAAAATATTTCTCTGTTTATAGATTTGAATGCAAGATATTTTGTGTACTGAAAAGATTGAGAAATTAAATTTATCGCACACCCTGACAACATATCCAGAAAGAAAGAAAACCTAAAGGAATTTTTAGGGTTTTTACTTATGTATTTATTGTAAAATAAATCAGCAGCTAACAATCCATTGGAGTTGAGAAAGGGGTCAGTAACTAAACCCTTAAAGTACTAAATGAGCATGATCATTATTTATTCAGATCCATTCCCAACTGGGCTCCTTGCAGGAATGAAAAACAAGCTTCATCTGTCAATAATTAAAGAAATATTCCCATAATGCAACACTTTCAGAGGCCACCACCACATTTACCACGGGAACGCAATCCTCTCTTTCTGCCTCTTCAATTGTAAGATTCACTGCAGCTGTAATGTCTGGGATCTACATCATCAACTTAGCAAGTTCTTCAGCAGCAAACATTTTCTCCAAGTTTGCTGATGCAGTAGTTGAGATGTTCAGACAGTTACCAAGTTATTCACGGCACAAGTCAAACTGTGAATAGGAACAAAGACTTGTAGCACTTTGTATTTAGTATAGGTTCCCTGACATCAATACTCAGTGACATTAGTCTTTTAAAATTATTCCAGCACCTGGAAATGGAAGGCCCTTTTAAAAGATAAATGGCTTCATCATTGTCAGTGGTAGTGCATGGAAGTGCATCACAAGTAGACTGCTGTTCTTCTGAAGCTTTTCATAGCCCTGTGGATTATCTAAAAATCCAATTGTGTCATGCTTCAGAACAAGTTGACATTACTTCTATAAACTAAAATGGCAACCTTTATCATGATTTCTAAACCATCAACAAAATACCTTAATTTTTTTTTTATCATTGCCACTGGGTAAAGTCTGATATTGTGAAGAAGCATGCCCACAAACAGCTTCCTCTTAAATAGTAATAAGCATATGTGCATCTTTCCCTGTTCCAGTATCCAAACACAAACTAGCTTCTTGAGTCACACCGATTTATTCAACATTCTACCAGCATTAAATTTGTCCAGTTTTGGTTTGGCCCCTGTAATCCTATTCTGACTCCATAAAACACCTGAGCTCAATTATTTCAGTAGCAGCTTACTGAAAAGTGTAGCGCACTTGCTTGTCATGGTGCTGGCTACAGTTCAGCCTCCTGAGTCCAGACATTTCAAAGTTTTTCTGTAAGCACTATGGTTTCCACCTAATTCTCATCAAAACCATTAAAGCAACTGAATACATTTGCACTGGGCTCTTTCCATCAAGCCATTGCCTCTATGCTTTCGCCATATCTCTTTGTTCTAGATTGCATCATAAGCTAATGCTCAACCAGATAATCAGATAATTTGAAAAAGACAGCTTTGTGTAAAAAGAATGCACAAGTAATTAGATATAAATATGGGAATCCCTTTTTTATTTATTTTTTTGTGGATGACAATGATGGCACAAAAGAATCCTTTGTTTAGTCCATTATGAAAAGTGTCTCGATCTAGAACTCATACCCACCCTGGTTGTATCACAAAAGAAATGATACATAAAACTAACAATACCAATATTATTACTACTACTACTAATAATAATAATAGCCATAGTAAGATTTTTTTCTAAATGAGAAGCAAAATGTTTTGTTCTTTTTCAGATGAAGCAGTCAGTAATATAAATTACTTTTTAAAATGTTTAACAGATGAATAATTCCACAGATTTAAAAGCTAGTGCTTTCATTGATATGTGTATAAATTGCCTGATATACACTGAACAAGACTGGAGACAGGAAAAGATTCATGTTGTTAACACTTCTGTACTTTGCATAGAAAGCATTTAACTGTCAAAACAGTCTACAGTGAATTAATTATTAGGGGACTTTAGGTAGGAACTGTCTGGCAGGTAACTGTGCTAGAAATATCAAGTGGATCCAGAGCTGTGTATGCCAAGTCATTTTATCACTAGAGTTGCATGATGTGACATGTTAAGTTCTGCCCTTAGTCATCTATTCTATGTCCACATTCACAAGCAATCAGAATTATACTAAGATGTACCAAACAAACTAAAGGATCAGTTTCAGCTGTAAGTCTTTACTAAGAAAAAAAATATATATACATATATATAAAAGAAAAACAAAGTTAAAAACTAGGACATTATTATACCCTTCTCTACACAAAGATACCAGTAATATACGAGGGTAGGCTGAAAAGTTCATAGGCTGACTGAGGAGGAGTTATGCCACAACAATGCCACTTGGCATGCATTAAATTCAACCTTTCCTGATACTAAATGCATTGTTTCCTTCCAGATAAACCCACATTGGATAAGTAATTCAGGACTGTGAAAAGTTGTACTGGAGACATTTCGAGAATATGGATAAAATTTAGCACCGTGGTGTTATCAAATATCTGCAGAAAAATGGGTTAGCCCCCAAGGACATTCATGCCGACATGGTTGCTACATTAGGGGACGATTCTCCGGCTTTAACAACTGTACAAAAGTGGGCAGCTGAATTCAAGAGGGGTAGGGAGAGCCTTGAAGATGACCCAAGGTCCGGATGTCCTGCCACAGCTACAACCCAAGAAAACATCGACCGTGTTCACCACATGGTGATGGATGACAGACGTTTAACTGTTAATCAGATAGCTAATGCTGTAGGCATCTCCCGTGAATGAGTCAAGAACATCTTACACAACGAACTTGGCACGTCGAAGGTTTCCGCTCGGTGGGTGCCACGGTTTTTGATGCCTGATCAAAAGCACATCAGGCTGGTCATGTCGCAGGCAAGCTTGGCACTTTTTGAAACAGATCCAACCAGTTTTCTTGAACATTTCCTCACCCAAGATAAATGTTGGGTCCACCACTTCAAGCCAGAGACCAAATAGCAGTCCATGCAGTGGAAACACCCATCTTTCCCCCCTCCAAAGAAGGCCAAGGTGGTGTCATCAGCAGGGAAGGTGATGGCCTCCATCTTCTGGGATGCAAAGGGCATTGTGTTCATTGACTATCTTCAGAAAGGCCAAACTATCAATGGAGAATACTATGCCAACCTATTGAGGCAGCTGCGAAAAGCAATCAAGTCAAAACAGCCTGGAAAACTGACGAAAGGAGTCTTGTTTCACCAGGAAAATGCTCCTGCACACAAGTCTGTGGTTGCAATGGCTGCTGTGCATGACTGTGGTTTTGAACTGGTTGATCACCCTCCATATTCTCCTGATTTGGCACCATCTGACTATTTCCTGTTCCCCAACATGAAAAAACATTTGGCTGGGAAGCAGTATCGGACTGATGATGATGTCATATCTGCTGTTGAGGACTTTTTTGAGGATCAGGATGAGAGCTTCTATACCATGGGAATCCAAGCACTGCAACACCGATGGAAGAAGTGTGTGGACCGCAGGGGAGACTATGTTGAAAAATAAACCACATTTGATCAAATATGACTTTTGCATCATGGTCAGCTTATGAACTTTTCAGCCTTCCCTCATATATATACAGGTGATTCTCAAAAAATTAGAATATTGTGGAAGAGTTCAATATATTTTGTCAGTTATTTCAGAAAGTGAAAACTGTATATATTCTAGACTCATTACATGTAAACTAAAATGTTTCAAGCATTTTTTTAATTTTAATTTTGATAATTATGGCCTACAGCTAAAAAAAATTAGCAAAAACGTATCTCAAAATATTAGAATATACCATTTCGAGTTTGAGTAAATAAATATTTATGCAGTATAAATACCATGGATCTCTCAGTCTGGTTCAGTACACACAACCACAATCATGGAGAAGACTGCTGACTTGACAGCTGTCCAGAAGACACTTATTGACACTCTCCCAAAGGAGGGTAAATCACAGAAGGTCATTGCTGAAAGGGCTGGTTGTTCACAGAGTGCTGTATCAAAGCATATTCATGGAAAGTTGACCGGAAGGGAAAAATGTGGTGGGGAAAGGTGCACAAGCAAGAGGGATGACCACAGCATTGGGAGGAATGTCAAAGAAAGCCAATTAAGGAACTTGGGGGAGCTTCACAAGGAGTGGACTGAGGCTGGAGTCAGTGCATCAAGAGCCACCATGCACAGACGTGTCCAGGAACTGGGTTACAAGTGTCGCATTTCTAGTGTCAAGCCACTCCTGAACCAGAGAAAATGTCAGAAGCGTCTTACCTGAGCTAAGGAGAAAAAGAACTGGACCTTTGCTCAGTGGTCCAAAGTCCTCTTTTCAGATGAAAGTAAATTTTGCATTTCATTTGGAAATCAAGGTCCCACAATCTAGAGGAAGAGTGGAGAGGCAGAGAATTCAAGTTGCTTGAAGTCCAGTGTGAAGTTTCCACAGTCAGTGATGATTTGGGGTGCCATGTCATCTGCTGGTGTTGGTCCACTGTGTTTTATCAAGTCCAAGTCCATAGTCAACACAACTGTCTACCAGGAGATTCTAGAGCACTTCATGCTTCTGTCTGCTGACAAGTTTTATGGAGATGCTGATTTCTTTTGTCAGCAAGACTTGGCATCTGGCCACAGTGCCAAAACCACTAGTAACTGGTTTGCTGACCATGGTATTACTGTTCTTGATTGGCCAGCCAACTCACCTGACCTGAATGAACCCCATAGAGAATCTATGGGTTATTGTCAAGAGGAAGATGAGACACTAGACCCAACAATACAGAGGAGCTGAAGGCCGCTATCAAAGCAACCTGGGCTTCCATAACACCTTAGCAGTGCCACAGGCTGATCGCCTCCATGCCACGCTGCATTGACGCAGTGATTCGTGCAAAAGAAGCCCCGATCAAGTATTGAGTGCATAAATAAACGTACTTTTCAGAAGCTCAACATTTCTATATTATATATATCCTTTTTTAAAAATTGATCTTATGAAATATTCTAATATTTTGAGATAGTGGATTTTTGATTTTCATGAGCTATAAGATGTAATCATCAAATTTAAAACAAAAAAAGGCTTGAAATATTTCACTTTGAGTGTAATGAATCTAGAATATGTGAAAGTTTCACTGTTTGAATTAAATTACGGAAAAAAATGAACTCTTCCACGATATTCTAATTTTTTGAGATGCACCTGTATACTACATTTGAAAGAACTTTCTTCTTTCCATGAAAATTAAGTGGCATGTTATATTTTGTAACATGAATTTCTCTTTAATTAATTAATTTTTCAGGGAGTTAGATGTAATTTTTGTGGTACTTTTTAACATTAATTTTCTACCATGTTTGCATTTATTAAATATTTTAATAATTTATACTAGTTCATATAAACATTTTATTTAATGTTTATTGAACAAGAACTATTCTTGTACATGGTACCCACAACTACCTGTATATGATGAAATTATGGACAAAAGATGTAAAGTAACTATTTGCACCTAATATAGCAAATTATCTTGGGCATATTTGACCTTTTGCTATGCTATATACTGGTGTGGAAGCATTCCAATGCTGACATCAAGAACTAGGAATACTTAAAAAACCAATTATTTTCTGGAAAAACCTTTCAAAACAGTTATTATATCTTTGATAGAATATGTTTAGTTTATTATATAAACTCCCTCAGAAAAACAAAAAGTCATGCACGACTAAAACATGTTCGACCATGCATGAGCTTGTTTTTTGCTGAAGTTTAGTATTCAACATGCAGTCCAGCAGATGCCCATACCATTTCATTCTTTGCCTCTCCATCAGTTTTGTCAGCTATTCTGTTCATGCTTAACTGCAGTTAGAACATGGACAATTAACTATAGCCACAGCTACAAGTCTACAAATGGCCACACCTTAGCTTACCAGACAATATATTCATAAGAATCACCATCAGCTAAGGCCAACCTATGATGATCTGTTACAATTATGGACACTTATTCAAACAATCAACAGCCAATTCTGACCATGTCTGATACAACTTAAGCCATCTGTAGAACTTTGTTGACTTTGGCTGGCTAGTTACATGGGATGATATTACCATCCTGTTTAATGCATACTGTCTGGTTTATAGCCACTTTAAACAAAGTGCACCAACATTTCCAGTTAATGTTATCACTTCTGTTGCTGAAAGATAGAAATGACACAAAGCAAAACATGTGTTCATCATTCATGAAAGTGGAGTTATACTGTGAGAGATGACAGAAAAGATATCAGAGAGCTGCAGAAATAAAATAAAAACCCTTTTCTTTTTCTTTTATACTCTACTACCTACAAAGGAAACAACCTTGGTAAGGTAGGTAGTTTAGCGCTGTGGTTGTCTGCAAGGAAGTATTAAAACTGCACTATGTGGGGGCCCTATTACTTCCCACTTTAGCAAGGAAATCCTTACTAGAACTCTTAATTTTTTTAGATGTGGGAGGAAACTGATGTAGCCGGCTGATGGATAAAAACAAGGAAAACCATGTCAGGGAGGTACACCAAATCAAGTTAAACCCTGCGAGAAATGAACTCAGGTCCTCAACCTACCACAAAACCATATTTAATATCTATTGCTGAATCAATAATAGTACTACTGCTTTTTTAAAAACACAAAATGACAAAATAAAAATAAAAGATTTTGATAGATAACAATAAATTAAGCCATTTAATAAATTACTTCATCAGCACAGTATGTATAAGTAGCCCCATTATTTATTTAAGTATTTCAATTCTTCTCCATAGCTCGACACAAATTATTGATGTTAGCGAACATAATATTGTTTCATCTCTTGCATAATGTTCCGTACTTCAATAGCATTAACTGAGATGCTCTTTTGACCTTTTATTGGTCAATATACTGCCATGTTTGCCAGTAATGTTTACATCAAGACTTTATGCTAGCCAGTCCATCACCTTTAAAGTACCTTTCACTTCTTTACCTTGCAATTAATGTTCAGATCCCTATTGTTGATAAAACTTGAACCAATAAAATGTTAATCACAAAATTAATTGCATTACTAATTATAACAGTATATCTACAGAATATTTTTCAGTACTGCATGCCCACAAATAATAGCTGACAAAAAATTAAATACACTATTAATAAATCAGTTAGTGCTTAATGAATCTGCAAAAAAATAAACAAGCAAGCATTACCTCCCTTTGTTGCATGTTTCACTATTAACATAAAGATTACTTTCAAGCATTTATTTATTTATTTTTGTGTATATAGATTTTAGACTGCTTCATGGCAAAAAGTGGGGTTGATGGTGAGAGGAAAAGATTTTGTAGATATTTCATAAATAAAACCTATTCAAGCCCAGAAAATATTGATTTTAGATCTGAACACAAGTCTGACGTTACTGTGATGGCTGATTTTTAAAAGAGATATTAGAAAAGACGTGACTGACACTAAAAAGATGAGAAAACTAATAGCCAGACAAAAGGATCAATGGTTGCCAAGGCAACCACAACTGGACCAATGCCAGTATCCTTGGCTTCCCCCAAAAAATGTTATTAGAAGAGCCCCATGGGACATAAAAATCTGGGGCCTTGTCAGGGTGAAGCCCAGTGAGTCAGAAAGGGAGAAGAGACAATTCTGACTCCTTACGAGGAGAGTGACAGGTTGAGGGACTGAAGACCTACAAGGAAGGGAAGAATGAATCATGGATGTGGTGGACAGGAGGCAACAACATTGAAGAAAAAGTAACAGCAGCTGTGAAGGCAATGTTCCTAGGAAAGTTAAGAAGAACCAACAACAAGAACAAATTTGTGTAAAAAAAACTGACTAATGAAGATTTATCGTAGTTGAGGTCTTATTAAGATGTTTTTTGAAATTCAGTCTCCGGAAATGGTTTTCAACATTATCATGCTAAAACTGTATTGATATACCATATTTTAAAAAAGGAGATTTAAATCTGCTAATCATTTCATTTGCAAACAAGTCATCAGATTACTTGGTTGAGAATCTTCTAATTTTGTATAACATTTTCGATCAAACTACAACCTTTTACATATTTATGTCCCTTTAGAAAAAAGTTTAAAATATTTAAAACAATCCACTTTACTAGAAGGGAAAAAAAGGAGCAGAAATGAAATGTGAATATGTGGAAATTTTGTACTATTTTTTGAACCCCCCCCAAGAAAAGAATATCCTTTTTATTTGCAAGTTTCAACAATGCTTGTGTAAGGAGTTTCTGGAGATACCTTTGGAAAGTGGAAGGATCAGATTTCAAACATCATGGTGCATTATAAAGGTACAAATAAAACAAGTATTTCTGCTGGAGAAGCAAAAGGAACTAAAAGGTTTTCACACTTTCTCAACATTGAATACTCAAAAATTAGGAATGCATTTTGTATTGGACACAGTCTTTTCTACTATTCTCCTGGCAGGTGCACCAAACATAATTTTCCCTAATCTCTAATAAGTGTGTTCAACATACATGGGAAAAATCTACACGAAGAAATAAATTAAAATAATTTAGAATAGATAAATATGGTTGCTTAAGAAACATTTTTTGAATTTAATATTCTTTAATTTTTTAAAATTAACAAACAAAATATCCTGTTTTGTTTCTTCTCATGACTACTGATCCAGTTCACAAAATCTCCTGCCATACACTAAACTTGATGACTGATTGCCCACCCAGCAATCACCGCCACTGCTTAAAAGGTCACTACTTTTTTCTGAATTTTGACTGGTGAATTGCTGAATCTTTTGTGTACTAGACTATACTTAATGAACATTATGCTGAAGGTTTCTCAACTCTGACACCAAAAATCAATAACATGAAAAGTACGCATTCTCTAAGTAAAGGTCATGATGACACAGAAAATTTTTTTGCAAACTATATTAGATGATGTATAACACTCAACCATGTTGCCATTTCTTTTCCACCATCAGTGTAGTGAAAAACTATCAGCAGTAAAAGAATCTGCAGCCACCTAACAGCTCACTTACAAGTAACTATATCCTTGCAACAATGGCATCCAATTTTTACGACTACAAATAATGTTGAGCAAGGGTTTGGATGAAATGCAGTTTTTATATATCAAAGCTTTCAAAGTTTAAAAAGAAAGTGATTTCTTGTAATACTGTAGGTAAAATTAAAGCACATGAGTTGTCTGTTAGTACCCTGTATATTGTGCGAACTAAATCAACTGATTTTGGTTACATTGGTATGGCTGTTGGCCATCAAAAAGGAAAAGAATTCACTTGCTCAGTTAGTAATTTGTCAGTCAGCCATGTATTGATTCCCATAATTTCAGTGTTGTCAACCTTTACTGATAGACAGTGTGGCTTTGATCATATCTTGAGAGCATATGTCTGTCCTATCTCATTAAAACAACAACAAATGCTTTAAAAGTTTTTAAAAAGTAAAATCTAGGTCAATGAGAATGGTATAGAGCATAAGAGAGTCTGTTTACTTAACCGTAAATCTCAATAAAACTCTCAAGGTTTCTTGAAGACTTTTAACTTTGATGGCAATGTGTAAGATAAAAAGACATACTCACAGTAGACTAAACAGATGACAAAATTTCTTCAATAACCATGTTGATCTGCTTCGTGCCAGATGACAGAATGACCAAATGTGAATAGAAATGTAGTTTCTTATCTATGAAAGCATTTTCAAGTACATAGAGACTTTGTACAGAGACCATTTCATAATCATTCATGGTTCACAATCCCAGCAGTCACTTTTGGCTTGATAAAGCAAAATGTCAACCTCAACAAACTTGCTTTTAATCTATCTGTACCATACACAAGAAGCTGCATGATAAAGGGCACTATGCAAGAAAATCCACAGTGTATCCCCTTGACCTACTACCATACCAGGAGAGGCTGAACTGGTTTCATGAGCATGTTTCTTGGATACCACATGACAAGAGCCATACTCTCTTTACTGTTGAATCAAAATTTAGCATTCAATATAAATTACAGCATATCCTCATCTGGAGGGAACACAGAACATATAACAAGCCCACAAACACCAAGAAAAGGGATCATAATGGTGGTACAGGTGTGATGGTCTAAGCAAGAATTGCATTGAGTGTATGTGTGTGTGTGTACATACTTGCATGTGTTTCAAGGAGTTACCCTGACTGCAAAGAAGTATGGATCTCTATGTTAGACCATACACATAAGCCATTGGAGATAACTTCATTTTTATGGATGATAACACTCATCTAAATAAGGCACATGTAATCAATCAGTATCTTCAAGATCAAACCATTACCAGTATGATATGGTCAGCATGTTATCCCTAAGCTAAATCTTATTGAGAATGTTTTGGATACTCTAGAAAGACATGTTGCCTCTCACCAACTCCCTCAAAGATAACTCCCAAAACTATAAAACTATCCAATGAAGCAGTCAACTTAATTATGTTAGAATTCCTTCTTGTTTCCCAATTTGACCTTCCTTGTTTCATTTTCACCCCTAAAATTTATATGTAATTTACATATTTCTTTGATAAATGGTATATTACATAAAGAGGAATATGTTTTGATCATTTGAGGAATAAAACATTAAACATTTTGAAATATTTTGTTTTTTGTTTTGTTTGGCATGACTTTTGGAAACCCCTGTAGAATCTTTATATCAGTTGTTGCTCATTTTACAGAGGTAACTACAAATGCTTCTTTAGACTTGAGGCTTTACTAATTCTTTAACCAACTGTTCCATTTAGTGGAAGAGCAAAAAATTGGAAAACTCAGATTATGAAATGTTATAGGTTAATATAATTTCATAAAGTCAGCCAGTAGTAAATTGGTTAACTATTAAATATAAAATCAAAACAACATTTGTTTCATTTTATAACTCTGTGTTTCATTTTCACTTGGAATATGCTATACAAGTTAAAGTCTACATTAAAGGAAAATGCACCAACTCTTTTTTTAAAAGTTTAGCATAGATTTACTAAGATGTTTCTAGGTTTTAAGCATTTAGAGTAATGGAATGATTTCAAATTATTTATTTGCCTAACTTGGAATTCAGATATTTGAGAAGAGATTCCAAGCATCAAATAGACTGCAAGGGCCGAGGGCTCAAGTTCAAATCCTGGATGGGACCATTCAGTTTGGAGTTCCTCCATATGATAGTTTATTTTCACTCTTCTTCAATAGCTAGCAATCTGGTTTCCTCTCACTTCTGAAAATGAAAAGTTCTGGTAAGATTTTCTGCATATACGCAGTGGAGGTTCCACAGGTAACTCTTGACTGGCTTGCACTTTGGTCAAAATTTTTTAAAAGCCTCCAATTGTACTGTTCAGGTAACTTGCTCGGCCACCAAGGCTAATACTCAAAACCTTCTGTCCTCAGACCTTGGAGTCAGCAAGAGGGTTAACAATAAACATAGGAGAGATGCAATAAAAGTTTTTAAAATTGTCAAAGCTTCAGAGCATGTTAGCAATAACAAAAATAAGGAAAATGTAACTTAAAATTTACCCAGTGCCCTTTTAATAAGGTGGTGAACATTACTAAAATTTCATCTAGGTAATGTTTTAGCAGCTTCCATATTTACTGAGCCATTTGTACATGTTACTTATTGTTAGGATAGGTAAAAAATGAGATTTTATGCTTCTGCATATCTCACCTATAAGTACTTAACTACATGAACACATACAGTGATTTAAGTACAAGGCATATTTTAATGGTGAAATAGCAAGAATTAATGTTCAACAGTAAGAAAGATGGAAAACAATCACAGATAAGCATACCTTTATGTATGTTTAAAGGAAATAAGAGAGCAAAAGAAGATGCAAAAAAAAAAGCCACCTTTTCTAATAATTAAAAGATAGAAAAATAACAATACTCATCTTATATAAACCCTTATGAGAAAAAAAAAATTAAATATATCAACAGCAGAGTTCTTTCACCATAAAAAATGTCTTGCTTAGAGAATAAAAATAGAATGCAACAACCCCCTAAAGAGAATTTTCCTTTCACTTCCACCACAAACAGTTAGCAACCATTAAAGTTAATGATTTGCACCAAGCCAGAAAAAAATAAAATAATTGGCATACAAAGTATTTAAAGTTCAAAAGCAACAAAGTAAAAAAAAAAAAAAGGATTTTTTTAAAAATGGATATTGTTCATTAATTAGCATTATTAGAGTTACAGATTGAAAAACTGGACAAAAGTGTTAAACTGAGGCTAGTCCAGATGTGGACATAATTGACAATCATCTGTAGTAGGCCTCATACTAACTAGACAGATTTCTACAGATCACTGTCCAGAAGAAAAGATGCAGATGCTATGAAGCAAAAAAAAAAAAAAAAAAATAATCACTGACTTTTTTAGTTAATAAAAATTGACTGCTCTTTCTTATCAAGATCATGTGTAATCTTATCTTGTGTATGAATGATACCAAAGTAATTTAGCACTTCCAGATAACGAGTTTATTTAACAACTATCTTACAAGATTGTTATCTTTTACACTTTCTCTTCTAACTTTAACTCAACATGTAGAAAACACTTAAACTACAGAAAACCCTGATAACCAATGCTATATTAAATTACAGAAACTTTATCAAAGCACATTTTCACAATTTTTGTATTTTAAAATGCATTTCATTTGATGAGGTTTAGCTCTTCTTGAATAGTTACAAAGTAATGAGTTGTAAAGCAAAGGAATAAACGAATCCTTTAGATGTTGGGAAAACTGTGGTGATAATGAAACATTGTGATTTAATATTAATCATAAAGTCAGCCTGCAGTAAACCCTCAAACAACCAAACATAAAGCTTAAAAATGTTTAGTTCCATTACTTAACTTCTTATTTTCTTTACAACTGAAGTATGCCATACACAGAAGTAGAGTCCATATTAAAGAAAAAAAATATGTAATTGTTAGAACAAGTTTGGTGCAGATTTACTAAAATAATTCTATTTCAAGCCAGCAGAAATATTTTAAAAATTTAATTTGCCAAGTTTAGATTCCAGTATTTGAGATCTTGCAGAGATTTTCAAAACAATAAAAGATTCAGGATGCTGACAATAGAAATTCTTATGATTGTCTGCAGTTATCAATACTAAAGTTTACAATTATTAAGTGATTAAAATTTTAGCACAGCATGATGCTAGAAAATCATTTTAGTTACAGAATTTTAAATGAATTGAATAAATTACTGTCAATGATAATTTTAAAATCATACTGATAAGTAACTCTCTTCTCTAGGAGATATGCATAAGTTATGTTGGCTTTTTGCCTCGTAATAATTAATCCAAACCAATGTTTTTTCTTCTTTTTCTTCTTCCTGTCATTATTTTATTATTACATCTTTTTTTTAATTCTTAGAATACATAAGAGCAATTTCACAGTGCCCCATGTTCACAGAAAGTATACTCAAAATGCTAATATTGCCTCAATAAACCAACCAAATGCCCCTCCTCCAGATTAGAGAGCTTCTATATTAGCCATCACTGCCACAATTAGATTCAACATGATTTTCCTTGATAATTTTTCTCACAACAAAATCAAACCATGGCATCTAAATATCACTGAATTGATACAATACTGGATCATTAATTGCATTCCCAATTTAGCCATGTTAAAAATAGTGCCAAAAATGGCCGCAAAGGATAGATGAGATCTCATAGGTAGGTCTGGCACAGTATGCTTCATGCTCTGGTTAGGCCTACTAATGCAGGTAAACTTGGCAGACTGAATGCAGGAGCAAAATTTTATAAATAACAATAAACAACACAAAAACAGTCATGGAGCTGTGATCAAAGACTAATTCACCCCCCCAAAGCTTCCATCAAATAATTTCTAATCCAATATTATAGATGAAGAACTTGCGAGTCATGACCATGGTGTATTGTCAGTGAGACGAAAGAGAAAGAGCAATAAAACTCATTAACTCCCCTGAGTGGAGATAAATTTCCATTTCAACGCCGTAAACCGTGTGATAGAGTGAAGTTCTGCACTTTTAAGTAAAAAAAATATTCCAATCAATATTTTAATAACATCATTTATAACGAGCTGTGTACAGAGTCTAGCCAAGCTAGCAAGAGTCTTATCAAAATAAAAGGAAGCACATTTAATTATCTTTTATACAAGACAGCATAGCATGTATGTATGTAGGTACTGAAGGTATAAATAAAAATCAATATTTATCCATGGCAACGAAAAGATTATGTTACTTTCCCCATTTTACACACTTTACTAGTAATTAAATTCATATTTTCAGCAATCAGATTTTAACATTATCTTACAGAATACATAAGCTTACGTGTGTGTACACATGCACACACACACACACGTAAAGAATATGCAAATAATGAACAACTGCAGCTAAGAGATGCACATAATACATACACCATGCATTATTACAGAAAATATACAAAAAAAAGGAGAATATGTTGCACAGAGCATTTTTATTTGGTACATGAACCCTCTGTGCAGGCCAAAGTATCATTGTGAGTGTTCAGTCAGTCTATGTTCCAAATAGTTTAGTAGTGTGATGACTGTATGCTTATGGTCATTGTCATGTTAAAAGATGAATCCCTTTCCCAATAAGATATCTTCCTGAAAAATGGCATAATGTATAAGAACCTGCCCATACTTGTTGGCAATCAATAAACTTTCAATTTTATGCAAATCTCCAATACCTTTGACTGATATGCAGCCCCATGCTTCAATGTAACAATTGTATGTTGACTATTATAATACCCTCCAGTCGACTTTGAACAAACTGCTTTTTTGATTATTGTCAAGCAGTTCAAATTGGACTCATTTGTAAAAAAGCACCTTCCAGGTTTTGTCTTCTCACTGTCTCATTTCTACTGCCTATTTCAGCCTTGCCATTTGGCTGCCTCATCTTAGCATAGATTTTCAAGCAAGTACACATCCAATGAGACCATTTTGCACTCATATTTATCTTACTGTTCTTGAAGAAATGTTAAAACTCATAGTTGCAGGTATGCAATTTATATGATCTCTAATGACTCATTGTCTATCACGTAGATAAAATATTCTGCTGTATTTAACATCACATTTGTAAACTTTTGGCTTTTTTCCTTGACCATGTCTATTGTCAACAGTACCAATTTCACATATCATCCTCTGAGTCTTGTATACAGCTCCTTTAGAAACATGAAGTTGGGATGCTATCTATCATATGGCATAGCCATCACTAGCTAGCACTTTGCTTTCTATATATATCATATAATTTTTTCATTTCAAGGAGCCATAGTATTTACCTCACTACAATGATATTCCTGCCTATACTTTTATAAACCTAGAAGGGTGGCATTTTCTTCTATTGCTTGCATGATAAACAATCATAGTATATTATATCAACATGCACTATGAAGCATTTTTACACAGGATGCAAAAAAACATAGTATACTGTGATTGGTTGTCAAGCAAAGTGATCTCAATGAATGCATAGCTGTCCAAAAGCCTTTGCTAAGAAGAGGCAACCAAATGGCAAGGCTGAAATGGTTAGTAGAAATGAAACAGTGAGATGACCAAACCTGAAATAAAGTGCTCTTTGCTGATGAGTCTGCAGATGAGCTGTTTGGCAATAATCAACAATAGTTTGTTTAAGAGAAGAGCAGGAAGTGGTATAATAGTCAGTGTACTACAGCTACAGTAAAGCATGGAAGTGGATCAATACAAGTGTTGGGCTGCATATCAGACAAGGGTGTTGGATATTTGCATAAAATTGAAGGTTTACTGACTGTTGACAGGCACAAGTAGGTTCTCATCCATTATGCCATTCTCTCAGGAAGACATCTCATTGGGCGAGGATTCATCTTCCAATATGACAATGAGCACAAGCATGCAGCCAAGGTGATGAAAAACTATTTGGAAAATAAAGAGGGTGGTAAAACAATCAAAAAGTTGTTTTGGTCTGCACAAAGTCCTGATTGTTGAGGCAATATGGGCTTATTGGCTATTCAAAAAATTAAATGGCAACCAAACACCTTTGATGAATTGTGGAAAGTGTTACAGGACATTTGGAACAACATTCCATAATCATACACTAACAACTTTATGGGAGCATGAAAACAAGGTGATGTGCTCCATATAAAGCAAATGGTTTACATACCAAATACTAATGCATTGTACATCAGGCATGTCAAACTGAGGGTCCCCCTAGGGCCACATGGGTCACATATGTGTTGTCATGAAGGCCACACATGACAACCAATTGCACACATTACAACTAATTGAAGTCATTTAATAAAATTTATTGCAGAATATTTTTGTTGCAAATTAGTATCCTTTGTGTGGGCCACAGGTATGCTTGTAAAGGGCCGCATGTTTGACATGCCTGTTGTACATCATATTCATTCTCTTTCTGTATATTTTCTGTAATAATGCATTATGTATGTATTATATACATCTCTCAGCTGTGGTTATTCGTTATTTGTGCATATTGTGTGTGTTCCAATTATTGTTTACAATATTGTGCATAAAACACAATTATTTCAAAATTACTGGTTAAATGTACACCGGAATTATATAAGTAAAGAAATGCAGAGAGAATACAGATAATCTCTTTTCTTTGTGAGTATATTTTCTGTTCTTTAGAACAATCAGTGACCTCAAGAACAAAAAAATCAGTTTTAAATATTCTATCTACCTTCTAATTTGTACAGTTATAAAACCTTATAAATAAATATTTCCATTAAAAATAAAACATACAGCATTAATTTTCTTATTTTTTGCCTTTTAAAAATAAAATATTCAAATGGTAACTAAATCTTATCTAATTAAAAGTCAGAGACAATGGTTGTTTCATGGAATTCATTTTTTTAACAATACATATGAATAAAAAGAATTTTTATTTTTCAAAGCTACATGTAAGGCAATTTAACAAAGGAAATTTTCTTCCATAGCTATGGATTAATCACCAAAGCAAACCTGTACACTAACAATGTATATCTTCATAGACAACTGTTTAAAGTCTCTCTCTCTCTCTCTCTCAATACTTGTAAGATTTTTCTTTCTTTTTTAAATGTTGCATGCTAAATATTTTTTCCTTGCTAACATTTCAAAGCTGATTAAAATTTAATCTTATTCCTTTACATGGGATGCCATATGATAACACTCCTCTATGCTGATGTTATCCCTAAACAACAAGGAATCAGGTGTCTTGACATATACTGTAGCCTTGTTTTATTTGGAATAATTGTTTAAAAAAAAAACTTATCTTGTACTTATGCTTTTCATGATTAATTCTGTAGCTATATATTTATTTCACAATAAGTCAAATGCTTTAGAGATATTCAAATAAAACTTGGCTGAAGCTGCATTGCCATAATGTTACCTGGCCAGGTTTCATTTAAATGCCCCTAGTACTTACCATCAGAAGATATTTGCAAAGCAACCCATTGTGTACAGCTTAATATTTAACGTAAATAGTAGCAAACATTTAAAACAGAATAAGTTTGTTGTTTTTAATCTGTAAGTTCTTTTTTTTTGTTTCATTTACTTATTCATTCATTCTTTCATTTATTACTTTGTCTATTTTCATTGTAAAACTTTCAGGCTGACACATGGAACTGATAAATGTTAATTGGTTAGCACAAGACATAATTTCTCACCATCTGAAAATGATCTTCAAACAGCATTTCAACAAACCTTTCAAATTGAGAAAAATTATGACAAATGTTTATAAATATGGCATTTGAAAATTTAAAACTAATGGCCATTTTTGGAACAGACAAGACATGAGGAAGCATAGTAGCAATTTTTTTTTTAAAATCTTTTCTTCTTCTCTCTATCTCTTAATTAAACAGATCAAAATCTTATTTTATAAATCAAGACCAGTTTTCTTTTATTTTACTACCTCGTGTTAGATTTACAGTAGACGTAGAAAGCTCTTAATAATAAATACTTTTGTTATACAGTAAAAATTCAGCAACAATAAATAATTCAGTAGTGCTTGCAATATATTACCAGATAGGTTTTTCTGGGAATTCACACAGATAAAACATCTTATTACTTTTAATTTCAAAAATAAATTATCTGGAAACACACAAAGATTTTCTGTCTTTAACAAAAGAAAAATCAATTTTTTTTTTCAAAACAAGATGGTTAATTTTAAACATATTACAATGAGAGACCGCTCAAAAGCAGGAGTTTCCCATTAAAACCAAGATACTCAACTGGTTGCTCTTTAAGTCAGTGAAATCATTCAATCATTTCCCTTTTTCTTTTAGCAACATTAATTCTTCTTTATATAGTAAACAAATGATTTTATTGTTACCTTGGTTTTAGGTCTAAATTTGCAAAAAAAAGAGAAAGAATTATGGTAGCAATTCTTTAGCAAGATTCCTGTTCATTACTTTATGACCCAAAGAAATTGAGATACATAGGTTCTCTGATACTAGTGGCACCTTAAATATTACCAGAATCACTAGCATAAGATGCATACAAAGATACGTTCTCAATTAGACAATGGAAAGTTGTTTCAGCCATAAAACGGTGTCTGCCTAGAATGCTTTGACAGAGCAGGTAGAGGAAGCAAAAAGGCATATATAATTTTACTCAAGTTCTAGAAACTTCCTACCCAAGAATAAATATGAAATAAACAACACTTTCTGAACATTACTCAGTTATTCAAACCAGTTCACAAAAATCTTGTGAATGTTGTTTCTCAACAGAACAGTCGGTTGACTAACCAATGAAAACAAAAATGTGAAAAGAAACCATGTACCCTGTATCCAGAAAACTTATTCCTATCCTCTTTCATAAAGCTGACATTTTAAAAGAGATAAGGGCATCAAAATAATGTAATGGATGGTACTCTTGATCCTAATTTGGACTTGTACTTTATGGACACAAGCCATTGTCATGGCTTCTTCTGCTTGTCTGATAATCCAATGCCATGGGTTTCCATCACCAGACATCTGAGTTTCTACATCTAATCAAAAAAGCACTAGTTGGGTCCTGTGCTATAAAAGCAACATAATTTATCTTTCCTTGTTTAAGTGAAGGAAAATCATTTCAATGGCTGCAACCAAGACACCATTATTAATACATTTTAAATTGTGCATTCAGCATGCTTGAAACTGTATTCGGCTAGATAGACACTCGTGTATTCAACACAGAATGATTTTTATTTTATTAGTTAAATGAATAGAGAAGCTTAAAGTTCATTATAGTTTGTGCTTAGCCAAATTTTCAAATACCACTTTAAACATCAATGACAACAATATTCTACAATATACTAGACCTTGTATGCATACTCTCTCATTTACAGGTTCCCAAACAATATCCCAGAACAACGCAGCAGCATACACGTGAGAACCATACGCAGAAACGTTTATGATTTCCAGTGAGCCATAACCCTCGAGACAGAACTAAAAATTTGGGCTAATTTTGGAAGGTTAATTTTCATTGAGAAGTTTAGAAATAAAATTGAAAGGCATCCAGGACTAAATGAAGAAGTGGAGAAATTTTAGGTGTTAATTTAAGTTAGCAGGCTCACATTGAGTTTGTTAGCTATTTGAAGTGATGTGGGGTCAGATTTTCATCACAGCAGCTAAAATAAACGATAGATTGCTTTCTTTTGTCCATTTTCCCGTGCCATCAACTGAGCCAGTACGTTGTTATGCGGTGGCTGAGCAAATTGATTAAAAAGGATAGGAAACTGAATGAAAGCAGACTAAATGTATATTGGGTGCGTGTGTGCACGTGTGTGTGTGCATGGGAGGGGGCAGAGAATTATTAACCAATGAGCCAATACCAAGCAGTGATAAAAGCCTATTGCATTGGTTTGGATTGGAAGAACTATTTTGAGACTGAAGAAAATGCATGGTATAGTCTCTTCTTCATATACAATACCAATCAAAAGTGTAGGGATGCTCTGATTTGAGAAATTTAAATGAGCTGATTCCATGACTTTTGTTTTAGTGATTATTTTTTTCTTTTTACATTCAAAGAAATTTGAATCATCATATCCAAACCATTCATGAGGGACTCAAAGCAAAACAAGTAATATAGTTATTCTACTGAACCTGTGAGCTTAAGATAAAAACAAATAAAGAATTAAATGGAGAATTCCCCAACATCTTATTTGTAGAAAATCAAACAAATTAATAGATCTACTTTTCAATGATGCAAGTTAAGCTTGCAGCCTTTTGATTGCTTAATGTTTTAAGTAAGTTTTGACCAATGGTTTAGCCAATATCCCAACCATGACATCGTTTTAATTATAAGTGAGCACTATAAACTAACAGCAACAGATGACTACAATGCTCCCAAGTCATAACATAAGAGAAGAGACCAGCCAGCCAGCCCACAGTACATTGAACAGATTGAAACTTTCAGCTATCAGAGATGACCAGTCAATCTGCATTTCCAACTTAAATGGGGTAATTTGTTTAAAAATTATTTTCCTGTCCAAGATTTAATGCAGCTAACTTCAGAAATCAAATTTCAAAAAGTAAATTGAGTCAGTTGATATCTTTTAAAAATTGAAATAAAATTGAGATTCAAATCTTGTAAGTGACTGGAACCAATGTGTGGCAAGCTTAATTATTTTCGGCACCTAAAATAAACTACTGCTTCCAAAGTTCTAACAAATGAAGAGAGAGCGAGAGAATCTTCATAAACTACAGATACTAATCAGGTTACAAAGCATGATTTTCAAGTTTTTATTCATACATTTATATTTTAAGGTAACAACAATGTAAACAAGTTTTAAAACTGACTTTTGTAGGCTGATTTCAAATAAGACCCTGACAGAAGCAATAAAAAAGAAAATTAAAGTTTTGGAAAAGTGAACATTTGTGATTATTGCCATGGAATATTAAAGTGAAAAAAGTGGTGTAAAAAGGGACATTCACAGATTTTAAATACTGTTTAGTTGTAAAATAAATGTAAACTACCTTAAAATAATAAAATAATACATTTTTCAAGCAACTTTATAGCCCTTTTGTTATTTTCAAGTTTTGTTTTGTTTTTCTTTGCTTTTTGTGGTTAATTTTTTACACAACAGTCCAGCGGACTGTCAAGATGAAAAATCATAGTTGGCTTGGTTTAGCAAACCTCCCTGGCATTATTTCTCCTTGCTCCCCTTCACCAGCCTGCCAAACGGGTTTCCACCAAGGATTCTGGTTTATTCCCACATCTAAAAAAAATGAAGGGTTCTAGTAATGGTTTCCTTGTGTGTATAGTAAAAGTTTCAGGGGTAACTTGTGATTGATTTGCTTGCACCTTGACCACAACTCAAAAGTCTCAACCATACCTAGTTAACGTTGCATGTCCACCAAGGATGATACCTGAGATCTTCCCCTTATATCTCACTGCTTTCAGATGTCTGTAGAGACTTCAAAACTCAGGACAGGGTTCACCAATAGATGGTTATTTTTGTAGCAGGTTTTATAGTCATTTAAATAAGATAGACTGAATGAGACAAGTCATCCACAAGATACTATCTTCCATTGTAGAAAACAATTTCCATGAGTACTAAAAAGGGTGACTTGCCCCAATACACTAAAGCCTCACCTATAAGATACTATCTCTACAAAGGAAAACTGAAATCTTATAGGTGGCAGTCTTACAAACAAAGGATTCTGGTGTTTTATAGTCCAAAATCCCTGAAAGTAAAGAATGATTTGCTTTGTTAAAGAATTTTTTTTTAAAAAAGCTTACAATATTGTTTTCAAGTGACCGACAATCCTGTAAGTGTCACTTCAGTGTATCAACCAAACAAAATCGCCTAGTAAAAAAAAAAAAAATCAAAAGAAAAATCAACAGAATAAAAAACAATACCATATGTAAATCAGTAAGCACTGACTTTATGAACCAGTTCCAGATATAAAAGTGTATAATTGAAAATTATGTTTTTTTGATAAGTGAACCAAGAATTTAATAAGTAACCCTAATAAAATATACAGATGTGTGTAACCATTTTATGAATGACCAACAAAACAATTTAAATTTCTGTAATTTCAATTCATGAATAGTTCATGGTAGTTAATGAAGCAATAAATAATGATTCACATATTGGTATTTATGATAACTAGAAGGTAGCAAAAATACTGAACAAACAAATTAGAAGGCATGTTAACTCTTTCATTAGTAATATGCCTAAAAGAATGGTGAAGTTAGATGTGTATAGAGCCACCAAAATTTTGTGCTACAGAGATAAATTTGGCATGCTTCACTTCCTACAGAAAATAGGAGATGCTTACACTGATGGGGAATGCAATAATTTTAAAGCAAAAATTCTTATTATAAACTTTCTCTTTTCTCTTTATAATACAAAGTTTATAATTTTAATATTAAAAAGTAATATAATGTAAACCAAAAATTAAAAAACCAAAAGATCACCTTGAAAGCTTTCCAAGTCATGTAGAAAAAATTTTTTTAAATGGAAGGAAAATTCATGGGTAACATCTAAAATAAATTCTTTAAGAAAAAAATTGAAGTTGTCAAAGAATAAGATAAAAAAAACAACAAAATTCTGTATAAAGTTGAAATCCTTAAAATGTCACACAAATATAATGCAAAATTCATCTGAGAAGGGACTGAAACTGTATTCAGCTAGATAGACACTCATGTATTCAACACAGAATTTTAAAGTTTTCTTCACGTTTAGTTGTCTACATGCATTTCAAAGTTGTTAGGCTTACAAACAAGTGAAAAACATTTCTAAATTATGGTAACTCTGTGAGAACTGATATTTTACACAGGAAACAACTGGTGATGTAATTAAAAACAAAATTCAAAATTTTTGCTTGTTCTTCTAATACAGTAAACATTACAGGTTTTAATAGCCCTCCCAAAGATGAATACTGCAGCTAGTACCAAACAATATTTACACTACTATACATGTCAGAGAGAAATTTGATGTTGGCATGAATAACATTAGGATTCACACAGTGTGTAATATCCCCTAAGATATAGCTGGCATTTGAAAAATCTGTTTTTATAGTCTTCAACAGCTTATTTATCAATAACTATTCTGACCACTCATATTATTGTGGAATCATTAAGATAGAGACAGAACAGAAACCTAAAATCAAAAAGGTTGAAAAATGCAAAGAACTCCATTTCCCTGAGACATCTACACAAATTAGACAATATTTGTAGTTGCCTCTAATCTGTCATAACAGCTAAAAAAATCATACCAGTTTTTAATGACTAAATTATTAGAACCAACCAAAATATATTTTTCATATAACCAAATTTTCTATGCTTTAGGTAAACTTCCAAATTATACAAATGCTAATTTTAGTGATATCTTATCATCAAATTATGTGCAATAATACAGGTTGTCACTAATTTATGAATAGTAGTGTAATTTTTCTGGTTTCTTTTTCTACTACATAAAGATGTAAACAAAAAAAAACTACCACAAACTAGTTTAGTTAGTTTTGATTAATAAACTATTTTCTTAAAGCAAATTCTATTTTCTTGCATTATTTTAATATGAAAACTTTAATTTAATTTTATTTTCATTTTGATATTTGTGCATGTCAATTTAGACATGTTGAAATTTGTAACCGTGTGTGTGTGTGTGTGTGTGTGTGAGAGAGAGAGAGAGAGAGAGAGAGAGAGAAAGAGTAATGTTTTTTAATTAAAATGTTTTGGTGTGTAGCAAAAGATTTACTTTGAGTTAATAAACATTTGTCCATAGCTCCTTAATTTATTCCGATACATATGCCTTCAACTTGCCATATTAGTGATGCTTAAGTGTTATGATCCTTCTAATGAATGAACAAAGTTGTACTATAGAAAATTAGTTTTGGAACAGCAAGTCTTAGCTATCACCACCTAAGTTAAAGCTACACTCAGTGTTAATGGAAGAGATAACATGAAAGGTATTTTCAATATATTAAAAATCTTTAAGAACTTTTTACTAAAAAGGCCAAACCCAGCTGAGGGTTTGGTTCCCTTGTACCTTTAGAGGCCACCGACACCATTTTCATTCATTTTTTTAATACCTGTTTTTCCCATGCTGGAATCCTTTATTTTATGCCCAAATTTATCAAAACTCCAACCGAAAATGTGGACGTTTATCCACTCCATGTAACTACATGTAACTTGATTCAAATGGAACAACAATGTTTGTTCGCTTCATAAATTATGGATGTTTCTTTAACTGTAGAAAATCAAACAAAAAATTGAATGTACCTATGCTGCAACATTTGCCAGTTGATAATTTCTAAAAGGAAAAAAAAAATTGTAGCTGAATTTTAGTGAGAAATAATCACCAACTATTTACCAAAATGTGTAGTAGGAGGAGGAAAAAAGGCTAGTTTCAACAATAAATTAGATGTGGTTTCTTTTTTGTTGGAAGTGATGGGAGGAATGGATTTTTTAAAAGTTTTAAAAATGCCATGCCTCTCCAACTATACCAATAACATACCTATCTACTTATGAATCACAATGATAATGTTTAAATTAGTATCTGCCAAGGAGAGGAGTACTGATTGCAAACTGTGCTGGCAATGAGAATGAAATATTTAAACGATAAATTTCACAGACAGATTTATCACATATGAACTCCTACTTAATTGCGAATTTTAAAAATTGTTTTTCTGTATTGTTTAACTTGGAGTCACAGAGAAGTTGCTTGGTGTTCTCCCATTCTACATTTTGATTATCTGTCAGTGTGTGTGTTCCTTCAGTGCACAGTTGTTTTTTAATTGACCTCATGGTTGTTGATTTGTTCATTAATTCTTATATACAAAAATCTGAGTGATATATATCTCTTAGTGCAGTTTATGATGATGTTCTGTTCAAGGGAAGATACTGAATTTTTGTTACATTAGCAAGTTCCATAGGTCACAATAGGACTAGAAAGACTCTTAAGATACAATTTTGTAAATGTTTTTGGATATTTTCAAAATGCATGAAAAACAACTGACTGTGAATATTGTTTCTTTAGATGAGTATCTGTTTCACTTATTGACATGTTTGATAAATGATAAAGAATAGAGATTTACCCAAAGAAATTGCTTAACTAGGGCATTTCTCTTGTATATTCTACACATGCCAAACAAATAGTTTGTTCTGTGGAATAAAAATCTGACTACAAAATTTAGTGGTATAAAATAAGTGTCTAGTTTACATCAGGGGTAAACAAAAAATAATCTGATTTTCAAAAAAATGGGGCAAGCAGTTGAGGGATTAACTATATAAGAGAAAAAAAGAGACATAGACAGACAGACAGACTGACTGACCAACCTTGTTTGGAGTACAAAGTGAAGACAGAAAATGAGCAATTATTAGTGATATAAGAAGAAATCTGAGAACATCTGTTGTGATATGTCTGTCAAAAAAAAGAAAAGAAGAAGCTTCAGTCATTTGTTCACTATGCAGTTGCAGCTGCTTGAGATGGAATCAGCAAGTTGTAATGGTACACCTGATTTATGCATTTTCTGTTAGTCAATAAAATTCTGCTGTATATCTGTACAAATGCCAGAGTACAATTTTAGTTAAATGCTATATATGTTGTTGGCATCCTCTCAGATTATGTTCCTGGGTAGTTTTGAGAAATATGATTCCACTTGGCTCCCACACTGCTAATTATTTTAATCCAATTTTTGCTTGCTTTATACATCAAACCTCTTCTATGAAGATCTCCTTAAATAATTTTTATTCTTGAAGCTGATGTTTAATCATTTATGTCTGGTTCAGTGTTATCACTGGCCATTTGTTCAAGAACAATTCATCAGATTAATTGGGAAAGTTAGGCTCATCAAAACCTGCCAGCAACAGGTTTACATAGATTCTCTTATAGCAAGACAATCAGAACAATTAATGAATAAATAAAAGAATTTTCCATCTGATGGTGGTTACCAGGATGTGGAAAAAGTTTAGTTCCTATCAAATTCCTACTACTGTCCTGTTTTCAAGTGATTTCTTTTTGGATCTTCTAGAGTACATCTGTCACCACCTGCAGAATCATCCAGTTTCTCTTAACTGCATGATACTGATTAGAGGTTTAAGTAAAACCAAAATATACCTGGATATTCACCAGACATAGTAAAACGGTTAAATTGCTTTTCCTGTAGAGGTTTGTAGAAGCATTTTACAAAGAATATTCATCAGGCAATACAAAATTTCATCTTCATAAAATTTAATTAATTTTTTAACATTACTGCCAAGAAAGGTAATAAAGAAAAAAATTTCTTTGCTGAAAGAAATTAATTAGCCAAACATTTTTTAAAAAATAAATAAATAAATAAACAAGGTTCTGTAAAATAAACTAATCTTTTTATAAAATATTACAATCAGCAAATGATTGAAAAGACAGAATATTGTTCACTGAAGCAACCAAATTAAAGAGAAGAATGAATTAAAAATAGTCCATAGGAACTAAATATTTCACTTTTATTAACAATATTGAATGTAATAGAACGTGATTTTCTATAAAAAATTTTTACTGCAAATGTTCAAAGTAACAAACATTCATTTTCAATTTTAAGTTTATTTAATTTTTAGATTATAGGTAAGATTTTTTTTAAAAATCTAATTTAGAAGTTAAAAAAAAACCAAAAACAAACAAAGCTTAATGACTATTTTACTAAGTTTGAAAGATGAGTCAAATCATATAGGTTTTTTTTTTTAAATAATTATTCACTTGTTCATGTATGAATGTATTTCATTGATTCTGTCACAAATGGCATTCCCTGACTTAGCAAAAAGAATAAATTAATAAATGCAAAGTTCATTTTTTTGTTGTTTAATGTTTGTATCAGCAATGACCATGAAGCATGTAGTGCAGATACCAAGTAAAAAAAATCATTGATCCTAAATGAGCTTCATTGTATAAATCAAAGACATGGAGTTCATTGTAAAGTTCTGGACTCTGCACCAAATGATCTGAATATCAGAATAAGAAAAATAATCTACTAAGACCTTGACCAATAATTTTTCTACCTCTTTCCAAATTGCTTCATTATATAATCAAACAGCAAAAACAAATTTTTAAAGAGAGAAATAAACAAAAAAAACAAATTCTTTCTTTAACTTTTTTTTTTCTTTTAAAAAAATTGGAGAAGCATGCTGTATTCTTTTGAAATTTATTAATGTTCAGTGCAACAGATGACAATAGTGAAACATTCCACAAGATAGTAGTTCTTGGCTTATTTTTTCCCTACCTAATTCTGAAAAATATGAAGCCAAACTATCATATATCTAGTTTATCAAAAATTCATAATGAAACAATTATCACAACAGTTTGCTTTTAATATTCAAGGAATAAAGACAAATAAAAATTAATGATCTCTAGTTGTCACATTTTATAAATATGAAGAAAAAAATTTAACATTCATAATTATCTCTATATTAATATTTATGAAAAAATGGCTTAAAAAAAATTTAAATGGTTGGTTTTGTGGCAGTAGTTGTTGAAGTTACATTAGATTAGGATGGTGTTGTGTAACAATCTACTACAGGGATATATTATTAATCATTTTTTTAAATCTGTAGTCTTTTAAGTAATTCTAAAAAGGTGACAAAATAAGAAAATAAGAATGTTCAATGCTTTCATGATGACATTTTGTGTGCGCCAAAGATGCATGGATGCACAATATCTGTTAATCAAACCTCTCATCTGCTAAATAACATCATTATCACAATGAATATTTCTAAGACACTATAGCTAGATACTGGAAAAAAATTAAGTTTTCTTTTCTGGAACCCAACACAGTTACAACAATGCCATCTTGTAAGAATAAATTAATCTCTATCATTTTGGTATATTTATGTTTGAGTTTCAACTTCTGTAAGCAACACTTAAAAAAAAAAAATGGTGGTATGCATCTGACAGAATTTTTCTACATACGAAAAGCAAATTTCTACTTATGTATTCATAAAAGTGAATTAATTTCTAAAGCTATGTACTTTGGTGAATTTTCATGCCTCGCACAATATATATATCAAACCTAATCATTTTACTTACATCAGCAGAGCAATTAAATGAAGAAGAGAAACCACACCCATTTATTTTGTTGTAAAGTTACACAGATGTAAGAAGTCAGCCAGGGAAGAAATATTTATCATCACTATTTTAAAATCATTTTATACTACCACAATTAACTATATTACTTTTTTAAAAATGCTTTCTTGTGGTTACTTGTAATTATGAGTCCTATTCATTTTAGTAACTACTGAAAGTAGAATAAATTTGCTATTATCCAATCATTCAGAATCCTTAACAATTTGGAAATCACCATCATCTTTACTGTTTAAAGTCTAAACTAAGTAAATGTAATATTTTCAGTTGTTCAGCATATTCTGTGTTCAATGAAAAACATACTAGATTAGAATATTTGAGACAAAACTGAAAATAACAAGTTCTTGAGTTTTCATATAATACTTTGTATGCAGAATCATTGAGAGAAAAACACTATAAATATACTACATTGGATTGAATGTGTATCAAACTTTCACCTACAGCACCTATTCAATTTTTAATACATTTGACATTATATTGGTATCTTGAAATATTTATAAAACTTATTTTGCCCTACTAGACAAAGACAACAAACTAGATATTTTCCTTTTTTTTTTTACTGCCACATAGCATTGTACTATGGATTCAGAGCTCACCACCCAGATACAGTAAAAACACTGGCATTTACTGATTACTGATAGAATGAATGTTATGTAATATTTAATAGCATTTTCTTTGTGTGAATGTTGACTAATCTGGCAAACTTGTTCTCACTGTCTCCACCCCCCACCTTGCAACAAAGTTTGAAATATCCCATTATTTTGTAAGTTTTCTGAGTATGTACTGTACTGTAATCTTGTGATACATTTTTTTACCATGTCATTGCAACTTTTTACCAGAGGAATACATTTATAGACGACTACACACTTCTTAGAAGATTTCTCGAGAAAGTGGCTTGTATTCTGGTGTTTACTGGGGATACTGAGGGTGGATTTCCAAACGACTAAAGTGAGTAAAGCAGGCCATAATGGAAAGAAGACCTGAAAGTTTTTAAAAATTAGTGTGAAACATTGACAAGTTTATGAGATATTGTTCTTTAGCTTTTTCAATTTCCAGTGTTTCCTTTTTTTCTTAGATAACATAAATAAAATTGAACAAGCAGATAAAAAGGTTGAATAAAAAGATTTCTGGGCTAACTTGTACTGACTGATGATCATCAATGGTGTTAACCAGCTCTTTAATCTATTAATATAAACTACAGCATTTATTTAAACCAGTATTCATTTGTTTTGGTTTTTAAATTTTTTTTTGAATGTGGATTTATTTATCAAAGATTAACTATCTGTTTCATTCAGAAAACTTATTAAAATGTTTAATTTTAAAAAAAAGATTCTGCTTTTCTCTTCTCAATGACAAGTAAATCACAAACAAGGTGCCCCCCCCCTCTGACTTTGGCAGGCTTAATGAAAGAACTTACTGGAATTCTTCTTATTAAAGTTACATTTTAAACATAAACAGTCTTCTAGAGTATATTTAAATTATAGTAATTTTTTTCATCAGAAAAAAAAGTAAAGATTAAATTGTTAAAAGTATGATTTTAAATTCATTTAAGTGTAGTCTATCACTTTTGTGAATCTGTTGCTGGGTAAACACAGACAGTTCTTAAAATTCATCAGCTACTGTGTTTCACTGTCATTTTAAAAGCAATTAAAGCTCAGGATTCCTTTATGACTTTCATAAAAGATTTCATCATCATGAATTAAAATTTACAGCAAACGGAGAGCTGCCCATGAACTGGGCTGATAACATCATTCATTTTATAAACTAAGTCAATTATAAATTCTTTTCGGCGTTAAAGTTCCTTTAAACATGAGCACCTCTGAAAGACTATGAACATATTTTTTTGTAAAACAATAGCAACATGAACTTATTAAATTATTAGTGTGTCTAAAATACAACAAAAATACCAAATTCTCAGTTGTACAGATTTAAGTATCAACTGTTAAAGTAAATACTTCAGACTTTTAAAGATGATCAGGAAAGAGATGTCTTGTTTAAAAGCTTCATTAAATTTGAATGAAAGTTAACTGAAGATAGGATCCCTTTTCCCTGTCTTACATGAGCTGTCAGAAAAGCCACTCTCATATCTACGCCCAATTCAATAATGAAGACTACTCATTTATATGCAAGATACAATAATTCTACCAATGTGCATACTGCACTATGAAGACAATGGCATTTATTTTCATCTATTCATAAAAATTCCTTGAGCCACCTGTCCAGCATCTGAATCTAAATGGTGAAGCCTTCAAAAATGTTGCCAAGATTACCCTCTTTTAATAGATGTGGCAGGTCCCCATTACTATTTCATTGGAAAGTCCCTAATAGAACCATTCATTTTTAGATATGAGAGAAAGCCCACACAACCAGCTTGGGAAAGAAAGAGGAGCAATGAGAAGCTATGGCAGGGAGATACGGTAAATCTAGCTAGTTCCAACCAGCATTGAAACTTAGGCCTTCAACAATGGCAGTGCAGTAGTCTGGCCATGCACCTTGTCCAGTACATCAAAGTCTATTCAGGTATTGTACAATGCAGTAATGTTAATGAAATAACAGCTGAAGTAGATTGCTTATGATTACTGTGAATTTGGTAGGCAATAGCCAATTTTTTTGCTTTTTGCAAGCAGTGTTAGTAGATGAACATCCAGGGTGGTGTGTTCAGTGGCTATTCCTTTCTTCCTAAATAAACAAATTATTCAATGTATGATTAGAACCTTGTATAAATGGGAATCTCTCAGCTGCCACTTGCTTTCAATATCATACTTTATAGAAAACTGAAGCAACATACTGTTAAGGCCTATTTTACAGTGGTGATAATGGTTGAATAGGTAAACTATAGATGAACTCATATTTTGGGAGTTGCACATATTATTATGGAAGGAATCTGCATACATTTAATGAGTAATTCTGTTAACATTTTTTTAACTTTGAAGTTTATTTTACGAAGAAATGAATACTTTTGACATCTTTACACACAATTTGACATAAAAACTCTTGAATGAATAATAAATATACACGCTCATCCTTATGATTAACCTGGAAAAAAAAAGCTTTTCTGCATTTACTTTCTTTTATACCAAAAGCCTCCTAAAAATTCCATTATTGCTGCTATGAAATTTTAAAACCCAAGAAGTTTATAAACTGAAACAGTATTTTTTGGATTTATTTAAAGAGATTTTCACCAGCAAAAATTCAATTAAGATCATTTATTGCTTTGCTAACAGTGTGTGTTTGTGAATGCTGATCACATCAAGTCTTCAACAAATAACTCACTGAAGACTTTTTTTCTTTATTAATCATGCAACTAACCTGATGGATGATTCACACCAACACAAGAACATGATGATGAAGTGCACATACATACTTTGATATATTGAGCTGAGATATAGATATATTAGATTGGACAGTTTTTCTATACGACTACCTGCTCTGATGACCAAATTGTCAAAATTTATTATTTAAATTTTCTTTTTCTTTCTCCCTCTACCTCTCTAGATCCTAGACATACATTTCCAAATAGCTTTCCTTCCATCCTTTCCAGTCATATTTATCCTGGCACCCACACAAACACTGTGAATATCCCTTTAATGGCTTCACTGAATTTTGATGAACTCTAATCATCATGCAAATGCTAACTAAAAGTGCACTAAATTGACTTCAGAAATAGAACTGCTTGAAATACTTAATGCTTCTGACAATACAGTATTGATTTAACATGCTAACGAGCTTATAATCATCACCAGTGCTTTCAATTCCTATCACCTGCCCCGATTCCAACACCACTATCAATTCACTACACAATGATACCTGAGCAGATTGACTTTTTTATTTAGCATGAAATCCCTTATTTTTCCTCTTTTTTTTTTTGCCAGGTTCCTCATTTTAGTAATTATGTCTGAAGGTCTTTCCAAATGTCTCACTTTGTTAATTCCAAAAATTATTATTATTATTATTATCATCATCATTATTATCATAAACAAAATCTTTTTTTTATTTTGAAAAAGTTCAAAAAGAAAAATATCTTAAAAAATCTTTCAAGGTACTAAACTAAATATTGCAATCCTTGAAGTCTGAGGATAAGAGGCAGTGATAACCATTTTAGATACCCATAGAAGCAGTAACGAAATAGTAGAAGCCATCAAAAGTAAAATAAACAAAGTTAAAAGCTTTGAAAGAAATTTGGCAACATTTTTTAACCAATCAGAAATGTAATTTATGCATTCCATTGAGACATATAACAGAATCTCTGACATGTATTGTGCTGCTGCTGCTGTTGAACAGTTTGTTTTTCTAGTCTTGTCAAAATAATACTTCAAATCTCATTTAAAAAACATATCTAGAATAGTAGTAAAATTTATGTGTACACGTGTGCCTGCGTTTATGTGTATAAAAGGTCTGTGGAATTGTTTACGGTAGTAAACAAATGTATGCAAAAAAAACATGAGAGTGTACTCGTCTTTAGTGTTTGATCACCATATAATGATTAACTAATTTTCTAAAACATTCTTGATACAAAATACAGTCAGTTTCACATTCAGCCATGTCTGAGCAGGATTACAACCACAGTAACACACACATCTGGTCAGCAACATCAAGTATGGCAAAAATACTAATTCTTGTTTGAGTCAGTACTGTATTAAAACATCTTATCCCCAATGGGTATCATTCGTGAGTCCACTACAAGTCCTCTATAACCATTTTGTAAGTTGTTCTTTTATAAATTTATTTTTATTAACAGATGTAGATGTAAAGATTTCCAAATCAACAAATTTACATTTTATTATCTGCCAAGGATGCTGAGGAAATTTAAGAAATTTAAAAAAAAAAATCCTCATGTAAGTCATTCTGATTATTTTTCCTAAGCCACTTGAACTATTTAACTGCTACTGTAATAACTTAATCCAAAAACTTACCACTACAACCACATGAACTTGTCTCTTAGAATGATGCATGTAGAACAAACTACAGATAAAATTAAGGGTAATTCACAGATGCATCTGGTTGAATTTCCACAATATCTTCTATCATATGTAAGTGAATGCTTCACCAAAGAGCAGAAAAACAAGTATAATACAATTTTGTACATCAATAAATCTCTCAGTGTGGATTTATACTGGTTTTTTATTTTTAATTTTTAAAAATCTTATAAGAAAAACATGTAAGTTGGAAAATGGAAAAAACTAATTACCAAAGTTCTAAGTCAAGAAATTTCAGTAGTGTCTAAAAAAAAAACACACCTGTCAACCAAGTAGCCAATTAATCATAGCAATAGTATCACCTGTATACAGTTGTGCTAATAATATACATTTTAATACCAGCTAGTCTGATTAAGAATACCACAATCAGAAAAGAGACTCACATTGTTGGTGAGCCTAGCAATGTCCCACTCTCTGATTTAAAATAACTTATTAAAACATTAATATAGTTACAGTAAAATTGTTACACCTACTAGCACCATCCTATTCTTTTTATACCAAGAATAATCAACTTAAAAAGCTTTTATGTACATAATTATTTTTCATTCCAAATTATCAGTTCTTAATTGTAATATCAAATTGTGTGTGTGTGTGTTTGTTGCATTAATTGTCTGTCCTCTATTAGTACACACACCCAGTATGCAATATTTATGAAGAAAAAACAAATAAAAGTTTAATTTAGAAGAATATGGAAAAGTAACATACACTATAACTGAAAAGTTTAAAAGCAACTTGGGATTTCTAAATGAAATAATATCATTAATTGTATTTCATTTTCCTTAGCTACACTAGCTACCATAATCATTCCATTGTATTCATTGCCACTGAAAAGATCAGACATAATTAGTCATTTATGTATGATCACACTAACCATCATCTAAATAGTTTTCTCTGGTTTTGCATCAATCACACATGTACAAACTCCCAGAAGTCACTAAAAGAGCTACATCATCAGGTCAGTGTCTTCACAAACTAATCAGGTGATAACAGATAACAATACTTGCAATGATAATAATACTAAAGACTAACATAACAAAAGAACATAGACATGTTTCTTTCACTGAAAAATGATTTGCTGCTTCTGAAACATGGTGACCATAAAATTTTCAATTATGTTATCATAACTAACTGAATCCAAAGCTAATAAAAAATCATAGCCTCCTCAATTATAGTAACTTAACAATCAAATTAGGCTGCTGCTGTGATTTTCCAGTCATATTAATCACACTCATCAATGTGGCCAAGCTCTTTCACTTTTTGTCAGATCTTCATGTTACCATGTTGAATAGATATTAGCTCATAGAAGAAAACCGGTGGGGGGGGGGGGAGAAAAGTAGTGTCCAAAGCACATCAACATTAGCCAGCTGCACAAAAGAAATTAGAACTCTTCAGGTTCAGAAGAAATTGGATCACCCAAAAGAAACACACTGAGCTAGAACAGAAAGCAAGAAAAACAATGCCAAATAGCAATAGTCCAACAAGGTCAACCACCTATTCTACCTTGATGAGCAAGCCCACTAACCAATCTCGCCTATAAAAACCTGATGACATCATATCTGCAGCAAAAATATTGTAGTCTCCATGTTCTCAGTACATGAAGCTGTCGTTTTGTTTAACTCAAATATCATTGAAGTGATATGCTATGGTGCACTGCATGTCATAGATTTTTCAATATTGCTTTATGCAAATTCAAATAAACAAATGACATTTCCTATATAAATATAAAATTATGCTTAAAAAATCTTTATTCCCCCATGTGCCTCCCCAAATTTGCAACTGCTTTATTTAATACTCCACACTAATCAAAAAGTGACCTCCTCTAGGCATTCATGATAAGTATAAAAAATTCTTCTTGGTAAAATAAGAAAAATAATTCTTATCTTTCTAAAGATTACTTTATATGTACCAGTTGCTTGTTTTTCTTTTTACATTAAAAAAAGATTAACTTCCTTTCAAAACTCCTAGTAGAACTCTGCTGATGTAGTTACATAAGTAGGCATGGGAGAAGTGGGGGGTGATCAGCAGATGTTATTTTCATTCAAACCACAACCTCCCAGAGCAGTGAAATGATAAGAAACAGAGGTCTGCAACCTGACTCAGTTAATGGAAAGTGAGGTTGCTTAGCAGCCATGTAGAATAAAATGAAACACAAAAAAATAATTAAAATAGTAAATGATTTTATGACCTTTTATAGCCTGTCAATTAACATTTAATATTTGACTTTATTCTGAAAATATGGGCCACTTTAATCCGTAATTTCAGACGCTGCCCAAAGTTGAAGAGACTAGAAAATACGTGTTAAAATCAGATAATTTAACTTTTTTTTTTAAATTCAGAATCAAGAAACATTTTTTGAAGTTTTCACACAAATTACCAAAATGCACGCAGAAAATAAAAACACAAACAATAGTAGTCAAAGGCATAATTTAAATAAGAAAGTAGTTTTCTAACATTGGTGTTCAATATCAACTTAAGGAATCAACAAACTGCAGTTCCAAAATAAAACCACAAGTATATTTAGCGATAAGCTAAAGAGACACAACAACCTAAAGTAAAGAGAGAACAAAAATTCAAAACGATTTATAAAGCAGACACATTTTGCTCATTAAATTCAGCTGTTGATGCTATACAAAGAAACCCAACCAAGAGTTTATATAATACCTGGCCATAATTGTGATGTCATCAAGGTAAAAGTGACCTCCTGTCTACACCATATGTTTCAGTAAGGCTCCACCCTCACAATCTAACAGATAGGATTGAAATTTCTTAACTAGCTGGAGTTTTTTTTTCACTATTTCAATATCACACACAGTGGTATACATTATTTAAATATTACTGTTTTTTATTAGTTATCTTTCTAATTTAAAATGGAGCAGACATCAGTATAAACCCAACAACAACAAACTTTGTTAGCTTTTAAGAATTTACACATATATTCAATCATTTATACTGAAATACTACTCTTTCCTGTGATTATAATTGTCACAATTTGGAATATAATGAGTCATTCTTGTGTCCATTTAATCTTAACTGAAAAAAGGTTGTTTTTTGTTTTGTTTTATTTAATTAAAGTAGCCATTTTACAATGTTTACTTTGCTAGCAATTTTGGCCAGCCAACAGTTTCTGTTGAGAACTTCAGAGAAGCTACTGGATTGGAAATATAAATAAGTTAGAAAAAACAATAACCACTGATTGAAGTACCATAAAATGAACAGCAAAATGTTTTGAGATTATTTGCTACAAAGAGGTAGAAAGTTTTTTTTTTTTTTTTTAAGGACACCAAGTGTTTTGCTTTTAAAATTTAAAGGTGAACTGTAAAACCAATCTTTCTGACCACACCTAGAAGAATAATGCTCCTCCATATTTAGTGATTGCACAATTGCATTATCATTTAAAAATCAGAGGAAAGTAAAGATAGCAGCATCTATCAAACTTTAAAACTTTTTTTTTTTTTTAAATTATCTAAATGGTTGACACAATGTAAATTGGTAAGCATCCAAAGATGATTACAGTCAGTAGCTTTGCAGTATTTGGGTAACTACTATGGTAATTTAATTTGCAAATGGACAATAGCAACTTTAATATGTAAACAAAATTGAGATGAAACATATTTCAGTATATTTTTAATAACAAATTAAAATATTTATAACGAAAGCCTTACATTCAGAAATTATCACAAAAATCTTTTATCATTTTGTTTCCTATTTATAACGCATGTACAGAATCTCAGCCACCAGTGAGCTACATCTTGCCCTTTTTATTTCTAAGCTTCCTAATGCCATGTAGGATACAAATCTATTTGCAAATCTATTGCTTAAAATGTATAGACAATAACAAATACTTAGTAACTTGTTTTATTAATATACTATATATATATATAATTTACCAATATAAGAAACTATTAATTTTTCATAAATTATGTCCAAATTTATTTTTAATTGTATTTTTCATGAGCCTCATTTTAAATGTGAGAACATCACCATTAGCCAAAGAAAGAGCGTATTGTTGTGTTTCAAAAGTAGACTAGTGAATTAAACAAGGATGTCAGGGAGTGTTCATTTGTTTATATAGATTACTGCATGCTGATTAAATCTGTGCAGACATCACTTTGGTTAAATAGTAAATTTTCATTGGTCCATAGTTTAAAAAATAAAGAAACGAATCAATCAGTTTTATCACTGTTGATATTTAAACTACCTGATAACGGTTTAATTCTATCCATAGCCTGCTGCAAGTTTCCATTCAAACAAAACATACAGACAAGCATGCTAATCACTTCAAACCACTGATATTTTTTTCTCAGCAGTTTGGAAAGTTTTCTTTTTATTTTTAAATATAGAAAAAAAAAAGAAGCAAGCTGCTGTGAGATTGTGAAAAAAGGAATATAATAAACTGCCCTTTACTCCTTAATGTTGGTACTTCCATTCCAGTAAAGAGTGTGGATCTCCTCCCACCCTTCTGAATGAGATGCAGGGAAGGGACTGCCTAGTTATATAAGCCAAACTAAACTGACTATTTCATGGATGCTCAGTAAACATTATACAACATTATGCAGTATAAAATATTAATTAGACTGTGTTTCATGGAAAGTACACAAGAGGAGCTCATAATTGTGTGAAAAAACAATTGAATATTATTTCATTAAAGTTTTGAGGAATGATGTAGGTGGTTTGCAATGAATATTGTGTCACTGGAATCAAGAGAATAAAGTTTTCTCTGAAATAACAAAAGCTTACTATATTACAATTTTTCTCTTTACAGAGATGCTGACAAAAGCCTACTAAACACAATTACACTCCAGGAGATCAGTTATAAACACACATATATATATATAGTATGTTACTCAAAATTTGCTAAGAATAAAGGGAGATAACACTGATAGTAATAATGTTGGCAAGACAGAGCAAAGTTGGAGCATGTATTATCAGCTTTCATTGTTAGAAACTGTCAAATAGTGATGTCACAATGGGCCAATGAAGAGAATCCCTCAAAAACAAATTTTTAGCTATCAAAACTGAAAATTCTGATATTCTGCTGCACAGCACCAAATTCCTGTTTAGAAACTCGTCAATATCTCATATAAGAGCCTCTAGCACAAATGACAGATTGTCACTGGTATCACAAGCAGAGCATTCCATGTCAAATGTGCACACCCTCCTGATACTAATAGCATATTTTCGCCCCATATGTTGGCCATTTATTCATTTGGGTGAAGTAACTCACCATGCCAACTTTCAGACCTTGGAGCCCACTGGGGCCAATTTTAGGCCCCCCCCCCCCCAGGCTATATCTCAGGCTGTACTGGTCCAATTTGGATGATCTTGGTATCAAAATGCTTGTAAAAGGGAGATCTCACTTCAAAATAGAAATTCCGAAAGTGGTAATTGATGGAGGCCTTTGACCTTTATCCCCCCACTACCAAGCAAAGCCGTTGGTCCCGATTTTTTGTGTGGAGAATACCCATTCATATACTCCAACACCTCAGCAAAAACAAAAATGGGATCTCCATGTTTGGTGAGAGGCTCGGCTGCTAGACATGCATGTCATCACCATACACAACACAAGGGAAGATTTACAAAATACTATATCATTGTATTCTAGTATTAGATATCAAGTTTCCACACAAAAACGATATTAGTACAAGTCTTGCCTAGCATAGTCAGTCAGGATGTTTTGCCAACCAAAGCTTTATTTGACAACTGGATTTTTTTTTTACTGATTGTGTATGTTTTGCCTGTAGCATTTTTTGGTTCTACAGAAAGAAGAATATTGGAAATGTCTACACTGATCTTCAATTTCAGGAAAAACAGAAACTATTTGAGGGCCTGACTTCATGAATGTCCTGAAAGGCTTCCATGATACAGGCAAGCCACCATTGTCCGTCATAGTGCACTGTGACAAAACCTGAGAGTTCCCCGTTAAAAGTTGGTGTAGATTTTGAAATTACTGACTCGATGTGGTGCTGTTTCTTGCTAAGGCTGAATTCGCGTACTTGAAGAGTAGTTTCTGAAATAGGGATGAAAGCGTAGAGTTTTTGAGTCCCAGCTATGGTTCTGGCTGTTTTTAACCGGTCTTCCAGGTTTCATTCCTCCTCGTACGCCTCTTGGGTCCTGTAACCAAACTTCATTTCATTCAGCCAATTTTCGGCAAAGGCGAAAAGATATTTTGGAGAAATAATTTGCCTATCGTATGGTTACGCTAGTTCTCACGTGTTGCTTCTCGCTTGACTGTGCCTCTCACCCCATCCGAAGGGCCCTTTCCATGACTGGTGGCAAAAAAATGCCATTCTGAGTCTATACCATACTCTGATTTGTGATGACATAGGTTTAGGAAGGTTTTGCAATTCTTATATTGACCTACGCAACCGTCTGAGAAATAGTAAAGTTTTTTGACATTTCCAAACCTAGATTTCAAGTGCTCAATGAGCATTCTTTGAAAAAGGTGGATATTGCACTCTGATATCACTGTGAACGAATCATGGTTCAGCTTGCCATCGTCTGACTTGAAATAGTAAACCCAAGGGTGGATTGTGGCTTGAGAGCAGTTCCAATGGAATCCTTGGGCCGCATCCTGCACAACAAAGAAATAATTCTCTGAAAAGTCTCCAATGATGACAAATTCTCCTTCACCAATTTCCTCTTTTTTGTTTTTCAAAAACTCAGATTGAGCCTTGGCAATGAAGTTGTGTCTCACTAAATTCAGTGCATGGTCGCAGAATTTATCAATAAATTCTTCCAAAGGCAGCACCATTGAGCTAAGTTCAGACCTGTTGGTGGATGTCCATTGTTTAAACTGAATTTCATTAATCCCCTCTAGTTCATAAGCATTTAGTAGCTTGTTTTTGAAGTCTTCAATTGATGGGCAACTTTCACAAGTTCTAAAATAACATGCCGGTTATGCTGGGTTGCAAATTATGCATGCTATCACATGATGATATCTGGAAAGTTCGGCAATCTGTGGCATTTTTGATCCAATCATCATGAGTTTCACATTTTGAAGGATCGTATGCACACATACACTGTGAGTATTGCTTGAACCGGCCAGGACACACTCTGAGGCACGGAGCATGGCAAACTTTTAAAATCCAACTTTCAAGTTAGGGTGCTTCTCTTTGAAGTTCTGAAACAGTTCCTTGAGATTGTTTAGTACCAGGCACTTTTGATTTTTTTCTTTTCCATGTTCATTCCTGACTACCACAAAGTCTTATTTTCTCGGCATTATTTGGATGACTTTATCACTTTGATAGAATTCAGTTACGGCGGATTTAACTTGTTCTAGCAATATTTTCCCCTGTTTGGGATTTGGAGACGATAACATACCCTTTTCTTTCTCTAAATTTTTGGCTTGTATAACCATTCTTTGGGAGCAGCTGAATTCACTCATCATCCCTCTAATGCCCATATTCCAAGCAAACATTGTCAGTATATGTATTTGCTCTGAATGGCTAGAAACAAGGTATTTTTCTTTTAGACTTTTGATCACCTCTGGCATGCAGTTTTCATCACATAGTGCTTGGTCCAGCAACTAGATCTAATTTCTTTTGTACAGAAGCTTTCACTTTACTACACTTTGCAGGAATGTACCCTGGGTTCCTTTCTGCTTTTCTTTTATTGAATATCCTATCATGGATAAAGACTGGTTCAAAAGATCAACTTCTGCTTCTTGCTGAAAAACCTCTTTGTCCTCATCTTTCGAAACAGATCCTTCAATATGCTCTGGTGACAACTGAGCAAATTTTTTTCTGGACAAAGTACAAAGTCTATCATCTTTTTTCACCTTTGAAGGATATTTCATCAACATATCATTAGACACATTGCAAAGATCTTTTTGTTGTTTTGTTTTATGACAGCTGAATGGATCATAACAGTATTTGCAGAACTTGCTTGCCATGTTTATGCTGAAAAATATGCAAAAAAAAGGAATGAAATTAGCTCATTTGATTTTGATGATGATTATCCACTTAAAAATCAATTCACACATTGGAATGAATGTTTCACAAATGATGCAATATATAGTCCAGAGATTATAAAATTATCAGTTTCAGACATATGGTCACCTGTAAACAAAACGTATAAACTTTAAGCTGAGTTTATTTGATCTAAAATGAAATATAAAATGAAATAGATTATAGTTTATAATCTGCAGGGCCAACTACAACAACAAATCCAAGATACACTCATACACTTACATTCATAAACTTACAGATTGAAACAACAAAGTCCCAATTGTGGCAATAACTGCGACTAAACTTACTTGTATGGTGGCCTTTTCCTGGAGTTTATTTTAAATTTTCTGGTTAGTAATGTGGACAGTTGGTGTGTGTAGACAGTCAGTCAGTGTCCTTCCTGGTCAGCATTCATGCGTGGATGGTCAGCGTCCCTCCTGTGGAAAGTCTGTAGCTGGAGCCTGGAGTAGGAGTTCTCCACCAATTTATAGTAGAAATTTGTTGAACAATAGATACAGCTGGACAGTGTAAATGTCTACCTGCCAAACAATAGCAGACAGGTGGACAAAGCAAATCCAACAGTATTTAGATAGCAAGCCTACAATTTCAACACAGGGGGAGCCCTATATCATTTAATGTCCCCTCAGTGAACCCTACAACAACAACAACAGCACACAATACCCACACAGTGGCCCTACATAGCTCAATGTCCACTCAGCAAGCCCTACAATAACAATAACATGAACTGTCTAAACTAAAGCTAAACATCGAAACAATATCACTCTCAGAAGCAGAAGCAAGTCGAGCCCCCCCAAAATAAAACTTTGCCATACCTGAAACCTCAGAGATCCCATTTTTGTTTTTGCTGAGGTGTTGCAGTATATGAAGGGGTATTCTCCACACAAAAAATTGGGACCAACGGTTTTGCTGGGTGGTAGGGGATAAAGGTCAAAGGGCTCTATCAATTACCACTTTCGGAATTTCTATTTAGAAGTGATTTTACTATGCGATTGGAAATATCTTGCTTTTACAAGTATTTTGATACCAAGATCATCCAAATTGGACCAGTACAGCCTGAGATATAGCCTCTGAAAGACTGTGGATCAGCCGGGGAAGTCCAAATTTGGGGAATTGGCCCCAGTGGGCCCCAAAGTCTGAAAACTGGTACATAATGTTTCACTATAGAAACAAACACTTGCACAAAAAATGAGTGAAATCTGAGACAGTGTGCCAAAAATTTGCTGAAATGTGTGTACATTTGACATGGAATACCCCAAGCTCCTGATATGTCTTTGATGATCATCTAGATCAGATTGTCCCATTCTGCTACAAAACTATTGCCATGTCCCTGTAAGGTTCATGATAGTATAGGAAATCTTACAATGGTAGCCTGAATTAACTTCCAAATGTATTTGATCAGATTAACATTTGGGAAATAAATTATGGATAATTGCTTCATGCTTGGTTATTGGTTAACTCTCCCAGCTAATGTGAAGGAGCATTATCACCAATAACACTAGTGTAAGGCCTCCTGTAAACATCAGGGATCTTATCCCTGTCTCTTTAACATATCATGGTACCATTCTGGAAAAACCTAAACTCAATCTTACCAGCCCAACTGTTCCGTTCCCACCAGAGCTATAGCTAGTGCTTTTGGTACCCAAGGCAAAACCCTATTCATTCAGTACCTCCACCAAAAATTTTCATTACTAATTAATTACTAGTAATAAAAGAAGTCAACTCAATAACCTAAATTTAAATAATATTACATACTAGCATAGAATAAGAAACTTTACATGTTCACATAATTATATGGCACTGTTGTCTGCTTTAGTGCCCTCTGAACCACCAACTGTTCAGACTGCTCTTCCACAACCCAGTACACTACATGCAGTAACATTTGTTGTTTTAATGGTCAGATTTCAACTGATTCATTGACCACATTTTGCTTGCAAAACCAAAAAGACAATTCTGTCAATGTGCTGTTTACCTGGATCAATCCCACCATGTAGGCTGTCTGATGGTGCTTCTGCTGAAGCCAACATAATCCACAATATAACATTGAGCTCCCACTGTCCAGAATATTAAACCAGGGGTCTTCATATTCACTCTAATGTGCTAAAAGAAATTTGGTTACTTTGGGTTAGGATAACAAAAAAGGCAAGGGAGGAGGATCCTTAAGCACCAAAAATAAATTGAAGAAATAGATATAATATTAGTTTCAAGGTTTGTTGATAATTTTCTCATTTCTACAAAATTTCGAGCAATATCATATATAAATTATTGATGATTCATAAATACTGATCATTGATCTCATTTATCCCTACAGCTAAAGTTGAGATTTTGTTTTTGTAAGGAAACTTTTTAGAAAATCAAGTGGAGTCCTTATAGTTAATATCTCAGTGATAGTGAATGAATTCAAAGCAAAAAAATGTCCTTGTTTACTTTTAGTTTTGCTTTTAATTTCTTTCTCATATTTATACTTTATTTCAATTTATATTTTTGACTATCAAGCCAATGAATTGTAAGATATTGTAATTTTATTTTTACCTGATTTGATCCACATTATTATTCTTTTGTGATAATGTTTCTACTATGATGTCAGATATATACAGCTATTGCCAAAAGTTTTGCATCAATCAAGAATAACAACAAAATACATCTTCAAGTCTTGCTCTATAGCTTGACACTGTACCAAGGTCACTTTCAAATGTCTGTATTTGAAGACTTCTAATTGAGTAGTCAGTCATACATGTCATCATGATTTATAAGGTATTTTCGAAAAGTGTGAATTTGTATTTTAGATATCAGATTGTCACATATTTCAATTTTGGTCATTTTCCCATTAAGTCTATGGAAAACTACTACAAAGTAGTATCCACTGTAATACATTAATGTAGCATTAAAATGCAAAATTAAGTAGGTTTAGACTTTACAAAGTGTAACTAGAGAATTATAGAATAATGCAGAATTTATTTTGGCCTTGGCTGCACAAATAAATACCTATCAGCATCTGAAGAGACTAGAGTCTGGCAATAGTGCAAGTATTGCTCCAGAAGATTACTTTTCCATGTTAACAACAATAAATTCATCAAAGAAACACAAGTGTCACACAATTTAAACAGCTTATACACTAAGTACTGTATCACCTTGGAAAACCTGGAAATCAGAAACTTTAAAAGATTTCTAGATAAGTTAGCTAGTTTGTTTTTTTCAAACTTATTTATTTCCTCACTGGAACATCCAAGTCATAGATAATCTATTTACAAAATGTATCTTTAATTTCTTTAATTCAGAAAAATAACAATAAAAAACAAAATGAAACTGCTGGCACTACAGTAAGTTTTGCCATAACTGGAGGGTGTAAGTAAGCAGAAGTTAACTTAATACGTGGTGCATATCACTCTGAAGCCAGGATGTGTTGGCTGATTACTCTCATGTATAAATGGTTGATATTTTGAAAGACTAATGATAGCAACAAGTACAGATAAGGAAAACTGTTAAGTCATAAACCAAAGTTCTAAAAGTTTAATGTTGAAGAATACACAAATCATTCATAGTGGATAAATAGGAGTCTGCCAGCCAGCCAGCACATGGATTTCCTCTGGACACCCCAGCTCTCTTTCACATCCAAAAATTAAAAAAAATTCTACAAGACTTTCTTTCTCTGCCAGATGGCAGTGCTAAACCCCACATGGCATTCGATTGGCAATGCTTCCTAGCAATCAACAGAATGTCTCTGTTGTAAACATCAAAGAACATCACAACAACTACTACATGTAAATCTAGAGAAACAAACTGCAGTTTAAAAAAATAAATAAATACATTACATTTATTACTAATGATATAAAAATTAAGACCACATTATTATTAAAATGTAATTCTAGACTTCTAAATCTATCATTTTTATTCAATATTCTCACCATGAAACCCAACAAAGGTACAGTCAACCCCTGTGTAATCGTGGTTCGGCATTCGTGGCCCTGAGTATTTGCGGAATTTTCTTTAGAACCTAACTAATAATTGTTCATGGAAACCCCCGCATATTTGCAGAATCGCAAATATCTTCCGCGATTTTTATGGCTTTTTTCGTGGCAATATATATTTTTTCACGCTTTTTAACGCTAAATTATTAATAACGATATAATTTACTAGTTTTGTAATATAAATACTAATGTAAATTCAGCAAAATATCAATATAAAATAAATGCTATTGGCTGGAGGTTTGAAAGTAGCCAATCTGAGAGCGTTATTCATTTCTCCTTGCTGCTGATTGGCTGCTGCCCATGAGGTGCTGTCTCAGGCAGATGCAGCAGTCAGCAGCCCAGCATCATCATCCCAGTTTACCGTGTGTAGCTATCTCGAGTGTTGTCGCTGAGTGTTTCTCTGAGTGTTGTATTTTTATTAATTATTATTATATATATATTATATTTTAATTATATTTTACGTTATATTTTGACGTTATAGGCATTTTTATGGACCTTTATTCGTCGGCGTTTTCTCTAGGAACACTCGGGTGCAGAGCGAACATAACCCTGCAATACCGGGGGACAACTGTATAACACTTTTAGATTAGTTGCTGACATCCTCTAACAACTGTTGGTGGAATCAAGAGTTTAAGCCATGAGACAGGGAAAGCAGTTGCATGCATTGAATGCACAAAAGGGCCTACTAGCAACCTTTTGATTACAACTACAAGTAAAATAAAGAACTTGGAGCTAAACTCATTCTGGAGAAAAAGAGAGAAAAAAAGAAACAATCTGTTAAGAACTAAGATGAGCTTAACATACTACCACTGCTCTAAGAGAGTTAATCCTGCTAAATCTGAAATTCTGAAGAAAAACCAGTATAAATTGAGCAGAAAATCACACTCCTGTTTCAATGTCACTGAATGTATGCTGTAAACTGATCTTTCAATAAGCTGATTAATATGATAAATCAAATAAAAATAAACAAATATCATATCTGATTACTATGGAAGCAAGAGAGACTCCATTATTTTAAAAAATGGAGTCTGATACATAAACCAAGGCATATATGATATGACCCCTTCCTACACTTGGTACCAGTGATCTCATATAAATAGGGACTTATATTTTTTCTAGATTCAGTAAAGTGCTATAGATGTTATTCATTTGTTATATATGTTCATTATTATTACCTATAAAATGTTGAAAATCCATAAACCAGATGGGATGTAGAAAATAGAAAATACAAATTTTCAGGAAGATACTGCAAAAAATTTAATAACAAATCTGGTTCTAATAAAATATTGTAATCATAAACATTTCTTCTTTTGCTTTCATCATCTTTGACAGACCCATGGGAACTGGTGAGGGAGCAATAAAAACAACAACAAAAAAGTTTTTTCAAAGGATTATTAAGTCTGTTAAAATATCAACTTTGTTCATTTATAGTGGTTTTATAGCGCAGTACAGCAAATGACGAAAGAATTCTGTCATTTGATAGCAGCAGCCCATATTTAGCTTTGATACAATATTTAATGGAGGCAGTTAGTGAATACTTCAAATTTAGCAAAAAGCGGCTGTCCGTGAATGAACGGCAAATTTAATTTACTGGCATGCACTGTAAAATGGTTGCTGTTTGTAAAATAAATATTTGTTCTGCTGTTCACTATGAATTATGAATACATGGCCTGATCAGTGTTGCAGGTTCACGAAGTTACTCTGACTTATAAAACTCACGAACAGGGAAGTTAGCTGTAGAAAATGCTAATTCAGACATGTCTGTATAAGACCTGGGTCGGTTCCTATCCTGAGAATGTTGTGCAGACACAAAATTGCTATTTAAAATAAGATATTAAACAGAAAAATACACCAATGAGGCTTTCTGGAAATTATTCTTAATCATGATTTTTATGCATTTTATTCTAAGCAATTAACCAGCTGAATGCTGCTGGTGATGGGCATAAGCAATGAGGTAAAAAACCCCCACTGACTTAACTCTGCATGTAAATATCCCTGAGAGACATGATCCCCTCCAACACACACATTTCCCTGGACCAGGGAGAACTGAACATCAGCCAGCCATTATCAATGAAGTTCAGACTTTTACAAAGTAAAACATCTAATGCAATCATGAGACAACCCATTTAAATTTCTTTCCTATAAATCTAGACAGTTACGGAGGGAAATCATAAACCTGAAGGTGATGCTAAGAACTCAAAATAACCCCACTCTGAGCCATTAGGGGGGGGATAGGGTTTTACCACAAAACTAACAAGAATGAAAAAGGAAAGATCTACCAAAAATTAGTTCAACACAAAATTTTAATAATAACAAGAGCACCATTACATGGTCCTTTACTTATTCTTCAGAGGGATTAATTGTTATAATTAGTTGAGTAGGTAAACATTTGTAAATGGTTGGTAAATTTTCTACATCATCTCCTCCCCTACCTCACAGTAGATGGGTACACAATGTTTGTACCTACATAAGGCAAACAACAAATAAAAGAAAACATAAGTTAACTCTACTATTCTATGCTGATCAAAAGATAACTCTATCAACTAAGCTATCACTATAAAATAAACATTATTATTATTATTATTATTACAGTTGCAAGCATGAGGTGATGTTTTGAAATTATTAAAGGGTCATTATTTAAAAGTAAGAAAGTAGGAAACAGATGGCTGGATGTGAGGAGGACACTTACCAGCAATGCTAACCTGGAACATTGGTCACCAGTTTAAAAAAGGGGGGGGATCTAAGACATTTAGCAAATCTCATAACAGTGGCTTAAAAATGCAGTAATCATACTTATTGCAGGGATTTGTTGAAAGCCCCGTCTTTGCACTACACTGCAGCAAGTTATCACACAATGTAGGAAGTACACCTGTATAATTAACCTAAATGACTTGTAAATCACACTGATACCAAATACAACAGAAAATGGAAATCAAATTTTTTTTTTAAAAATAGCAAAAAATTTAAACTTAATGCTATTACAAATTTAAATAATTAATTCAAAAACAATCCTAATGTTAAGCTTCTGATTGAGGGGGTGACATACAGTAGATGAAATGTGAAAAGAAATCATTACACATTGTCAGCTGATGAAACTCTGCAGAATTTTTAAAACTTGTTCACATAAGAGGTGGGTTTAGATTACTTAAAGCTGTACAAGTTTCTCAGTTTACAGGGAATGGTTTTATTTATACCTCAAAAGTTTTTTGTAACAAACCTTTTAAAATAAAAAAAAAACATCTAAGTTCTTAAAGTCAGTTTCAAAAAATCGAAGAAATGACAAACTCATGGAAAAAAATTTTAAACTAATTTTTTTTATTCCCATGTAAAAGTAAAGCTTCATGGTGCAGTGTTTTCATGACAATGCAGCAGTCTGAGATGGTGACGAGCAGCTATCAGATGTCTGATATGTAAATAGTACTGTTTGAAAACAGACAGAAAGCTCTACTCTCTCATCTTTTAACCATATAAGGTTTCACTGCCTCATCAAATCTTCTCTGATGATTACTGCTGCAAATGCCTCAAATTTCTGCAAAACAAAAATCTCTGGTTTAAAAATAGATAAAGAGCTGTAAGACTTCCAGGTTGTCATGTATGCTCCCCCCCTCCCACTTCATGGTCTGTCCTCTCTGACCCTTCCTTGGTACCTAAAATCCATAGCCACCATTTAACAAACAAGAAAAAAAAAAATAAATACATGTGTCCTCTTCCAGATGTCTGTGAAAGAATGCAACAAGAGAATCAGCAGATTTGGATGAAATATGGATGTTCTTCACAGGTTCTCATAAGGGCTCAGTCCATCCTTATTACTGAGTATATGTTCAAAAAATGTTTTTTTTAAACAAAGATAAAAAAAGTAGCTGTGGTTATGTTATAGTACTAAATAGTTAACAGACTAAAAATAGGAAAGAGAGGCACTCACTCATACTTGGTCAAAGCACTGCCCCAGCACCCTATAATTCTAAAAGTTTGATGTCTCATAAATATAGTGCAATCATTATTGTCGTAAGTCATATGGACAGAGAAAAGGTAGTAAAAACTTTGAAATTTGTGTTTAAAAATAAAAAAAAAGAGAGTTTTTATTTTTAACAACAGTTTTAATTAAATGGAATCTCAAAATGCATATAAGCTGTACAAATGTTTGCAGGGTTTATGATGGCATTACAATGAAAAGTGTTATTGAGCAATGTAACCTACTGTTAGCATATAAAATCTAAAACATTACTCTGTAATTCTACACTGGATATTAATTGTCTATACAAATGCAATATGGTTTAGTCATTTAAAGAACAAACATCAGCTAAAAACATTGGCATATTTTGCACTTATATCCAAGAAACAAAAAAAAAAAAAAAAAAACGTTTGCATTAGGTAGAATTCCAGACAGAAGGGCTATCTTCATCTTTATCTGTTTAAAACATTATTTTACTATAAAGCATGGTTGAAATAACAGTGTCAGAATTTTACTTTCATGAGTTGGATCCAGCTCTTATGACAGGTGCCCAATATTCCCTTCCCACCTCAATAATAACATATGATGTACCTGGTCAACGATAATGATGATGTCAATAACAAAACAACAAACTTAGTTTCTGGCAAGTAAGTACCTATAGTGACTACCTATAATTATCAATAAACTTAATTTAAAAAATACAATAACAGAACTAAGAGAAAAAATTTATCATCCAGTCCACCATCTGATATTATTCAAATTCTTTGGATTAAAAATATATATTGGACTTCTATCAAATTTTAAACAACAAAAGATATAAACGAATAGTTCAAATTTTATTTATATTTTATGTATCTATTAAAATTAAATAATTAGTATTGCATCTCAACCTTTTTTGAGCAGTACACCTGTATACTTATAAGTGTACTCTTCAAAAGATTAATGTTAGTAATAAATACCAAATGTAATCATTATTTAAATGAGAGAGGGGACATCTCTCAGTGGAGAATTCATCATAGGAACCGATGGTTTTAATGAAGTAATGTTGAAGAATCACAAAATTTCATACTTATCTAGAAATAATTTGATTGATAGCATGGGCAAGTTCCAGTTAAGGAGAGAAGGAAAGCTAATTGCATGTACTGCACACAGTTTTTGACCCATTAGTACAGAAGACAAGTTTGTTAACAGTGTTGGTCTTCAAAAGATTGGACCCTAATCTCTCAGTTGCTACACTATACTAGAATTCTGTAACAATGATGGTCAATTTAGCTTTTAGATTTTAAAAAAGGCAGTAATACTGTTTAAACTACAGGAAAATCAAAGATTTTATTTTTTAAAAAAAATATCATTTAAAAAATAAGCCAATGGAAAAAATCAAACAGAAAGAAACAAAAATCAAATCAACAAATCTGACTAGGGGTTAGGATGTTCCCATTGTCCAAGAAGGATAAGCTAAATTCCACTTAGTCAGTGCTCAAGGAAACCTGAGGCAACTGGAAGTCATAGACCTAAGGGTAAAAAAAAAAGTTTGCCTGAAGATTTTTTTGTTTTGTCTTGTGTTGCTGTCATTTTTTTCCTAAATAAACCCTGAAATATCTGAAGGGGAGGTAACTGTGTTTGTTAGTGTTCAAGATGAATAATCATTCAGTACTATCAATGATATTACCAAAGGAAAGCTATTAAAGGCAAATTATATTAAATGTGCTTACATGTTCTTTTAATAAAGTCTAGTACAAACAATGTTTTCTCCCTTGATAGGTAATATGTATCACAAAACCTGACAAAACAATTAGTTACTAACCACATTATTTTTTAATGCTGCAGCAAAGAGGCAAAGAGATTTCTCATCCTGAAGCATAAATTGAGGCTTACTGAGATCAAAAGATGGTCAGTCATCTACTAGTTGTTTGTAATTTGAATTAACAAATAAAATCTTGAATTAAAAGTACCTATGTATTTTCAACACACACACACACACACACACATATCTACCAACATATGGGAATTAATGAGTCCAGTATAGCAATGTCATCTGCACAAGTAAAAATTAATAAGGAATGCAAATTTTATGAAAATTTCTTAAGCAAGAAAATCATGAAATTAAATATTCTTAAAATATATTATGATCCATGAAATCAAGATTTCACAATGGTCATGCATTTGGGCTACATGCAATCTATGGATTTTGATGCTTAAAGTATTTTCAAAATAAACAACATCCAGTACTTACAGTATATTTCCAGTTAATAAGAAAAATCATTTGTACTCATATTCACAGAGAAAGGAGCCACAGATACTCCAAAAGTTGGAAAAATTACTCATGATTCCTATAAATAATAAAAACTTTTTATTAGGAGAATTTATAAAAAATCCCAAAATCTCAGGAGAGTTTTTCATTTAAAATAAATTTGATATTCAAAAATATTTGGCAATACTATTATTATTAACTAGAAATTAGACAAACATAGTAAGTAGGTTAATTTAACTGAAGCAGCAAAAAATATAAGAAAATAAAAATTAGAAAAAAGCTTGCCAAGAGATGTACTAAAAAAAATAAAATATGTGACAAAAGTACAAACAGTGTATTCCTGATCCTTTATGATTGATCAGTAAACTACCATCATCATCATCATCATCATCATCATTATTATTATGTAAATCCTGAGAATTTTCTAGAACCAGTTAGAAAATAACTGATGCAACATCACAGTAGATATATTATTTAATGCTTGTGTATAAACAACTTCTGAATTGCATAGATCACCAAATTGTATACACCCCACGTAATCTGGTAATATCAATAAAATCTGCATAAATATACAACAAATTTTTATATATTACAAATTTGACCTAAAACAATATTTAATTTAGAAATATATATATTGTTTGTGTCAGATATAGATCATAAATTTCCTAATAAAGGGCATGTATTGATGCTGCAATCCTGTGTGATTCAGAAGTAATTGTTGAATTGCATGACACCTACACAATCTGCCAAGCAGTCAGTTCAGAGATAATAAGCCTTGATAAAAAAAAAAATAGGAAAAGAAGTTTAAAAGACTGAGCTTGGGTAGTAGCACAAAGGTTGGGTCCAGGCTTCTATCTTGTTCTCACATTTTGATGTTAGATGGCGTTCCACCCAAATTGTTGTTTATAAAAAAACCTTTGAAATGGGCTGTTTTCTGCATGAAATGGCAAAGGTTTATAGTCTTGAAAATTAAACTAAATTTTGTTTTCTGTTCTTCAAATGACCTTGATGAAGTCTACATAACCTCCATCAAAATGTCTCCTATATCACTATCCTTCTAATAAAAGATTTAAGTAGGTTATATGAAAAGAAAAAAAAAATGTACATACATTTATTTTATTCTTAAGAATAAAAGCTTGTGCGTTGAAGGAATGTATTAGATTCCCTCCTGGATGTCTCATAGAAATTTCTAACATTATAGAAAGTATGTTAATTTTGTATTTAACTGCTAGCAAAATAGTAACAGCTTTCACCTTTATTTTGCAAATTTGGTCTGAATTATAGATATAATATGAAGAAGAACAACTGGTGAATGTGATATTTCATAGCATACAGTAAGTAGTTGAGGACACCCTGTTACAGTCAAGTGAATAAAAATCAAAATGTATTTTGATAATTAAAGCACTGACCCATGAATAGTGTTAAGATGCCTCTGAATTCAGCCAATGTATAAAAATGTGTAATGAAAAAGTTTTAAAAGATCAAGAAACAAACTAAACACCCTGATCAGTACAATTATATAATAAAAGGAAGAAACTCTATGAAGCATCTCTCTCTAGACACAGTAGTGGAAGGGAAGTAATGTTTATCCAATGGTTTCTTTTTCTTTTTTTTTTGTTCTTTTAAAGATCTTTATTTTCTTACTTTTAAATGTATTTTTGCCAAAATATTTTATTAATAGTGATGTAATTAACTGCACGTATTGTGATGTGCCAAATTATTTTTTAAATAATAACTGTTGATACAATAGGAACAACTACTGAATAGAGTACAAATTGCTTAAATGACAGCAAATAAATAATTTTATGCCCATCTCAATCCCCTTTTTTAAAAGCAGAATAATAGATATGGGAGTTTACAATGTTCATCTATCAACATATCGGTTAGTTATATTTTATTTATGAGTAGAATATCAGTAAAATATTAATATTAAAACAACAACAGTAACGTGACAGAAACCTATCTGATATAGTCTATCTAGCCACACAATCCTACCCTGGCCATACAATCACTTGACTGCATATGTATAATCTCAAGAATGCAAGGATCAAATATTGTGTACATGCTTGGTGCATCATGTAAACTGTACATCTTTTCTCTAAAAGTAGATCAAACAGCTCCAGCCATCTTCATTAAATCTGCTCATTCCAGCAAACACAAATTCACTAAATACTTTCTCACATCTACCTAGCCTGCCTACCTAGTCATCCTATCTGTTTGATCCAAAAATTATCCTGAACTACATCATAAATATATTTTATACAATTTATTATTATTATTATTATTAAAAGTATTACCATCCTTATCTATAAGTTTGCTGTTCTAGTTTTCATGCACTAAGCACAATGGATTTTGAGCAAAGAATAATAACCTGCCTGTTATTTGACATTCATATGTAAAAACTACACATTATATTTCTTTCCAAAAAAACAAAAACAAAAAAGTCTCTCTAAAATTTGAAATATTAGTATTCTATAAACAGTTATTTATTTTGAAAATAAAATGTACTGCCAAGTATTTGTTGTCCTCTGTTAATGATGCCAATATTCTCTCACATAGGATGAAATTACATATATTGAATTTCATTTCATCTCTTCTCAGTTCAAAAGCAGTCTGATAAAGACTTAATTAGCAAAGAATAGATTTTCTTAGATTCAGCGGTAAAAATAAATCTCTAGAATTTTTCCATGGCTGATCTCTTTTAAAATTAACCCCAGCAGACCAGCCAACATAAATATGTCTAGTGGTCTTTCTAGTTTGTTTTACTGTGATAGAATTAGAATGCTTTTATGTTATGTTTTTTTTGTATAAAACAAAGTTTTCTCTAACTTTCATAGATAGCATTTAACCTTGAAAATGATATTTTGTAATAATGTTTTTCTTAATACTAGCAGTTTAATATCAGGTTGTTACAAAAGTTTTGTCAATTTTATATTATGTTAATTTGGGATTCATTTTGTGCATGCTTGTGAAGGTATATGTAGATAAGTTATATATTGTATTGTAGTGTGTGTTTTGGCATACATTATGCAAAACCTACCCTTTTAAAAACCATAGAATGGATATTTGTTTCAGGGTTCTGAGTGAAGCTTGGATAGAAAAGTTTTTTGTGCCATTTTGCTTCATGAGTTAAAACTGGGCCACAAAGCGAGCAAGGCGACTCGTAACATTAAGCAAACATGGAATGAGATTGCAGAAAATGAGTGCACAAAAGTTTCAATGAGATGTGAGCCTTGAAGATAAGGAACATAGTGGACGTACTTCTGGTTGTGATGACGACCGTATGAAAACCTCAACTGAAGCCGATCCAAGAAAAACACTCTGAGAAATTGCTGGAGAGCTTGACGTGAGCAGTGCAACTGTTTCCCAGCATTGTGACACAATCGGCCAAGTGTAAAAGCTTGACAAGTGGATGCCTTACGAGTTCAATGAAAACAACAAAATCATCAATTCGAGATCTGCTCTTTGCTTGTCATCAGAAACAAAAACTGGTGAAACCATCATAGCTGAAAGGTACTGTCTTGAATAAAACATTGTTGTTCATCAGAAACTCTCCAAATGCTGGCTGTCATTGGTGAATTGAAGAGGCCCAATCCTGCTTCACAACAATGTTCGTCTTCATGTTGCAAAAGTGACTTTTGAGAAACTGAACATATTGGGGTACAAAGTTCTCCATCACCCAGCCTATTCGCCAGACCTTTCTCCCACAGAGTACCACCTTTTCAAATACCTCGACAGTTTCCTCCGTATGGAATCCTTCTCCAGCCAAGCAGCAATTGAAACTGCCTTCCAACAGTTTATCAACTCCAGAAATCCAGGTTTTTTTCAAAATGGTATAAATACGCTTGTATGTCATTGGCAGAAGAGTACTGATTGTAATGAAACTTACTTTGATTAATAAACTTCATGTTCAGCAACGATAAGAAGTCTTGTTGTTGCGGTAAAAAAACCAACAAAACTTTTGTAACAACCTAATAGAACAGTTAACTTTAAAAATGACATAACCAAAAATCTGTTCTTCCTTTCTTCTATTAGAAAGCTAAACTTTGGTATATAATGTATATTCGTCTCCCCCTAAGGTCTTCAAGTATAATGAATTGAAAAAAAATTTTTTTTTGAGATAGCTGAGCGTCCATAATGATGACAACTAAGTTCACATGGACTGGCCCAGTTTTCTGTTTCTCTTAATGACTTTTTAAATGCAAAAAAGAAAAGTACAGTAGGACTGTGACAGAAACAGCAAGCTGTCCAAACATTTGTGTGTCATAAAGAAAAGGGGCCTGCCAGGGGCAAGAGAGGCAGTGTTCTTTGAAATCCCACCAGCTCAGGTCTAAACAGTCTCCAATTCCCATTAATTCTTTAAAATTAAAATCCTGGATGGAGAGAAGAGGAAACAGCATTGCCAAGGTTAAATCAATGTGAATAAGCCTTAATAACTGATAAGGATAAAACATTGAGTCAGTTAAAGGAAAATATATTGAAAAAAACAACAAAATAGTGAAAACCTAGTGCATTCATTGTCTGGAGCCAACATTATTCTCGGGTGGTTTTTACAGCAATAAAGAGGGGTTTTAACAAATGTTTACTGTACACTATGTACTGGAAGCCACGCTTTTCTTTACCTGACACTCTTCTTGCGTGTTTCCTTTTGAGGGTGAAACAGAAAAACTTAAGCCCATGTCATATCTTTTATCCCCAGTTAGGGAAACTCCTCCCACCCCCCTCTTTTGGTGTGGAGACTACAGCAGACCTAGTGAGGGAGCATAGTGCCATGGTTGTCCACTGGAAAGCATTGTTGATTCTGTGCCACATGGGCAGGGAGGGGAGGTCCCCATTGCTTTCAGACTTTGGCAGAATGAAAACCTGTAAATAAGACTTTAAACTAAAAAAAAACAATAAAACAAGGTTGAGTGTCTGACAGTGCTTGTATTAATGTCCCATAATAACCCCCCTCTGCCCAGCTACCAGATACACCATCGAATTAAAACATCAATTTAGTTTTAGCATTTAGAAGATTTGTAAAATATCCTTAATTTTGCATAACCCTTATATGATTTTCTCAATTGAAAAGAGAAATCCATCACAATCTTGCAATTTATGTCAGTGCTGAAGAATCCATTTGTCAATAAGGCGAGGTGGGTGTGCCAATCAGGTGGAAAAGTCTACAAATGCATGAAGTACAACGACACATACAACAGTATGGAGCAAATAGATTTAAATTTAGGAAAAAAAAGGAAGTGTCATAAAACACAAAACAATATTTCAAACTAAAATGTACTCTATTCTCAACTGTAAATCTCAACACTAAAAAAAAAGGAAAAGAAAAAAGCCTGTAAAAAAGTAAATTATGAGTAAAAAAAACAAAATCTGATGAACCAAACATTATAAATGTAAACCTTTAATTGTGACAATATTATCATGTCATACTGTTTGCATAATTATGGACACAACAAGTTATTTATATAAATGTTAGATTTAGTTTATACCAAAAGCACAATGTTATTATGACCATCTGTTATCATTCTCTACTACTAATTTGAATTACTGTTTGCTCATCCAGCACTTTTTTATAAGTGTTAATGGACCCATTATTGATTACTTTGTTTGGAAAAAGTAGTTGGCTCCAAAAGATTAAATCCCATATTAAATAAGGCTATGCATCCATTACTGGCCTTCATAAAGTGGGTTACTCCCAAAAGAAAATTGTGAAATTAGAATTACATGGGATGGTATGTAAATAGCCATTTATATGTAGTTAACTGATTTAGCCATGAATTTGAGAGCTGGAAAAAAAAAAAGGAGAGAAAGCCACAGAATAAGAATATATGTTGGTGGTTCCAAAACTGTTTCTTGATAGGTAGCCCATTAGCTTCTGACAACAATTTCTCCACAACATTCACCATATCAGCCTCTACCACCAAAAGACAGTTAAGATTGGCTGAGAGCAGTTAGAAAGCCCTTACTTACACATGAGAACAAGAGAAAGTGACTTGACTCCTTGACTCCATTAAACATCATCAGGACTAAACCTTAGAATGATGTAATGTGATCAGGGAAAGGTAGATTTGAAATACTTGGTTCTAAGTGACAATGGAATGATAAAAGAAAGACCAAAGAAAATATAAGTAGCTATGTTTGTACAATAATTAAGCATGGTAATGAAAATGTGAAAATATGGAATTTTTGATAGTTATTAAACTAGTAAACTCATAAGAATCTTTGAGTTTCTTATAAAAGAAAGGTATCACAATATTCTACAGTGTCATACAATTCCAATCATTTGATGGATGATGTTTTTTATAGTACATGAAAATGATCCAAACCACAATGTACAATTCTTTGCTAAAAAAAGATTCAAAATAACTTAAAATTATGGTTTGGACCTGTCAATCTCCAGATCTGAGACCCATCAAAATTATAAGGAATGATTTAGACTGATCTGAAGAGTGAAGGGAAAAGGTCCAACCAATATCACTTACCTACTAAACTACCTGCAATAAGAATGGGGATTACTTACGAGGTAATATTTTGAAAAGTTACTAAAACAAATGTCAAAAATTGCAGCAGTTATTCTTTTTTCAAATATAAATAAATTTATCTAATAAGAAAGGTGTTTATAAAGACTTGAGGAGAGTTTCTGTTTAATAACTATATATGTAAGATAGAAAAAAATGAAATTATTACAAAGTTAAAAGCTTGAGTAATCAGTAATGAATCCTTAAACTTCTACATAGCTGTCATCTTCAGGAATACAATGTTTAATCCTATTTGCTAATTCCATAAACATGTTGAAGTGAGATGTGACTGATAAATGCTCTGATTTATGCCTTGCTGATGTAACACCGCTTTTAAAATTATATAAACTGTTTAAAAGAAATGTTGAATTCTTGTGAAACATGGCAAAGAGCTTTCTCTAGGCTTTTTCAAAAAACAGCTTTAACATATTCATGGTAACAATTATTAAACAATGAAACACTTCAAAGACTTTAAACACATGATGCATATCACCAAATGTTCATTGTTGGCTACAAAATGTTTAAAAAATTAGAAAACATTTCAATTTTCTAAGACATTCACAGCAAGAAGAATCAAATCCACCACCACTCATAAAAACTCTGGGCAACTAGTTTTTAAATGCACTGATATCATGATGTACATGAATTTCAATCAGTTTTATTCATTCAATCAATGATAGTATGACACACCATAACAGCCAAACAATAAAGTATTTATTTAAAACTTCAGATAATTATTCTGCTTTATTTATAACATGCATTAAAAAAGGTAATCAATGAATTAGTTGGGAAAGATTCAACAAGTTTTTCATTATAAATTTTCATAATTGTCATCAATCATTTGTGATAACATCCTTAATATTTTATTAAATATTTAAAAAAAAAACAATTAAATAAAATCAATAAGAATGAGAAGAAAACACACTACCTAGTTGCTGCTTTATTATCAAAATCAGCACTAGAAACTCTATCACTTGATGAGGACAATCTTATTATTTTGGTTTTGATTAAACTAACCAGTCTCAAAAAAAACAAACAAAACAAAAAAAAAACATCTGTTCTATCTTTTGTCCTTAAACATATTTTTAGAAAATTTCAGATTGAAAATAAACCAGATAAACTAATTATAGAGTTTTAAATCACAACTACTTAAACTTCACTTCCACCCACAGATCAAGTTTGTCCACCAGCAATGTTAATCATAAGTGCATCTTACAGGATGTACTATGGAGAATATTTGCTACAAGGTAGATCCAGAATAAAACAACAAATGTTGAAAAGTAGTGAGATTTGCTAGTGTATTTTCACCTTGAAAGACTCAAGATTTCTTTGTTGCATCAGCTACCCCAGTGACCTCAACACTGACATGTTACTATCCCTAAAAATAGAGAGACATATGGATGAAAACTTCTAACAACCATGCATAATTTTTAAATATCTAGCCTCATTGCCTTTCATGATATCAAGTCGAGAAAGGGGGAGTGTTTGTATTTTATTTTTCAAATTCCTTCAAGTATGTTTGGTATTAAAAAGCTCCTATCAAACTTGTCACAAAACATTAAACTGGTTTGTCAAGTAATAGCCTTGCCAATATACAACTACTGGATTCTGCTCTTTAATTGTTGTTTAAGGGATTTTTGTGTAATCAACCATATTTTATACATTCATAAATCATTATTGCTTTCTTTTTGAAATTTTTTTTTTAAGCAATCTGAAAAATGAATAAGTTTAGGTCACCAGCATATGTATGAACCTTTTGTTGTTGTTTTAAATTAGAATAGTAAATATGCTCAGCTAGGTTAGAAACATAAGGTGGGAAACCAAAATAAAACATATAAAAAAGAAAAATAGAATGAAATGCATTTCAAAATAAAATAATTTTATGAAGTATAAAAAAAGTAGTCATAGCTATAGCAGTATTGATCAGCTAAACAATAATTTAAACGGGTTATTAAGTTTATACTGGTGGTTATTTATCATTTTATTGATACACCTATTTGTTCTTTTTAAAGTATTTAGAAGAGAAAAAGATAACACCTTAAAAATAAATTTGGTGAAGCTAATTAAAATAAAGAGTTTATTTTAATCTTCCTGCTTAGAACATGTGATGTAGTAACCAGCCTCTATAATGTATGATGGTTGGATGGAGGTTGGCAACAGACATCACAAGTTAGTGGTAGAAAAAAGAATATAGATAAGATGTTAAACTGGGGCAACAATCATACTCAAATACCACATAAGAAGTGGACATGACAGAAGTGTAAACTCTTGGATACCTATTCACAATCCTCCTATACTTGCACACGGAAAAATCTTAAAGGAAAAATGCAAAAATTTCCTTTATCATATGGATACCTGTGATAAAAATCATCAATATTAAAAAGAAAGACTTATCTACATTTCTCCTTTATTGTGCAGTAATATCTTTGGCAGACTAAAAAGATGTCTTAAACACATACATACACCTTTGCAAGACCAAGGCAAGGTAGAAGGTAACATCCTAACTCATGCCTATCTAAACCTTACCCTCAAAGATTCATAAACAGTTTTTTTTTAAATACATTTAAGAAACAAAAACATTAGTGCATTGAGGAATAAGATGCTCCATGTACAAAAAACCATCCCAAGTTGTTGTCTGGCTTCAGACATTATTTATCAACCATAACTAATAAAAGAAATTCTATCTAAAATCCCTTGACAGGCTCTTTCTGTAATTTTCACAGCCATTTTTCTTTTCTTTATTTCCATTTATTATTTTGACTGCCTTAGAAAGAATATTCTTTTTAATTTTCTTAAAATTAAAATCCTCTTTAACTCACATAAGCCATTAATTCCTTAATGTGTTCCATTAACTTGGATCAAGAGCAGTGGTTTTCCTGGGTTTTTTTTAAAGACCCATACAAAGTCTATTTAATTTGTGAAAATTTTAACCATACAGTATGGGCTTTAAAATGTTATTGTTAATCACTGCTAATGAGGAGAAGCTCAAGACTAACAAATCAGAATTAATACAGTTGCACCCAACGAAAATAAGTGGCTAACAACTGAAAAAAGATACAAGCTACAAGTCTGTTTTTTCACTGCTGACTTAGATGTTATCAGTTAAATCCAATTCAACAGCATCACTTTGTTTTAAACAAAAAAGGGACTATATATTAACCAATCTTTCTCTGAAGCTTTCTGGAGAATATTGTGAAAAGAAGAAACACAGATGACTAGGTAAAATATGGTGCAAGAAAGTAGAAGAATGTAAAAAGAAAAGGAAGATTCATTTTGTATTTAATCTTGTAAGAAATATATACCAAGTTCTATGCTTATTGTATAGGAAATACAAGAGTTGGCAATGTTTAGAACTTGTAGGTTTTAATATACTGCAAAGCAAATAATAAAAACAAAAAAATCAGTGAGGGATAATATTGTTTTCAATTGAATTTCTTTTCTTTTTTTAAAAAAACTTGTAAATGTACAAATGACAAAAGTGAACACTTCAGTAGTCTGAAGAAATTACTGGCAACATCAGTAAAAACTTACCTTTATTAGAACAGATAAGCCAATGAATGAAAGTTATTAAAGCAATCACCATCCCTTAAAGCAAGCGTATGTAACAAAACATCTGGAGAATCTTTTAGTTGTTAATTTAGATTGTATCAATATTATTATGTTGCTTTAAAAAAAATATGCAAAGTTTATTTTACACAAAAAGTTCCCCCCATATCAATAATAAAAAATAGTCTGATCTTTTAGAACAAATCCATTAAGATAATTTAGAGAGGAAAGAAGGGGCATTTAGTATAAAAAATGGCTGCTTATATACTGAGTTAATAGATTCATATCTGTGGTCTAATATTTATAAACCTAGATTAGCACAGAGAATAAAATTAACCTATAGTTTACTAAACTGACACACACACACACACACACACACACACACACACACACACACACACACACACTTGTATAGGTTTATACACATAAATAATTAAATAAAAAATGTGTATGCATTACACACTGATGCACTACAAAGTTCTGATTGCATGATTAACAAAAAAAATAGAGCCAAGGATTGCAAATATAATTCATAAAATTTAATTAGAAAAAGGAATGAATGTCCATGACATGAGAGTGATAAAATCTATTATTCTTAAACAAGACTGCAAGGAGGAAGAAAGGAAGAAAAGAAGAATAGATTGGTCAGTCAGTTACTTTCAATATATTCTTTCCATCCTCAAAACATGGCTAAAATCAATACCAGACCTTTATCAAGGACTTTCGTTCAACAATATTGTACTTTGTTTTAGACAATCAGCAACTCCAATTGGTTTCCAATGCACCATGGCATCAGTTCACGGGATACTTGGAAAGAGATTGCTGAATATTAAACAAAATTGTCAAAAACTGCCGACAAGGCTAGCAGCACACTTACAGCAAATGTAAAGAAGCACAGCTCAGAAATTATATCCTACTGGTTAATAGCATCAATAGCAGAATTGCTTTCACAGTTAACTGGCCATGACAACGCCTAAAACAAAAAGAAAGAAATATTTATGGAATTAGCTAAAATATCTAAAAGATTATCTAAAATGCAGATATGGGTATCTTCAGTCATTTAGTTCTTTTATTTACCATGGGAATAATATTTACTCACCAACTGTATGTTGTTGTCATGGAAACATCTTGTTTAAAAATATATATTAGAATCAATCTCTCTTCTGAAATAAATCATAGCATTAAAAAAAAAGATGGAGAAGGAGATAAGTACCATATAGAAAACAAACTCAAGCACCTTTTTAGCTACATTTTGTTAATAAAGCCATCATATTATCAGCAACCATAACATTTTTAAAAATGGAAATCCATATATTTATAAGAAAATATTAGTTTACATGCACAAGGAAAATTAATTTTCAAATTTTTTTCTTGAATTATACATGCAGAAATATGAAATCAGAAAGATCCAGAGTGATGAAACATTCAGGTAGAACAATGAAATGATGACAGAAAATGACAATTAAATTTTTGTCTCTTTTATATATATACACATATGTGTGGGTGTGTGTGTGTGTGTGTACTGCACACATTAGTGCAAGTGCTGACAAAATTACCAATGTTTTCAATGTAGGGTTGGGTACACACAACAAAAAATTCTAAAATATCAAATATATCATATTATATATAGCCACATTATCTATTATATAAACTGAGAGAAAAAAGGTAATGTCCACATCACACATATCCAAAATTATTCATAATACCTAAAGCTTCCATGATAAACAAAAAAAAGGCTACTTTAATAAAAATACCATAAAAATTAAGCTGGAGATAAGATGCAGTATGATAAAGATTTAGAATAATGGTGCATATCATAAAAAACAGCTAAAGCAGAGCCTCATTGAAAAAATCTTTCAAGATAACTCTCTTCTCTAATGTCTTGAAAGTGTAACCCTGACCTGTCCGTCTTAAACAATCTAAACAAATTTCTGAATTATTTATATTTATTTATTTATTTATTATGATTAGGTTTTTGGGAAGGTAGGCAATCAATCATGTTTGTATTTTATTATTCATTTTGGACAAATAGTGGGAAGAAACCCTCCTGTAAGATACCGACATATATCCATCCATTTATTGCATTCATTTTATAAAATCATTAACTAATTAATTTTTAAAAATGCATAGATATGAAGATTACTGAAATTTTTTTTGGTCTTGCTTTGTTTCTTCCTTCCCGCAATAGTTTATGCTTTGTTCCAATCCCTAAACCCGCCTTCTTCTTATCATGATAATGGGTAGACACTAAATTGATATAAATTATTTATATTTATTTTTCAAAAAGTCCTTGAGCAGACCAATTCTTCATGGCATGTTTCTCTACAAATATCATTTGACTAAAATCAGCACATGTACATAATCCACTTCAAGGCCTTGTGATGAACTATGCAAGTAAACCTGAGTGAATGCACATGTTGATCAGCTGCTGTTAGTGATTTAAGTAAAAATAAGCTAACAATTTCTTCTTATGTGTGTGTGTGTGTGTGTGCCTAAGATGAGGTTTTAATAAATGTATTAAAATAATATGAACCCAAAGTTAGCAGTTCCAGAGCCTTTAACACTGTTGTATCCATTCCCTTAAGATATTAGTTATCTATATGAACAGTAAACTTGACATTTTTAAAATCAATTATTAGGAAGAAATTCATAGGTAATAAAGCTGTCATACTGTAGTTTATAACTACATTAAAATCTGTATTTACTAAACAAAGACAATAAAAAAAAAGTATCACCTGGTGGTGGGAGGGAGAGAAAGAGAGAAAAAACTTCAAAGTGAATGATTATTTCATCAGGAAACACAAATTTGACTCAGCACATTAAAACCAATTTGAAAAATTCTGTGCTATCTTAGGATATGCTTCATGCACAATGGTTTCAAAGTTTGGATTGATCAACGATAATTATTTGATATAAACAATTTGAGCTGCAAAAGAGAAGTAATTACAACAAGGTAATTAACAAAGATTTATAAAGGCGGCCTTCAGTTCAGGTTGTAGTTCATTTTGTTTGCTGCTCCAAGGTCAACAACGTTTGTTTCTAAAGGCTCAACAAAATGGGGCGAGGAAAATTAAAAGCCAGTTAAATGAATGTTGTCGTGCAAAATACATTTTTATCACAACAGATTTTATTACTGGGGGTATGGTGATTGGCAGCTTGCTTGTACAGATCACAGGAAGCTTGTACCATGGTAGCTGTTTGAGTTCTCCTGCAATATCTGACTTTTACCAGCCTGCATGAAAATTTAATCATAGCCCTTCTCAGTTTTCTCCCTCATGTTGAAACTAAACCTGCCAGGTATCTAGATTACAAAGCTATTTTTAAAAAAATTCATCATACATTTTCATGAATTTTCATTTTTCAACTAAGTTTTATTATTTTTTTATCATTAAAATGTAGAGTTAGCATAAAGTTTGCATACAAAATCCTATAAATCAAATTAAATTGTATCTTATATGAAATCCTATCTTGGAAGTCTCCTATTGCCTATGCACACTTAAAAAAAACATGCCTTATAACTTTTAAAGTGAAAATGAAACATTGCTACAGATTACAGTAGTAATATATCACATCTTCAAGTCAGTTATGATGTTGCCTTTGAGAACAGTAGTACTGAAATCACATCTTCTAACCACTTATAACATTGCTACAGATAACAGTAGTACTTATATCACATCTCCCAGGCACTTACAACCAGAGCCATAGCTAGTGATTTTGGTGCCTACGGCAAAACCTTATTTGTGCACCCCAAACCAGGAATTTTAATTACTAATTAGTAATAAAATAATTGTCATTTGTCATCACACTAAACTTAAATAACATTATACACTAGCATAACATGTTAAATTATATGGTACTGCTGCCTTTTTCCAATGCCATGCCCACTCACTCCTTGCTATGCTTCTACTTACAACAATGCTACAGATTACAGTACTAATTACATCACATCTTCCAGGCATCTATAATATTGCTATAGATAAGAATTATAAATATATCACCACAACTTCAAGCCACTTATATCATTACTACAGATAACAGTAGTAACTATATCACTGCTATAGTTTAGTAATATCATCATATCTTCTAGCCATAATTATATCACATCTTCCAAAAACTTATATGACATGACTGTGAAAATAGTAGTAATTAATAATATCACATCTTCCAGTCAGTTGTAACATTTTCTAATGTACTTTCAACAACATACGGGGTGAAGTCAAAAAGTATCCGATCTTGAATTTGTTTGAACAAAATAATAATGCGTGAGAAAAATCCGCATGGGTATTAGGTGGCCGCGTCCTTCCTGAGCGTGCGCAAAAATTTTCATGTCTGTAGGTTGCGCCAGTCACCTGCAGTGACGCGTTGAGTACAGACGTGAAGTGTGCTGTGCAATTTTTCTTTTTGAGTCAAGATGACTGAGTGCATTGAGCAAAGATATTGTATCAAATTCTGCCAAAAACATGGTGATAAGCAAGCCAGACTATCGAGAAGATTCAGAAGGCCTTTGAGATGATGCTATGGGAAAAACACAAATAAAGGAGTGGTACAGCCGGTTCAAAGATGGCTGCACCTCAGTGGACAGTGAACCACGTTGTGGCAGACCATCGACTAGCAGAAACGACGAAATGATTGCAAAGGTTCAGGGAATAGTCTATGAAGACTGTCGTGTGACTATTGAGGAGATTGTTGCCGAAGTTGGAATCAGCCATGGGTCAGTTCAGTCAATTATAACAGAAGATTTGTGCATGAGGAGGGTGTCAGCCAAATTCGTACCAAAGTTGCTGTCTGACCAGCAGAAAGAAAATAGAAAGGAAATCTCCCAGGACATGCTGGAGTGTGCTAGCCAAGATCAAAACTTCATGAACACTATCATCACTGGCGATGAGACATGGGTGTATGGCTATGACCCTGAAACAAAATTGCAATCATCCCAATGGAAGCATCCATCCTCACCAAGACCAAAGAAAGCAAGACAGGTGCGCAGCAATGTTAAACTGACAATGACCTGTTATTTTGACTACAGAGGTATTGTGCACCATGAATATGCACCACAAGGTCAGACAATTAACAAAGAATACTACCTGGGGGTTCTTCGTCACCTTCGTGAAGCTGTTCGGCGAAAACGACCTGGCAACTCCACCATGACAACGCACCTGCTCATTCCGCCCACATCGTCCAAGCATTCCTTGCCAAGCATGACACACCACTTGTTCGTCAGGCTTCCTACTCCCCAGACTTGGCTCCATGTGACTTTTGGCTATTCCCAAAGCTCACAAAAAACACTTAAAGGGAGAAGATTTGAGTCAACAGAGGATATTAAGCAAAATTCAACAGCACAGCTCTACAGCATCACAAAAAAGTGATTTCCAGAAATGTTTCCAGCAATGGCAGAAATGCTGGCAGAAGTGTGTAGACTCCCAAGGCGAATACTTTGAAGGACATTAAATCAAAATGGTGAGTTTTTTAATATTACTTTTTTTGGCCAAAGGTAGGATACTTTTTGACTACACTTCGTATAGTTATGGATTTAAATTACATATTCCATCCAAGTGTCCTAACACAAGTTGAAGTCAAAATTGATTAGTACTGTGGAAACCATTTCTACTATAATTAAACATTCATCAGTAGTTAAGTTTAGTTTAGCTTAGTTATTGTAAGGAAGCAGAAAACCATCACAGCATATACAATGTTCTTTCACTAAGTTTTTAAACTGGTTTACATTGGTGCTACTATTGGCTAATGCAAGGAATTTTCGTGGCACAGTTGGTAGAAAGTTCGTTCGTCAATCCTTGTCATGGGTTCGATCCCTGCTGGGGTTGGAGGTATGTGTTGCTGATGAGAGCCAAAAGTCCAAAACAGCTGCATAACCCTCTTCTGGACACAGACATTCACTTTGACTCACAACGTGGAGAAGGATGAGCTCTGCCAGGTTGTAAGTGCTCTAGACACACCTCTCGAAGTGTCCCAATGACCTATGAGTTATAGGACAAGTGAAGTGAAGAAGAATTAAAATATATCCAGTATCAAGTTTTGTAAGCAAGTTAGAAAATTTACAAATATGTTTCTTTGAGTTTCATCATAATAATGGTAAATGAAAAAAATAATCTCTACCCCCATCATAGGCTTTTGACCCATTCTGTTTAGAATCCACTGCCAAGTATAAAATGGATGTTAACTTTTTCCAGGTACACTGCCTGCATTTTTCCTCAACTGTAATTAGCCTATCCTGCAGGAAGATGGATACCATGCCCTATATCCAGAACCATGCAGTAGTTTTTCTAGGACTGGATATGAACAGCATTAAATACTCATAGAAGTATCTAGTTAACAAGAACCAACTTCAGAGCAGCAATTAAAATAATGACATACTATATGGGAAAACCAAGACTATGTCACCAGTGATAATCAGACAAATTCCATGCATAAATGTTTACAAGTTATACATGATGCATAAGGTGCTCCTATCAAATAGTGAAAATAATAATTTTTTGTATAGTCATTATGCACTTATTCTGCAATGTATGCATATGTGCATAACCAATGTCTTTAAATTATTTTTGCAAGGATCAGTACAATGCTGGGAATACCTTTAATTTAAATAAAACATAAAACAGGCTCCAAAATCAAAACCCTATAGTACCCTATTTAGATTATTGGAGGTGCACAAAATATAAAAAAAAGCTTCAATCCCTAGTGACAGTAAAGAAAATTTTTCCCTAAATACTAAACCTGGGCCCTTCATAAACTAAAAGAGAGTATGATTCCTCTCTTTCAACTGTAAATCTTAAATCAACTGTAGAGTCCAGGATCTGCATTATCAATTTAGTGCTGTTGATTGTTTTTGTTTTCTTTGGGGGAGGGAAAAAGTTTGGCTTTTATGTCAGCTCCCATAGTATGTACTCTAAAATATTTTCTAAATTATCAGTGAACTATTTCAGATACACTGACCCCCACACTGTTTTCCAAAAAAAAATAATTTCTCCATGAAAGAGGTTTGTTTACCACTTGTGCTTCCTTTAAAAAAAAAACAAAAATAATCTTCTAAGAGGAATTTTATACAGAAGCGCCACAAAAATCTAAACAAGCAATTCCAATTTAAATATCAAATTAATAGGCATTTCTGTTTGGGAGGAGGAAGGGAGACCTTGTGTAAGTCGTGTCTTCTTGCAGCAGCTAAATTAATATCCATTTGCTTCTTAGCCTTCACTAACTTAGCCATCATCCAAAAAATTAACTAGACATGATTTCAGTTTGTCAGGCTATCATTTTTAACAAGATGATCCATTGATTTGTCTACAATATAAAAAAAACTCTGAAATCCTGCATGTCACTGAAGCTGAAATGACTTGTCTATAATTAGTACGATCACTTTTATCATCTCTTTTAAAAATAGGTATAATATTTGTTTCTCTCCATTCATTTTGAAGAATGCCTTTTTTTCATAATGAGGATAACAGAAAATAGCAAAGGGTTCTGTAAATATACTGGAAAGCATTCTAAATTAATATTTCTGAAAAATACTGTCACATCAGGCCCTTCAGTCTTATCAGATTTAAGTGATTTTAAAATGCTTGTAATTTTGTTTTCTGTAATGGCTATGGGCAATTTCTCCATTCAAAGTGTCCCTTCAAGTAGAACATAAAGTAGATTTGTGTGATAAAAACACTATTTCCGTCCTTAACTAATCTAGTTTCTTCATCATATTTTCCCTTTGAGTTAAAATATAAAAAATATAAATTAAAAGATTCAGAATCATACTGCCAGCTAAGTATTTTGAAAATTAATTTCAACAAATGTTAATTGTTTTATTGAAAAATCCTTAGAAGAGCCACTTGCTTTCATAATCTGGATTTTTGTTATTGTTTCTCCCCCCCCCTTTTTATCATTAAAATTTCTTTTTAAGCTAAATAACTTCACAAGTCATCCAGTTTGGTTTCCATTTACAGTCATTAACAAACCTTTTTTGGAGTAAAATCTCAAGACACTCTTCAGTTGATAATATGCATAATGACTTTTAATTTCATTAATAATATCTACATCTGAAACATATTCTCCTTAATTTTCTTAATGTATTCATTAAATTTTTTATAACCATTTTTGTTTAAATCTATTGTTTCTTCTCAGCATTGATGTTTTCATAGTAAATTTAAGTGTTTCTGAAATATCCAGTGTTAAAAATGTTGAATACAAAGCTAAATCTAATATTGCATTATCTCTTGTTGGACCAGAAATCATTTTTTGAGATAAAAAACATGTTCTGAATTGACTATTCCTTTGCAATTTATTTCAAAGTAAGTAAAAAACACCTATAACCATAATTTTTGTTAAAATTAATCAGATTTAATCTCACAATTACTATTTAAAATTTTGTTTATAATGCCTATCATCAATTATATTTATTATTTAAACCAGAATAAAATTCCACCACTGCACATTTATCAGCTTTGCTACTAGAAAGAATAGTAGAAAACACTCAACATGGACATACATTATTTGAACAGTTTTGACCTTTTTAAATATATCCAGTGTTATTTTGCTCTTTCATAATAAGATATTTACAGATTAACCTTACAGCTTCCTTTTAACTAAACAGTCATATCAAGAAAACTGGTGCCATTTAGTGATATACTCACTATTACATAACAGAAACTTATGAATGAAAAGAAGATAATGATTCAATGTAACAGTGTGGATGATAAGACAAATGGTCTTCTCACGCATCATTTGTGCTATCAGGACCTGCAGACAGACACTAATGTAACATTGTGGTTCATAGTGGACTACCTCTTTACAATTCTGGGATGTGATAGATAATGGCAATCAACAGGAGCATCAATTACTCTTAGTATGAAATAAACATCAAAGCATTAATAAAGTGTATCTAAGAACCTGATAAAAATTATAAACTTGTATTGACCACTTCTAACAAAGACTGTTATTTCTCATTTTGATTCAAAAAAGACGTATTCATGTTTATCCCCTGTGAGTTTGCAATAATAATATTTAACTAATTTGCTGAGTTAGCATGAACAAACCATATTCACATAGAAAAGTATAGTGAAAACAAAATTCTCACTATTTATGAACTGCAGTTTGTGTTATTAAATTTAGAAAGAAAATAAAATCTGATCACTAAAAGAAATAGTATCCATGCTGTTTTTTTTTTTTTTTAAAGCACTTTCTACTGAGAATCTCTTAAATTTAAATCCTCCTAAGTAAAGTTAGTAAGGAACTATTTGTAAAACAGGAGCACAATAAAGCATTGATGAAGCAAATAAAAAAATTAAGAAAACTAAGTTGTGACTACATGAGGTGTCTAACATCCATTGCCTAACTAGGTTTGTTTTTGTTGGGAAAACCTTTCAAGAACTGTGCAATATCCTACAATCCAATGGCTTCAGGAAGATATCTTAATAGTGAATAAAATCCAGGAAAATAACCTAGCAAGTGAATTTAAAAGCAAAAATGAATAACCATGATCGAGTGAATAACCTCCACTGGTATTACAATTATTTTTTTTTCATACTCTTAAATGATAAAGTGAATATAATGGATGCAAATCAATTTGTCTAATTTAGTGTAGCTGTCATGTCACAACTCCCCATGTGACTGAATGGTGCTCAGGCTGCGATCTACCTCATCACAGATTACCACCACGTGCCATTTTATAGGTTTAATTACATGGACATGAATAATGTGTAATAAAATATATTTCTTTGATACCACATACATTTGAGACATTCATTATGTAAGCTGACAGCATAAACAGTTATTATGCATACACGTATGGAACGACAATTTTCACAATGCTTCACCTAAATGTAAACAGCTTAGTGTGACAACTTTTTAAAACCATTAGAAACAGGTAAAGACCAACAGTCATTTTCAGATGATGTTACTAAGGTAAATAAATGGATCAAAGATGACAATAAATATGCCACTGATTTAAATGTAAATACACAACTCTAGCCTAATTTTCAAAATTATTCTTCTGAATACAAATTTGCATCTTCGCAGAGACTGTTGTTTTGTAACCATTCCACCATCCCTAGTGTAGTTATTCTTATCATCGTGAGCTTGTCGAAAACTAATGCAAAACTATGAAACTTACTAAAGCAGAATTTTAGGATTGAAGATAAAAACTTTATCTAAAGGATCCTTCAAAAAATTTATAGCATTCTTAGATATCCAACAACACTGTCAGGAAAACATTCAGCATTTATACAATTTTTTTTAAATTTTAAAAAAGAGCAGCAGCAAAGGCCAACTTTATGATAAACATAGCTGAATGATCTTTGGTAAAGTTTTTAATTTTAACATGTTCTGTAATAAGTTAAAAGGAAAATGAAAAGAAAGTACCCCCCTATCCAACAATCAGCATGATATGGAAAAGACCTAGTGACAATATGAAAAAAAGTCTGATGGTCTATCAATGTAAACAGATGGGAGGATACTTAGTAAAATCAGAAGCAAGCATAACACTTTAAGACTTGCACTGTGATAAGAAAGTAACGATGACCATTGATAAGAAATGCGATCTAAACACTACAGATTCAGTGGAGAAGGGGACTTCATAAAATATTTTGTTGGCAGCAGGTATGCTTGGTACAGTTCAAGAAAAGCTAACAAATATGGAAGGGAACAGAAAAGTCATTGATAATGTATTATCTACAGCTCGAAACAATGATTAAAAAGAAAAACTATACATCAAAACTTAGCAACAAGATAAGAATTCAAGACCAAGATAGAAAATCTACTGCAACTTAACACCTCTACATCCAGAAGCAGACTTCAGGACTAAACTCTAATAACGACAATAGTTGTGGCAAGGGTATCACCAAAATATAGAGATGCCTTAAATATTAGTGATAAACTAATAGGAAATACTCAAACTAATCCTCAATCTTCAACAGAGAGCACACTTCAACAGATTTTGTAATTGTAACAAAATAGTGAAAATTAGATATAATTTTCTTTTTGTTTGTTTGAACATTAAATGACAATTTATTAATGTGCCAAAAAATTTTGCTTAAAAGAACTGCTCCACCTTGGTGAGATATTTGGAAAGAAAAGCACACACACACACACCACACACACACAACACAAAAGAAAATTATCCAAAAGTAAAATCTGCAAATCTTTTACTCTAATGAATCTTCTGATATCTTAATTTGAATTAAACTTTAGTTCTTCAATAAATTTTACCTATTTATTACATTAAAATTTTGTATTGCTAACACCTTTTACTGATACACAAGTGTTTAACAGTAAAAGCAGTAATTTCTCCCACAAAATAATTAATTTCTTGTCAGTAGATATGTGAAGGTTCTTGTTGTAATAAGGCAACATATCCTAGAGGAATGTATAAGCAGTAACACAGAGCTGCACAGTTCAGTCTATCTGACAAACACCTAGAAGCTCCTTCACCAAACATCAAAGCAGCCTCCAAAATCCACTGCATCTTTATGAGTGTAAAGTCATTTTTCCTCTGCATGTTTTCACAGTTAATAGATTCATTGCTAAATATAAACAGAAAGTCAGACAAGCAAATACATAAAACAGACCTGGTGAAATAGTTCTTTAATATTTTAAACTTTACCACCACATCAGCAATTTACTTATGACATATTCACTACACTAAAATCCATTTCTATAGAATAAGGCAAAACTCATTAGATAATTCTATTGGGAGAATGAGATGTTCTTATTTTTCAAAGTTTAAAACCATCATCTTTCCCCAGAGATCTGTGCCAGCTGACGTTACTTGATCATTGCTTACTTTTCCTAAGTGTACTAAAAATTACACATTTATTTTATGAATGTTTAATACCACTGCCAGGGTGGTTAGGAGTCTGAACAGAAAGTCAGTAAAAGATACTTCATTAGAGCACCTTCCTAACTCCACAGAATTTTCTATATTATTTTTAGAGGGTATCTGGAACATTTCAGCAACTATATAAAGAACAATTAAAGAATTATTAATCCTGCATTATTATTTTGTTTTTATATTTTTTGCAGCAGTCCTATGACAACTTTGAAAATAGGTGGTAGTTCATATCCTTCATAAAAATAAAAGTATAACTACTATGTTAAAAGCCTAAAACACCATCACATTGCGGTTAAAAATAAAACAAAAGTTAATTTTAAACACTGATAGAAACCAATATATATATATATACACATTGCCATTAAAAATTATTACCCTCCCCATATGAAAACAATGTTATCTGCCTTTTCAACACTTCAATGTTAATGAAAATGCAATCCTAGCAAACTCTCCAAACTTTCTTCTTCAAAATAACCATCTTTCATGTCAGTAAATCCTACACACATTTCATCATGTTTGGTAACTTTTCAAAATATTACCTTGTAAGTAACCCCATTCCTCTTGTAAGTTTTTTCATTGCTAAGGTTCATCAGTTAAATTCTTTCCCTTGATTCTTCAAGCTAGTTCATCTTACACAAGTTCAGATCTAAAGACTGACAGCTCCAAACTATAATTTTAAGAAGTTCTCCTGGTTCTTTTCTGGCAAGGCATTATGCTTTGCAACATTCTATTACACTGGTCAACAAATTTTTATTTTTTTTCTTTGGCAGACCATCTAGGAGTGTTTTCTGGGGTTTTGAAGGTCGCTGATTACGAATATAACATTGGTTTTGTCTGATTGGCTCTAGTTTAGAAGATATTGATAGCCTCAAATAAGCCTAAACTGCTAAAATTCTCCCTGAAATACTTCAATCAGAAGCAGTAAATAATAATTTTCTGAAAGTTGTACTTTTGCATAATGGCAATAAGTTTGCTCCTGTACCACTTGGCCATTCTACCAAGATGAAAGAAGAGTATGATGGTATCCAATTTGTTCTTGAAAAGCTAAATTACAACACTCATAAATGGCTGATTTGTGTGGACTTGAAAATGGTGAATTTTCTGCTTGGTCAGCAAAGTGGGTACACAAAGTATCCCTGCTTTCTTTGTTTGTGGGATAGCAGAGCAAGAATCCAGCACTGGAGAAGGGAGAACTGGCCAGAACGAGAAAGTCTCGAGTCGGCACAGCCAACGTCATCAATGAGCCTTTGGTACCCAGGGATAGAATCATCTTCCCTCCATTGCACATAAAACTAGGGCTCATGAAGCAGTTTGTTAAGGCGTTGAACAAAGATGGGGATTGCTTCAAGTACATATGCAGGCAATTTCCAGGTCTTTCCATCGAAAAAGCTAAAGGTGGCATCTTCGATGGACCTCAGATTCGAACGCTCATGAGGGATTCTGACTTCACTAATCATATGAACATGGTTGAGTTAAATGCTTGGGTGTCCTTCACAGATGTAGTGACAAACATTTTGGGAAATCACAAAGCTGACAATTACAAGCAATTGGTCCGTAAGATGCTTACTGCATACGAAAAACTAGGGGCAAATGTGAGCATCAAAGTTCATTTCTTGTTTAGCCACCTCGACAGATTTCCTGGTAATCTTGGTGATTACAGTGAGGAGCAAGGAGAGAGATTCCATCAAGACATCAAACAATGGAAGAGAGGTATCAAGGCAAATGGGATGAGCACATGATGGCAGACTACTGCTGGAACCTTTTGAGAGACTGCCCGAAAGTTGCTCACAAGCGAAAATCGTATAAACGTCAATTTCACTTTTGTGAATAAAATATTGTTTTGTGTGTTCATTGTAACTAGAATCTAGTGTATAATAATGCTTTGCATTAATTTATGATATATAACTGATTATGTAAATGTTTTTTTCCCTTGGAGAATTAAAATTCAGCAAATTTTTAGCAAATTTTTTGTATATTCTCGAAATATGAAAATGTTCATTTATTAATAAATGAAATGATGTTATATCTAACTTAACTTGTAGATTGAGATTTTACACTGTCTTTGTGGTTTTGGATTATCATAAAAATCAATATCTGACATTTTTACACTATTTAGCCGTTTTTTGTACGTTTAGTTATGGTCGCGAATGGGTGATTTCAGACGAACGACCCCCCTGTGATATCTCCAAAACTAGAGCCAACTTGAAAAAACAAATGTCAGATTCGGATTCAGCGCCCTTGAAAACCCCAGAAACCAGTCTCACTTTTCCTGCCAAAAATATTGTGTTGACCAGTGTTATTGTACCTCAAAACCATTATCCACCAAATGATGACCTGAATGGAATTGCTGGCATTGCAGAATATTGTGATGATCCTTTTGTTGTGAGAAGGTCATAATTTTTTATCAACTCACCAACAAAATAATCCCTTACTTCCAGATTTCCACCAGCATGCTTAAATGTAGGGCAAACAGCTTTCGTTGTACTTTTCTCTAGCCTTTCTTGTAACATTCTTTTATTGCTTAGAACCAGATATTTCAAACATGCTCTCATCTGACCACAATTCAATGCACCAAAGTGTAGCTCCATTGTTTTGTACAGTCAGGTCACTTTTTCTTGTAACTACATTTAAGCAATGGCTTTCTAGTTGCTACTTGGCCAATCATCCAACCAGTCTTTCAGCAGTAGAGGTTGAGATGCTGACAGTTGCAGAGGAATTGTTTGTCAGCAGTTAATTGGCTACCTATCAAGAAAGGATTTGCTCTAGACTTTTTAACCAGCAACCTATATTTCAATTCTGAGCTTTCTCTCTTTCTTTCTCAGCCCCTGAGCCAGTTGGTGTCATTATATAAATGGTCTTATGTATCACCTCATGTAATACCCACTGTATAAAGAGCAATAATGGATGATTGTTTCATAAGAAATTTCATTTTTGGTGCCTTTTTTATCTGTCAAACAAAGCAATAGTAGTAATCAATACTGGGTTCATTAACATTTATGCTAAACCATAGTATAATCTAACAATTATTAAAATTTGTAGTAAGAAATGATTGAATGGACACAACAGCATAATGCTTTTGGTAGGTACTAAATTTAACATTCAAAGAAATAATTAATGCTGGATCCATGACTATATATAAAACCTGATGATAACAATATCACAATTAATGATTTACATCTTTTAAATACATAATTCATGAGATTGCTGAGATAATGCATTTTCATTAAAAAGTAAGTCTGAAAATGCAGATAACAGTGTTTTCATATAATTAGTTCATAATTTTGATCCCTAGTGTATAAAATAAAATTATTAAAATCTGGTATGCACAAAGGAATTTTATACCAAATTATACCAGTGGTTTCCTATATAACATAAATGAAAGACCTTAGCTTAACTATCTCAGATTTTAATTTAACCCAAACAATTTACATGATTACATAATCTGTGCACTGACCTTTCACAAGCAAAGAGGGTGGGGCACCCAATTCCAAGGTATTAATTATCAGCCACAAAAATGGCAACCTTCTAATATCATTGATGAAAAACATAGTAAATATAATGACAACAAAAATATTTCAAGGACTTTAATGAAATACAAATCTTAATTTCAAGAACTATGCAGTTATACTCTAACAGATAATTTATTAATGCAACTCATATCTTAAAATAAAAACAATACAAATAAGCAGCATAAAACTCATACAGTAATTTTATTGTACATGTTTCTTTTGACTAGCCTTAAACTGCACAATATTAATGTTCATAAGTTCTAAAAGCTTAGCATCATAAATCACGTATGAATCAAAGTATTATGTTAATACTTTATCACATCTTACTCACACATCCTTGGGTTCATTGTTTTTTTTTTTTTCGTTTGTTCAAATTTTTGCAAAAAAAAAATAACACAGGTCTTCTGAAGTTTTTTTATTTGTGAGTTTCAGCTTAATGCTTGACAAATTAAAATACACGCATGTAACTTCTCATATTTTTCTAAAGTAAAAATAGCAACAATATGTGTGTATGAAAATATTCCTTGTAATGTCCCACTAGTATTTTTCATATGATGCTATGAGTAGCATTTGGTAACGGTTTTCAGACACCATAGGATTTTTACTTTCAAAACACCACTGTTGACAACCCGTAATGGTAGTTATGTCCACACTTGGTTTACTGCACACATATTTGGACCACTTCCATGTTCTGTCATGGGTGGTAGTAGGCATTGCACTCTGATACTCTTCTTTTCCTTCTCCACTTGATCACCACCAAAAAATCTAGTGATGAGAAAATATTACTTTTCATGTCTGATCTTTTTACTTTTCAAGCATGGTGTTTGGACATTCGCACCCACCTCACTAAAGCATAAAGCCATTCACAATAATCTGAAATCGAACCAGGTGGGACTGGCATACCATGCTGAATGACAGGATGTACACATGCACATTAATGCTTGCATAAAGTCTCTTTGTTAATATTTAAGTTGCTCAGCTATTTTCTGATAGTTTCCCTGGACTACCTTATTGGAACTAATGTTGAAAAAGTGTGGATAATTTAAAGCCTAACCCTTTCAAATTTAGCAGGAACTAAACAAATACATATTTTTAACAGTACTCAGAAAAAATGTACACTTAACAAATACAATTTCAGTATAAGAATATAATTTTAAGGCTCACCACTCTAAATCAAGGTCTTCACAAAGACTGTTCCCATCAATTTAAAATTTCACATCCAAAATTCAAACACTTTCAAGTGTGTGCGGGCCATGATCTATTAGCAGTTAGTACTGGCCAAGAAAGGCTTCTTAGAAGTACACATTGCTTGATCAATCACAATCTACTTCCAATGGAATTAAAGTGTTTCTACAACTATTGTCACCCTGGTAACCCAGGGCCAGTCCCACCTCTGCACTGAAGGATGAGCCAGTTAGTTGCAAGAGTACTTGCCTCTTAAGATTTTTCAAAATTCCCTGGTCTGCTTTTGATTTGACAATTAAAATGTTCTTGTCATCATGTATCCACTCCAATAATGGATAAAGATGCATTTTAACTTCATTGAAATAGAAAACTTTTCCCAATTTTCAGCTTTTTTAAACTATTTTTTTATATCTGTGCATGCACACACACACACCCTCCCTCCCTCTCTCTGCATACAGTATTCCTGATTTCAAACAACATTCCTCATTTTTATCAGAAAAAACTATTTCATTTTTTTTTTTAATTAACTTTATAATCTGGCAATAGTGGGCTGCTCAATTGAAAACTAAACACTTTTTTCTTAAGTATAAATAAAAACATTTTTTATGCAAGTATGTATGAGGCTATACACAGTATATATCATATCTCTCTAACATCCATTTTTATGGAAATTATTTGGTTCATTAAGATTTTAGATAATAAATCACAAACAACATTACAACTGATGTAAATAGTCACAAGTGAAGTAAAACATACAGAGATCGTGTTTCAAAGCAAGTATTTAACATCCACACTAAAAACCTACATTTTGTCACAAATGTTCAGTAAATATTATGAGCAGAAATTTGAAACCTTAAAAGTATCTCTGAAGTTCTACGATTTCTTGATTAGTTTTCAGGACCAACACTGATATTCTTTAAAGAATGTGGTTCACTGAATTTAAGTATGTGTGAGATCCTATCAAAATGTTTTCTTTCAAGGAAAAATAATGGTCAATTATCTAAAATATGACTGTTCAAGACATTTTTGAAAAATAGTACTACAAATAAATTAACAAAGAAACAATAGTCAGGGTTCAAATGTTCTAACAATGTTAAAAAAAGTGACTTAAATAAATAACATTTCCAAAAAAGAGCTATTATGATTTTAGATTTTCAGTATGTGATTTATAAAACACAAATAATATATAATATTCTAGATCAATTGAGAATGGAGTCACTCATGGATAAATACATTTAATCATAAATAACTGCAATAAAATCATCACAATGAAATGAAGTAAAGCAAATGAAATTACTTGCTTAGAACTTCCAACACATCTGGGTGAATACACTTGAAACTATGATTAATGACAATGCTACAAAAATCAAATTAATTTCCTGCTGTCATTGCTGAAACTACCACATAACAGTGGATGTTGTTATAATTTCAAGTTATAACTTTATATGTGTGAGTGTGTAAATGTATCTATAATACTACAATGTAAATAGATAATTCTCTGTTGCAAGCAGTACAATGAAGAGGTGCTAAAGTAGATACATCAACTTTTCACATCCTTCCATTCAAAAAGCTGAAATCATGGCAACCAGAGTCATTGTATGGTTAATAAATAAAATAGAAATGTACAAAAACAGTGGTTCTAGCCACCATCTCTGTCAGGATATTAACCAACTGAACGCACAGCTACTTTGAGGCCATATACTAACTAAAATAAAGATCAACCATATACATCTGGCTGCAGTTGATATGTTTGGAAGTAATCCCATGTGACATTTAAATGAAGATTTAGCTCAATAAAGAAACAACCAGATGAGACTTCTATACTTTCTGTCCCCCTAAACATGTGGGATATTGTAATAACCCTAATGGGTGAACAGCTGACATTCCTCATCTAGTACTAGTAAAATGCTTATAACTGAATAATGTTAACTCACCGTGTGAAGAAAGCACTGATCATACAATTTTCTCTTGCTCAACTATAAAAAATCTACTGAGAGCCACCAGCTCAGCAGAAGCCATTATGGACTGCTAGACTACAGCAGTTGGAGCTAATACAACACTTGTAATGCTTTGAGAGAGAGAGAGAGAAATGATGCTATCAAACTCAAAACAATGTTTTTTTGTGTGATTATCTTGAAAATTTTACATTCATACTTAATTCATTTACAACTACACAAAATTTTCTTGTACTAAAAGAGTATCTGCTATTATCCACCAACCAAAAATATCAGTTAATTGTTAAATCAAAATTAAGCATAAAAGTTTGTAAATTTTTAATTAAATGTTTAAATTTTATAAGATTCACTGTGGATTAAGGTTGTCACTGAATACAAATTTTTAATCAGTGTATCCACTGCCAATTCAGATTAATCTCAGCAGATCATAAAGTTTGTTTAACAAATTCTTATTTATCTCCTCTAGATCAAAGGCCATCTAAAATTAACTGTACTGCTATCTGCAGCATTCTAAAATGTGGCAGTGCTCTGAAAATTGGTTTACAAGGAATGCCACAAACTTTTCACAGATAAATGAGCACTTAATGATCAGTAAATTGGGGGGTTTCCAGTACCTTATTGATTAAGGTGATGTATGCATTCATATTTTACATAGTGAAAATACCATGACTGACCAAGAAATTAGAGAAAGGCCTTATTAGAAGGTAGAATATATAGGCTTCCAATGCATAGTTCAAGTGGAAACAGGTGCATCTTATTCCATATTAAAGGTATCTGCAATTTAGACCACTGTAGCACATCTGTTACTTGTCACAATCTGTCAGGATATGCTTATAACTTGGAGTGTGCTTGTCTGCAGTCACCTGTGAGACTATCCTGATAGACACAATAAGAAAAGAAACCACATTGTTGATAATAAGCCATTTTCAAAGGCATTACTATTACCCACATAAGAGTTACTGTGGTCCCAGCATTCCTGAACATTTGAGTATAACTCTCATGCAGCTTAAATATACAATAGGTCTAATAAATCATACAGCATGGCATAAAACCAGCAGAGGAAAGAGTTCATTCTCTAACTGTGAGCAGTCAGTACAAGTTCAACAATTTAGGGGTGAAATTAAATAAATTTCATCCTTTTTTCTGTGGTGGTGTGCAAGTATAAAATGTAGTTAGGGATATGCGTATTTGCTCCTTTTGGGTGAGGGCAGAGATTCTGTCCTCCAACCATAATCAAAAAGCCAACCTGATGCTTACTCTCCAACAGGAAATCTCTGCAATACAGGTTCCCATACCTTGGGCTTGCTGATTTAACAATGCTGATCCATAAAAATCCTTAACCCCTGAGCTGGAAACACTAAGATTTTTTTTTTTTTGTGGTGGTGCATGTAAGTAAATGTATTTATAGAGATGTGTGTGTAACTTTTTTTTTGAGAAAGGTGCATACCAAATCCACATGCATTTTCGGGGATAAGGCATAAGCCCCATGTAGTGCCCATAGATATCTTATGATTTCCAATTCAAGGCTGAGGACCATGCTGGTGATCACTACCCCAGCTAAAACGCCTACAATACAAGCTCCAGGTAGTTGTGCCCATCGAATCAGCAATGCCAATCCAATGAAATCCTAATGCATAAGGGAAGAAAGCACGCCTGGTCAGAGACCAGAGCATGCCTGATCTTTTTTTTTTTTTTTTAGATTTACATTTATTTATTCTTTTTTAACAGATGAAGCAATGTTGTTGGAGTCAGTGAAATAGATAGGTTCATTTCTGTGGAGTCTCTCTACTTCAACCTAAAGCTAAAGAACACACATGTATAACTTTTCACTGAGGCTCAGCTGTGTATGGCACAGGTTGGCTAGGTACATCATCAGCAGGTCCTTCATGTTCGAGTTCAGCATAGATGCAAACTCTTCAGGATCTATCTGAGGTATGCTGTTTATCAAATCCAGTAGCCGATGGCCAGTTGAGTTGTCTGATGGAATTTTTCCTGACAGTACATCGTCTACATACTGAAGCATGGTGCCTATCATCTCCTGTAGTTTACAGCACACGTTCTCCACCTGTTTCAGGTCAGACACCATCGATGTTGACTGTTTTGAGAACTTTCCCTGTTGGATTAGGTTCACTCCAACAACTTCTGGCTCATACTTAGTGATTTCCACTTGTACAGGTGTAAACATTGTACCTGATGTCTTTCCTGGAACACCCATAACTGAGCTGATATATGATTTAACATCCATTTTATTTCCAACTAAGTTGGTATTAACTGTCACATGAACAGGATTCTTTGCCTCACATGCATAGTACTCGTGGAAGAGAACCAAGGGTGGCTGAGAAACAACAATCAAATTTCCTCTTAGATAAATATGATGACAGTTAAAGCTTCAAGTTTATATACCTTTATTATTTACTTAGGGTGGTACAGTAGTCCAGTGGTTAATTAGGCTACTGGACTACTAAGATTAAAAGTCCAAGTTTGGATCCTGGTCAGGACTGGCTTATTTTGGTGTACCAACCTTCCCTAGCATGGCTTCTTCTTGCTCTGCTTCACCAGCTGGCCATGTGGATTTTCTTCCACATCTAAAAATGATGATTTTTAGTAGGAACTTTTGATAAGTTAATCCACCATGCTGCTGACACTTAAAAAATAATCTACTATCTTGGAAAGACCTGGCTTCCCACCAAACACTACTGCACAGACTCTTCGATTATTTACCTGAAAGCTCCATATTCTGAGTGTTCCAAAACATTTTTTTTTTTAAAAATAGAAACAATTTGCAATATTCCAAATCCTTTAATGGCTTCTCCGATACCATGAAGCTGCGTTTTTCTCTAAAGTCAAAATCTAGTGACCACTATAGTGAGGTCTGAATATCGCTAAACAACAATCAGGATACAGAATTTATCTTTAGTCATGTATTAAATGTAACGCATCAATTCAAATGGTTCTTTCCGACCCCAAGTTCAGTTTTTTCTTCACATAACAAAATCTAGTTTATTTATTTTCTCGAAAGAAAAAAAAACCTATCCAAAGTCAAAAAATCCGTATTTCAAAAACACTGCTCAGGTATCTTCAGATCACCTTGCAACTCCAAAATTTTAAAATATATATATATATATCTTTGCAAAAATAAGAAAATTATTCATTACCACTGTGCACAACTATTGTAAGACAGTATACTTGTTATAACACTAGAAATGGAAAATATGAAGAGCAAGAAATTGCATTATCACTTAGTAAAGCAATTAAAATCAACAAAATTAGTGAAAAACCGGTGATTAATTTTCACAACAAGCTCTTTACCACTTATTTTTATTAGAAATTGTTTTCAATGTCTTTTTAAAATTGATTTCATAATACAGTTAATTTGGGTGTAATCCTTACAATATTTAAAAATTTTTGTAAAAATCATTGTACCATGTATATATTTTTGTAATTTAATTACTTTTTTTTTATGCAATATAACACCTTTTACTTTCTGAAATATTTTTGGTAATAAGCCACTCCCCAACAATCTTAGACTATCTCACTAATTAAAATATATATTTAAAATGTATTTTTGTCTAATATTAGTGAAAATTAGACTATTCTTATTTTTCTACAATCAGTTTCCTAAGTGCTTGTGCATTATATATTTTACAAAAATACGATAAAGAATCATTTGTCTCAAGACAAAAGAATTCTAATAATATAAAGTTTGTTTGCTCTCCCTCATTTTTGTTAAATAAAAACTGACATTTTAATGTTCACAGAACTGATGACTTTGTAAGTCAGAAACGCTCCAGATTTCTAATTTGAAATCCCATAATTGTTCCCAAAAAACATGCAAGAGGCCAGCTGTCTGCAGCAGATGTGTACAGGTTACAAACTATCAGTTACCAACTTGTTTACACATAGTGTACAAGCTTCTGTTTCTGTATTAATTACTAAAGGAGTGTTACTGTTATTACTATTGTTTGTTGTTTTTTTTTCCTTTTCCAAAACCAGAAAGGGGGGGTACAGGAGGAGCATAAATAGTATACAAGTCTCCATTTCAACATTTTCATGTAAGGCACATGGGTGGTGTAGTAAATGGTAATGGAAGAGATCTTGATAATAGGCAGGGAGCTGGTAATCCGATAGTTTCATTTTATTCCCTCTATCACTACCCATGCTGTCTTTGTTCAATTTCAGGAGCTCTCTCACTCACACTCACACAAGAAAGAAAGAAAGAAAAGGGGTCAAAACAGGACTATTTAATAAAATATTTAACTTTTCAGGTGCTGAAATAATACCCCTATTTTAAATAGCCATATATTTGAAGAGTTTCATAGAAACCTTTCACTCTCCATCCATTCACCCCCCACCACCGCTGGATGTTTGTTCTCTCTGGGAAATTAAAGTTGTATGACAAAATATATTTAGCCATCTATTATAGTTTCTCAAACAAGAGACAGCTTCCATAAATTTTACTGTTTTTATATCTTTTATTTTCAAAGTTTTGATAATTTATAATTATATATATATATAAATATAGTACGTAGTTGATTATGTAACTAGCAAAAGTTTAAAAAGAAACAACATTATATTGATAAAATTCTAGTTAGCAATAGATAGGTGTCTGACCTATACAAGCCAGTAAAAATTCAAATGGTATAAAACAAATTTTGAAAATGGATAATAACTGGTATAATGAAAATACTGTCTGTATTCATGTGGGGCAGTGATATTAATGATAAATACATACTCGGGTCTATGTAACACTTAGCCTTGAACTTTGTGAGCTGACTGCCCAAGACAAGAGAATGAACTATTGTATGGCACTGATGCTATTCATGCAGAACATGGAATCAGAGAGCAGTGATTTTTAACAAACTATACACCACACTGTAACATTTACATGACTGGTGGTCAGAAACCAGTTTTAACTGAACGAAAGAAATCAAGTGTCTCTCCACCAAAATATTTCTAGAAGAATATCTCTGGTACTTTAAACTGCATGCATGTAAATATTGCTAATCTGGAAACATTCAGATGATTATCTTCATACAATACCACTAAAAAGTTTAGGTCACAACAATAATGTTAAGCTTTAGAGGATATATAATCTATTAACTGGCATAAATATAATTGAAACAATTAAAAAGCATTTTTAATAATGCATTTAATATGCTTAATCATCAAATATGTATTTTATTACAATCTAGACTATACTTCTGATTCATCAAAATATCTTTTTGTTGCAATTCCTGCTTGACAGATTCTTGAAAGTTTCCCAATTAATTTTGAGATAATCTTATGATTATGCATTCCAAACCTCCTGTAAGAATTGTACAATTGTTGGACTTAAGATGATTGTTTATCTTTTGCAATTCTACCTATTTCATCTCATATATTTTCAATAAGGTTTAAGTCCAGTGATTATAGTGGACATTCCACAATAATGAGAACCATGTCCTGTTGATATTTTTTTGCATAAATAATTCTGACAGAGCTTAGAAGTTTGTTTTGGATTATTATCTTACTGTAAGATAAACTGTTAACCAAACAAATGTAAATCCAATGAAAGGCATGCCTCAGAAATATAGTGCTATAGACTTGCTTTCTTAGACTATTCTCAATTTTATACAGATTGCTGTCACTTGGGTAATTTCATGCCAAATCACCAAAATATCAAAAACCTTCCAGCACCAAACATCTCTCTCTCTTTTTTTTTTTTGTCCTAGAATTAATTACTATAGTACTAGGCCATTTACAATTTTCCAGTTTTATAGGCCAATTATTGCAGTCAGAATGACCATTTAAACATGAGAGAAGTCCTCATCTAAATTCAAAAATGTATTTGGGATGCATTTTTATACTGGAATAATGAACTATGCTCCTGAAACTTTTTCAGTTAATTAACTACATGTATAATTCTGAAAAATCATCTTTCTAAAATAAATATATCATCCCAGTAAGTCCAGGAAATTGCCTAAAACTTGTAATTTGTCCTTTTGCAAGTGAAAAAAAAAACCTATTTCAAAACTTTTCCTCTCCAGGTTATTGCATCATTTTGCTTGAGATTTGTTTTCTACCATTGTACTAATATATAAAAATAATTGCGAGAATGTTGGAAAAATAACCCCCCTCCCACCACCACCAACACTTGCAAAGATCCAAAATATAGTTTTTTTGGCAATTTTTCACAGGTAAAGAAATGTCAGGAGCACAATTTCATTTTATTTTTCAATATTTTAGTGTGAAAATGGACACAACACAAATTTGTGAATTTAAATGACTGACCTCTCTCGTATTTGAATTGTCACGGCCTCTAGAACTAAGAAATTGCATACAGCTCAGTTGCATAATATCTAATCCTAGGCAGAGCAAAAATGGTGGCTGGTTAACTGGTATGAAATGATCCATTTGTAAAACCTTCCTCTCCATGCATATTAGCATGCATTTACCCACTCTGAAATGGATGTAAACTACAATTCATTCCAAATATTTAAAATTTGGTCATAAGTCCAAAGCACCTTTTTCCATTTATCAATTATCCAATTTTTTTGAAGTCTATCCTTATTTTGAGAGCTTAAAGAGGGTTGATGCTTTTCTTCCAATTAATCCAGCTGCTTTCAGCCCCCTTCTAATAGTAGATACAAATCTGTGACTATTTTGTGTTACATTCAAAACAGCTGTTACCTGGAAGCTGGACTAATTATGTATTATTAAAAAGGCTTGTGACCTTTATATAATGATCTTTTCTTTTAGGAGTGGGTTTTGGCCTTCCTATTATTTTTTGGTCAAGGTTGATACTAGCTTTTGTGTGTTGCAGTATCTCTAAGAAACTTAGTTCCCTTGCAATTTTCTTACATCCTTCCTTTATTCTTCAATGTAAGAAAGTCTTTTCTGTTCAAATGACAATTGTTTGGCCTTTGTCATCACTGCTCTTTCATAAGGAATTAATTTCAGACTTGTATTAATACTTTCATTTATTTTAAAATTAGTACTTCTTGATTAAAAGCCAATACGTCCCATAGATATGGAAATTTTAAAATAAATTGCTTTATTTTCATTGTACCCAAATAACATTTCAGATAATTATATATGGCATAGATATGGAAATTTCTAGATAAAACAGTTAGACACCAAAGCATGTTTTCCAAATGATTCTATCATAAATGTACTTATTTTGATATAATGCAAAAAGCAAAGGAACATTTGACCTTAAAATAAATTTTATTAACACAAATTTTGTTTAAAATCATTTTGAACCTAATTTCATGTAATAATATAACAAAAAATTTTAATTACCAAGGACTCTAGAAACTTTTAAGCACCAGCCACTAAGCTGGAAGATGAGCAGAGTTGGATTGTAGAAAATATCAAAATAATTGTGCCATTCGACTGTATACAGCTTTCATAAAAGTTATTCTGGTTGTCAAAACAATGCATATGACCACATGAATTTGGATACATGACAGAAAAGGTTTCCTTGTCATATTCTCTGAGTTTGTGCTAACTGAGCAGATACAAAGTAAACCTGTGACAAAGTCATACATCATAAACTAATTGATTTTCGCACAATTTCATCGAAAATAATAAACTTTAAAAATAGCTAAGTAGAATAATATTTGATGACATCATAGCTCAATTATACCCATAAATAAACTTTACTTGAAAACATTCCACCTAAATCTTTACACTGAAAGGTACTTATATATTTAACATTATTACCTCAAAATGTAACCGTACTAGATATACTGGCACAAAGTCATAGATTATGAATGCATTTTTGTTGTATTTTCCCGGTGGCCCTATAAGATTGAACTTTCATTAACAAAATTTATGCCTGTAACTATAGTTTGCAGTGTGCAGACCACTTTATTTGAAGAAAATCTGCAATTGAAAAAAAAACCCTTAAACAAACTCAGCTTAACAGCTTTCATCACTACTGCAATTCTATCATCATCCTTTGCCTTAAACACACAGCATTGAATGTACTGATGATAATTATCAGCGTTCTGACTTAAATGTGTGTTTCTTTCTTTCTTTCTGACTGCACTAAGAGAGCAGTATCATTATAAAGCATAAACTAAGGAAAAAACACATTTAAAAGCTCCACAATCTACTATTTTTTATGGAATATACCATTTATCTGATACAATGACATTCCAACAGAAAAGGAAGAAGAGATTTCGATGTACAAATCTGACAACAACAAAAAAAAAAATTTTGTCTAACGTCGTTTCTACATCAAACAAAAACTGCCCCAGTTATTTTAACCCTTTCCAGATGACACCAGGTGCAAACTGTTGAGAGAAAAAGGGCCAACACTAGTAGATGTAACCTTATAAGAAAAGTGAAAAAATAAAAAAAATTCTTTTCTTGTTCTTGTTCTTATATTAAAAAAAAAAAACAATTTCTTCAATCCTTTTGTAAAAGATAGGTACCCTGACATCATAAACACATTTTTTCATGTTCATACAAACAAATGTAGGGTTGATACGATTACCTCTGCCCACATAGATATCACTACAGTAAGGAGAGATTCATAAGAACAGCTATGCTGTGGATCAAATATCATGAGGATGAGCAGCTGCCAAAAATTTTAGTTGGTAAATTATTTGAACATTTGTGTTATTATCATTCCTAATTTGAAAAAAAAAAACAACAACAACAAAAAAGTTAACATCTATAAAACATCAGAGAAATAACACATATGCCCAAGAGATTTCCAAGCTAGCGTAAGAGCAGAACAACTCAGTTTACTGGATTGATGCCATTGTTTATTATGAAATTTTGGTTAACCATTTCATCAGGCCTGGTAACAGTGTTGAATGTGCGCTGAGAGACAGAAAAAAAAATATACTACTATGGACTACTCTCTCCTAAACAAACCCACATCTGCTTGTTTTGGGATTCTCAATTGTGAAGATACAATATCTATTTATATATTCTTTTTGTTTGCTTGCCTGTGGAAATTAAATTTCAATTTCCCATTTGTTACGGTGAAATAGGACACACTAAGTGGTTGCTAAATTAAACTCCCCAATGTTTTGATATATTTGACATTGCAGTAGGAAGTAGAAATTATCATTATCCACTGCTCAAAAATATTAATATATTCTCAATTGTTGAATTAGTCTAAGATTATAAATACTTTGTAAGCACTGGTAAAAAAAATACATCAGAAAGATTTTGCAACCAACAGGTAATGGGTTCAAACCAGCCACTTGTACTATCCAAACAATAGAAATATCTACTACAAATTAACATCACTGTACACCAAGGAAAGAATGCCAAACAATAGACTCTTTAGTTAGTTCTGCGAACAAGGTAACAGAAAATGCCTAAACTAGTCATCTTGTTTCTTTAAGTAATACATTTCTCATCTTTGAAGTCTAGGACAATTTTTCTAACAGATATTAATCTTGCCAAATCCATGTCTGATGAAGGTCACAGTGCATCTAAAGTTATAAACAATAGATTACGAAAACTGGAAGGTATTAAAAACATTAAATAAATGTGCAAGTAAAACAGCAAGATCCTGCTCTCATTTAAAATCAAATTAAATTGCAAAATTACAGTAAATGGCCTTTTAGTCAAACATAAATAAACTGCTAGATATAATTATAATCCTCATTCTGAATATTCAGCTTTGCAATTTAAATGCAAAGTAGGGTATATTAGAAATGCTTATTTCCAATCTTGCTTCCAAATAATGAATGATGATAAAAATTCCAGTACTTATATCAGTTGATTAATTTCACAATGTAACCAAAGCAATATAGATTAAATAATCATAATACAAATTTCAAATCTTTTTTAATGTGTATAATAGTTAAAATTATTTCCCACCCACTCATTCAATATTTAAGTAAGTAGTTTTTAAATACATAATAAATTAACAGATCTAAGAAACAAAGAAATGTTTTACCAAAGCCACCAGCAAGGATGAAAATGTCATAGTCAGGACTAAAAAATGTAATAAACAATAACTTCATAACTTTTGTCTTCGTTATGATGGCTGCCAAGTTGTAGGCTATAGCAGAACACCTGTTGTACAGTACTTTTAAACTCACCCTTTGTCTCAAACAAAGGTAAAGTCATTAGTTTCTAATTACCATTTTTATAAAGAAAATTTTAGAATATGCACATTAGATTATCTATTTAATAAAACTGAGGCAATTCTAATACTGTTTTAGACTGACAAGCAACACTCTAATTACTGGTAAAGTTACTTTGGCACTAATTACCATCAACACAGAAAACAAAAAATTCCAGAAAATTTCTAGCACATTTCAGAGAAGCTTGCTTTAATAGCCTTAAGACAAGAAAACCAAAAGAATTTAACAATTTTAAAATATTTCAATTTCAGTAATATTCCTAGTGATACCACAAATTTTTTTAAAAAAAATTTTCATAAAAGATTTATTGGAGGGAAAGGAAAACTAAAGAAGTTTTCCCTATTATTTAAATAGTAACTCTTCTGTCTCTGTTAAAAGAAAACCATAATAAAAGAAAATAGTTTTGTGACATTACTGAAAAAAATGCTGAGAAGCTGCTAAAAAGGATTTCCACCAATTCTGATCTCTCAGAAATGCGTAATTTTTATTGAACACACTTTATTTGTTGTCATTGGTATCTTAAGTAGATTAGTTAAAGGAAAACAGTTTGCTTCAATTTCCATTTTCACCTCAACTTTAAATTTTCAAAGTTAATATTTAATAGCACAAAACGAAGTGCAAATGATTTTAAATTAGATACATAAAATGGCACTGATTAGGATCAGTGGATAAACAGCAATGTTGGTGACCTGATATTCAATACCCCTGAACATGAAAGACATACCAAACAGTAGAACTTTTAAACAGAATACTAAAAAAAATAAACAACTAAATTTGTACTGTAAAATAAATGAAACAATCTATATTAATTTTAATCAATGTGCTATTAAAGGTTTATTTGCATTACTCCGCCCAGCAAATGTCACCTAGATGCTGTACTGGCCCTGTCAATAGTAAAATAAAACAATAAACAGAGTAAAGAGGTGAAAAAAAAAAACATCAGAAGATTATCTACTCCAGGTGTTTAGCAATTATGGAGATCTACTTCAAAACATCAGAATTAAATCTGAAAACATAGTAGATAAGCAACTTCAAAGGTCAATATTAGCCTTCCAAATATCAGTTTTCAAAAAACTACACTTTTTCTCAATATAATAACACAAAAAATTTTTTTATCTGAAAATCTGAACTTATTCTAGGCATCTAAAGTCAAAAGAACAAGACTATAACTGAAAACGAGCTGCTTATAAGCAGCTACATAAATAAGTATATTCATTTAGGTTAGAAAAGACAGTTATGGCTAAAAAAGAAAAAAAAATCTTTTTTATTTACTGTGTGGTAACAGAGAATGCAAAGATTTAAACTGTAAATGGAAATCTTTGCTTTCAAAAGTTTTCACTAAGAATATTTATTTCAACTTTCTTGTTTACTGTGAATGTCACTGCATACCCACTATAATAAACTTATTTAGACCTGAATGTCAAGGGCCAACCCTAACCATAAAAAACTAAGAGTTTTTTCCTTCCCTCTGATTTATGCAAATAATTACCCGGAGAACAATGAAGCCTTTTTTTCTTAAATAAGAGCATTATTTAAACTGAACTAAAAACACCAAAAACGTTGAACACTGAAATCTTTGCAATTTATCTGATGTTGATACAATGTACATTTTTGGTATCTGACCAAGTCATGAAACTTTCATTGGCTAAAATTTCAGATCACAGGCATTTGAACATGCTATAAGCAAAAACATATTTTTCTTTATTTAATGTCAAAAATGAAATAAAAAAGTTTTTAAATATATATATATATATAAACATGCACACAGTAAAACAAAACATTAAAAAACAAATTTCAAAATTTGTCAATTGTAAATACAAGGCCATTTCAATTCTTAAAGTTTTTATGATCAGACATAGGTGAAGTATTTATTAAATGAGCTAAAGATGTTTCCTGGTGTCAAATATTGACACCAAAGACCTTAATAAGAAAAAAAATACAAATGAATGGGCGAAAGTGTATTTGAAAGGATTTGCAACCCAACTGAATAAATGTTTTTCCCCAAACAGTGTTTCCAAAAATAGATTCATTCATTCCAGATAGAAGAGTCTAAAAAGAGCTGTTGATAATGCTTCTTCTCAATCAATTAATATTCATGAAAAAACATGCTCGCTCTTAAAAATGACTGACAATATTATTTTTGTTTATGTTTTTCTGCATTTAATGTAATCTATCACCTTTTTTTCCAGTCATTTTAATTTTGCAATGAAATTTTGAATCTTGTAAGTTGGGGTATTGTAAAACACAACAGTGTTAGGATTAGCATTATAGTATAGTGTATATGGAGATAAGTTTTTTTGCTGATTTCAGAAGGAAACTATTTTCTATCAACAGAACTTTTACACCATGCATATCTTTCCAGAAATGCATTTTAAAAAATTCTCTCTATGCAGGTTTTAAAAAAATATAGTATATCATTAATAAGTATAACAAAAAATTTCTGTCTTAAAGAGAAAGAGCCATTGTAGTGGTAAGTGTTCATAGTAATTCATTCTGTTTTAAATATTTATTTATTTTAAAAATCTATAAATTCTTAGTTAAATTAATAGAAAACCAAATGGGAAAATATTTCAAGTTTGATGAAGATGAAAAAATCAAGCAAACTGACGTTAGAGAACACAAGTAGTGTAGACAACATGGAAGAATATAAATTAAAACAGAGAGTAGAGAATATAAAATTAAAACCTAAGAAAATTTAATCATTTACAATAAAACATAATAAACTCAGGTAACACAACAACAGTAGTTTTTTTTAGCTATATATAAAAACAGAACAGGAACATGTGAATTAGCACCAAAAAATAAAGTGGAACAGATAGACGTATTGTATTAATTCAAAACTGGATGTAATTGTTTAATGAAAAAAAAAAAATTCCCTGTATTTAAGCCAAAAGATGTTAACAGTATCTAGATGCCATCAAAAAAAAAAAACAAAAATTAAAATTTAGCAACTATTTTAAGTAAAACCAGCAAGCCTATAGATGCGACAATCTATCTAATCTAGACAATGAACATAATAAACAAACTGATCCAGCACAGAAATGTGATACACAAACAAAATTGACTAAAATAATTTGCAATCTTTTTAAATCTGTTTTACCTGTATGTATCATTTTGCCAAAGATTTGATCATTTATTTATGATAATGATCTTTTAGAATATAAAAACTTTGTCAACATGCATATGTAGCTGCATTTTATGTTCAGTTCCATAATTTTTAAAGTTTTAAATGTTTGTTTTTCTTTTTAATATAATGAATAGCTGCTGACATCCAGTGCCCTTATAACCAGTTTCTTATTAACTTACTTTGCAAAATCTCTGAAACATGGCGAATTATTACTTTGGTTATCAGGAATGCTTCATATGAATGAAAGAATGAATGAAAATACTTTTATCTTATAAGGAACAATGATAAAAGCAAAGTCAACTGAGAAAATTCCTGTATAGTGAGTGATCACTTTGATCCAAAAGATTAGATAACTTTTATAATGTATTAATTATTATTTGCTCTTGTACCTGCATATTTTAGCAATAACAATTTTTTTTTATTCATACAAACCTGCCAATGAAAGTAATTTCATACTGAATTAGGATGCATATATCTGATCTACTGGGGACTTAGACTATACCAAATTATCAATGTTAGATTGCTTATCAAATCTAAAATGAGTAGAGATAACATCAGATTTGCACTCTACATCAATATGGGTGAAGATACATTCACACTGGATACTGGCATTTCATATCACTTCATAATTTTAGCAAAGATGATTTGAGCATCACAATCAAACCTGATATCTATTATGCAGTTTTGTTTTTTCTTTATTTTTCCTGTGGTTTTTCCTTTTCCTGTTGTAATAAAAGATGTTCAATCTTCAAGTTAAACTTTACAGTAATTTTTGGCTGCATCTGTAACATTACTTGTTTTATCAGACTTGATCAAATTATAGTTTCTACTATCCACAAAATATTAGAGGCAATGGCGGCACTCTAACCAACATGGCTGAACTGTACTCAATATTACCAGACAATTACACAGTTCAAAATTACTGCTGTCTATTTGAATTTTGCCCTCAATCTGATAGAATTCTTTAACTTGTAGTGTTGGCAACTTGATTAAGTTAAATTATTTCAATTTTATTTATGTTTATAATAATTGTGAAAGGATCATATAAAAATAAAATAATTGATATATTTGGTTTTAAAAATTTTAAACATAAAATTAAACAAATTTTACATTTTATTCAAAATGTTAAATGCAAAGTATTTTCATGAGATACATTTGAAAATGTTAATATATTAAATAGAATAGACAAATTTATAACATTAAATAGAATGATTATAATTAAATAGCATCTTTAAATTAAATGTGCACAGTTATATTTACATATATTTGTATTTAAATACAAGAAAAATTTACATTCAGTTATATACAATGTTACACAAACATGCTGGGTGCTAAAACATTCTCTGCTGCAATTACAAAGAGCTGTGTACTGGAGACAAGCTTTTTGACAGTTGCATTTTCTCCTGCAGCCCTTCTTGCACTGACAGCATGAGTTGCCAATAAGTCTTTGCAGTTTCTGGAAGAGTTGTCCAGCATAATCTCAACCACACGTCATTCTTGATTCACCTCCACTCTCTCCAGAGGTTCCTACCTGCTGAAACCAAAATCAGGAATGGCCATGGAAAAAATCAGCAAAAATCAATAAAAATCAGGAATCATACAAACTACAACTAATCTGCAATGACATTATAGACATACACAATGATGTGCACTCTGCAACATCCCTGTAAGCAAATGATTATCACAACCAATAAATAGCCTTTAAAAGTTACCTAGTTATGGCTCTAGCACATTACCACCAAGTGACATAACAATGTAAATCGTGGACACATCTCTTCAGTCTGTACTTGAACACAGTTCTATATTCTTTATTGACTGAGTGTTTGTATTTATTTTCAATGGTGTCCATTCCACACCATATTCACACAAGTCTCCCAACAAAAAAAGAAACAATTGTCATTTAAGCATTATTTGTAAATTACAGAATAAAAGATGGCAGTTACAAAAACATTCTGAAGTACATTTCAAGTTCATTTGCCAACTCATTGTCTGATATTGGCACAATACGCATGTTTGGCTTTGCTCAGTAGGTTAATTGAAAATTCTGCATGATGACAAACCAATCTTCTAGAAGTCATATGCACCTTCTGCACCAAGAGTGCTCCAAGTGTTTCAGTTGACAAGGTCAGTTGAAAAGCTGTCATTTTTTCGCACTAAACTGAATACACATTCACTATCAGCACTGGAATGGGGCATTACACACAAGCCCTTCATGACACGGGCCAGGGTTGGATAGCTTAAGTGCCCATCTGCAGATTTCAGATAAGAGATCATTTTCCATTGTTTGTCACCCCTAATTTCTGCTAGAATCTCCTCTGGTAATTGGTCAATTCTAAACTTCAAAAATTCATTCTCAAGGTCATTGAAATTACAATTCTCTGGAAGCAGTACCAGAAACTTGTCGATAAAGAACTTCAACATTCTAAATTTGTGCCTGGACTTTTGTAGAACATCTAAAACTCTTGCATTATCCAGAAAATAATCCATCAATGGGAATTTAACAAGTATCTAATTGGTGGCCTCTGAATAGAATTTACAAACATCACCAACAAATATGTCCTCTTCTTCCTTGAACTTTTCTTTTTCCTTCTGTTGCAAGTATTTTCTGGTTTCAGAACAAATAGTCAATTCTTTTCTGTTAAGCTGCAAATTCCTTGAAGAGTATTTGAGCTGGAAGATATTTTCAGCAGATGAAATTACACCTGGCTTCACAAACCTCACCAGCAAGTCTGAGGACTTCTGTCAAGCATTGAGATAGTCGGTGGATCTGAGGTGCCTCTTGTTGAAGCAGGAGGTTTGCATTGACAAATATTGGAAGATTATCTACCATAAACAGGCAATATAGCTTGCTAGCACTGTCCTTGAAAAAAGCGTTGATGTTCCTGAGTCTATCGTATTGGGTTTGTTGGATGTGTCTAGGACTGATGGCACTCATTTCAATTTCAAAGAATGCCTGTAGAGCTGTCCATTGCTCCAAAAGTCGACGAATACAGACCAGCAAGGAAAGCCACCATGTGGCTCCATATTTCAAAATCTTGTGAATTTTTGTTCCTGTCTCCTCTTGAAATTTTTTAAATTCCTTTTTCATCTTGCTGCTTTTGTCCAAATAGAAGTATATATCAATTAAAGTCTTGAGTATATCCACATGCAGCTCCTTTGTGGCCACTTTGGCAGCTGAATGTAACAGAAGGCATGGACAGCCAATTAACTGGGTAGCATCATTTATTTCATGAACATGAGCAACAATACCATTATAGCAGCCAGTCATAACTGCTGCATTATCACAACCAAAAGCTAGGCAATTTTTCCATGAATTGTTCCTTTTCAAAAGCTCCTATCAAGGAGATTGAAAATGTTTACTCCTGTTGATGAGTCAAGACATGGTTTCAATGATAAAAGATCTGTAACAACATGTCCAACCTCTTCATCAAAATATGTGACAACAATTGGATACAACTGATTCTCACCTGAATCATTACTACCATCTGTTGAAAGGCTGAATGGCTGCTGCTGTAGCTTTTTTGGTAGTTATTTCTTCCTGGTCTTTGGCCAAGCATTTTACCATTTCAGATGCTTTAGATCTACCACAAGAGAAGTTCTGCGCTATTTTTGAATCAGGGAACATTTTCTTAAAGAGTGCACCAGCATGATCTAAAACGGACAAAGGCAAGTTGTGTTCGGTTACAAATTTAAGAAAGAGCAACTCTGCTTTTGTAACATCATCCTGATCACTGCTGTGTTTTTGCACAAATGATGCCAAACTCAGTTGATCGGTTCTAAGTTTATTATTTCTCTGGTGTTTCTTGGAAAATTCATGACAACGAATGTCATCCTTACTTCTATGTGCTATGGAAAACTCAGAATCACAAACCGTACAGTGGGCATTGTATTCACTAAGTTTGGATGCTGTTGAGAATGGATACAAATCCTTATATTCTGGCCTGAATTTCTGAAGTGTCCTCCGTTTTTTTTGTGCTGGAAGCCATGACTGATCGCTGATAATTTAAACTGATTCACTGATTTTCTGAGTGTCTGCAATAATTCTCTACCAGAAGATAAATTGTAATATACTCAATAATTTCCATTTTGTTTTCACCTTTTCATGTTTTCAATCCGACATACCACACACGAACGAACCGCTCTTATTTTGAACTGTGAAGATAAAGGCATGTGTGAATCACATGTCAAATTTGATTGGCTGTCTGTTGTGACCCGTGATAGAAACAAACTACAGTTCCGCTCTGCCCAAGTCCGCCCGCTGGGACAGGCTTGCTCGTATTTATGTGATTGCCAGCCAATCGGCACACTAGCCGTTACTAGTGTCAATAAAAAAATATGAACAAGCCAATGGATTTGAAGTAGCCTGGCAGGAAGAAGACAGACACTGTTGTGGCAGTTAAATTTTAAATACAAAAATATCCCAATGGAAAATTACAGTGCATTTTGTACAACGAGGTAAGTTTTTGGGGAACTGGGAGCTTCCCCAACACTACTTTCATCATAGCGCTATCCAATGAGAAGCGATCTTTTATTTCAGAAGAAATGACAGCCAATGTAAAAACTATATCTGAAATTCATTCCACATTGCCGAAAAGGGGCTGGGGAGAATGGCGCAACCGATTTTCCGTAATCTCACCACTGCATCAGGAATTTCGGAAATGAAAAAGAAAATCTGGAAAGGTAGGAACCTCTGTCTCTTGGAGATGGAAGTTCAGAATCCACAGTCATCACCCTTAGTCAACAATAATCAGCCTGGTACACAAGTCTCTTCATGCAAAGGATAAGTGCTGTCTTTGTCAAGTGAAAATCATCAAATTCTCTACCCTTCTGAAAGATTAGCCTTTTGCTAGCCTGGTTCACACAACTCTGGCTGCAGGTATGGTCATATAACAAGACAATGAAGCACTCCAACAGTTTTAACTAGTCATTTATGAATTATTATGTAGAAACAAAGCACAAAATGCTGATATAACCTCCATATAGCCTCCTGCTTCCAAAGGATGACACCATATCACATCCAGTAAAAACATGGAACACTGACAAAGAAGCACACCATCATGACCAAGTGCCCAAGCCATTTCATGAGTGCTATGAACCAAAAGTTCTTGCCAGTTCCAAAGGAAATTCACAGCTCAGGAATGCTGAGATGCTGGGCTAAATTCACTGTTAGAATAAGCACATCCATGTCAACTATATGTATCATCACTTTGATATTCCCTGGTTTCAAAATATCTGCATTTTGAAAGAGGATTTATGTATTGGTCTCTTCATCTTATTTGTTTCTGTTCATGGCTGTTGACTAGTTGTAAAGAGAGAAAAGTCCATCTTGTTTTCATCAATTCAGAAAAACTGTTTCAGCAAACTGCACTAGATGGCTTTATACATCTCCAAACTCCCCTCCCCCACTTTTGCTTCATGTACCTGCTTTCATAATCTCTGTGAAATAGATATTAAACCCACACAAGAACTACCTAGTTTGCTCACTGAAGCTGAGATTTGACATACACCAAGAATATGCATAACGCATAATTGTTGAATGTTTCAGCCAGGCCCAGTCAAAACATATTCACGATAGCAGCCTAATGACTTCAGCAGTAGGAATAGAACAAAATCCTTTAAGCAACCCACCAGGTCAGATTTAGTTCCACTTTTCAGCATGCCTGTTTATGACAATTCAGGAGGACATGCCTGGTTTTTGTTAAGATCCCCATGTTGTATTTATAACACAATATTATAACCTGGAGAAAAAAGAATAGTTCAAGAAAGTAGATTGAAAAAGAATGGATCTGAAATTGTACTTTCTTGAATTATTCTTTTTTCTCCAGTTTATAATATTGTGTTATAAATACAACATGGGGATCTTAACAAAAACCAAGCATGTCCTCCTGAATTTCCAAGAGAGAGATTGAAAAAGAAATTGTTCTTCTTAATAAGATCAGTGATAGAAATTGCTTAATTGAGAAGGCACACTTTGACATAAATATCATGCTGCTGTTGTCCAAATTTCCCAATTTCACACATGGTGTCTCACAGAAGAGTCAGTAAAATCTATGCTGACCAATACAAGATCACTGCTGTCATTACTAAAAAGATCACCAATCTCTTCTATGACACAAGCTAGCAATTAGACATCTTGTGCAAAAGTTATTTACATGTGACATTTGGTAGTGATGCCAAAGCTCTATCCTGTATAGCTTCTCCACTGATTTGAACTCACCAATCACTTAAGCCAAGTGAATTCCAGACACCATTTAGAGAACCGGTGCCATAGGTTTCAAAGATAGACCAACTGTCCTGCCAGTGGCACAACCAGCAGGGCCCCATGAAAAAATTTCTGACAATTTTTTTGACTGACTTTTTATGCAGTAAACATTTTTTTGTGCAGTTTACATTGCAGGCAACACAACGCGACTGCCTGCAATGCCATAGGCCTTAAGTCATACCTCATGGTGTATTGATTTCAAAGCAGTCACCAGTGTCTGTATTGGTGGTGTTTTATGCTACATACTGTCCTCCATACTGGTGTGCTGTGCATGTTTGTTTGACCTAGCTACGTCATTTTACCAATCAATTTGTTGTTTCAAGGAAATTGTTTTGTTTTCAGCGGTCTAATGAGACAAACCATCAAGTTCTTATCAATTGGGCAATGAGTCATATTTTGTAAAGAGACCGAAGGGTGATGCAGCTACGATGAAGGCAATATCTGGTGAATCAGTAGAAATACTACGTGAATTTCCTGATGTGCCTGGACCACTTCTACCAACCGATCCTCTTCAACCTTTGCCAAATGATATAAGAGCATATATAGGTTCAATTGTTACTGATGAAAAATGATATAAGTTTGAAAAGTCCACGGATGCTTTCTGTAGACTACAAATTTCCAAGTGTTGTGCAGTGTGGACATAACAGATCCTTTCAATGCCACTGACTAAACACCTGGGATTTTCTCGTGCATAACCCAAGTCAGCATGGTGCCTACTGCAAATATTGTGCATTATTTGGTCTGGAGAATGTTAGAAACCAAAATCTTCGAAAATTTGTAATGGAACCACTGTGTCGATACAAAGAAGCCTGAAAAGACTTTGAGTATCATGCAGGACAGGACTACCACATTGTGACATTGTGAGTCGTAAACAAGCGGATGAGTTCTTGGTGAGGTATATGGAGAAAGAGAAAGATATTATCAGATTGTTGGATTCGTCACATCAGCTTCAAGTTGAAGAAAGCAGGGTTAATGGTCATATTTTGTGGACAACAGGAACTTGCATTAAGAGGGCAGAGAGATCATGGACCACTCAAAATGGAGATGCCTCAGTGCAACCTATCTCAGTTGGCAGACAGAATGAAATAATCAGTGTGTGTGGTACTGTCATTGTGCAAACACTTGTCAAAGAAGAGCTGCAAAATTCTTCAGTCTGCTTTTGGATGACACAATAGATATGGCAACAAGGGAGCAGTGTTCTATCTCTGTGAGATATATCAAGGAGAACAAAGTCTATGAAACATTTCTAGGATTTTGTGTTGTTAGTGGAGACTTGACTGCCAAGGGTACCACCACCACAGCTTTGAATATGTTGAGGCAAGTTGGTCTGGATATCAGCCTTATCCATGGTCAGGGGTATGATGGTGCAACCACCATGAGTGGCCAATGGAAAGGTGTACAGGCAGAAGTGAAGGAAACTCCTGCAGCACCTTATGTGCATTGCAATAGTCATGTTTTGAACCTTGCTACACAAGCAGCATGTCAAATCGTGTCAATTCACAACTGTCATGGCCAAGTGAAGGAGATTGCCACTTTCTTTCATATCTCAGCAAAATGAACAACAGTATTACAAGCGCATCTCCCTTTCAGGAAAGGAATCAAAAAGGTTTGCCCAATCCGTTGGGTCGGAGATCATACATTTCACAGAATTGCTGGAGCCTGTTTTTCAGTTTTGGAGGATATTTCTCAGCAGGGTGGTGATTGGGGTGGAAATTCTATGTTATTGCTGCGAATAATATGCAACACAGAATTCGTCATTGCCATTCATGTCATGAACAAAATGGCAGCCTTATTTTTTGCCATAGTCTAAGGCTCTGCAAACTCCAGATATTGATCTTTTAAAAGTGCATGTCAATGGTGGATGAGGTTTTGAATGTTTTGAGAAACAAAAGAGAAAATGCAGAAGCAGAATTCCATTCTATTTTTACTGATTCAGTTATGACCACAGCTGATCAACTGGATGTCAATATCAAACTTCCAAGATGCACTGGGCACTAAGTTAATTGAGAAAATCATGAAGCATCTAGTCCAGAGGAATTCTACAGAAGAATCATCTACCCTCCATACTTGGAGAACATGATTTGCCAGATGGAGGGGCAATTTTATCCTATGGAAGGACACTGTTTAAAGATGCAACAGTTGATCCCTGCTTTCTTTAGTTCGGGCAACTTCACTGCTCTCCAAGAGACATTTGACCTTTACAGCTGTGATATTGACACCTTTATGCCAGTCTTTAAAGGAGAGTACGAGAGATGGACATCAAAGTGGGCCAGTGTTTTGAAGACTGAATTGCCAGAAAATGTCATGGAGACTGTGTGTCTGTCATTCCTTCTTTTCTGAAGATTCACACACTGCTGCGCTTATTTGCAACATTGCCAGTCACTACAGCAACAAGTAAATGTCTGTTTTCAACACTTCAGCGGCTGCTCACTTGTCTACGGAGCACTTTGGAACAAGACCGTTTTATTGGATCGGCTCATTTGATGATCAACCGTGTGACATTACAATTGATACAGAACTTGTTACCGATGAGTTATCTAAGGAAAAAACGCAGACTGAATTTTATTTTGTAATTATTAGTGTAGTAAATTAGTTGTAAAATAAACCTTTGCATACTCTAGTTTACTTTGTGTACTCTAGTTTATTTTTTAAGAATCTAGAAATCTAGGTACAGTACATAATTCTTTGGTCCTAGTCTGGATTTTGAATAAACATTTTTGCTAGTTGGTTGAGACCCCCTGAAAATATATCCTGGCTGCACCACTATGTCCTGCCATTGCCTTTCACTTTGACATTGTTCTGTTTGTGGGCCTACTCTAGTTATAGCAGAAAGTGCACATTCTGTCTTCTTCACAGGAACTCAGTAAGACCATTAAGATACTTGACCTCTAGTGTACCCATGTCACACAGATGTACTGGAGTCCATCTGACATAAATGTAGTAGTCTTGGTCAAAACCTCAATGCCCTCACCATCATCTAGTTGAGTCAACTGTACCATTTTTGGTAAACCAATATTATCAAAACCAATGAGATTTTCAACAGGTGTCTTATAACCTGTTCCAGATGTGCTTTGCACTGAATCAGGAGGACAGTGGAGAACTATTCTTCTCAATCCATAACACATTTCTTCCAGTCTGTGCATACTTCACATTCTAGAATTCTGAGAATCTATAATCATGTGTCTTGGTAATAAATCTGCATAAAACTGAGGATCATCTGTATGTATATATATCTGTGGAAGTTCATTGATAACACACAAACATGCCAGGTAGGGGTCCTCATTAAAAGTAGAGTTAAAAATATATGTATAATACATATCCATATTACTAATATATGTTAACATTAAAGCTAATTCCACCTCCTTGCATTTAAGATTAAAGCCAAATGCTAAGAAGCTGAAAAAAAATTTTGCAGCCATTTTTAAAGATGGCAGTTAGAACCAATTGTTGACATTTGGGGGGGCTTAAGTGTGTTATAAAGCATACAAAACTCCATAAGTGGCAAAATTTGTACCTGTTACTATTTATTTCTTGATTTATCCTATAAATTAGCTAATATTCCACTTATTTAAAAAAATATTCTGATGGTGAAAATGGCAGCCATGTTCCCTACAGCTTAAATTCTTTCTAAGAATATACCAAACTGTGCGCCAAATTTGGTGCTTTTATCATCAAACCAACAATACCCTAATGTTGCATGTATTGGCTACAATGTAAATTGATTTGGTGTTCATTGTTGCAAATAATTCAGATCTCAAATTTTTTTTTTAAACAAAAATCTTAGGTAATTATTTCCTTTAAACTAGAAATTTATCAGCCTCTCAAAATGCTACATACCTTTGCGACACTTTCTTTAAGAATGACATGGCAACTACAATAAGTAATTAAGTGTTTGATGAAATAGCCTTAAATATTTCTAAAACAAATAAACTTTATTCAGAATAAAAGACATCAAAAATACTGATTAATACATAATAATAAAAAAATTACAATTCAACATGTAAAAGACAAGAAATAGATTGTCATCTCATTTTAAAAATAAAAAGTTTTTTAATGTGAAAGAAAATAAATCAACATTGAATGATGAACAATTAATACAATATGCATTCCTGTTAAATCTTTACTCCTTATAACCTATTTTCAGTTTAGCACTTTATTTCTCTTAAATTCTAAGACCTGCAGAAAGTAACCACAAATTTTACAAAGACTGGCATCAGTTATGTTAATGTGTAGTAGTTATATTTCAACAGTGGAAGCCATATTTAGGCAAACTACCATGTGCTGTGTGACACCCTTTTTGATTGGTTCTGATATTTCCATTGGATGCTATTACGTGTGAATAAAATCAAAGGTTTGTCTGAATAGTGGTTTCCCTGTGATTGATTAGGGCTCATGACTTTCAAGTATGACCCTTGTATGTCCAAGCATGTATACAAACATGCACAGAGCAGCAGAAAACTATTTGCATTCATTCCATGCTTAACATATATTAAAACTAAAACTAAAAAAAATACTATAGTGCTAAAAATTATATACAAGCAGAAATTTTGTTGAAACATTTAAAGGGTTGCTAACATTTGAACTGGAGCAATAATTTTTTGTTCAGATTATTATATTCATCCAGTGGTAAGATTAAGCCAACACTGACGAACACTTGACATGCCCTGACTTCATTCCCACATTCAATTCAAGTTAAAAGTTAAACTGTAGATAAATTTTTACATTATATTTTTTTCTTTATGAAGCAAGCAAAGATAATTCCCATTTGGAAAATAAAAGAAAGTTAAATAGCATTTTCTTCATAATTACAAATTTATAATAAACAAAAATAAAATGCCTATATTTATCTATCTACATTTGATCAGAAAAGTGGTTGGTTTTGTTTCATACTCATAACATCTGTCAAGTACAGAATAGATAAGATGATTTATTTCCAGTAGCATTATTCATAACTACTGAGTTGGTAAACATCAAAAGACATCAAACTAGTAAATTCAGTGCTTGTTTGAGCCACCATTATTGATCTTACTTTGGCTCTCAGAGAAGTTTTCTTGGTCTTATATTCCAAAGTTAAAAGGATTGCTTGCAAGTCAATCCCACCCAAAAATTTTTCCTAACATTTATCCACACAAATGATCAACCAACAGATCTCTAATGTATAGTAACCAGACTTTAAAATACCATCCAAGTAACTTTCTCTGCACTTGTTTGCTGAGTATATTGATTCATACCTAGTTACAACTTTTAAGTAATGGATCAGTTAGTTATTAAGTCAGTTGACATATCTACTTTCATCATAGATATCCCTATCTTATAAAATACTTTTTTTCCTTTTTATAACTGTATTAAAAAGTGAATTTGGTAATGTATCTTCATCACTGTCAGATCTTTTACTAGAAGGCTAACTGTCCAAAAATTAACTGTTATTATAATTTTTTCTTTTAATTTACAGTTTAACTATTTTATATTTCTACGTCCAGGTCAGTTTTAAAAGAAATCACTAAAAAGAAATAACAATAATAAACCAGTAATATAGTGAAATTTCAATATCCCAAATCTCAAGGAAACTGACTTCAAATTTGAGTTAAGCAAAACTTTGAGGTAACAGAAGGAAGGACAATCACACACATTTTGCAATCTCATTAAGTTATTGTTAGACATTTGTTTTGAGTACATGTATTAGACAAAACATATAAAAACCTTTATGAATGTGTTTGTGACAGCAGCCATCAATCAGCACAAATAGCAAAGTACACATACTTGTAGTAAAAATTTCTCTATAGAATTTTAATCACAAAATAATTACATGGACTGATATTTTATACCTACAGATGTTTTCTCTTACAAATATAAAAACTCAAAATTACAAAATAGAATCAGGAACAGAAGTCAGTGATCATCTTTTGCTTTAACTGCCTTTAGCATACAAGAGCAATGAATTTGAAGTCATCTATGCAGTTAAACATGTATTCAGAATTTTCAAACTTTAGCAAAAAGCTTCCACAGACTTCAAGACTTCTTTACACAAGATCAAAAGCAAAAGCAGCAAGCAATCATCACAAGGTTATTTATCATCAGTGTCCTCAACCATGGGACATACAATGTCCAAAACAGTTTTGAAAAGCAGTTCTATGGAGATGATCACTTTCAGAGGTGGTCTCCATATTCATTTCTGATGCAACTTCTATACCAGTGCTTTGCAATCAATTAAACAGGGCCTTGCCACCTTCCATATCAAAGTCTGCCCTCCAAGCTCATCAGAGTTGCGTGTAAAAATCCAGCATAGCAGGTTTGCTATCATCGCCGGCTTCAAAAGTTTCCATGCTTTTTTGAACATGATCATGATAGCCCCCCCCCAAAACTTTAAACTCTTCCTTCTTTCCAATGGAGTTAATTAGTCAGTTGATCATTTGCTATCAATAGTGCATTTCTAGTTTTGGATGATGCTCTGGTCCATTGGTTAAACAATGGTGGGGTTAGGTAAGAATAAAACTAGCCATTATAAAAGGTTTTGCACATCATTTCACAAAAGTATTGGTAAAGTGAAGTGATGCTCTGCACTAGCAATGGATGGGGTTTATTTTTCATAGATATCTGATTGGTCCATGTGCAGTTGACTGACAATATAGCAAGCCCTCTGTATTGCACACAGTGCAAGAACTAAAAAATTTGACATCAAACAAACATTTAACATATCTGACTTGATCATAAATTCACATTGTCGTGATTTATATCTGTAGCTTTTTGTACTCAGCCAGTGAAAATGGTTGAATGCATTGTACTAAACAAATTTTCAAGTTAACCCAGTTGAATTTATCAGGATTTCACTATCTTGAATAACCAATTTTTTAATACATTTTCTGGAGCTTTAAGCTTTTTTAAACAAATTATTGAGTGGACTCATGTGTTTAGTGCACAATAGTAAATACCATTACTTATTATTGAAAACCAATGGAATGTGGCTAAACCTTACTTTCACTCCTTGCTGTTTGTACATGCTTGTTTGCACACATACTACATAAACACACTTGAATTACCACAGATTTGCAGTGAAGTTTTTGAAGCTTCAGCATTTAAGACTGCATGATACATATCTCTATCTTAGCTCGTTCAGCTAGTGAGAGGGTGCTCATTAAAACATCATACTATCTACTACACTTACTGATTATCTTGGTGCTGGCAATAGTAGAAGAAACGCATAGTACAGTTTCAATATTAAAGTAATACAGAAGTGCGGATGATCCTTTGAAACTGTTTTTTCAGTGCAAAAAGAAAAAATTTTTATGTAATCAACATTTCAAATGTTTTACTGGTTACAAGACAAATATTTATACAGACAAATTCACAGGTGTTTTCTTTTAAATAGAGAGAGAGAGATGGAGAGAGTTTGATAAGTGTAAAAGAAAATGAACAACTTTTCTTGCTCGACACCTAAGCATTTATTAAAGTAGTAGATGGTGCTAGTCAGGAATCAATATTAATTAGTGCAGAAGAGGAGAAACAAGTTTAAATTTGCATACAGTGATTGTTTCAATTGATTTCTACCACAAATCTTAGATTAGATATTTTAAATAAAAGTTCACTATTTACTTAATATTATTCATTATGAGTTTTTGGTGGCTGCCATTTTATTTATTTTCTCTATAGTACATAGATTTACACTAACACTGGGCAATGGAAATATGTGGAGAAAGTAGTTATTTCATTTAAATTAATAGTGATTCATTATCAATCAAGAAAATCATCTTGAAAAAGACAAACAAAATAGATCCTATTCTTAGCAAGTGTTTACACATTTGTATTTATTTAGATTAATGAATTCTTATGCAAAATTCCAACTTCTCACACATTTGATAATTCTTGAACAGGTAAAGATCCTAACATCATACCTGTAAAAACCAACCAAGATCTCACACATCATACATACCTGTTTAATGAAGAGAAAAGATCTCAACATTTTACAGCTGTTAAATTCTAAAAGTAGGAAGTGAAGATTATGAGATCTTAAAGTCTAATCTTTATGAACATGAATAAGACATTTTAAAACAACAAAAATACTTCCTTAAATCTACACAAATTAATTAATTTTCACAGATCAATAATTTATAGCAAAATAATTTTGGTAAGATAAAATTTATTTGATTTGTCTATTAAAAAATCTATAAAGCATTAGTTTAAAAATTAGAGAGAGAAAAATCCAGAGGATCTGTGGATGATACAATATAATTAGAGTCTTCAGAATGACACTCTGAAGGAGTCTCACTGGAGTAAAAACCTGAACTGAGATGAATAAAACTAAGAACTGTATATACAACATTCCATGAAGTTGTGGCAGAGCATATAAAGGAGAAACAGAACATCCTCTAAGAATCAGACTGGAAGAACATTGGTAAGCCATGATCAGAGGTGAAACAAACAAATCAGGAATGGTCAAATGTGTGTGGAAAGAAAAAGGAGACCACCAACCATTATGGAATGAAGTCTCCATAATCAACAGAGAGCCACATTGGGAAATACACAAGATCAAGGATGCTGCATATATGGCACTAACTGTTAATTCAATTGGTAAACCTAGTGCTGACCTGAGCCCAATATGCCTACCTGTACTTAAATACCAAAAAAATACCTAACCTAATGTATCAAAGGACAATGGTCTAGTACATGGGTCAGCAACCTATGACTCTTTGACTGATTCCGTGTGGCTCCATAGCGATATTAAAATATAACAGCAGCAGCTCTTTGCTGCTCCCTTGCAGCTCCATGGCGATCTAAATATATAACAACAGCATTCAGATGTAGGATGAAAATCAGCTTTTTAAAAAAAAAAAAAAAAAAAAAAAAAGAGTTCTCACCCCTTCAATTGAAGAGAAAAGAACTCTTAAATTTTTTCCATAATCTCTTCCGGTTTTCACATTCTGCACCAGCGTCTCTACTTCCACTTGCTGCATCACATGATTTTTGCAGTGTTCAGTTTTAGACAAAGCTGTTTCATCATGCATGCAATGCAAGATTAGCAGTAATAAAAGCTGACATTCAATTCAAAATTAAATTGAAATTATATGAAAGGTCATATTGGTTCAAAAGAGGAAAATCAAGGATGAAAAACAAGAATTCAGAAATGAATGGGACTGAATTGTTAGCATCTATATCCACTTGGCTGGGCTCCCATTGTTTAATTTGCAAACAACAAAAGTTGAATCTCAAGGGGAATTTTACACATAAGCCTGCTTCATTTGCTCAAAAGTATCCAACTGGAGATTCAAGGAAGAGGGCATTTGAGGAGCTAAAGCACAAAGCAAAGCAGAGCAAGAATACCTTCTTAAAATAGATGAAAACACCAAATAGAACCACTAACATTAGCTTTGTGGCAACCCAAGAAATTGAAATGCAGACAGCCATTCACAGATGGTGATTATTTAAAGGAGTGACTCATTAAAGTATCAGAGCAATTGTTTGCAGATTTCAAAAACAAAAACAAAATTGTTCAGAAAATTAAAGATCTGCCATTGTCTGCAAAGAGGGGACTGATCAGTAAAAATAGCCACAGGTATCAACAGATCAGGAACATAAACTCAGCTCTTGCCTACTCAATCATGTTGATGACATAGCACAGGTTGCTGCTTCATTCTGCAGGTATGTGAATTCAGAGGGTTCCCAAGAGCAGCTTATAGAATTATTGCCGCTCAAAGGTTAAACACAGGAAGAGAATATTTTTACTGTTATTGTAAATTGTCTCAAGAATAAAGAAATTGGTGCAGGCCATTTAGTCTCTATCGCAACTGATGGGGCACTGAGTATGAGGGGGGGGGCAAATAAGGGGCTTGCGATTCTGTTGCAGAAAATGTTACACCAAAATATGATACCATTTCACTGTATAATCCACCAAGAGGCACTTTGTGCCCAAACATTTCCACCCGAGATCATGGAAGTGATGATCTTGGTTGTGAAAATTGCCAACAAAATAATGGCAAAAGAACTAAACCATCGACAGTTCTGTGAACTTCTTGAAGAGGTCAGCTGTCAATATTCCGACCCGATTTTACATAATGAGATATGGTGACTGTCAAGGGGAAAAGTTCTGAAGCGCTTTGCTGCCTGTCTGGAAGAAGTGAAGATGTTCTTGCATCAAAAAGGCCACAAATACGCAGAACTTGAAGATCTTGTGGCTGCAAAAATTTCACCATTTGGCTGACATTACCTGACATTTAAATGACTAAAAAAAAAGCTGCAAGGAAGGGGAAATACAGCACTCTCGCTTTTAGAAATATTGTTGTTTGAGCATAAACTAACTCTGTTTGTGAGAAACCTGGAAACATGCCCACTGGTTCATTTCCCATCACTGAAACAATTCAAAGAGTAGAACGAGCTTGATGACGATAATCTGAGAGATATGGTTCTAAACATGTCCTGCTTTAAAATGAAGACACTAAACAGCTCTGCAATGACTTTTCAGCAGATAAGATATTGAACTGATAAGTTGGCTAGAGAATCATAGTGATTTTTTTAAAAAAATTTACCAAAAATATTAGTTATAGATGAAAAAAAAAAGTTTCATTGATGTGAATTCGTGTTCACACTAATATTTTTTTTTTAGAATTTATACATAATTATTCATATTTGACATATTTCCAGGTGTGTTCATGTGACTGCTGACATCTTAAGAGGGAGGGACACATGAGAGAGAGACATATGGACAAGAGGAAGCATAATGCAATGGATGGAGTTGTTAAAACACATCATACTTTGTTTAAATGTTTATATGTAAATTATCTGTTTGCATCTGTATACATCATTTTTTGTTGTTAAAAATCAATATGCATCTCTGTTCTGCTATTCGGTTTCTTAACCAGGAGGCTACATCCATTGTGGCTCTCAAAATACTTGGTTATTGAAGAAATTTTTAAAAAATGGCTGCTCTTATTTTTCGGATTGCCAACCCCTTGTCTAGTGGTTAAGAGTACAGCATCCAATTTACAGTTAATAAAGGTTCAATTCGTAGTCAAGACACTGGAAGTAAGAGAATGGCACCTGAAGATGAACAGAGAATACCCCATTTAATCAAGATGAGAATAACAGTCCAAAAACATCAATCAACATCAATGATACCTCTTCTCAAAAATACAGACTTAAAAATTTTACCATGTGTCATCCCCAATTCTGGGGTCAACAGTGCTGGATAACCTTCCATGATCCAAGATAAACTTGGGAGAAAGGGCACACATGAGCTGAACTCCCATAATCTTTCCACGCTACAGAAGAATGAACCTATTAGAATTCATTTTAGATGTTGGAGGAAATCCACCCAGCAAGCTGGTGAAGAGCAACAAAAATAAACTATGCTAAGAAGGTAAGACAAACCAAGTTGTTTCCATTCTAGAATTGGACTCTGCCCCTTGATCTTAGCAATCTAGTAGTATTATTTAGACTGTCATCCTAATCATAATGAAAATTCCAAGGGATATTCTACATTAACATATTGTACCTTTACTTTTAAGATTTTACTAAGGCCGTTTGAATACTCAGTTTATGGTTGCAACTGTATTATCAACAAGTTTTCAACTTTTAATACACTTTCAATAAAATAATTTATTTCCATTAAAATTCACAAGCAGATGTAAAAAAACAAAGTGATCTGAAAAATAAGTCCTTCAATTTTGAAATTAGTATTGATAACATGTACAATAACTAAAGTAACATCTTGCCTTTATTAATTTATCAAACAGGATTTTATAAAGTGAAACAAAGAGGAAAACTATCCAATGCAAAATGGATGGCTATAAAGGTTCTTACTCATAAAAGATGTTAAAAACTTCATAATCACTTTTAAAATTTCAAGAACACCACCACCAACAACAGATAATATTTTAACCCATTTTCATAGTAAAACAAGAATGGAAAAAAACATTTTCAACACTGGTTTAGTCAGTTATCAGAGCCTAAAGTTTCCACCCTACCCTTCATTTGTTTCCAGTCAACACTTTGTGCACAAAAGTATTCTATATTTTCAGAATTAAATTTGTAATGAGTAAAATAATTTCTCCCCTTTCCATTTTTCTTTGCAGTTGTCCAAGAAGTGGCTTTAAAATTACATAGATGTTCAGGGACAGTCTCTAACCAAGACTACAGACTTTATCTTTTTTGGTAGAGGAAGGTAATTTAAAGAAAAGATGTACAGGAATTGTTCAGTTTTGTAAACAGGTTATCTGTCTTTTTAATTATTTCAAGTAAACTATTACAATACAAATTCTAGGGCTTTCTTTCAGTAAACACAGACTGGCTCTTTTCCTTTTATTCAATTCTTAAACAGATTATATTTTCATTTAGCTATCACATGAATGCAGTTAGAAATTGTCATATTTCCTTAGTGGATTCAAAAATAAAAAAGAACAAAAACCTTAAATGTATTTGTTCAACAATACCAACAGTTTACAAAAATGATGTAAAACTTTTTAAAAATGAGCACTGCTTGGATACCATGCAGTTAAATAACTACAGGTAAAAAAACCTTTATCTACAATCTGATCAAATATGCTGGATAATACCATAATTTAATTATATTTTCATCCCCATTTCAAGTTAACTTCCATGCACATATACTACACACAGTACATCCAATAACAAAATGCTCTTAAAGCAAGCTGATGTATAGTATGATTGTAAGTACAGTGTAACCTGTCTATAAAAACCACTAAAACCACTAAAAAATATGGTCTTTACAGACAGGTGGTCCATTATACAGGTTAAACTGTATAGATGTGCTGTCCATGTTTTGGTCCACCACCTCACCCCAGACATGACATTGTGATCTGAAAATAGGAGAAAGTTTAACTTTACTAAAAGCATAACTTGCATTGCCAAACAGTACATACACATCATACTGTACTTAGTTTATTTGATTACCATCTGTACTATAATAGCTTATCAGTTGTCAATCACTAGACTAGAATAAAAGAATTACGAAGATCAAATCAAATCAAATCAGGGTACTGATAATCTATTATGGCTAAAACAAAGTTCCAATGAATTTCATATTACAGCACGAATAAGAGTTTTCAAAATTATTCCACCTGAAAGATTAGATACATTTAAGTTTTTCCTGTTGCTTTGCTATTCATTTCATGTCTTAAGATAACATCCAAAAGGAAGTGCCAATTTAGTTGTTATACACCAACATAATGTGAAGACAGAAACAGAAGAAGTCTAGCATGTAATAGATGAGATATCTGTGCAAAGCAAAAACTATAATCAGCATGGGTTTCATAATCTACACTTCAAGGTTCAAAGACTAAAACTTTGACCACTACAACAAGTAGTAGCAGAAAAATTTTGCCAAAATTAAAATTGACTGCTTTTGTTTTTACACTACAAACTGAAAAACTTATCCCCTATGGATCCTCTATCTATAGATATTTAACCTTTAATAAGCAGCTATCACTAGGCACTTAAAAGAAAAAAAACAATATTTGCCTAATTTGAAACTGTAATTATCATTAGAAGTTATTTTTGGAATTTAGTTTTGAACTATGCTACAAAACTTTCAACAATTTACCGTATGCATAATATTTCTGTGCTGACTGATCACTAACAAATAAATGGTGATTATTCATAAACATTTAAAATGAAATCTGTAAGATTATCTTCTAGAAATATCAGCTTTTAACTGGAAGACTTTAACAATCTCCTATATAAATGTTAACCCTTTCTTCCTACTACATTTGACATAACCAGACAACTTATTTAAAATATCTGTCTGGTCACTTGATAAATTACTGCTTTCTACCTAACCATAATCACATACAGGAACAATTAATTTCATCACAACAAACTTTCTGAGCAACCCTGGCAGTTTCAGTAGTAGTCCAAATAATGGCATCATTTCATACCAATCAGACAATACTGCAATGATGACAGGCAAAAGAAAATATAGGAATATCCTCATTTTCCAGGTAAATCATGTTGTTTCCAAATTTTGAGCAGTAGTGAACTAAAAATTTCAGCAACATTATAAAAATTCATACTCTATGCACTTAATCAGATTAAAATACAAACATTTATTTACCAGAGATCAGAATAAAGCAGAAATTTTCAACCCTTTACCCAACTTATTTGCTTTACAAACACAAAATCAGGTGGTTAAAAATTGTGTGCTTTGTTAATTTAAAAGATCGATGACACCACACACATATCCAAACAAACACACCAACAACTGAATATGAGTATTTTAAAACGATAAACTTCTTCCAATAATATCTGTATAAGTTTCATGCACTATATACATAAACAAATGATAGCATTCAAATAATTAGAATCATTTCTCTGCTGAATTTTTGCAAAGTCATTTTTAAGTTTTTCTTCTATGGACTGGAATATAGCCATAATACTTTGCACGCTATACACAAAACCCTTATCTATGTTAAGTAAAGTATTTAATGCTTTTATTCTTATCTTGGTAGAATTGAAAATGATTGATAATCAAAATTGTTGTTGTTGTTTTTGTTGAGGCAGTTAAAAAATCCAAACAATTTTCTTTTAAAAACTTTTTTTTTTTCCATTCGTATTAATCATTGTGTTAATGTGTATGAAGAAAAGCAGAGAGAAAGGAAGTTTTGAATAACTGATGCAAAGCATCTTTTTTGCCAAAAAATTAACATCTAATCTGTTTTAAAAATTATTGATGTTTCTTGCTTCTATTATCTATTTTGGTAAAAGGCATTCTAGGCAAATACTGAAATAGCTAAAAATGACAACAAAACATTCCTAATGCCTAATTGAGAATGTTCATTATACATTTTTTACTAATGAGTCCTAATGTTATATGATATGTCACTAGAAGCTTCTTTAGTCTTTTTTCGTAACTGACATTACATCTTACTCAAAATTATTGAAGGAACAAGTTAGTTATACCTATGAGTGTATGCAGTTTTACCTGTTTTACTTCATGCAGATGTTTGTGTTTGTAGCTAAAACCTCTTCAATTTCATATTATAATAATTTCAGTTGTTATCAGATTGTTATTTTATATTGTTCCCAGGCAAGACTGGCTCCACTTAAGCTGTTAAGTACAGGAAATATGATGAAATAAAAAATGAAAATGCACCACCTACTAATTACAATTGCTGTGTAATCAACTAACTTCAGTTACTACTTCCAACCACACCTGTCTTGAATATGACAGACAAAAAGACTTAGAAAAGCTAACAGAACTGCAACTACACAATATCATCTGTGATGAAACATGCTTTAAATAATAAAGCATAAAGTAATAAATCAACTTGTAAAAAATGGGCAGTTTAGGTTGAAACAATTGCATAATTTTCTAAAAAGAGAACTATTTGTGTATTTATGTAAAATGTCAATCATATATAACAACATTAAAAGGGAAACATACACAATAAATGTAAAATCCTTATAAATATATTTTGATATGTGGAAGAACTAAGCAAAGACTTTTAGAATTGTAAGGTTACCATGCATAAGGATTCAATCTTCCAGCCGGAGCATAATGTTTGGGGGAAGAAAGGGGATCCACCAATTTCATTAGACATAGAATGTTACAGCTGAAAATACAAATAAAAGTTTAGATGTTCCTCTGGTATATGAGAATAAGCTTTTCCTACTAAACACAGACAGGAATTATTCATTTTTTTAACAAAATAGAAGTGTAATAATGTATTCTGAGAAAGGCTCAACAACTAAATGAAAAAAGTCTTTATCTTGCATTATAAGAGCATTCAAAGAGCAACTGATATAAGTTTTAGGCTGCAATGCACATAGACATGAATATGAAAACAATTTAGAAAAAATCAATACTAACATAAAACATGTTGCACACATTTTCAATGCTTATATTGAAGAAATTCACCTATGAAATCAAGAGTTACAAAAATCTTGGTAAAATAATAAAATGAAATGAAATGAAATTGCACCATGTGGAGAAGCTTTAGGCATACTGTCACTGCCCTATCTAGAAAAGAAAAGTTAAAAGAATAAGATACCAAAATATTATAAAATACTGCTGTGGCATCCAAGGAATCATCAAAAAGAATTTAAATGTAAGCAGGTTTTGCTTCAAGAACACTCAATGAAAGCAACATCTCATCCAGCACAGTCTTAACTGAGTAAATCTGGAATTGCTTCTGGGATACTTATAGCTGTAAAAAGAACAAACCTTTTACATATGTCTTCCCTCATATTTGAAAGTCATCAAATATTGTCTGTAAGGAAATGGCAACCAAATAATGTAATTGGATATACAGTAAAACTACATCTACCTGTATTAATTGGAGCCACATCTTGTGTAGATAAACATATAGATAATTAGATAATCAAACATCCAAAATTAAAAGACATGAATGTAGAAAAAAATTTGTAACACATGACACAAACTGGCTATTTTCTATTCTATTTTAATCAGTGTATTGTTCAAGTTTTTTTTTTTTTTTTTTGCAGAACTGATGTAGATACTGACATATGGATAGCTTTGGCTCTTATTTGATAGTATCATGACAATCTAGTGTAAAAGAGCATCTGAGAATTATCTACTTTGGGCATCCACTTGAGAACACCAGATATCCAACTTGAAAATGAGACACTATCTAGATGTTAACCATGTGAATAATTAAATTAAATACAACACCACAATAACTATGTTTGGCCTTTTTCTGATTGTGTCATCGCAATTTAGTGTGACAGAGCAGCATATTTTCTATGCCAGTCATGTAGCAACTATGAAAATCAACTCTATGACATTAGATAACCAATTTGAAAACAAAGCAGATACGTATATGATCTGACTAGACTATCAAAAGTACTCTTTCATTAAATAAAACAAACTGAGCTATTAATTAAAGTTGGTAGTATACAGTATTTTCTTAACTATACAAAAATATTTTTGTCAATTCTATTGCATTCGTGATATCACCCTTTATTTTGGCCAACACAAAATTAAAAAGTACATGCAGATAATTAGATGGCAAACAAATGGCATTTTTCTGTACCTAAAAAGTTCCAAAGCAAAATCAATCTAAAGTAATAAATTTAATGTTTTTACTAAAAGTATTCAAAAGTTTTTAATAATCTGATTCCTTTATAGAAAATTTTTACAGAGAAAGAAGAGTGTGAAATAAAAAAAGAGAAGAGAGAGAGAAAAAATCATCCTTCTTTTTTTCAAAACTATATTTTCTACTTTCCCCTTTTTCATCAGGCAAAGGTACAAGATATCACAACTATAAACTGGTATAGTGACTCAAAAATTAATGTGTCATGAACTATATCTTCCATATGAGTTTCTGATGTATCAACTAACTAGGGTTGTGATCATTAAAGCTAAAATGCCATAAAAATTTTTTTTTAAAAACTTTTCAAATTGGAATATACTGGAAAATAAAAAAGTCATGCACTAGATAATCATTTTCTACTTCCATTTACCACACAGCACTTGATCTTGAAATTTATACAAAACACATTCAATGTGATAGATCTTTATGGGGTTTTGAATACACTGCAGTATAATATTATTTAGTACAGTAGAGATAGTAGTTTAATTCATAATATAAACATATACTTTCATATACCTAAAGTCATAAATAATGCTTAATCATTCATAAACAAGTCAATTCTTCCATTTGCTTCCTCATTTTAAAAACTTTAAATTTGCATATGAAATAATATAGCACAAAAACACCACACATGTAGCTTAAGACTCTCCCCCATGGTATGGTACCAACAAAATCAAAAAAAAAAATGACTTGGTTCAATCAACAAAGCAAAATTTTAAAACTACATAAGTAAAAACTATCCTTATAGTAAAATAATCACTGTTTTTATTTTATCTTTATACAAAGAGAAAGAATATTTCGTTATGTTTCAATAATATCACTCTACTAAAAAAAAGCAGTAAACTACTGTCTTTTAAAATATTTTAAATACTAAAAGATGGAAGTATATTACTGTCAATGTACAAAAGTGCTGGACACTTTGAAACTCTCCCATTACAACTGGCATATTAGCAATGTTGTGTATGAATATACTTTGTATCACAGAATATATTTAGATAAAAAATAGAGATTAAAAAAAAAAATTAAGTAAAATTAGATGAAAACAACGAACATTTGAAAAACCACGTGTTTTCAGAAGTTACAGTTCAATTTAACAAAAGAGAGCTTTTGCATTTTTAGTATGAAGTACTTTTGCAGCATGCTGAGCATAGTATTGTGTGCTTAATCATTAATGTACACTGTAGAAGCAGCATGGGATAGTTGTCTCAATCTTATTAGTGACAACAAAGCTAAAACAAAGCTAAAATGATACTCAAATTCAATTGTTTTTTTTTTCTTCTTCTTCTGAAAATGCTTTTCTAAATTAAGATCCTATTTCTCTGGAAAAGATGAAGAAAAACTCTTCCTAATGATGAATGTTTGCCATGTGTTTATGTACCTGGCAAATGTTCAAACACAGAAAAATGCATATTTCTGTGAAAAGTCTCATTTGTCAACATTTTCATCTCATCAGTCAGCTTCTTTTTTTGTTTTCAGAGAGTAAAAAATTAACAATGTGATAGTAGTCTTAAGTATCTAGTTACAAGAATAACAGAAAGGAAATGAGCCAACTTACCAGTATTGTCAACCCACCTCAACTTCTTAACATGCCTAGGATTTTTTCAGCCAACCTGTATTTAAAAAAAAAACAACAACCAATCTTTAGCTGGAAGTAGAGAATATTACTACTATAAACATACTATAACCACCATTTAACATGAATGAATGCAACCAAAAGTTTTCAAATGACTTGTGTTAGTTTTCTTTCTACCACATGTATATAACTTTTTTCCCAATGACCTAATCTATTCTTGGATATCATATGGGGAACTGAAGTAAGTGCCTTATACTGTAACTGTAATTTGTCTTCAAAAATAGGAACATTAATAAAATTGGCATGACTGTTAATAATGTCTATCCACTTATTTGTATTATTTATAGTTGTCTAATAGTGACTTACTACTGCAAATTGTTTCTGCAAATTTCTTAGCTTAGCAACTCCCCACATCATTGCAATCATATTTCCTGTTATTTCCCACTGTCTAATTTTTGGCTGGCACATTCCTAAAGAGACTGCATCCTCATAGCTACCTACTAAAGTATTGTAGTTATCTCATCTCTCAGTTTTTCCTTCTGTATCACAACAGCACCACTGTCAATCTGCTTGTCACTCAGCACTTTGAGATATTAAATTCTTAAACTTCCTAACTGAGACATGAGTCTCTTTTCAGTAGTTCTCTGCCCTTGTTTTCTTTTCCATGTCTAAGGCCAGTAGTTTTACCTTATTAACATCACCTCACTGGCCTATTTAGGCAAGGATTTCTTGCTCTTTCTGAAATAGATTGCCTTTGTAGATATCATTATAATACTTAGTATTATTATAAAACTATCTATCTTCTAAAAGAGAACACCGCTTACACTCCAAGAAAATTGTTTGCTAGATGTCAACCTAAGCAGTCACATGCACATTGCTTGTTGCTGATAAATTCCAAACAAAATTTTTAAATGGCAGATAAAAACAGTGCCAATAAAAATTTTTTTTTAAAAAAGCTAAGATTTGTCTGAGAGAAAATCTGCAATCAATAACATGATTATATAAAAGTGAGTGTCTAGAAGCTTGACAGCATTTGCTTGCAATGCATTGTGGGAATATCAGATACATTTTTTTGTAAAAAAATTTTTTTTCAACATAACAGCTTGAATTCATTTTCACTGAGAGTAGAGTAAGAAGCATCAGTAAAAAATATAGACTGTTGACTTAATGTTGCTGTTTTTTCTGCTGATAATGGATTTGAGTTACAGAAATAATTGTTTAATTCATTAATTTTTCTCATTTTTACAGAATTCTCCATTCTTGTTCAAAAAAGCTGCTGTTTATTATTAAGTTTACTAATTACTCAGTAGTAACAAAAATAACATTACACAGTACAATTTTTACACATAAAAGAAAAAGAAAAAAATCAAGGCTTGTATTCACCAAAAATTAATAAATAAATAATAATATTGGTGCCTGTTCTTGTGCAACTTTGGTTTGAATAATTTTCTCTATATTAAACATTTTTTGTTTTATTTTTTTAATAAAAAGATAAAGACCTCCCCCTCTTAAACATGAAGTATAAAGTATTTATAGTGAAGGCATAGGGTGCAACTAACAGCAAAAGTTCTAGTACAAATCATTAGTTAGACTTATCTTAGAGTATACAGTCCAGGCATGGACTTCTAACTACCAAAGCAAAGGGGAAGATTCAGAGGAGATTTACCAAATGTTCAGAACTATGCAGTTTTGTTTCATCAAGGAAAAACCACAAAGACTCAGACTGCCGAGTTAAAGAAGATGATTGCAGCAGTCAAACCTTTTTTTTTAGTTAGGAAATAAGTACTTACAATTAGCATCTATGGAGTGAATAGCACATTTATCCTGTGGTTCTTGTAGATATCAGTATAAAAGAAAACAGCATCAGCCTACACTGGATGGTTAGAAACAAGACAGGAGAAAAAAAAAATACTGGAAATGCTTTTACTAAGCAAAGTTATGGAACTAAAATGTGTCAAGTATCTACTAGAAGGCAATTTTGAAACAATGGGAGACTTTTAAAACTTTCTGTCTCTCTCTTTAGCAAATGACCAACCTATGTGTAGGCATACATACATACCTCTTATAGCACTTAGGATGCATTCTTAGAAAACAAAGTGCTATACAAAACAGTGCTATAAGGAGTCATTATAACATAGGAATTTTCCTCCAGGATAAAGAGCATTATAGAGAAACAGCACTATAAGAGGTATGTGTGCCTATATCTCACTTCTCCATTTAAACATTTTCTAGTGCATATACACCCTTAAATATCTAAGGATCAGCACCATTCAGAATGTAATTTGATAATTAAATAATTCAATTTTTTATACAAGAAATAACAAATGGCAAAAAGAAAGTCAGATAATGCTTCTGGTTCACTGAAGTTTCAAAGAATTATGGCCAGTATTACTCTTCTGATCTACTTACATATAGCAATACAATTTTGCTTATAATCTGTTTGTGTGTACAAACACAAGACTTTCAAATTTTCAAAGAACCTTTATTTCTAGTTTTTCCCCACTTTATTCCTGTTCACATGCAAACATTAACAAATATTAATAAAAAAAATGAGTACATTTAGTATGAAGTCAAATGCATCAATACAATACTGTCTTACAAATCCAATAAAACATTTTACCAAAATTCAATTTCATAGTGAAACTATTAAAAATTATTATAAGAAAATACAGTAAATTTTTAAATGACAAATCATATTTTTACAGTTATATATTATTTTAATCCTGCAATCAACTTTTTTTCAAATTAGTTTTCAAAATTAATAGCTTACATGAATTATGGATGAACAAATATTATACAAAGGTAAAAGAAAGAAAAAAAATGGTGAATTAATTATTAAAGGTTGAGCAGCAGAATAAATGTTTTGCCAACATGAATAAAAAATCAATAGTATGCACAAATATAATACTATATAAAAATTAATATGCTAGATTTTACAATGTCTGTTGTTTGTGCTGCCATGATATTATCTGGTAATGAAAACTCTGATATCCTGCTTATATAATAGATTATTGAAATTTAGAAATAGTTTTGACAAATGGTGCAGGGTATGATGTAAGAATTACCATTAAATAAGCAATGAAAAAGTATGAAAGTATGAATTTCCCTGCACAAAGCTAACAACATAGGTAAGAAATTAGCATCAATAAATTATAAAAAAAAAACAAAAGGAAAAAAGTAAGCTTTATCAAGTATAAACACTGCTCCCTGGGTCTCCTAAGAAATCCATTGATTAGAGTTAAATAAAATAAGTTTGTTTTTGTTTCTGTATGCCGGCTGATATCATTTATTAATATTTTTCATCACAGGTATGCAATACATATTTTGTACAATACTTGATTATATTGTAGATCTTATGAATCCTTATAAATGGAAGATTATGTAATTTAAAGTGGAACACTTATGCCAGAATTCTGTTAATCAGTATTATGCATTTAGTTAACAAACACAAATGTACAACATAAAAAAAAACATTAAACAATCTAATAAAAGTCATACACTTTATTCATTTAAAATAGCTCACACATACAATGACCCGATGGTCAAATCTTTTGTCATTCAATTCAATCCACCTAAAATTCACTACAGTAAAGTTAAAAATACAAAATAATTCAATAAATAAAACTTTATAAAGTTTTGGGTCTATATTATATTGAATTTTTTCACCAATGACTCTTAGCAGCTGACTGAAATGACAAGTGAACCAACACAATTTACAAATTCTACATCACCTCTTATGAATTTATTCCTAAATTATTCATTGCCATGTTTTTGAAGATTGCCTTTATTCATATTATAACACTCGATATGCACAAACATTAAAAAGAATAAAGTAAATCACTTTACACCATATTTATGCTGCAACATTTTACATTAAATCCTGAAAGTATGACAATCAACCAAAACTATGTTTGATTCATTAAATTTTCATTCCTTTTAAATCATGCATAAGCTTCTTATTATAGCATTTATTTTTTATAAATAGTTTTAAAAAACTGATAAATATAAAGTGTACTTTTAAGAAACCATGGAAGAATAGTGGCTCTTTATCATGATACTTGATTTGGCTTGACAACTATATTCAAGTTTTAGCAAAGTGTGCTACATAAACATTTTTTTCCCTTTTTTTGTTCTCTACAGTATTCAATTTCTTCATCAAAATTGAGTCATCTAGTTTAGCTGGTAGTTTCCTATTTTACAAAGAATAACCAACCAAGGACATAATATACCATGCCATCATCTGTATTTATGTGAAAGAAATAATAATTAATCAGGAAAATTGTGTGCTTGATAATTTCTACATTTTTACTTTATAGACAGTTGTTAGTCATTAAAAATTTTGTGGATAATTAATGTTCTGGTCATTATCAACTGTTGTGAAAACGTTTTTAAAACCAAAAGCACAAAATAAATTACTTAGATCACAGCAATTTTATTAGCAGAAAATTTTATTTGTATGCTCTGAAGCCACCATATACTGCAGCAAGTGTGACACTTGCTTTCTTGCATTATTGTTAAAATGTTAAACATGTTTGAAATAAATTTAATAAAGGTCCCAAATAACAACAGTAGAAGCAGAAGGCCAAGATAGCCAAAGGATGTTGATAGCACATCTCAGACAGAATAAGTTGCTATGACAACCCTACTGGAACTTTTTTGATTAGAAGTGGGAGAAAAACCTAAAAAAATAAGTGGAAACAAGAGAGAAAAGTAATAGAAAAGACACTCCACATCTGTTGATGACCAAAGTACAACCATAAGCATGATAAGCATAGCATACTTCATGCTAGCCCTCTACTCAATTATTATATATTTTGACTATAGAATAGGTTAATCAGTCTTCTAACCCTGTTTTGACCATGGCATAAAACTATCAAATTAAGGACCCAATTAGCCAGCTAATTGAAATATTGTTTTAAGTCTTTAACTAGATCTCCAAAATTAAAGGTCATAGTTTATACCACTGTATTTAAAATGACACTAAATTACATTGGTGGCATGATTTCAATGAAGAAAATATTGCATTTAATAGCACCCAGCTGCTGAGATTAAACCTTTAACTTTAATAATCTTCAAATACATCGTCAGCAACTTTAATCCTCAGTATTAATATAATATAATGCATTTTAAAAAATGCTTGGAAATTAATGTTTTTGACTCTAAAAGCAGAATAACCTTGAAAAAATTGAATGAACAAAATAAATAAAAAAAAACAATTAAAAAAAACTAAGTATAAAATATTTTCATCTTGAAATGCATAGAAAACTATTACAAAAATTCTATTTTAGCTGGAAAGTGGTTAATAATATTAGTTTGCATATTTTCAATGAATAAATTATGCTTTTTAATCAATACTTTTCATTATGTATGCCACTGATGTTAATACATTATTATTAAAAAGTTGATAGATCAATAAATCTTTCTGAGAGGCTGCTTAAGCTTTATAATATATATAAGAGATAATCTTGCATTTTCAGATACTCCTCTTGTAGCAACAGATTTTAGTTTATATTCTTTAGTTTGCAAAGTAAATATATGTAATCATATGAAAGAAACAAACAAATATCCCTTTAACATCTCACAAGCAAAATAATGTAAGTAAATATAAATATACTGTCCTAGTTTATCTAAGTTCCATTGTGTTAATATTCCATTCTATTGATTCTTTACTCAGTCACCTCACTTTGCATATTTTTAGCTTCACACATGACTAGAACCATAAAACAGACTATTAAGCTTTGAAATTGCTTTGAAGTAGTGAAAACACATCCTAGAAAGTAAGTAATGACGTCAAACATGCATACACAGTAGAGTGTCATAGAGTGCACATTTGATTAGTTTAATTGATGATAATAAGGCTGACGGATACTGAGCCACACCTGTAAAATCAAAAATGAGAAAAGTGCAACATATTTTCTCCCTGTCTTCAATCTACACAATCTTTTTTTTATAATACGATAGAGAAAAATTTCTTCAAGCAGAAATACTGTAGTCCTTATTTAACAACCAGATTGAGGTTATTTTCAGCTGCTTTTTTGTTTATTTTTTGGTCAAAACATTTTTTTAACCTATAGAATTTTAATAAAATTTAAGAGAGATAATTTTGAGTTCACTAAAATTTAATTGGTTTAAGACTTAAATTGCAAATATTTGGTATAATTATAAACTAGAAAAAATGTAAACACAGAATCTCTTTTTTTGGAGAAAAAGAATAATAATAAAAATGTTAACAAAATTTTTTAAATAATTTAAAATTACAATTGTATTCATTCTCAGTAATAATCAGTATTCTCGGGCAATCAAAGAATAAAAGATGAATGGAGTACCATTTGAAAAAAAAAGAAACTAACACTGTTCTCTTGTTTAGACAAGATAGAAGTGTTATAGTTACAAATGAAATCAGTGAATTTAAAAATTATTCAAGTCCTGAGAGTCCATGACCATTATAGCTGTATACAATCAGCATTCATTAAAGAGATAAAAGTGTTACAAAGTTGTTTTAGTTTATTTCACTTTATAATTGAAAACACAAGCAATTGTTCAAAAGTAATAAAATTGTTTACTTTTTCCTTAATCAGGAAGGGGTGTGTTAAACTCTCAACCCTGAAGAAGAGAAAGATCAATTTCAGTTATAAATACATCAGCTTGAATTTTATCAATTAATGTTTACTTTAATAACCAAAACCAGCGCAGTTAAGTTACTTATTAAATTTAGCCACAATAACAGTGTGCTACATTTCTAAAATATTTAGCATTAAATTTTAAGCAGAAAAACTTAAATTTACAAAGAAACAACACAAAAAAGTGGAAATAAAATGTATACCTAAAAATACATACAATTTTCAAATGTAATAGCCATTTTATTATTTTAATGTGTAGACATTAATGTGCACCAGCAGTGCCTTTCAATGAGTAAGATCAAATGTTATATATCCATGCTTTATAAACATTTAAAACTCAGTATTACAAAGGCTAAAAAGTGAAGTAAAAAAGAGAGCTTGTAAACTGTATCTCAAAAAGGTTTTTTAACAAACTGCCTGCTTAATTCCTTTCTGATTTATAGAAAACTGATGAAACTGCTTCAAATGTCAGAGTTACTAGCATTTACAAGCAATCACAGATAGCAAATACCAAACTCTTTGTAATACTTTTGTATCTCCTGGTATTCTACTGTGTTCTTTCTTAGAGCTTAGAAGTGACCTAGTTCTTGCCAGTTTCTTAAAGATCTACTAAAATTAGCTTATACAGATCCATGCCACAATAATTTGCATTTCTGAAGTAGTTGAGTAATTAAAGATTCCATCAGACATTGCAGCCAAAAATGCATAAAATGAAGCACTGCATAGCAGTGTTTAATCAAGAGAATGTAATGGACTGTCTGAATGTAGGCAAAATGAGAAGGTAGATTACTGAAGATTTTAAAGTGTTAAATGTCTACATGCACCAGAATCATCATGCAATTTCATAAGGCTCTAACTGCTATACTTTATAGTCATTTTCCGACTTTTTTATGGTCACAGAAATTTCTGACACTATGAGTTTGAGACAACTCAATAAATTCTTCATAATTCAGCAAAATTTGAAAAGTGATAAAGAAAACCCTCATCACAAATGTCAATATGAACCAAAAAATATCAAAGGCACAACAGAGAGTTTGGAAACCTTTGGAATATTAGCAATCTGTTCAGTATTGATGAGTCAAAGGTGATCAGTATTAAATCTAGTTTTTACTGTTGAAAAAAAAAAGCATGAACATTTGCACTTTTTTGGTCTAAGTTTGAAGACTATAGAATAACAAGTACATGCTGAAAAAAGTTGTAATTTTTATAGTAAATGTTACAGTAATTGTCCTTCAAACAGTTTTCATTAAAATTTAGAACTCTTAATTAAATTGTCAAAATTCATCTGAATTTTAAGAAATCAGTCATACACTGCCTGGACAAAAAATGAGAGAATGGTCTTAGTATATGTTAATAGAGAGTAAGATCACCTGTGGCCTGAATGATAGCTTCAACATACTATGGCATGGATTCTACAAAATTCCACAGACATCCCGCAATATATGTATCTTTCTCCATAGTTGATCAAAGAAAAAAAGTATCTATGGACTTTGGCCTTTGTATCACATCAGTAAATTGTCACAACACACTGCACAGGTAAGATAATGTAATAGAAGGCTGTATTTATCCATCTATGGCAAAATCTAAACTAGATCGTGATGCAAAACTTTACTAATTTTAGGCCTAATTAAGTCCAGGCACTATAAGATGCTCGTCATGGTATTAGCAAAGCCTAATCTGATTTATTTTATTACTTCTGTGCATGTACAGCAAATTCTCTTGTCATAATAAACATATTCTCTTTAAACTATGTTCTGATTATTCTGGTAGGGATTTGTATAATTTACTGTTCATAATCACTATTAATTCTTTCTCTTTTAGTTAATATACAATTATACTGCAAAATATCATGAAAGCATGCAACATTTTTTGGGTTTTTTTTGTTTTTTTGACAGTCTAATATTTTTTTGACGGTCTAATTTAAGCTGATAAGGTAGTATATAATGCCATAGGTATTTTCAGAAATAATAAAGTCTTATGTAGCTTTTTTATTTCAAACAGAATGAAATTAAAAACTGCTTAAAATAAGATAAGAAACAAGATTACACATATGCATATATACAGTGGTCCCTTGTCTATCGCGGGGGTTAGGTTCCAGAACCCCCCGCAATAGGCGAAAATCTGCGAAATAGCGACCTTATATTTATTTTATTATTTATATATATATTTTAAGGCTTTATAAACCCTCCCACACTCTTATAAACCCTCCCCACACTGTTATTAACCTTTCCCACACTCTTATAAATACTTCCTATGCTCTTAAACACTCCATCCTCACAATGGCCTTATTGCGGGAAGTTACCACCCCTTCGCAGTCTTGTTAAAAGACACTGCTGCTGCGTCGTCCTTTATGTAGCAAACTGAAGATTCATTGATCCCGTAATGGTGGCCTACAGCCGCGTAGCTTCTCCCTTCCTTTAGCATGTCGAGGAGTTCCACCTTTTCTGTGATGGTAAGCATCTTCCTCTGGCGCTTGGGTTTGGTGCCAGAAGCTTTAGAAGGCGCAGAACGTTTGGGCGACATCGTAGGACACGGTGCTCTGGTTGGTCGCCTCCCCTCCATCAGCCAATAGTGTGCCGTGTACTATCTCATGTGGGCAAACTAGCTCAAGCGGAAGTGGCTATAGCTGCGTTTTCCATACGTGCGAGTCTTTGTCTACTCATCTGCTGTACGCTACGTATTTTTTCGATTTAATATTCGAATATGAATATTCTTTTAATATGTTTTAATGAATATTTTTAATATTTTTTAATATTGTTTCAATTTTTAGGCTAGAAAATGCTTATTTTACTGCAAAAATAATTAAAATAATAAATATATAAAAATACCTATATACTGCAAAATCCCGTGATATAGCGAAAAATCCGCGATACAGTGAGACTGCGAAAAGTGAACCGTGATATGGCGAGGGACAACTGTATATATATATTAGACTTTAGCTAAGCTTTTGTGAAACTTCTACATAAAAGTCTCATTAAAGAAAAAGTAAAATGAATTAGTATCTGTTGTTTACATTTACTATGGATATAGAATTTTTTAGAAAAGAGCAGTAAGTTTTTAAATGATGTACGTTTCTGGTAATGTGCTACTGCTTATATTAGAAATAGGGAAATTATGAAGAGATTTCAAAGTTATCAATAAATATCTAAAATGCAAAAACCAAGCAAAACAATTCTAAAAGAATGCTATGGATTTCATAATAAATTATAATGAACCTAGCCATCAAATAGAAAACCAAAGAAATCTTGATTCTGTTATATTAGTCTTTGGTTTATACATACCACGAATACTCTATGCAGGCATGAAGTCTTACATGTTACAATGCTGCAAGGTAAAAATGTAATGATATCTCTTATGAGCTATATTAAGTAACTTAAAAAATAAGATTAGGAAATAAGCTTTTCTACTTCTTCATAAAGAAATAAAGCAAATTAAATAACCAAGAGGAAGCCGACTTAATTTTCATTAAAACATAAAATTACATCTCAGAGAAAAGGCAATATGTATAGCATTTCTTTTTTCTTTAACCAACTACCTTTACCAGTGATTTCTTTAAAAATTTGGATCCTAAAATAATATAAAAGTTTGATTTCTGAATCAACCTCACTCCATGCATCTTTAATTATTCATGAGATACTTCTTAAAATAACTCATTTCTTTAAAAAAAATAATTTGAGGACGTTTTTTTTTTACACACACACACACAAATTGGTTCTGGATAAAGACTTTTAAAAAATACACAAAGTTTCAAGGCAAATCTTCAGTTGATATGGTTATAAATGAAAATAAACAATTTAATGATTTCCCCAAGTGTGAGGAGTCAGAGAAAGCCATGTGTGTTTCATAATGAGACTTCAGAGTTTAAAAGCAAGTAAAATGATTTAAAACTTTCTTGCAGACTGGAGTGAAGGGTAGGCAAGATCTAATATCCTTTTAACTATACAGCAAAGTTTTCCAAGCCAAAAGAAATAATATAATACAAACAGGCCTGCTTAATTTATAACTCATGCACTAATGGAGATGGCTGCAAGAAAATGTGCACCAGGTGGGCAGTTTAAGAGTTACGAGCTGAAATCCTCGTTGAAACTATGTAGTATCTCCACCAGAAAGTGGAAATCCATTGCTTTGGACAGAGCCTGTCAGCAGGCTGTTCTTTCAATAGACAAAGCAATTTGAAGAGCAGCACATTTTTCTATTAAAGTGTCTCCTAGACTCAACCAGAGCTGTAGTGTGTCCAGTTTGTAGACAAACCTATACCTCTGATTTTGGACTATGGACACATCAGCAATACCACTGAGATGGTCATAGCTGAAAACTTAGAAAGAGAGAGGGGTCACACTATTTAATTAATTTAACTAAAATGTAAAAGAAAACTGTATGTAAAATTATGTAGTTGCATGCCAGTTCCAATGATATCCTAGATTTAGATAAGTTGCATGAGAATTATGTAGAGATTTCAGATACTTCACTAAGCTCAAAATAAGTCCCCTTACAAAATAACTTGTCAACATATTCTTGGAGTAACATATTTATAGAATTGCACACAGGCAAATATAATCCTGGGGTCCTAAACAGATATTGATGGATTAAGTCAAAATACCTGAATATGATAAGATAAGCAACATTAATGGTACATCGAACATCAGCAAAAACAAAAACCACTTGTTTCCATTTTAAATTTCTGGAAGCATTGACATGTAGTTATAGTCATTTAGTATAACAAATCATGAATTCATGTCTCATCTCCAATGTAAAAAATGAAAGACTTTCCAAGACTTTATAAAGAAAGACATCTCATATGCACTTTTCTAACACTCAACAATGCTAATCTATTATAATCTGAGGAATTTTTAGTTGTTACCATGGCTGTAGTTTCTCTTGATCTGCATGTCTGAGAGAAAACATGACAACCAAGGCACTCTCTGCAAAGTGACTTAGTTTGTAATGCTACTTCTATATCCCAGCTAGCACAGCAGAGATCTATCAAATCATTACCGTATATGCTAGTTAAAAAAAACACTACTAACTAGCTTAATGTACAGTATTGGAAATAATTAAGGAAACACACACAAGATATGTACAAATAATGAGTAACTGTAAATGAAAGACATATACTAGGTTATAAAAATTTTTTCAATTTTTTACCATAACAATGAGACTTCACATCGTTGCTGAATGTGAAGTTTCTTAATCAAAGTTAGTTCCATTACAATCAATACACTCTGCCAATGAGATACAAGTGCATTTATACAATTGTGAAAAAAATCTGGATTTCTGGAGTTAATAAACTGTTGAAAGGCAGTTTCAATTGCTGCTTGTTGAAGAAGGATTTCATACGGAGGAAGCTGTCAAGGTGTTTGAAAAGGTAGTAGTCTGTGAGAGAGAGGTCTGGTGAATAGGCTGGGTGAGGGAGAACTTGGTACCCCAGCATCTTCAGTTTCTGAAGAGTCACTTTTATAACATGAGAACAAGCATTGTTGTGGAGCAGGATTCGGCCTCTCTGATTCACCAACCAGCTGTCACTGGAAGAGTTTTGATAAATGATGTTTAATTCATGACAGTACCTTTCAGCTGTGATGGTTTCACCAGGTTGAAAGAAGTTATAGGGGATGACACCAGTTGCAGTCCACCAGACGATTTTGTTCATTCAACTCATGAGGCACCCACTTGTCAAGCTCTTTCACCTGACCAATTGCCTCAAGATGCCAGGAAAGAGTTGCAGTGCTTACGTCAAGCTCTCCAGCAAATTTTTGCCCTGTTTTTCTTGGATCGGCTTTCAGACGGTCATCATCACAGCAAGAAGGACGCCTGCTACATTCCTTATCTTTGAGGCTCATATCTCCTGATCAAAACTTTGCAAACCATCGTTGTACTGTGCGCTCATTTGCTGTGTCCTTGTCCCATGCCTGCTTAACATTACAAGTCGCCTCGCTTGCTTTGTGGCCCAGTTTGAACTCATGAAGCAAAATGGCATGAAAAACATTTCTATCCCTGCTTCACTCAGAACCCTGAAACAAATATCCATTTTATGATTTTTAAAAAGATAGGTTTGCAAAATGTATGCCAAAGCACACATTACAAAATGATATTTGACTTATCTACATACACCTTCACAAGTATGCAAAAAATGAACCTCAAGATTAACATAATATAAAAACTGACAAAACTTTTGTAACGACCTGATATAATCCATACAAAATGCATTATTACAGAAAATATATAAACACTAAACAATTATGCTATACAGTGCATTAGTATTTGGTAAATGAGCCCTATGTTTGATAAGAGCATCACTTCTTGTTTTCATGCTCCCATACAAGTTATCAATGTATGACTATAGAATATTCCAAATATCCTGTAGAACTTTCCACATTTCATCCAAGATGTCTGGTTTCAATTTAACTTTTTCAGTAGCCATATAACCTATTACCTCAACGATGTTCATATCAAAACTTTGTGCAGGCCAAGCCAAGGCAACTTTGTAAGTGTTCTATCAGCACATTGGCTGTAGCTTGTGGTCAATATCATCTTGGAAGATGAATCCATGCCAAATGAGATGACTTTCTGAAAAAAAGACATGATTAGAGAGAACTTGCTTGTACCTGGCGACAGACAGTATACCTTTGATTTTATGCAAATCTCTCTTGGCTAATATGTAGCTCCACGCTTGAACTGATCCACCCTCATGCTTTACTGTAGCTGTTGTATATTGGCTGTTTTACTGTTCCCCCAGTCTACCTTAAAAAAAACTGCTATTGATTATTGTCCAACAATTTAAACTTGAACTAATCTGCAAAATGCAAAAAGCACGTTCTTCCAGGTTTGGTCATCCCACTGTTTTATTTCTGCTGCCTATTTCAGCCCTGTTCTTTAGTTGCCTCTCCTAAACATAGATTTTCAAGCAGCTATACATCCATTGAGACTACTTTACACTAATGTCTCTTTTACTGTTCTCAACAAAATGTTAATACTCATATCTGCAGCTAGGTCTTTTGCAAGATCTTCACTGGCTTGTTGTTTTATCACATAGAGAACATAACCTGGCATACTTAACAGCACTGGAGAGTTTGGCTTTCATTCTTGACCGTATATATTGTCAACAGTGCCAATTTTACATATTCTCTTCAGTGTCTTGCATACAGCTCCTGAATGGGGTTGCTTTTGCTAGCTAAAACTTTGATTTCTATATGCTTGTCATGTGACATTTCCTTCTCATGCACCATAGTATTCAGCATACCTTCACATGCTACAAATGGTATCATTGCCTATACATTTATTGTCCTTCTGCATATGTAGCACACTCAGAGTGCTTGCATGACAACCAGTGTTCTTCATCAACAAATGACTATACTATAAAGCTTTAATTTTGACAGATGAAATATGATTCTATTATGTATTATTTACATTTCATAGCCAGTTTATATTGTTTCCATAATTATTTCCAATACACAATTTCTTTCTTTCTCATACATATATTTATTTAATGATTTAAATAATTAAGGTAACCTATTTCTTTAACTCTTTTACTTGAAAAATAGTAAAAGATTTAATAAGATAACTGTTTCTATTTGAAAATCATACCCAAATATTTTTCATTGTCAGTGGGGCCAAAAGTGATGTTTTGCATGACTACATAACTTAGACATGAAAAATCAACAGACCTATAGTTTTTGCATTACTTCTGACAAACTACCAATAGTTAACTCTGGACTTGTAGTAATTAAGTAGTGCATTCTACTGATCCTTCATAAAGCAGGTGTCAACTTTATTACTATGAGAATTACAAAAGTATATATTCTAATTGCAAAAATAAAAACATTCAATCCAATCTATAGCCATTCAACTTCCATGCAATCTTTTGAGAAATAAGGAAAAGTAGTCTAACTTTCAAAAAAAAAGAATTTTTAAAGTTAGCTTGTTTAGTTAACATAGTTAATCGAGTGACAAATGTAATTCATTGTCTCTAAATCCAAATTCTGAACCTTATACAGACTGTAATAAAACCCTCTTATGAACTAGACTGTCTTCTTCCAGTACCATTATTGTAGCACTAATATTTTGGAGTTATAACAGATATTACTTTTAAAAAAATCTAAATCAATTTGTGTCTCATTGTTAACAGGATCCTAAGTGTACTAATACTACTATACATAGCTAATCTTCAGCAGTTTGAGTTCCTCTATATGAACTTTAGTTAGACTTCTTTTAGTGCATTTTGACTTAAAGTCCATAAGCAAAAGATACAGTAAAAAAAAAAAGAGAAAAAAGAAATTTAGAAAAGTTACTAAAATGATTAGTAATCAAAGCACACACTAATTATGTAAAAATGATTATGATAATCTAGTACTATGCTATTCACTTAAAATTATCAAAAACACTATGCTATAGGCTAAATAAGCATCTTAAATATTTCAGATATGAAATAACATTTTTTGTTTTATAAAATTAAAAAAAAAAAATTACATGTGAAACTAAACTGGACAAATTCCTATTTTTTGTACAGCCTTTAAGCCATGAATTATGTTAAAAGAAAATTCATGATTTCTTTACACCAAAAATGTGATGCTGCTTTTGCCATTACTTGCTTTATGTATTACTAGCTGGGGTACCTGGCTCTGAATGGGGAAAAATAGCTTTAGGCCAATGTGTGATAGCTTAAAACTTTGTCAAGATTGTGAAGTACCTACGTCCAAAATTTGGGGCCTCTAGATACTACAGTTCAGCTGTGAAAGAGTAACAAGCAGAAGCAGAAACACTGGAAAATATGTTTTAGATGCTATTACTATAGTTTTAGTAAACTGATCAAAATTGGTTTTCTTAATGCCCACACAATCAGTATGGATTTATAACTAGATGCAGTTTTTGTTAATAGCACTGGTCAACAAGTATTTTTCATCAAGCATATGTCAAGGTGTACTTAGTGTAGTTTTTAATGCTGATTTCAAATATACAATTAGTTTTTTGACATCATGTACAGTTTTCAAGATGAGAAAGTTTTTTGGTTCTAGCTCATGCATTATATAGAAATTCCAATTAATGATGTGTATGCATGTATTTCATTTACATCATGGAAACATACCTTTAAAATAAACTACATTATTCATTGCTGCATAGTTCAGATGCAATATTTCATCATCTTAAATTAACCAATCAAGCTTTGTCTGATGAAATATTTCATCATCTCAAATTCAATATAAGTATAACCGTTTGTATCTATTTCCTTACTTGTTTTACAGTGTTAACAATGTCAAGACAGTGTAGAAATCCTTTTGATGTGTTTTGTTATGTCTGTGGACAATTTATTGTGAAAGCTCAAAAACGTACAATAACACCAGAGATCAAAAAGATTTATAAGCTATACTTTGACTGTCCTCTTGGAGATCAGGACAAGTTATGGGCACCACATTTTATCTGCTCAGCTTGCTCAAATAGCTTACATGACTGGTTCAAAAAGAGGAAGAAGTCCATGCCTTTTGCCATTCCAATGATATGGAGGGAACCGAAAGACCATTTTAATGACTGTTATTTTTGCAAAGTAAATGTCACAGGATTTTCTATGAAGAATAAACACAAAATTGTGTATTCCAATTTGGATTCTGCAATGAGATCTGTGCCTCACAATGGAAAGTCTGCCAATTCCAGTTCCACCAGATGATGATGCTGACTGTCACGATAGTGCTGCTGAGGAAGATTACATGGCTGATGATGACAGCTTTGAACCTCAGAAATTTTCCCAAGCTGAACTGAATGACCTTGTCAGAGACCTATCCCTCTCAAAAGATAAAGAAGAACTGTTGGCATCAAGACTGAAGGAGAAGTATCTGCTAGAGCACGGTGTTCGTATAACTTATTTTCGGCAGAGAAATGTGGTTCTACAAACGTGTTTTTCTGTTCAAGACAACACTGGATGAACTGGAACTGCCTGCCTGGAATGCTTTCAATTGGATCTGAGAGAATTTCTTGGGCAACAAGAAGGCAATGGACTACAAGGATGGCATCAAGAATCTTCTGAAATGTTACTCAGCAATGGGTTGTTGCATGTCACTGAAAGTTCACTTCTTGGACTCCCATCTGGATTTCTTCGCAGATAACCTTGGAGCAGTGTCTGATGAACATGGTGAAAGATTTCACCAGGACATTAGTGCTATGGAGAAACAGTACCAAGGCTTTTAGAATGACAGTATGCTGGCTGACTACTCCTGGACACTTTATCATGATCAACCAGATCAGGAACACCACAGGAAATCCAAATCACAATGTTTCTAACTCTGTTGTTCTAACTTTGTCTGTTTTGTCTGACCCATTTTTTGTGTATTCACTCTTTGTAGAATGATAGTGATGATTGTTAACTCAATAAACTCATTTACTTTCTAAAAAAAATATGTCCTTATTTATTACGTTAATGATTTCATATATACAAATATGTAAATATTTGCATGTATCTACTGAAAAACTGATACATGCTGCATACAAATGGAGTGAAATTTTTAATTCAGCATCAAAAATTAATCTAAAAAAGTTGGTTTGCATTCATAATGAGTATAATACATTTAATTTTGTTGACCAGTGTAATTATTATATTAGATCAGCTGATTAAAGCATAATACTGGCAAACCAAAGATCAGGCATTCAATTCCCATTGTAACCAAGCACTTTTTTCTTTTTTTGCATTTCATTTTAATAAGAAAAACAAAAACAATTTAAAAAGAGGAAAACCATTGTCATTTGAGAAAATGTAAAAAAAAGCAACACACAAGAAGAACTTACACAAAATACAGAAATGAATTTAAAGGCTCACTAACAACAAATTTATTTATATAACAGAAAATATTTAAAAAAAAAAAATTCTAATTATATACATGAAAATAAAGACGATACATTAAATGTCAATGATAACAACAATGGAAGAATAAGACAAAAATTAATATTTTGTATGGATTCCTTTTGGTATGCAAAGTCCTTGTAAATGGTTTGGGACAAAAATTACAGAAAACCATATAATCATGTTTAACTTGTTAAAGGTATACAGTTTTGTTTGATATATTATTTCCAATCACACTAATCATGATTCTACAGTAGCCAATGTAATTTGAGTATTCTGATAAACCAGCATGTGATCATTATTCTGGACCACACTTCTACATAACTATGACTCCGTGCAAATTTGAGAAGAATAATGCAATACAGGTTTCTTAGGAAGCTCAAAAAGTCATGTTTAAAGTTAGAAAGGCCACTATAGAAAGAAAACACCTAACAGGAAAATCATTTGCAGTTACTATTCTGAGGAGAAGAGCAGTACCAGAACATTAATAAGCTAGTGCTCCACCAGTGGAAAAGGTGCTAACGAAGCAGTCTTAATGAGAGGGTAGCAATCAGGATGCTATTGTTAAGGAAATAAGCTAAAGGAATAGAACTAGCTAAGAAAGTAATCACACAAATGAGAAGATCAAAACAAAAACAAAAACAGGATTTTAATTGATTAGCTGCAAGAAAAGGCAGTTTGGTAAATAAACCAGTGATAACTAAAACAGTAAAGCATAGGGATACATAGAAACATAAGTAAACAGTCATCCACTAGGATTTGAACAGGCCATTATAATCACATGATAAGCAGATGACTGCAAGTTATAAGAACAGGTACAACTCAAAAAAACGCCAATTTGCAAATAGCCATTTCATACCCTGATAGATTATGATAGTTGGATGGGTTGTTGGTATAAATCAACAGAAAATTTTTATGATGCTAAATGTTCCACTGCTGATGTTGTGCATTCTGGAAAACCAAAGACAGAAAGAACAAAAACCTCATGTTGAAAAGAGAAGCATGAAAACAAAACCCTAGCAGAACATGAGGTGTCCACAACAGCCATCAAACCTTCACAGCATAGGATACAATGAAAGAAGAATGATACACAAAACAGTTCTAATCCAAGAAATGTCAGTTATTGACTGCAAAAGGCTATCTATATACCACCATACTGTACTGCCTTTTGGCATACTGTCAGGTTTTTTTTTTCAATGAGTCCAGATTATCATAGTTCTCAAACAGTGGCCATGTTTGGATATGGCATAGTCTAAGAACAAAAATGTTCATTAAACCATCTGCAAGCCATGACAAAAATGTGGCAATCTGTCTGCTGTCAAGTTATTGGTGCAATTTTGGCCCCTGGTGATCTGTGAAGAAGCTGTAACTTCTATCTGGTAAATCAACATTCACTACCTATTTATGCCAATGGAAGGTTCTCCAAAAAAAGGAAGTATTTTTTTGGAAGATAATGCTCAAGTTCATACCATCTGTGCAACATTAAGATAAAAAGAAAGCCAGAGACATGACAAGTTTCCTATGGCTGGCCAATCACCAGATATTAACCTCATTGAGTACATGTAGGTCATCTCAACCAAGTAAAAGTATCCCTTGTAAACTTATCCCATGCCAAAGATGGAATGCAATCCACAAACCAGGATTGCTAATCTTATATGCACAATGCTTCAGCATGCTCTCGTCTTGCATAAAACAAAGAGTTGCACAACAAAGTATTCCAACTCAAATTTTGTGAATGCTATATTTATATATTTTTCCAGAATAAACAAACATTCTTTCAAATATGTCTATTTACTTACATTGTTGGAAACATGGTTAAAACTGATGGAGAAAATGATACCAAGAAGCACAATAAAATTCTTATTAATCATTCCAAGCCAAATGAATGTAATCTAATTGGTCCAGGCTTTGTATTATGAGACATCTGGAACTAAAGTCCTCAAAATTCCATCAAAACGTTATTTAGGAGTATGCCACATTGAGTAAAAAAACTTTGTATAGCAAAATGATTGCATGCAAAACATTATTATATTATAATTCTTTCAATGTTATAGTTTTGGCATTCAATATCATATTTCTGTTTATGCAATTAGCATTTAGATCTTTTTTCTATTATGCAAATAAACTGTTGTTAGTGATCCATCTAATTTGTTGCCATAATGTACATCAGAGAGAAAAAGAAATATTGTAAATATTCTCCTGATGTTTTCATAAAAGGTTATAGAATCTCTTACTGGATTTGAAGAATAATATAAGCAAATTATAAAAAAGCTTCTGCAACTAAAACATCGGCCACATAAAAAGCATACTATATAGAATATGTTGGTTTTTTTTTTTAACTGTATAACACCTCAATAATTTGTGCCAAATAAATAAATTTTTTATTAATTTTTCTATTCATGTTGGATAAGAGTATCTCAAATTTTCAATCATAAGGAAAGATTAAGATTCTTTTTATAAAAAAAATTTTGTTGAAATTATATTTGGCTTTAGCAGATAACTCAAATTTTAATAATATCAGTTACATACTAACCCAGATATACTGATATCACTTGATATTTAAAACAAAATCTGGTATTATTAAAAATAAAAAATAAGAATTCCTTCATAAGTTATAAACAACTGTTGCTGTTTAGCTTTTTTTTTTATCATAGACACCTCCCTATTTGAGTTCAACTTTAATCAATGTTAATAAATGTTTATATTATATAATTTATATGATATCAATGTTATTTCAAGGTTCATATAGCAACTAGTATCTTTTTAATTTTAGTTATCTTATGGCATGTTATTCTCATGGATAGTTTGAATTAAATAATAAGTTACTAATCTTAGGTTAAAAGCCTTATGCTGAGAATTCAATTTTGAAAAATATTTAATTAAATTTAGTGATGACAGGAACAAAATGGAAATCTTGTAAATATGTATGTAATAATCTTCAGGATCATTAGTTATAAATCCATATTTTCATTTTTTCTACCATCTTTACATTAATTTTCAGTTTTGATCCATTCAAACAAGCATACAAAATTACTCTGCAAACATAACAAAAATATAAAATGTAACTGGTCTTAAAGTCTGATAAAATACACACACATTTCACTCCATCCATTATATAATACTAGGAGTGTTCAAATGAAACCCTGCTGAAATAGAATCAGTGTACTGATATCCAGTTAGATTTACATTTGAATTTCCTCTAGTAAATAGATGTAAAGAAAGTATGAAAAGAAAACATGATTTATGATCCAGAAGACTCCTGCCTGTAGACTTAGTATGCTTTTGATTCCTATTGTATCCATATTCATTTACATTTTTCTCAAAACGTTTTTACTTACCTGTGTGTGGAATCTTAGCTGCAAAGATGGACTTGCCTAGTTTGGCCTATGATGCTTCCATGGTGATATGACTAAAGTTTTCAAAATCTTTTCTTTTTGTTAGAAATGCTTAAATGACAGATTTGTTTTGTTTTTTATGAGTAACACCACATCATATATGCATCACTAAAAGTTGTAAGTAAAAAAAAAATACTTAGCAAATGTTCTCTCAATCAGATATTATGAAATACACCCAAACCAGAAAAAATTTTTAATGTAATCAAATACTGTGTAAGTATTCAATCTCAAACAAAACTTCTTTAATTAAATTTTCCCATGACTGACAAGTGGACCCATAAGAAAACATTAGTCTTCAACCAACTATCTGAGATTATCAAATTTTTATGATATTTTGATAAAGTTGAAATGCTGTGCCAGTTAGGCTAATAATGGGAGAAAGGGTATCAACTCTTAGAAGTGACTGATCATTTTTATTAAACAATGCAGGTAGCCCTGCAGATAAAAAAATGTGTGCACACACTATCAAATAAAAAGACTGAGCATGGATGTTGATAATGAGTTTTTATTAAATTCTAAAGAAAAAATGTTATAAAGATGGATTTTTTTATGGTGTCATTTAGTTTCATGCAAAGCAAGTTGTCAATAAAACATTTTTCATTGCAGTATTTGTAAATTAACAATATATAGTAAAAACAGAATATCATCCTAACACTGATGATTATCTTCAAGGATACTAACAATTATGCAAGTTTACTTGTGCATATTTTGGCATTATAGAAATAAATATATTTCTTTTAAAATCTTTTATCAATTAATTAACATTGTTGATTCCCATATAATTAAAGAAAAGTTTTGTTTACCACACAGAATATAGTAACAAATAACAAAAGAAAATTTTGTTGGTATACAGTAGATTGCATAGCAAATGAAAGTTACCTCAAGGAAACTTTCATTTGAAAGTATAAAGGATTTCTGCAATATAATTGGGTTTCAAATGTACAACAACAGACTGCCCAACTAAAAAATTATGCTTGTTCAGGCAGATGCATGATTTTGATATTTACTTTTCAAAATGCAGTATTCTCCAATGATATTGAACTGTTTGAAGATGAAAATCCAAAGTGATATAATGTTTGCTGAAGCTGCAGCAGAATTATCAAGCAGAAAAGTAAACATTGACTTTGTTTTTTACGAAAATCATCAGCTCTTAGCAACAGTTTTATGAAAGGACAAAATTGAAAAAGGAAAAAGAAAGCATATATCCCTGGCTGTTCATTCAGACAGATAAACAGAGATCAAAGAAAAGTGAATGAAGGGTTAGTAATATATAATTTAATAATGAATAAATATAACAATAAATCTGTTTGTTTGTTTTTACATCAACATTTTGCACTTCTGTCATAAAGTGACTCATACTGGGATTTCAAAAACTTTATGAATCTCATGATATCACTAACTACTTTTTTGACATTTCACAAAATAAATCAAATGTATGTCTTGATACAAAGCAACAGACATGGTTCCCAGTTCCTAGTGTTCCCAGGACTACATTGGAGCACAAGGCAAAAAAATTTCCTCAAAGACATTAATTTCATATATATTTTCTGTTAAAACAAACAAATTTCTGTCTTTTAACATTTCATGGACCTGAATATCAGAAGCTAAAACTGTTGAAATAAAATTTGATTAACATTAAAACTAATGTATCATAATATATGCAGAATGTGCACTTTTTTCCCTTCATAAATTTTTGTTTCCATCTATCACTAATTTTGGATAATTTTATAAATATAGTAGTTCCCATAACATCTTAAATAAACATCTAGTATCTGTATTTATTATTTCTAAACAAAATTTTATTTTAAACTTCTTAAATTTGAGCTATATTTACCTCATGGACATCATACAATATTAACTATTACCAAAAATTTTTTTACAGTAAATGTAAGGAAATAATTTCCACGTTATACAATCTTTCTGCATGTTGCATCTCTGATGTTATTCATTTCTTGAGTGATTTGGTGAAACAAGATATCATTAGTGTAGTGCTCCAGAATTTAGTTTCCATGTTTTCTTCCAAGAAGCTCAGATTAAGTCTCTCTTGAAACAATTAGTTTTGAAATGTTAACCACAACCAATGTACCATCTTGGAACATCAATAACTTGCTCAGAGGTATTTGCAGTCTTTTTGAAAGGAGAGGTATAAGTTTAGCAATTTGAGTTCGAAAATTGTCAAAAGTTTAAATTTTAAAATGAAATAAGTTTTAACAATTTTTTTTTTACCTTGGTTAATTTATTTCAACCTTTAGAAATGGATTTTTAGCATTCATAATGAAAATATTATATATTATCATGTTTTATAAGAGTATTTCTTATATTGACAGATAAGTAATAAAGTTTAAAAAATTACAAAACAAAATTATAAAGTATTATTTATACTGTATTGATGGTTTCTCCTTGATCACAATGAAATCTTATTTACAATGAAAATGAAAGACATTTTCAATGTAATGTATCTTAAGCAAAATTATTTTTCTAAAAAGCTGTGTATGAGTTAATTAATCATTTATATTTTTTCTATAATAGAAAACTAACTGCATTGATGTAATTCAACTTGTTTCTTTTAACATTTTTCAAAGATTTATGGTTTATCTCTTTTCTTAAAAGTATCTACCTACCAGTGAAACACTTAATAGATGAAATCTGTTGTTTATTTCCAAAATGATTAATGGCTAATAGTACACAGTAAGCAATGACAATTTTAAAAGTTGGGATGCAAAAAAGTTAAATCAAAATGAGATGGATCAAAACTGTTTAAATAATGCAGATACATAACTGCATTTACATGCACAGTACTGCAATATAAATGTTAATAAAGAGATATACTAGCATTATTAGAAGATGCATGTTTTCACATGACATTTAAAAGAAATTACAACAAATTTTGATTAATGTTAATGATTCTGAGATAAACATGGTTAGTTTCTGTTGAAACAAAATTTGCAGTCATTACTTCATTTATTTTAAAGTGTCAGTCTAAAAAATGCATATATCTGGTATTAAAATATTGGATTACTTCACCAATGTGTATCCAAAAAAATATAAGCATGTACAAAAGATATTAACTATACTCTAAATGTTATAGGGTATTCACGAAGGCCAATTTCGACATAAAAATAATATTCATACTATAATCCAAAGATTCTTAGAGTATATAACTACAGTCAACCCCCACGTAATTGCAGTTCGGCATTCGCGGCCCCGGTTATTCAGAGTTTTCCTTAGAATGTAACTAATAATTGTTCGTGGAAATCCCCGCATATTCGGGGAATTGCAAATATCTTCCGCATTTTTTTATGGCTTTTTTGTGGCAATATATATTTTTCCACGCTTTTTAACACTAATTTATTAATAACAATATTATTTACTAATTTTGTAATATAAATACTAACGTAAATTCAGCAAAATATCAATAGAAAATAAACGCTATTGGCTGGAGGTTTGAAAGTAGCCAATCTGAGAGCATTATTCATTTCTCCTCGCTGCTGATTGGCTGCTGCCCATGAGGTGCTGTCTCAGGCAGATGCAGCCCAGCATCATCCCAGTTTACCGTGTGTAGCTATCTCGAGTGTTTCGCCGAGTGTTTCTCTGAGTGTTGTATTTTTATTAAATTATTATTATATATATATTTTTTAAATTATATTTTACGTTATATTTTGACGTTCATAGGCATTTTTATGGACCACGTCCAATATTCGCGGTTTTTCACTCTTCGCGGATGTTCTAGGAACATAATCCCTGCGAATACCGGGGGACAACTGTATTTGATCTCAGATTACATATTAATAACATTTAGTGTTTCTTCATAAAAGCATCCATTTATTGCATGTTTAAACAATTTAAGCATTGTTCATTCAAATCATAATACATTTCTAAAAGTAGGTATTTTTCAATTAGTTTTCTAATGCTCAGCAACTGAATAAAAAGAAATTAAAAGAATGAGCTATACAGCAGAGTACAGTAGGATCAATGTGATATTCACTTTCACTGAAATTTTAACACTACTTCTGCTCTATTTTATTGTCTTCAAGTCTAAATACAAAAGGATATAAATAAATGTGGTTGTTACAGCCACCAAAGTCATTTCTCATCAGTCTTTTAAAGCAGCTAGTAATTTTATCACTAAATACTGTTTAATGTATGTGAAATCAACATGTCTTTATGGACCTGAAACAATGTTAGAAAGATGGCTTTAGTACCTCTGTTCATACATTAGATAGTGTAACCTAATGTATTTCAGACTTGTTTAGTTTCTCAAATTCATCAGACATTCAGTTTTAAAGAATTTTCTATGCTCCCAACTTCTGATATATTTTTCTCTGTTTTTAATATTTTACCCTAAGGATTCTTGTACCAACACACACAGTAACTAGATCAATCTTACAACACAATGCTGATATACTGAAAGAAAATAAAGATTCTTATTACAAGGTACATAAAGAAAAACTCAAAATGAATTAGCTACCAACAGTTAAGCAACATTCTGATGTGTTTCCAAAATTATAATTTGTTTGACAAACAATAATAAATGTTTTTGAAAAAACAAAACATTGTAAAAGAAAAGTCTTTCACTTCTGATACATTCTCTCAACAATAATCTTGTTGTGAAAACAATTTAGCATTTTTTCCATTCTCATTAAATGCATAAACTTAGTAATTTTTGTTTAATATGAAATCTATGTAAAAATTATTTGTAAATCATCACTGCATCTCTTTGGAAGTTAGATGTTATCTAAGAATTTAAACACAGAGAAACAAAGTCTTACAGCAGAAATAAACGCTTAAATAATGAGTGAAGGAAATGCTAATGGAGCAGGATTTCCAAATATCTATCATCTAGAATAAGGTACAGTACCAACAAAAAGTCCTACTTCTAAGCTAAATTGTTAGACCCCCCCCACACGCAGAGGCTGGAACACTATCAACATTCTGATCACAAAGCAGTAGCAAAACTGCTTAAATGAGATTCAATAGTTGTACTTTTGAATAATATGATGACTACACATGAGGTCTCCTGTCAGATCACTAGCATAAAGGAATTTTAAGAAATGCTGTTATTGTTATTATCATCAACTAAAGCTTTTTTCTTGTTTCTATAAAAATATTAATTCTAAAAAAAAAATCTAGCTGCTTAAGTTAGTTTAAAACACCATAAGGGCATTACATAATAACGTAGAAATTTCACAACCACGGTGTTCCCAAATGAGCTCAGAGAAGTCAGATTGTAGAAATTCTAAATTATATAGAAATAAATCAGTAAGCAAAAGCAATCACTAGAAATTACTTCATATTATCACGTTACTTAGATTAAAGACTTCCATCCACAGCCTTTACTTAAAAACAAATCAGTCTCAGGAATATATATATCTATATATATATACATAATATGCCTTTCAAAAAGCCTAAGTAGTACAAATTCACTGCAGGTAGTCATATATGCAAACAGTCACAACAGAAAAATCAGATTATTGGTAGAAAAAATTCGGGGGTTTAGAAAACATTAACCATCCATCACTATTTTTAAAAAAAAAGAACAGAAAAATTATTATTAGTTATTTTTTAGCTTTTAAGGATTTTCCATTATATTTTTGTTCAGTGTCTTAGTCTGCTTTTGATTCATGGAAGTTTACAAAACAAATCTTCTCCATTTCTTTTCAGTGTGTTTTGATCTCTTATTCCTTATATTTTCCAAAAATGTAAGGAATTTTGAGAATTAAAAAGCCTAAATGTTCCTTTAATATCAGATACAAAACAAAAAAAAAAAAATCAAGAAATTTAGTAGAAAATATAAACTTCTACCAATCATATGTAATTTTTAACCACAGAATAATCTGTCTAAGGCCAGTTCATAATAAAGAGACCTCATGGATTAGTTTTTATGGTTTACTGGTAGGTTTTTTTGTTTTTGTTTTTCCAAAATGAGATACTTCCATAAATCATAATTGATTCCTGCCTTCTTTAATGCATTAAAATCAAATGACTATACTAAATAATAGGTACTTCACCACTAGGCTACCTGCAAAACAGTGTAATTATCTCTCCAATACTACAAATTTACCCAGTCCATTTTGAATATCTCAACAATCAATACTCTTTATTTATTTATTTATTTTTACATACTGCAGGTGATTTCTGGATGCTGTATAGTTTTTCATGAAAATTAAGTATCAGAACATTGCAAGTATTTCAGTAAGATCAAGCTGATGATTACTTACAATGAAAACAGACTAAAAATGGGCCAAATCAACTAGATTTAATCTTCAGTACCCTTCAGGACAAAAAAACACTCACTTTTGCTCTACTTTTTTCTTAACTGCTAAGCAATAAAAGTTATATAAATTACATCAGAAATCGAGAATATCCTGTATTTAATATACTTTTACTTCTTATCTAGTGTCCTTTTATTCTTGAAATCCACTGGACTGCCTGCCACCTTGCAGTAATACTTAGACCACACACACAGTAAACAACGAAAGATAAAAGAAACAAATTGTTGCTTGAAAAAATCCCGATGACACATTTCTTTCTAAAAGTAAACAAAATTAATAGCATCAATCTGTTAAGCATAAATAAAATTTTATTGGTTTAGAAATTGAATAAAAAAACAAATCTGTACAGTTGTCCATTCTAAGCAGTAGCCATTGATACTGAAAGTCAACAAAAACATCTTATTTAATGCTCTTCAAACTACAATTCTTATAATAATTTATCCAAATGAACAATTAACAACAACAATTACTTGCAATCTAACCTTTCTAAAAACTAAATTAATTAACTAGCTAAAGCCTACTACAGTACAACCGCGGTAATGCAAAGTTCAAGAGAAGAAGCCTCTCACTTCGCATTAAGCAGAGGTTCACATAAACCGCGTTGCATAAAAAACGGTTTTTTCTTTAATTGTGGATATTTTGTTTATAACATTCATATATTGCTAATTGAAGTATTATTTTTGTAAATTATTTTATTTTCGCGAAGTATAAAACAAAAAATAAAAATTTATGTGAACTGAGACTCTTGTTGAGGCAAAATTTAAGAAAGAATGTAATAAAAGAATACAAATGGATTTATTTGAAGTAAGGAACAATAATTTCTTATACTGTATAACAAACAAGTTCAAATTATACAAATAAGTCGGTAATAGTCTTCTGCTTAAGGCAAAAGGAGTGTTTCTTGTCCATCCATTTTTCAAGGCCGTTAAAGTGTTCGCTAATGCTGGGTGGATTTTCTTCACCTGCCCGCATGAAAAGCTTCAGAGTCCACAAGGCATCTGCTGCTTGGCGGTAGGTCGGTGGTGGCTCAAGGGACACCTGAGGCTCATCTTCTTCCTCAACATCAATTTCTTGTCTGTTCATTACTGTCTGAGCAATGTCTTCAACCGAGAAGGGAGCTGAGGTAAGGAGGTTGTCATCCATCGTTGCGTATGCCTCCGCTTCTTCTGGTGAGACTTGCAGTTGCCTCTCCTGCCTCAGCAGCTCTGCGACAGGCAAGTCATCTTCATCGTCCTCGGGAGTTTCGCTCTTGAAGCCACAATGTGAGAATGATTTGGCGATTGTATGTGGCTTAACGTTGCTCCAAGCACATGTGATGCCACCAATGGCCCGGAGAACCATCCACTTAGGCTCCTCCTCCTTCTCGTAAGCTGGCAACAAGCATTTGGTCATGAAGTATTTCCTATAGTAGTGCTTAAAGTTGGCTATGATTCCTTGGTCCATGGGCTGGGTGACGGACGTGGTGTTAGGTGACAAGTACACCAACTTAATAGCCTTCAGCGGTGCTTGGATGCTGTGCCCCGAACAATTGTCTAGCACTAACGCCACCTTCTTCTTCTCTTGATGGAATCGACTGTCGAACTTCATTAACCAGCGAGTAAAGATGTCACTGGTCATCCACACGTTGCTGTTGGCCTCCCAGTCCACCTCGAGATTGGCTGCATTTATTTTGTTATGGCTGAAGATGTGGGGCCTGATGCTCTTGTTTATCACCAGAGGCCTCAGCTTGTCTGATCCTATCATGTTGGCTGCCAGCAAGAGGGTGACCCTCATCTTGGACAGCTTGCCTCCATGACCGTCTTCGTCCTTGTATGCGGGGGTTTTGTTCGGCTGCAGCTTATAGAAGTGCCCAGTCTCGTCTGCATTGTAAATGCAGTCAGGACTGTATTCCTTGAGGAGTTGGGGAAGTAGGGTTGACTTCCAAGCATCCACAGCCTCAGGGATTACAGACTTAGCCTCTCCCTTGATACTGCGGTATCTAAGTCCCTTCCTCGCTTTGAAGTGGTCCAGCCATCCATTGCTGCAGCTGAATTCGGAATGTCCCATTTCTTCTGCAAGCTGCATGGCCTTCTCCTGGAGAACAGGTCCAGAGATGGAGATGTTACTGGACCGAGCGGTTCTCAGCCATAGGTCGAGAGCCTCCTCCACGTCTTCATACTTGGCCTTCCTTAATCTCTTACGTTTAGAATCAAATTTCTGTTGTTCGTATGCCACTTTGTACTCCCCGCTTTTGGAGTGCCATGTTGAAAGTGTATTCAACGCCACTCCGAACTGCTTTGCTATCTGGGATTTGCTCTTCTTGCCCTCCTCAATCAGCTGGATAGCAGCGTACTTGATTTCCAAGGAAATTGACTGCTTACGTTTGGTAGCCATTGTTAAAACAAAAACTTCCATAAATCACAATCACACGAATTCCCTTAAACATAGGCCAGTATGTGTGGAGTCTCAGTAAAGAATTGCATTCCACATGACCTGAAACGACCTGAAGCGGCAAGGACACAACCTCTCTGCAATGCTAAATAAGGTCAAATCAATTTTAAATAAGGTCACGAGTTTAAATTTCTAATGTGATAACATTTTAATTATATTTTGTTTATAATAAAAAGTGAATTTGCTTGTATTTTATTGGTAAATAAAATGTTATACTGCAATATTTGGTATTGAATAAAAGTGACCTCGTTTTATACTTCGCAATAGGCCATACCAAAATGCTCGATTAGATGCAAAAGTGGTTCGCATTAAGACATGTGTTCATATAAAGAAAGTTCGTGGTAGCCCGTGTGATTATTGTTAAAAACAAATGGGAAAAAAGCAGAGAAAAAGGCAATCGCTTCGTATTAACCCAAAGTTCTTGTAATCCAGGGTTCGCATTACCGTGGTTCTACTGTATAAAGTATTAGGAATTAAATACAACTTAAACAAAATTTAAGATTATTTTATTCACTTATACAAAAATTAATCATATACTATTGACAGTATTCACTGTAACTTATAAAAAGTGCAACACAAAATTGTGTATAGGTGTTAAAGGAAATTTAGTATGTAAATAATTTTACTAATAAATGGTGAGTATGAATGGATTTAAGAAAAATATTCACATCAAACTGAGTGAAACAAAAGAAATATGGCTACACTATTCATAGATGAACCATTATCAACAATGCAATCAGCATATTGAACCGTATTAGTATTGCCATAAATAAACTAACACTTTACTAAAATCATGAGGAGATATAAAATACTTCCTTATATACACTGTATAGATGCATACATATTTGCTAATATTTAAATCTTTAATTAAACTACAGCAATCACCAGAGGATTATGGAGAAAAAACAGCTTTGATGAAAGAAATTTTAAAATATTAATTTTTATTACATTTTTAAAAAATAATCAGGCTGGTAAAAATATAATCCATAGATAAATCAAATTCAATGAAAATATAAAAACAAAATCCATAATGTTTCATCAGAAAATTATTTAAACCTTTTTTACTTCGGTCTATTGTTTTTTCAATCACTCATTTACATCAAAATTTCATTACAAATACTTATTCAAAGAAAAATAGTATGTCAATAATACTCATTTATGTAAATTAGTAGCTTTCTTATACAAATAAATCATTATTATTTTGAGATGCACAGACGCCAGTTTTAACAAAGCAAGCAATTTTCTGAATACCTGCAAATTGTTATATACTGCAATAAGTTACAACTGCTTACTTTCTCAATTTCTTTTTTTCAATGTTCTTGATTCATAAATAAATAGTATAAATTCAAACTAAAAGCTGACAGTTTAGGCTTACTCAAGCATCTGTCATAAACATGAATAAAAATGTATTAAGTACAATCAGAAAATCTCTCATACCAGATTCTATAATTCATGCCTGTGTAATTTCTTTTTTAAAGGCTTTCCGATGTCAGAAAGCTATTGCTGTTTAAAGGCGATGTCAACAAAGAGATTCCAGCTAAATCTGATGCAAAAGATATTTTGTTGATAAGTTCTAAAAACCTAGTTTCTTCATGCATATCACTAACTATTATTAGTCATAGACCTACAGTAAAACAGCAGAACTCTTTTTGATAAATTCCAAGGAAAAAAAAGATAAAAACTGATTTTGTTTTGGTGGTGCAGAATATTCACCAGCAACAAATGAAGCTTGTACTAGTTACCTACTTTCTATATTTTAGAAAAACAAAAATTAGCCAAGTTGAAAAACCTTTTTATGTGCATTGATATAATTTAAACATTAAAGTTCTTGTTATATTTTATTGTATTTTCACAATAAATAAACATAAATGATACTATGTATCTCATGCTGAAATAATTTTCTTTTAAGTTGGTAAAAAGTTATGAAAATTTAGATTACATACCGTTTTGCTTGGTCATATCCATATTGGCATCATCTGTAAATACCAAGAAGAGATACTTGTAACTACAGTAAAGCATACTTTTGTTGTCATGAAAATAATTTAAAACCATAGAACGCGTTTTAATAGTGTCCATGTCATTGCTATCATCAGCTACTACTATACTGTATGATCTGGCTTTTAATTTTTTTTTTCTTTCAATAATTCACTTTTTAATGTTTTGTTTTTCAGAAAATGGATTCTTGATGCTTTATTTTTAACATCAGGTGATATCTATCCATCAATCCTCCGGCAATCTGCAGACTGAAATTTTTGAAAAAGAAATCTCAAACTACTTAGTATCTATCACTGCTCCTTTTTTTTTCACTTCTGAATAAATAAAATTCACATTTTCTTGTACTTCTAAAAGATTCCGTATCATTTTTCTGCTTCCTAGCCATTGTACTTTTAGAAAGTAAAGCCAGCAAAGCATTTCTTCTTTCAGATATTGATCATTACTTCAACCAAGTCATATCATAGTATTGTTGAAAGTTGTTTTGAAAATGCCAGTTAGCAACAATTTACAAACAAATAAAGTATCGTCATTTTTAAAAATAACTTTAATAATCTTTAAATAAAAATCTAAAATGCAAAGAGACTTGATATGAAGAAATATTCTGTATAAAGTGGAAATGATAGGAGGCATGTGGCATTTGCAGGATTGGCTCTCCTACAAAAATATAGCTGTAGAAATATAAGATAAAAGCATTTAAAGTAGACAAATAAGCCACTAGCTCAATAAAAACAACAAAAAACTGTGAAAAATAAACATAACTCCAACCAGCAACTGTCAGTAGTATTGTCTTCTAACCAGTACAGCTAAATATTATTACTATAAACAATTTGAAATTATTTTTAATACAAAAATATTAATTTATTAAAAAACCTAACAGAATAACAAAATGTCTTTGATGATGATACTGTGTTTGATGAAAATAAATATATCAACATGCATTTGATACCACATTGTTTAAAAAACTTTTGAAATATTTTCATAATTTTTTATTCCCAGCTTATGGTGTAATACAAAAAAATGCACAAACAAATGTAATAATCCCATTCTAAAAAACTTAGTTTGTCTTTTTTAATGTAAAGGTTTAACTTTAAAATAATGCAAATATACATTAAAAAAAACTCAGGTAGACCCAATGACTACAGTATCTCTGAACCTCTCTCTCTCTCTCTATATATATATATATATATATTTAGTAGTTTTTCTGACTGATATCATCTCATAAAACTGTATGCACTACAATGTAATATAAACATTCAATGTTTGTTTTCCTTATTTCTCACACAATTAAAATACTATATTTTTTTCTCTGTATTAGTTCAAAAGTTGTGATGTGTTAAACCTGTTCCAATAAAGTACAGTGCATGTACTCAACATACCACACTGCCATAATTTTAATTGCATGATCAAAATCCCAATACCTATGTATGTTACTTAGAATGAATGCTCTGTAAAAAAAAGATATTACATAAATAAATACGAGGTTTTCAAAATCCAGTAACATATTAGTTTATTTGACACCATTTTAAGTAGGAAAAATTATGGACAAATATTGGCAAATCAAAAAAATAAATAAGTTAAATCATAATTATGAAATTAATAAAATATCAGCACGATATAAGAATATGATTTGCTTCAGATAGTCCTATCATCCAGGAAACCGCAGAAACTGAATATTTAATATAAAGACAACACACACAAAACATGATTATCTTTTTCTGAACTACAAAGAGTATTTATTTCTAAATTAGTATAATGTACAGTAGTATCAAATGTGACCCCAATCATAGACAACAATAAAGAAACTGTGCTCAAAATGTTGTTTTTCTTGAGGCAGAATTTTGATTTTTTTTAAAATTTGCCCTTATTAAGAATTAACAGTTGCCATTAATCATACAACTCACAGCAAAAACAAAGAGTTTTGATTAAGATAAACAACAACTGATTAAAAAAAAGTATGGTAAAGGTGAAATATATCTTTTTATGGTCAGTCATGATCATTCATTTAATATTTATCAATGAATTAAAAATTTGAAAAACAGGTGCTGGTTGTAAAAGAATTTTATAATAATGTTGTGAGGTATCACAAGAGCAGAGCATTCAGGTCCCAGAGTAAAACTTATCCACCAACACTTTTCTTTTTGTAAATATTGGATTGAAAATAACAATTAATGATGAACACTTCTTCTATATTGCCATTTATAGCATTTCAAATCACCCCTGAGTAAACTTGCCTGCATTTATTAAGTATTTTTAGAGAAAAGTTAAACTTATTAAAGAAATTTTATTTGTTAGTTCACAGTTACATCGGTTAACAGATTACAAAAGCTGGAATCTGTTCTCTACATTCCATTATCAGAAAAGTTTTTACCTAATTGTTGTAATCGGTCTCTTCACTGTGTATGCACCAAGGATTATGGACTCCTTAGCTTCCCTAGATTATCTGTTTTCATAGCAAATATGAAAGCCAAAAGAATTTAAAAAAGCAAGATCCCCCCCAGAACAAAGAGAGGTCATAGCAATTAAATATTATTCTAAATAAATTCAAAATCTGGAAGGGAAAAACTGCATAATACTGAAATAATGATTTCTTCACCATGGCAATCATTAAATCTGTCAACTTGCCACAACTCACCAAGACAAGGTTCATGGTTAAAATGCATTACATATTAAAGGGTTCTGTCAAAAAATTCCATCATGAGAATTATACAAAGTTTTTTCCATTGACATCAATGTTCTGAGAAGATTGCTTGCATTGCACATTTCAAACCAAAAAGAATATGACCGTGGAAAAGGTGTCACAATCTCAACCTATTTTCTTTATGGTTAAAGTATCATATCGCAACATGTTCACTAAATATATTCAATATATCTTTCAGTGTGTTTTAACAAACTCTAATAATAACCAAAGAATTGACAGTATATGAAGAATATAAGAAAAACTTAAAAGTTTGGAATGTAGGAAGAGAAAATTATAAATAGCTAAAAGCATAACCTTATAAACCTAAAAGACAAAATGGTTTTTATTTTAAAAACAGAAGTGACATTAAATAAGTTTTAAACTTCATGCTACTCTTGCCTATCTATATACATCATCACAGGCAATATAATTTTTGAGAGAGATGATAATTCAGAAAAAAATGCTGATTATACAGTACACTTTTCTCAGGACTTGAGTAATTAATTCTAATGCTTAACAATCCTAAGAGAAGGTCATTTGCAAAATCAGATAATTTCTGGCAAATTACAAATGCACCAGAAATACCAAATATGTTGTACATTGTACTTCAATATCAAATTCTGCAGAGATCACATAGATGCTAACTAACTCAGACTTAAAGACCATGGTAAGTCTTAAATAGTTTCTTTTGATAACAAAAGAACAAAGCAAAATTATTAGAGCATCAGCATTCAATTTCTTACTAGAAAAATTACTGCAAAGTTTAGATCTTATTATTATTAATATTATTGGTACTACTACTATACTACTACTACTACTACTACTACTACTACTACAGAAGTCCTCTTGTCTTTGGAGTAAAAACTTATATTAGTTCAAACATTTTGAAGAAATAATTAAATTAACAAGGACTACAATTAAAGATATAATTGAGAACCATCACTTACATTTTTCTGCCATTTACTAGTTCCCAATGAGTGTAAGCCTGGCTATTAAAAGCACACTGACATTGTTAGCAGTAGCTATTAGAAATAAAATGATACTACTAATATACAAAGTGTGATTTAAAAAAATGTATTTTTTAAACTGGGAATAAAGTAAATGCAGTGTTCAGTGTTCTCTTCAAGTTGGCATAACTTAAACCAACTATCTTACAAGACCTGATGTGTCCACTGAAAGCAGGACAACTTCCTTGTGGAAATATGACTGAGTCAAACCATTTACTTTCCTTGAAATTTTACAGATATTCAGTATAAAGTTTTTGTTGCTGTTGTTTCTTTTAATTTAGTGGTTACAAAGAGGTAAGAAACTGTTTCATTTTTATGAAAGCTCTCAAAAAAAAAAAAAAAGGAGAGAGATTTATCAGCACAATTTTCAGATTGATTTATACCATCATTAAGAATATTTCCCATTAATTTATTCCATTCCCTAACAATTCTATTGCTAAAAAATGTTTTCTAATATTGAGTGCTGTACCTAAATTTTAACCAACCTCCATCAGATTTTATCTTAGGTTTTGACTTTGGATGTTTAACTTGAATATTTTTAGTTTACTTCTTAAATGTATATTATGTTACAATATTAAACCTAATTAAATAAAGACTATATTCTAACTGGCATGTTATTTACTCGCAAAAAAAGTCCTATTTAGAAAAACATTAAAAGATATTTTTGTCTTTCAGATACAATGAAATATGAAAATGTAATCTCATATACAAAAGTTCATAATACATGAATGACTTGCAATTGATTACTACATTGATAGCAGTAGAACTATATTTTAACTGAAAGTCTGCTTCAGATCATCTGTACATACTTACCATGGACTGCAGCCTAAGTATTTGATTTCAGTTTTATGTGCTATGAAGTCAATGCATAGCTGATCAAATACATCTGCCAAAATGCTTTATACAGATGATAAAACAAGGAAACCGATGAAATGTACTGTAAAAAACATCTTAAAGCTTTAACTGGACAAATATACTCCATTGTACAGTGAACTGCAAAGCAGGCTTAAATTAAATAATTAAAACTAGTAGTTTATATTAGACTTCACATATTATTCTATGAAAGTAATGAATGAATTACTGCATAGTTATTTCATTTCCACTTTAGAGATTAATGCATATGGGTTGCAGATATACTAATTATCTGCTGCAACTTGCTAAAACACTTCAAACCAAAGATTAAAAACATCTGAACTTTACAGCTTCTTCCACAAATAGTTTACAACTATAGACAAGTGGTGAGGTTCCAAAGTGTCATGGTTACTGTTAATAAGTGTTGCCATTCAGGCACCCCATGAGTTGTCCTCTGGCACTTCCGTCTACAGCAGGAAATGGAAAGTTCCTACCAGAGCTACTTTATTTAGTTGGAGGAAATCCACACTGACAAATTGACACACAAGAGCAAGAAGAAATATGCTATGGGGGGGGGGGGTAATCAAACCAAGTCAGTTTCCAACAAGGATTGAACTCAAGACTCTCAGCTATAGCATGCTGGTATGCTAAACACATGGCTGTGAGTTCAAGATAATAAAAATTGTTTAATCAATTTAAAATGTACATTTTAAAAATGTAACCTATAAAGATTTATATTACTATCAACAAAAATCAAAAAATCTTGGTTTTACATTTTAATTTTCATAATTTATAAATGTTTTCATTTTTACTATAATTTTCTATTTAGTGAGTAATTAAACAATGTTTGATGAAAACTATCTAGTTTAAACTGTTTTTATCTTCCTCTAAACACCAACACTGAATGCCCCTTTGCAAAACAAAATTTTAACTTGAGTTCAATTATATATCAGCTGAGCAATCCTGGTGATAACTGTTTTAGCATAAAAATAGTTTTCAATTGGCTTCCATCATAGTGTTCATTTACCAAAAACTTAGTCAAGTTATTTTAAAATGTGCAAATAAGCTAAATACAAACCATCAAAAGTTAAACCCACACACAAAAAGACAGAGAAAACTTAATTACTTTAGCCTGATCCCTCTTTTCTTTGAACGTTAATTTTATTATTAATTGAGCAGTTTTTTCTTCAGATCTTGCCTACTTCATATTAAAGGTGTGCACACTACCACTGTAACATCATATGCAGAAATTTCTACATAAAAAATAAAATTTAAAAATTGACATTTAGAAGATAATGTTTATAAAAAGCAAAGATGATGCTCTCAGTATAAACAAAATCTAACATTCATAGAAATAACTTTCTGAATCCATAACTACAGAAAACGCTTAAAATTATAACAATGATACTATTAATGATTTGTATATTCAGTTCTAGAATAATGCATTTTCATTTTAAATAAAGCACTGAAAAAGCAAATAATAGTGTTTTCATATGATGGGCTCAATAATTTTGAATGCCACTGTATGTGTGCTCACACATACACACACACACACACAAAATCAGACGACTTATAAAAAAATAAATATTAAAAAAAACAAACACAATCAAAACTAAAAACCAATAACTTCAAGAATCCCTTGTTTAGCAAAATCAAAACTGCTAAGGTTTCAAAATAAGAGCAGTTCCCTTGTCATAGCAAGTAAATGCACTTTCTGCTGTTTCTCTCCCCCCCCCAGAAACAAACTTAGAATTATACAGTGAGGTTTAAAGATGGAAAAACTATTTTTTAAAAATTAGTAGTAGAAGTGACAGTGAACTGTATATATGGTACAAATATCACTTACTTTCATTTTTTTTCTGTCACTTTTAACTATCATAATTTTGTTTTTCTACTAATTGAGATAAATGTTGTAGATAGCTATATATTTTCATTTACATGGATTGTTTTTCTTATGCTCCTCTTTGTACACAGCTGGTACAAAGTAAAGGCACATCCTTCATATTTTGACTATAGAACAAATCAGGAATTCAAAACACTGGTTCAAATCCATTCTGAACAGTGATAAAACAGCCCATAAAAAATAGGATCTAAAAAAATTGAAAAGGGGCCATGTATTTAAACTAAAGGCACTTCTGAAATTAGGACTTTATCTAGTTATTTTTCTTTTTTGATAAACAAAAAATCTTTAAAACTTGAAAATTGTCTTCAATGCTGCAAACAAGCCATTTTGAAAAAAATATTGGCAAAAAGGCATATGTTCATTCACATTTCAGAATAGTTAAATAAAGATAAAGGGTTAAATAGGCCATTCCAAAAATAATTTTATTATCTTATTATATTTCTTCCTAAATCTATTATAAATAAGCAGGATTATATGTTTGAAAAAAAAATTTGATTTTGTTTTGTAGGGGGCTAGAAAGAACTGGAGAAGAAATTGCAATTCATTGATGCATAAAAAATAAACAGAAATAGAATTCATCTTAGTACATACATGTCTATGTAAATATTTCAATTTGGAATCAGATCAAGAGCATGTAGCAGGGCAATCTTTTTTTAAACATCCTATCTGACTTTAAACAAAAAAAATGCCTACAGGTTTTATAGGTTAGCTATGTGTTTTTTAAATAAACTTAATGCATCTACACTTTGAAAAGGGAAAAAATTTACATTTTTGATTTATATTACTTCTTCAAAAATATATATATACTGGAAACATTATTATTTGGATAAAATTGGCAGTTCTGAAACTGATATGTAGCCTACAGCTCATTAAATGTTAACATATGGGGAATGGAGAAGGCTTGTTCTATGAATTGGGTTCTTTATTATAAAGCTTAAGGGTTCATTACATTTTTTTTCTTTTAGATTGACAATTTTTCTTTCATGAGAAAAAGATTCCCCTAAAAATATTTACATATAAAAAGATCTACACTTAAGTAAACTTTTTAAAACTGTAATACTCTAGAGACAAATATTTCTTCATTGAAATGAATCATGAAGAAATGGATCCAATAAATAAACTAATCCATTACCTAATGTTTAATCAACACTGCTGTTTGTCAATGTCTGTGTTTTAATTAATGTGATCCTAGTTTTTAAAAAAAACAGCAAATTTAAAGAATTCTTCTATTTCCATAAAAGACAACAATGCATAAACAATATATTTATTTCAATATGCTCATCTACTTAATTAGTACAAGTCAATATTACATTTATTTGAACATTACTTTTCTCTGCAGTCTAACTTTATTGATGAATGCAGATAATGGAAGTGGCTAGTAGTGTTATATAGCTGCTGTTACATCAGGAAACTTTCATGCATTACATTTTTGGTAAATATGTATATATTCATTTTATATAAATGATAAAAAAATTGATTTTTGCTCATTTCTTTAGAAAGAATTATGTAAAAATTGCCTTCTAAAAATCTCTAGGTTAGAAATCTGTATTCTTAAAATCATTTTATTTGCAGAAATAAATAATAATAATCAATCAGACACACACACACTGATAGCCATAATTGCAAACTCAAAGAAATATCCCATATTTCATATATAAATCAATTTATTGGTGCATATAGTTACATGACTATTAGAAAGAAAATGAGCATGTAAAAAAAAAAAAACTTTAATTTTGAACTTTTGTTACACAAGTTCACAGACATTTTCATCAAAATAACCTACTCTGTAATTGATCAAATATTTTATTGGTGAATCCTATATATATATAAAACATCATTCTAAAATGTTTTATAAGAAATTATCATCTTCAAAATTTAAAAAAGAAAAAATTCATTGCATTTACTCTCCCTTTTTTATTAAAAAAATAACCCTTCCCTTAGATGTTTCTTTTTTTCCTTTTTAAATATCAATGCTAAGAAGAAAATCAAGATTAAACAGAAGTAATTCAAAATTTTAGTAGTATTATTTATTAATAATATTACTAATTACAATTTTAAAAGGAGAAAAAAAATCGATTCAGGGTAGGTAAGCCAAATTTTTTTTTAGTTTGTTGAAAACATCAAAAAAATCAGCATGCAAATTTCTAATTTACTTCCTTTTCTTTAAAATAAATCTAAATAAACCCGTGTTTATAGTAACTAACTAAGGCTGAAGACAAAGGCTTTGTTTTATCAGTATTTTTCAACATGAAGATAATATAGATGACTTAGGAACCTGGAGTTTAAAATTTAGTCAGAAATAATCTTGCTATCAAAACACAACTAGGATTAAATACAAGGATAAATATTAACAATCTTGGTTTATCTATCTAATCTGCTTGGTAAACTAACAAAAATAGTAAATAAACAAGATCAATAACACAATAACATTTGTTCATTCTCAGAATTCTTAATTGTGAAAAAGCCACTTGGAAGAAAAATCATTAAAATTCATGTAATGGTGAAAGTATTAATACTTTTTCTTTCTTAACTTTCATATGTTAATTATTATTCTTTTATTTCATTCCAGTTTTAACTTTTACATGACCCCAAGCAAAAAGAGCATGAAATTAAGTGTTAAAATGTTTCACAGATGTTAGTATTAATTTTAAAGTTTAATACGAATACCTAAAGAAAAATAAGTTACCAAGAAAATAGTAAGTTACTACAGCATTATCAAGTACATTCTCATCAAAATAAATGGATTGGAGGTTAAAATAAAAACTAAAACTTTTTTTCCCGCAGCCTGGAGTAAATCAATATCCTTGGTGAATCACCCCTGCAAATGAGCTGGATTAATATCATGGTTTAAAAAATCCCCTTACAGACTGAAAGGAAGATCTAAAGCTTAAAATGTATATATACATACATATACATATATATATATCATGCAAATCTTTTTCTTTTAGTACTTCTTGCAGAGTGGTAAAGAAGAAGAAATCACATTAGTATCTGAAAAGTCATCAGAACTAATTCAGAAAACAAACGTTAAAACCATCATTGTTGGTGAAAAACTTTGCTGAATAACAGAGGTCAGGGAGTCTGACAGATGACTAGTCCATTTAAAAAAAGAAGAAATGCAGCAAACTCAAGTAAATAAATTGGCAATTAATTTAGATTCATGGTAAGTAAAACAGCACAAAGTTTTTGTAAATAATCAATATTTTATGAGATGATTTTACTGCAAGCAATTCCAAAAGGCAAAATGCTCATTATCTTTTTTGACTGGTATACATCGACATGCATTGCAATGTTTTACCGTTCAACAAAGAATGAAAGGAAAATGATCAAAATAGCAAAACAGGTACAATTCTTCTGTGGCATTTCATTTTATCTATATTTCTGTGAAACATGGTTAGTACTTTTATCAATCGCCCCATGATTTAGTGGTGGACATCTCTGCTGGACCCTAAATAGTTTTATGAATCACTTTAGTTACATATGTGATCAGTGAAATTTAATATACTTAGAATGTATAACCAAATAAAATTTATAATCATTATAAAAATGGTTTGCTATGTTTATCAAATTTAACAAGAATTCTGAAATACAAGGCACTCAATGCCAACTGTGATGAATTTTTGCTTGGTCATAAACCAAAAACTTTTTTAATATAGCCACAAAAAAAAAATTTCATTTTTTAAAAGCCTGACCCATTCTCTAAAATAGAGAGAAAAAAAAACACTGATTTGACTTAAAGAGAAAAAAAAGGATATGAATCAGTCTGTTTTAAAAATCTGACAGAGTATTAATTTTAACACACTGACATCACTGATACTCAGTTGAGTTTTTATTGACTTAACACTAAAGAAAAACCTATATAATCAGTTATCAACTTTAAGAATGCTTGTTAATAATGTATCTGTTAATCTTCTTTTTTTCATTAAATATTTTTAATTTAAATAATTCTTGTATTTTATTTTTTTTAAATTATGAAATATAAGTATTATTTGTTTTATTAATTTATAGCTTAATTACAACTCAATATCTAAATATTAGAAAAGGAATACAGCCTAACATTTAACTTTAAAGCCTTAGCATCATTTCAACAGCCATCTTTTTCCTCCCCCTTTAAGCAACAATTATTCAACAAAACTTTACCTTACAATGTAATCACAGCTTAACATACAATTCTGTCTGTTATTATGCATTTGTATAGCTTGTAGAATGAGAATACCAGCTATTAGAGTAAGAAAGTCTGATAAGAGAATGATAAAGACTAAGATGGGGAGTCCATCAAAAGGGTCGGTTCTACCAACCAAGACTCAATTCTAAGTATGATTATTAACCAAAATATACTTCTTCTCAATTTGTAAGGATCACTTTGCATAGATAACATCTTTGAGAAATGATTCTTAAGTACACCGCAAGTAAAGAGTAATTTTAATATAGTTAATATCTACATGTCTAGATCATTAAAACATGATTGATACATTTTTAAAAAAAATTTTTATTATTATAAATTTGAATTAATTAATTTTTCTATGTATAAGATGGAAAGATGCATCAAGTATATCTTTCTTTAACAAATGTGCTACAAAGCATAATAAAAAATGCTGCCTTATGTAGCCAAACTAGCAATGACTGACAGATATAACGTGGTACTAAAAGTGCTTTTCTAATAGTCAAATAATTAAAGGAAAAAATTAGAGGGAAAAGTGTGACAATGTGTGCAGAAACTGTAAATTAGGCTAAACATTTATATGCTTTTTGTTTCTGGTACAATATTGTTTTTATTATCCCATTTCTTCTGAAAGTCAAAATAAACTTGCAGAAAACACTTACAATCATGAAAGTCTATTTAAAGTAGTAAAATGACTGTTTCCAAATCTTTACTGTGGCTAGCTAGCACTTTCCTTTGTGCCATATCATATATGCTTTCTAGTGAGGACATATTTTAAGAGGACCTTCATCAGCTTTATCCAATGACATAACAGCTAATCACATCTTCAAGGAACAATCGTGTAAACAGAAATCTTGCACAACAGGTGAAACTTAAACAAGCACATCCTGCACAAATAAGGTACAATAAAGAAATAAGAATATATTAATGTGTTTGCAGAAAGGTTGTAGAATTATATCTCCTGCTGTTTTACATGGGCAATAAGAGAAAGTAGATATCCAGATGCATAAACTTGTACATTTAATCTTAATGCAGATATTATCAGCTTTTATTAAAATGTCATTGTGGCTATAAACAAATATCTCATTTCTGAAATGCCACCCATGTCAGCTTCCTTTCTTTATAGCTCAACATCTAATACATCATTTTTTTTCTTTCTTTTACCTCTTCTCTCTCTTTGAAGGTCATGACATTTTTACTTATATGATGATAAGTATTTCATTGTCCAGGTGAATCAGGAGTTTGTTTAATTTTTATTCAAGTAAAAACAAATTTTAAAAAACTGAATTTAATGACCATTATAATTTACAAACCTCAGTTCATTTAAAAGCCCTAATGGCAAGGAAATCAAAGATGAGACGGAGGCTGAATTCTGCCTTACCCCGGTCACTCAGAAGCAAGTTCTGATAGATATTGCTCTCCCCCTATATACTAAATGTGCAACATCTCCAAAGAAAAATGTACAAAATCTTTCTATAAAGCTTTGCAAGAAAAAGGAGATAATCATCCCATCCATCTCTCTCTCTCTCTCTAGTTCATGAAAACTGATTACTGCTAAAACTAGGCAACTACATGCATTTAAAACTAAAAAAATGTGAAAGTTATGTAAAATGAGTCCATGTGTATCAGTCAACTTGCATTTATTTCTGATAAAATATTTGGAAGAAATATTCTAGTCATTGGACTTACTAAACCTGTACAAAGTTGTGTACAACTATCAGTAATGGTTATTAAGTTAAAAGAAACTTTAAAAAGACTGCCCTAGATTTTCCTGTGCAACTATATCATCTCTCCACATCCTGAATGAAGCATATTACAAAATGCTCGGAAATTATAAGTTTTACAAAAAACTACTATTGGTAAACAAAAGTTGATGGATCAAACTTTCAGACATACTGTGATAAGAAACATGCTACAGTAGCCAAAATCATTTAGAAAATTTTTTTGCCTATTTCTTCTAAAAACAAAAGAAAAAGCATCAAAATCTCTGTGTTTGGGGGCTTTGTTCACAGGTTCCATAAAGGTCTGCTTAATAGCATGCTGCAGAATAATTAATGAGGTCAAAATGGCATAAATGTGTTACAAGAAGGAGAGTGCTGCCATAGTTTGCACTACTAGTTATTAAAACAAAAAATATAAACCCCTCCAGTTTTTAAGAAACTACTGGTTTGCCATTTCAAGTTTCTGACTAAACAATCTGAAAATAAAATACTCAAAAAAATAATGAAGAAATCTTAAAAAAAAAAAAAAAAAGGTAATCTATGGTATTTGAAAATACAATGATTAACAAAATATATTCTGCAGTTGTTGGAAAATGTAAATGCAAAATTAGAAAATGTATCAATTTTACAAAAATAGATCAGCATAAATCTTTCCAATAACTTATGTGGTGAAAGTCATCACCCTAGGCTGTCATGTGACTTAACCATAGAACATTTTTATAACAGTGCATCAGGTACTTACTGCATGTGTTAGATAGCCATTTCTAAGTTGGGTAGGACAGCAGAGATGCTTATGGTGATCATCAAATAATTTTGACGACAAAAATTCTTAAAGACAGGATTTCTATAATTTTCAACATAAGCCTTTTTTATTTTTAATCGGACAGTGAGCCAACACTATATCAAACAACTAACTTTAGAATCTCTGCTTAAAGTTTTCCTTTAAATAAAAAGTAAGCAAACCCTTAATTTAGTTTCTTTATTATTTTTTATTTCAAAGTTTTTAATGAATACATCTAACCAGACATCAGTAAATACTATTGCAGCTTTATTATGCTGCCAAAAGAGAAGTCACTAAGTTTGCATTTTCATGGTTGACAATGTTGTTTCCTGGAATAAATGTATTATTTCAAATGGCATGATCTATCTACTCAGTTGACTCAAACTTGCGGAAACAGTAGTACAGAAACACTGTTTTAATTCATTCAGCAATAATAAATAATAAAATAATAATAAAAAGTAGTGAAAACATGTGCATGTGAGAAGTCAATCTTAGAGAAAGTCAAAGATGATTCCTGCAGACTGTATAGTAAGGAACCAAAGATGCTAATGCATTTGGTGTCAGATTGCAAGGTATTAACATCAACAGAATATCATCTAGTATGATGTAATATCAAAATATATTTGCTGGAAACTTTTAGAAAACAAATATTTGACCTTGAAATATCCATAGAAATACCAGCCATGCCAGATCACAAGCACAAACATCACAATGGATAGATCCAATACAATAAACCAGATATCATAATAAAAAAAAGAGCAATCACACAAACATCATTGAAATATCAGTTCATGACTTTATTATATTTCTGTAAGAGAATCAAAATGATGAAAGTACTAAGAACTCAAAATTGAAAGAGAGATATTGTGAAACACACAACAGAAGTAGCACCTATCATCTTTGGACAAACATGAATGAAATACAACCTCAAAAAACTGTCTACACAGCTCTAAGTATATGATTTGCAATATATCATAATGTAAGATATATCTGGAAAGCATTTGAACAGTAGAAGTGAAAAACATAGTACCTATGGCCTTCAGTGCCTCTGGTTGTGACAAAAAGATTTAAGTACCTAAAAGCAATGCCTGTCAAAAGTGCTATGATAAATAATAATAATAATAATAATAATAATATAATAATAATAATAATAATAATGTGATGGCTACAGCAACAACAGGTATAGTGATTGAGTCAAACTCTGAGAATTGGTCCATATTTGCATTCAGAATTGTTACTGATTTTGCTTTGGTAAAGGTTTCTACCCACCAACGATAATAATAATTTGGCTGGGCATAGAAAATAGTGACAAAAAATAATAAATAAAATGTTAAATCGACATTTTTACTGAATTAGTTAAAACACAAAAATGGTAGGAAAAAATTTAATTTACCTCTCTTTTAGGCATATATCAAACTTTTTTTCTTTAATAACTACACGTAAATGCATCAATCACAACTCCTCTTTATCAACAGCATCAGATGTTTTTTTTTTTTAAATTTTCAACTATGATTGTAAAATTGGGAAACCGTGCTTTATAAAGAATGTTTAATGTACAAAACATTCTGGTTAAAACATACCTCAGAGCATGTTAGAAAATGATAAGAAATAACTGACCAATATTTTTATTATGGGTAAAACATATTTCAAAATGTTTACTATGCTTTAGTGCCTGTTGTATTTTCTCTTAAAAAAAAGAACCAACAGTTAAATTCTTAGATCTAAACAAGTTATTTACTACTACTGACTGCTTACCTGCAACATACCAAAATGTTTGAAATTTCAAAGAAACTAGTCACTAAGTCTCTTTTTTAACACATGCTGGTCGGTATATCTACAAGTCTTCTAAACGGGAAGACCCACAGTGCACCTGCATGATCTGGCTAAGAGAAAACTGAACAAAAACCAATGTAAATAACTTTTATTAGATACTTTCCGTATTATTATGTTGACATGGTTTACAAACACAGAAAGAGGTTTTATTCTGGTGATTTTTCTTTCAAAAAGCATCAAAAAGCTGAAGTTGTCAGACATCAAAGTTGTTTAATACAATATAAAGTAAAATTACTACTAACGTAATGTAATTTTGTTGTGTAAACCAGAAAGTGTTAACCAATACAAAGGTAAATAAATATCCATATTTTGACTATTCTGTTTTTCTTTTATATCTATAAGGTAATAATTTAACTATGTACTTAGTCTATACATTAGATTATTTAGACATTATGAAACTAGTTTAAATGACAGACAATGAAACTTTAATCATGACTGTTGAAGCAGACAAGGGAAGATTAGTTGATAATATCACTGTGACGATATTATGATAGGCAATAATTTCTTTTTCACTTATTTTCTGTTCCTACAACCAGATTTTCACTGAAGCACAGATATTCAAACAAATTACATGATTTAAAACAAGGAAAATAATTAAAAAACTGGAGCTGACATTGCATCATCCATAAATATCTTAAATGATCTACCATTCATGGAAATATCCATCATAAGTATGAAGTTCTACCCAACATGTCAATCCATGTTGTGAAATCATTTGCCAGCGTTCATTTATTCAAAAGGCAGCTGCTTATCAATTTACAGTAGCAATTATAGCGAAAACATACTGCACAATAGGCAGAACCAAGACAGTAAAAATGAACTTGAGAATGATGCTAATTATTACTTGTAATATGAATTTTCAGTAAGTCTCTTCTGATGTTAAAAAAAAGTACTAAATTTCTAGGAAATAAAAAGCATCAGTAATTGCAACATGAAAACAAAGACAATTTTAAAAAGAATCAGACACAGAATTAGAATATGCATCAAGGACAAAAATGTTTTCAGTAGTAAAAAACACTTTTGATTATATACCTATTTAAATAATATCATAAACAAACAAGTAATTTTCATAAATTATTTTGAATGCTACCAGAGATTTCCAGATTATTTATTCTTACAGACTAAAAACTAAAAGAATAGATCATGAGAAAATCTGTTTCTTAATTCTCATTCTGTTGTGTTTGCAAAAGTGTCCCAGATGTTTCTGAATAGTAGTTTTTACAGAAAATCACAAAAGGCAAAAATTCTGGTTATAAGCAGGTCCTCCTAATGAATCATGCCTGTAGATATATGCAACATGTCAAGCAATGTGCTTTAATGGATAAAATCACATAAAAAAATAATACCAAAACTTGTATTATAGGCTTTGTTTTTATATCCCTCATTAAAGCTAACCTATAAGTTTGTGACCAACTAAGTACATAATCTGTTTCTGATTTTAGCAACACTATCTACCTAGCCTGTTAACATCTAAATAAAACAGGACTTTAAAGTTTGCATGTGCATTTTTGTGTATGCAAGCAACCATATGGCATGATCAGGCATAATACTCAGATATTGCCAAGACTTTCCACAATATAGGAGATACAAAATTTGATGATTTCTTACATTATAAACCTTTACTTTTATATATGTTGATATATCAATGTACTATTTAATGATGACTTTACCAAGTAAATAAGGTGACAGTACCAACTATATGTAATCACTTTTGAAGACACAGATGACAACTCATAAATAGAAACAAAAACCACTTCAATGTGATTGATATAAACTGCAGTGTCAGTTAATCTTGATAAAAATTTCTCATGCCTAACAGATGTCAGCCATCATCTTCTCAAATTGAGTTCGTTCTGTTTGGAAACACACAAAAAAAAAATAACATGAAACTGTTTCTGCCTTTTACCCACCTATCTGTGCATTCACACATACATACAACTTGCCATCATTTCTATTTTACAGGGTTAACCAACATATGATTATGCAATATTTTAAAAATATAAATTATCCATAATCTATGATAATTTTCTGCATGTTGTGCACAAATTTAACAATGGATATAATTCTTTAAAAAAGGCATATAGAAATTCATTAAAATCTTTTAAGAAGAATGAACTTTTAATCTTGAAGCTATTTGCTATTCAACACTAAAAATGCAAAGTTATCGTTGAAACAAGAAAGAGAAAAAAAATCTCTATATAAATTTATGAGATGTAGAAATAGAAAGAAAATTACTGAATTTAAGTGCAAAATATCTAACCAAATAAAAATAAGAAAATGCAAATGGGAGTCAAGGCAAAATTTCAAAAAAAAAGAAATTTCCAGATATCATAGTGATTATTATTATCTTAAGAAAATAAAAATTTTAAATACAGTTCTACATTATGTATAAAAGATGAAACAGGCAACATTATTAATCTAAACATTCACCAATTTATTTATAAAAAAAACATTCTTTTGTTCCTATCTGCTTAAAAATCTTGCTTCCATTCATGTTTACTGGGCATGTAAAATTTGTTCATATACTCAACACAAAATACAAAAACATCAAACAACTAACAATAAAGAAAGGTTTCCATTCCAAATTTATAGATTCTTAGGTATGTAAAGTAATTAACAAGACATTCTGCTTCAAACACATTATAGATACTATTTCTATAAAGAATATATATATACGAGGTCTGTCGAAAAGTATCCGACTTTATTTTTTCCTGTGGGAAGTAATGACGTTAGGGAGGCAAAAGTGTGCATAGTGGAGCCGCATGCCTTCATGCGCATGCGTGGTTTTTGGCAGGCTTGCCGGATACGTCAGTCACTGTCAGGCAGCCAGCATGTGAGATGCTGTACTACTTACTCGTCGCATTTTAATTTTGCCTATGATGATGGAACATGTGGAGCAACGATCTTGCATGAAGTTTTGCCAAAAGCTTGGAGATACCCAATCGGAAACAATTCGCAAAATTCAACAGGCTTTTGGTGACAATATCATGGGTGATACCCAAATAAAAGAATGGTACAACAGGTTCAAAGATGACCGCACATTGGTGGAGAGTGATCAGCATTCTGGGAGGCCATCTTCAAGCCGCAATGCAGTTGTTATCAAGAAAGTGCAGACCTTGATAATGAAGGATCGTCATTTGACAGTGCAGGAAATTGGTGACGAGGTTGGTATCAGTAAAGATTCTGCACATGCAATTTTAAAGGAGGATTTGGGGTTGCGCAGAGTGGCAGCGAAATTTGTGCCCAAGCTGCTTTCTCAGGAACAACAACAACTTTGTCTTGAGGTTGTGCAGGACCTGCTGGATACTGCCAACAAGGATCCTGAGTTCCAGAATACCGTGATAACTGGAGATGAGACATGAGTGAACAGGTACGACCCGGAAACCAAAGCCCAGTCATCTACAGTGGAAGCACCCAATGTCGCCAAGGTCTGGAGCAAAATCAGGGTGATGCTGACTGTTTTCTTCGACTACCGAGGTTGTTGCATTACAAATACGCACCAGAAGGACAAACAGTTACAAAGGAGTACTATCAGGAAGTCCTCCAACATCTTTGTGATGCAGTTCGGCGCAAGAGACCAGATCTGTGGGCCTTGCAAAACTGGCAGCTGCATCATGACAACACCCCAGCTCATTCATCGCAGCTGATCCAAGGTTTGTTGGCAAAGAAAGGCATTTCGCTCATTCGCCAGGCTCCCTACTCTCCAGACATGGCTCCTTCTGACTTCTGGTTGTTCCCAAAATGAAGATGCCACTGAAAGGCTCCCGCTTTGAGAGCCGAGAGGACATCATGCGGAATGTGAAGGCAGAGCTGAGAGCCATTCCGGAAGAAGCATTCCAGACGTGCTTCAAACAGTGGAAGGATCGCTGGGCTAAGTGTGTGGAGGCACAAGGAGCCTACTTCGAAGGGGATTAGCAATTGAACCCCACCAAGTACATAATTTTTTTTTCCCAGCCTAAGGTCGGATACTTTTTCGACAGACCTCGTATATATAACAATACTTATTTAGATAACTACCGTAAAGTGTCATGTACTATACGCTATCGTATATAATATGCACCCCAATTTTGGTCTGTGAAAACCCTCAAAAATGTATATTTTCCATTATAATACGCAGACATATTTAGCTCACATTTCAGGCACCATCAGATTAGGCCAACCTGAAGGCGACTGGGTGATATACAACTGACAAATGGCCATCTTCAATTTAAAATCAACTGAGAAATTAGAATGTCTTTCCTTTAATGGAGCCATCTAGAATAAACTAAATGTGGAGATATTATATGGAACCTACATAATAGTTTCCCAAAAAAATCCACTCACTCAGCTGCAGTAGTGACAGTCACCAAAATGCACAAATCAGGTTTTCATGAATACCTTGTGTATTACATCATGGCATTCAAAGGTCCTTGTGGAAAAATTCTATTTCAACTACTATGCCACCCTTGTTTATTATGCCACCTCGCCTATTGCGCCATGGTGTAGTGACCAAGGTATTACAGTATGATGTATATAAACTCTGCACAAGGATAATCTTCATTCAGTCCCTGTTTCTACATACTGTTACATACACACAACCATGCTGCCAACACGACATATGAGATCAGCTTTGCAGTTAAATACAGCAACAGAGCTGCAGCCCGAAGATTCGGAATGAACAAGGCCAATATGAGGTCCTGGTCACATAAGGAGAAGACTGAAGCCATGCCATGTTCAAAACATGCTGATTGGCACAAGGGTGCAGCCTATCCCAAGCTTGAGGAGGTGGTACTTTCCTTTGTCACCAAAAGGTGCATGCAGGGTGTGAAGATTTCCACCACAGAGATACACATGCATGCATTTTCTGTCTATAAAACTCAATCTATGCTTGACTTTAAGGCATCTCAGAAATGGTGTGTACGCTTCATAGCTTGCAACCAACTGAGCACATGCCAGCAGACCACCATCACCCAGAAGCTACCTGATGATTACGAAGATCAGCTGCTGAGGTATCAACAGTTCATCATCAAACTGAGAAAAAAACATGACTACCCCAAGTCACATAGGGAATGCCGACCAGACACCCATGACATTTGACCATCCTTACAAACAGCACAGTGACCCCAATTGGGTCAAAGACCATGAAGACAACTGACCACAAGATGACCTGCTTCACAATCATGCTGAGGTGTATGGCTGACAGAAGTAAACTCCTGCCATACATCATCTTCAAGAGGAAGATTATGCCAAAGGACCAATTCCGCAGTGATGTCTACATCTGGGTCCATGCCAAGGGGTGGATGGATGAAGCCCTCATGCTAGACTGGATGAACACTGTGTAGTGCAGACAGAGTATGCTGTGTTGCAAGCTCCTGTCACTGGACACATTAGATGCCACCACATGGAGTCCGTGAAGACAGTCCTGAAGACAACTCGCACAAACCTCACCATTATCCCCAGGGTATGATATCCATGCTGCAGGTCATGGGCATAGCTTGCAACCACTCAGTCAAACGTGGGGTCCAGCAGAGGTGGAATACATGGATGGAGGGTGAACACACCTTCACCCCAACTGGTCGCATGCGCTAACCTAACATTCCCACCAATGCCACCTGGATCAGAGATGCCTGAGAAGTAGTTGACCCCAAGACCATCAAGAAGGGCCTTCTCAGGTGCCGCCTGTGTAATGCCATGGACAGAACGAAAGATGACATCCTGTGGTCTGAGCCGAGGGATGATGAAACAGTAGAAGCATCAGAGGTAAACAACAATATCTACTACAGCACAACTGCTACCATAACTGGTGAACAGTTCTTGCAGTGGAGGGAATAAGACAGCAGAGATGAGTTTGATGGGTTTTAAGCTAGATGTACATCATATCAATGCATGTCACTTATCCTATATTATATTTATTAATTTCAATAAAATTGTAAAAAATAAAAATTACTTGCGTTTTTGTTTTTGTGGTTAAATTTTACATGGAGTATCAGTATGAACTACTTGTTCTGTTTCTACCCATGTCATCGCCAATATCAATGATACTCAACCTAGTGACATTCAATACTCATATCCCTCAAAACAAGACACGAACAACCATCTTTTATTGATATTCAGTCAAATTGCCATGTGGGATTTTTTAATGTATACGTATGTATTATCGCTCGCTCATCTGTCACTAGTAATGGCCTTAGCTTTCTGGAAAAAAGTCTATGATGTCTGATATCTTGTATAATACGCACCCAATTTTTAAAGGGTAAATTTTCTTTTAAAAACTGTGTATAATACATGGCACTTTATGGTATAGCCTTACTTTAAAAAGAAAATTAAAGCCACCTTGAAATTATCTCCATACATCTGATTAAAGTGCTTCAATATTAGTGATAGTCTGGGTCTTTTGTCTGCATTTATAGACCATATTCATATCTCCAAGAAATCACAAGTAATTTATTCCACTAAATGTTGGGACTGTAGTTTCACATATAATGAGAAAACTACCCACATATCTATAAGCAATTTCATACCCATCTGTCCAGACAAGAGAATTCAGCCTTAATCAAGCACAGGCATGTATAGAACAAATGTTTCACTTTGGAACATGAAAAATTCAATAATTTTTGCAACAATTTTAAAAATAATGAAACTGAAGATGTTGTCTATCATTCAATGTCAACTAAGCATTCTAAAAATTTATAACTTTCTTTTATCAACACTGTCTAGTAATAAAGTACCTCAAGTTTCTTTTTGTTTTTACCCTTTGTCTAACTTGGAAGTTAATCATATAAAGATTACTTCAACATCAAATAGTTTCTATTTTATAGATGAGCATGATTTATCTTGTTCTTTTTTCACACACACCAATGTTTATAAGGGAGACAAACCTGATGAGGGAAGCATGCATATACGCTACAGTTATCTGCCAGAGGGCATATGCTGCATTGCAAAGGCCTGATAGTTCTGACTTCAGCAGCGAAACCCATACTAAAACTCTTAAATTTTAGATGTGGGAAACTGAAGTGCCCAAAGAAAACCCACATGCCCAGCTGGTGAAGAGGAGGAAGAAAAAATCATGCCAAGGGGATACACTAAACCAAGCTGACTGCAACTGAAGATCAAACTCAGACCCTTAACCTTGGCAATCCACTAGCATAACATTAGGCCGTTGGGCATCTGCATGGTGTATATATCGTCAGATAAATATATTTTTAAAAATTTTTTTTAATTAAACAATTTTCTTAATGGCAACAGTGACAGCTCCAAATCAACGTGTACCCAATTACCTAATTTATGATTTAGACATCCAGAGTTGAACTGAACCTGCTCTAATTAATAGGGTCAGCTTCAACACAGCCTTTTCAGGAGTAATATTTGGAGTTCCATTTAAAATATTCTGAAATTTCTTTTCAAAAGGGTAATCTAATATTAAATTTTAAATAATAAAGAATATCACAGAAAACAAATTACTCCAAATTAATATTTTCACTATTAAATGTTTCTGCATTAGTGGAAATCTAAAATCCATTCATCCCTCAAAACTATCAAGGACAAATATTTATCATGTTATAGCCAAAAAATATTTGAGACTTTAAAATATAAATAACCAAACATAATTTTAACAATGATTACAATAATATTACCAATGATTAATAAAATTATTAACCACTATTACATCAAAGTTAATTTTAGTTATACATTTTTTTGTCTGTGGTTTATCTCATTACATCTGACTATAACTGCTACTGTTAAGCTGTCACAAGATATAGTGTATGAATTGAGAGAGAGCAGTCAAAATTACCTTAAAGTTTAAAAGAAACAAAACAAACAAAAAATCCAACAAAATGTTATATATAATTTTCTAAGATAGATGTAATTTTGAAACATATCCTACCATAGGAGAGCAAATTCTAACAAACTAAAGATTTAATAATAAAAAAAGCAAACAAGCAAAAAATTATCAATTAGTAAATGGGTAAAATAACAAGTATGCCAAATGAAATATTGCAAAAATTGATATTCTTTTCAAGATTATCATTGCCTAATATATTAATTCCATTAACGTAATACAACATATTTTTACTTGGATTTTCCTAGATATATACAAATAAAACATTAAAATTAAAAACATTACACATGCTATTGTTTATTGCTAATGTTAATTACATAAGACATCAGAAAAACACTAGTTAAAAAAGTTTATACTGTCTCATGTTTATATTTTGTTAAACTGTCTTTAGTTCTGTAATATCTATAATCAGACCAAAAAAAGGTCAACTATTAATATTGCCAGTGTCATTAAAAAAATTATTTTATTTGATAATGTTCTTCCACAACTTGTCTTCACTTATCCAACTGATGATAAGGCAGGGACAGATATTATATTATTAAAATATTTAAAATGAAACCACCAACTCAAGTCTACTTCATTAAAAAAATCCAATGTAATAATACCAAAGACAGTTTAGCTTAATACCAAAAACTACCAAATACTCTATTTTTTAAAAAGTGATCATTTGAGCAATGTAGCTAAAAAAGTAAAAGGAAAACTGACATTGTTTGGTGGTCTTAGAACACCCACTGTCACAAATTACCAAATATTATTTTAAAACTAAATAGGTTATAGAGAAATTACAAATAATAATAATAATAATAATAATAATAATAATAATATAATAATAGTACAAACAATATGGAAATTTGCTGCCATTTGGTAAGCAGTAATTCAGTAATTTGCTTTTTGCTATTTTGAACCATCTCACAACTGCACCCACAGCAAAGATGATCAGTCTTTAAAAATTGCAGGGCTCTGGAATTAACATCAGGGTTGAACCTTGTTCATTAATTGGATGGAATTAAACACATATTCACTATGAATCTGCTAGGGCTAAAAAAATGTTTGAGTAATTTTTTCAAGGAAGAACAAATGCAATGTCAGTGCCAAAAATTTAATATTTTTGCATTTACAAGAATGTATAAATTACTATATAATTATGTACATTGCAATAAAAAACAGACATGAGTTTGATTGCTTAGACACAATTGTGTATCAATTACATTGATCTCTGTGCTATTAGGCAAAGATGGATATAAATTATGTAATTACATATGCCACTGCCAAAAAGAAGTTCAAGGCACACACAAAGGATCCTCAGACAACTAGAATGTTACCTTTTTTAGTTATAAGTGTAGAAAAAAAGAGGGATTTTTATAGTGACATTTTTACATCTGTCTTCAGGAATACCTTTTTTTTTCTTTTCTTGATTTATCTTGAATTTGCTTTGAAAATATTGTTAATCATGACAAAATTCAAAATTCAAACATGGGATGTTCAAATTATTCTGTGCAATAAGTAAATGTATTTTAATACCATCCCTTCACAGATAACACTGATGAGGATCTGTAATAAAAATCTACTTTGAATGACCAGTTTAAAATGATGATAGCTTTATAAATTATTAAATACACTACATTTTTACCAATTCCAATTGTACCCTAATCATAAACTAACAAAAAGAACCTGCCCAAACCTGGTCTATATAGGTAAGTAATCCTTGTCAATGTTCAAACAAATGAGTAACTATGGCTGAAGTCATCAGAGTTGGCAATGGACTGATTGTGACTATAATGGCTTTGTAAACCACAGAAATTGACAACTAAGTTTTAGATGATTCTACCTGTTAACTGTACCTGATCATGGTTTAGCATAGTTTGAAATCATCATTAAAACAATGATTTTTTTTTTTTTTAATGTGTACTATGTCAAAGATAAAATGGCATCAATGTTATCTTCATAAATGTTAATGCCAATCTATAGACATTTAAAAAGATCAGATGCAGGCACCTTGCTGATGATATCTTTGACTAAGTTATTTTCATTTCTCCTACAAGCATATTTCATGAACCATATTAAATGCCTTATGCAAGTCAAGATACAGAAAAAACTTCTAATTACTGATGACATCTCAAGAAAATCTAATAAATTTGTCAACCAAAATTTTCTGGACTAGAAGCATTATTATTTTTAATCAAGTTATTTTAATTTAAATTAACAAAAATTCTTATAATACAAAACATACTGCTTGTAACCGGTTTCAAACCAAATGGCCTATGATTACATAGGTCAATTCAAGGACCTCTTTAAATATAGGACGAACACTTGTTATCTTGCTGATGGTATCGCCCTGGAACTTACTATAAAGATTCCAATTAAAGGGTAGCTCATCTCAACAGATATTAATTTAATAATCTAGAAGAAATAGCATCAGAATGCACTGCTCTAATAGTTAAAGATAACTAAGTCTTTCATAATATAGATATTTTCAACTATGGAAATAACCTCACTGCTGCTACAAGTAAATCACTAACAAAACATTCATTAAACACATGAGTCATAAAATAATCATAATTGCCTAAATGGAAAATACAATTTGTACTGTTTAATTTAATACAATAATTAAATATAGAGTATAAAGATAATAAGCTGAGTCATTCATCGTAGTAACACGTGTTACCTTATCATAGACTTTCTTGTGAGTTCTTTAATGCTATTATTATTATTATTATTATTGTTTTGTTAGGGTTTTTTTTTTCTAGTCAAGCCAGAGCCATGGATTCTTTCTTCAACATTAGCTCAGTACCAGCAAAGGTTTTCACTAGCTCTTGCTTTCAGTCAGTCCCTTTGTTAGAGTGACTCTGGTTACCAGGCTCTAGATTACACCATAGACTTATCCTCAACAGGAAAATCAGGGATACTAAAAACAAAAACATGGCATATCAGCATCCTTAATGCAGAAATCCATCATTAGTGTCTCAATGATTCACAGTAGAAAGGGAACATTCATAGCATTCATGTGTATATACACATACATAGAAGCCTTTTTCTAATAAATGTATTTGTACACTACATATCAACTAAAATGTAATAGTTTATACATTCAAACAAACAGATTGAAACAGAAAATAAAATCAAAAGGCATCAATGTTATGAGAACCAAGAGATGTGGAGTGTTGCTAACTTTAGCCAAAATGTAAAAATAGATCACTGCTACCTATAACAACAATTAAGAAAAAGAAAGTAATAGTTTTTATATACAGGTTAGTATTGTTTATAAACAACCAAAGAAAAAATTATACAATCATTTAAAAAAAAAAAGAAGTTATTATTACAGTACACAAATGATGGCCAGCAGAAGTGACTATTTTAATGCTTTGGGGAAAAAAATATCTGAGCCATAAAAATGAAAATATTCCTATCTCTACAAAAACATCAGAGATTGCTTTAATAAAGGGCAAATACTTTGTCTGTTAAAAATACACCCTCAGATAACTAATCCTTTGGTAACCATTTTTATCATGCACTATCTTGGAAAAAAAAACAATTATCAAACATTAGATCTAGCCATAAACACAAGCAGTTATACCACAAAGTAATCATTAATCATATGGTTTATTTTTGGTAGGATTCTAAAGAACTTTGCTGCATGTACTGACAAGTTTAATTATAATGGAAAATCAAAGTAATCAAAATCAACATTATACTTAGCAACCTTTTTTTTTCTTTGGTTTTATTTTAAACAATTCAGAAAAACTGAGAAAGCAAGAATTGAGAGCTCTTACAGTTTGTAAACAACTACAGAAGTTTATCATGCAAGTAGAATGGATTTGTGAACAGCTAGTGCCAAGCTAATACAACTGCTTTTCTAAAATTCTGGCTAGAATTCTATTTAAATCATTATAATCATGCATAATAAGAGTTTGAAACTGACCTATTCCATGAAAATCATCCCTTTGAAATTCTACTATATATATATATAATATATATAAAACAATGGCATTGATCAATACTTTATCTAATTATTTAAATTTAAATATATAATTATTTTCAATTCTTAATAAAAACAGTTATATCAAAATTCACATGTGATTTTCTTTAAGATATCTTCAGATACATTTTAAGTAATGTAATTATCAGTGGATTACTTATTATCCAAAGCCCATTAAACTAATATGCATATCATTTTTCTATTCCTTTTTTGCAATCAGTTATCATAAAATGTGATTAATACACAGATTAACATCAGAATCATTCCTTGCAGGATAATTAGTGACCAGCATCAAATACAATATATAATATCCAAAAAAAGATACACACACAAAATTTATTTCATAGATATTTTTAAATATGAAAAGAAAATTTGTTTAAAATATTTTTTACAAAGATATGTATGCTATTTTTTGTTTGCCAAGTAAAACTTTAAAACATACATAACACTGGAAAAATCTTCTGAACAAAAGTGGTTAGAAACAAATTTTCAGACAACATGATTTTTCTATTCTACAATTTGAGCAAATATAAACCAAAATACAGCAAAATCTTCATTATCCATCATCCATGGAACCTGAGAGGTGCTGGTTGAAGAATATGCTGCTTAATCAAGAGTTTCAGTCTTTATTCTGCTTAAATCCGGAAGCACTTACTCTGCCAGCACCCACTAAGGCTGGTTTAAGTAGGCAAACAATGCCAAAGTGGACCAGTTTTGTCAGCATTATATATTTGATCTGGCAACAAATCATGATCTACAACTAACTTAAAGAACTCACAATACTTTCAGTAGCTTCATGATTGGCAGACTTTGGTTCATCTGATACATTAAGGAGTCTTTTTCCATGACAAGGCTTAAAACAGAGGCACTACCCATCAGAAAAGGCATACAATTCAGTGAGTTCCATTTGCTTGTGAAAGTCTTTTGCCCTTTCAATGAGCATAGGCCCAGAGATTGGGGGTACCCTCAGAAAGTTTCAGTGAAAACCATTTGTATGAAGAGTATCAAGCTGTTCAAGTTTAGGTTTACAATGAGTACAGCACAGTTCCATGGATTTCTGTTTCCAAACTTGCATAAAACCCCATTAACTTATCTTTTTGCTCTTTGTGTCGTAGACAGTAGAGGAACCAACACCGAATTCTCACATTAGATCATTCCTATTTTCACCTTTTGCAAGTCTCTTGCAAATGTCTATCTTCTGATTTATTGTTAGAGCTGCCTTTTTCCTCTTTTACTTGTTACCATATTGAATGAGTGCATTAATAATCCACGATAAATACAGAGCAACTTTTACTATAGACAAACACAATGGTGGTCACAAAGACCAACAGCACCACCAATTATACCCAGTAAATATTTGACCCACAGAGCTTTGACCTGTGCCGGATAGCATCAATCTGGATGATGGTTATCAAAAGTGATCTGTATTGTGATATTTTTCAAATGCCGGTTAATAAAATACAAGATAAACAAGCTTTTACTGCACACATTTACCCTGGATAATACATTATTAACAAATATAAAGAAAACTAAAGAAATATTTTAAGTTTTCAAACTCTATCTATAAATGGTAGACTCTTAACTAAATATATAAAAATGCAACAAAATTGCAATATTAGAATGTAAATAAAAGAAATAGTTAAATACTGGTCCTTCTACTATATTTGAGTTTTTTTTATTTTCTTTAAATAATCTTTCTTTCCTTCTGGCCATTAATTGTTTTTTTTTCTTCATATTATTGTGAAAATATTCTGCTAGTATTTCCATCTAAAAATGACCATTATCTAATCTAAAATTATTGTATATATATCTTTTTTAAATTTCAATTTTAAAAAAACTCTTATTTTTGAGAGCATAAAAAATTCAAAGTTGTGATGAATTTGCAACTTTGGTGCCCATTAGTCAAATTATTTAAACATTTATATAGCTAAATAATAAAGATCAGCTTTTATTTATATTATAAGTCAAACTATGCAGTCATGCCTTTAGTTTAAATAGCTTTTGTTATTAGTTAATATGATTTCCTTCTACAAAGTACATCTAAAGTTTGGTAAAAATTCCTTACTATATGTTCTTAATGCAGGTGTTTAAAAAAATTTTAAATAAAAAAGTTTAGCTTGGTGAAAAATTTCTGCAACAAAACTGAAAAATCAGGATATTCATAATGTTAGTCAAGATGAGTAAATCCAGCTTGTAATTTTATCTAATGTGTCCATAGATCAAGAAAACTAAATATATAGATACTATTCGTTCTTTAAAAAATGTATGGCCTATAATATAAAGATTGAGTGTATTTAATGATAACTATTGTTTAGTATATAGTTATCAATAAATCAACAAAATCCAATATGGAAATTTTCACTGAATTAATGCAGTATTAATTATTAAAACTAGAAACACATTTTTTTTCTTAGAGTTAAAAATTTTTAAAAATGCTTAAAACCAGAAATTTCCTTTGCATGTATGAAATATGATAAATATAAAATTTAGTTTCTTAGATACTGATAGCCTTATTGAGAACCAATGAAACATTATACGAAGGGCTTTACGAAGCCCCTCAAAAGAATATATGCATATATTATGCTTAGAATTGCCAACTTATAGTAGTTCATTTGATCTTATATTTCTTACTTTTAAAATTAGAATGGAAACTAGAGAGTGGACCTAATGAATTTTATTCTTATTAAAGTTGAAATAGTTTTCTAGTCTTAAAGTTTGTTATATTTTATCTTGAATACAGAGTTTTTTTTTTTTAATTTGACAGAATTCTTTCTCAGAATGCCTGTTGTTTTATGACGAAAACTCTTCTACTGATCAGCAGGTATCTCCAGAAGTAAATAGCATATCTATAAAACTATAGTTTATTCTGAACAATGATTATTTATTCAGTCAGTTTTCCTGAAGTTTTTTTTTTTTTTTGTTACTTTATTACTACCTACCACGTTTCACCATATTGAAATCCACTGGGGTTACTGGTATCTTATTTCTAGTTTTACTTATAATACTGCGCACACATCCACTTCATATACAATAGAAAAAATACAGTAAATGCTACTGAAACAAAACATCCTTAAATAAGTTGTGCTGAATGTTATCTTGCTCTCAGTCAGTCTGGCTCAAGTAGTGAGCTCTTTTAGCTAAAATTTAAACATTCTGTTTGTACTCATACTTTTAAAAAATTACTTTTGAGTCTATTTAAGTATAGAGCACCTAGTAAATCACTAACTTGATTAAAGCATAATCTTACTTAGTATATAGTGATTCAATGCTTTAAATGTGATACTAGAAACTGTATCTGTAGCCTTAATTTTATTGTTTTATATCGTATTATGTACTTAATTTTTTCAATATGATACAGTATATAGTGTTAATTTCAATATAAAATATCTAGTTAGTTTCAGGAGAAACAGCAACCTATAACTTTCCAAATTATCATTACTGATCACGTGTATGTAATAAATAGTGAAAAAAGAACATACTAAATTTATAGTTTTAAAGATAATTTCAGAAATAGAAAATCTTTGTTTCAAACAAAATTTTCAAATCATTGCAGGAAAGTAGAGAAAGCTAAATATCATACCATCTCACTTTAAAAATGTTTACAGCTCGGCAACACCAACAGTATCTTTTATCACCAAATCTTCAATTTGATCAACAGTTTAAACTCTGCTACTGACTTAATTACTAATTACTGTAATCACATACATTTTTTTTTAAAATTTCTTATTTATATAGCAGAGACTTACAACTACTACTGTTATACATTTTTGCACATCCAAGACTGTAGGTTGAAAATGATCAGGTATCAGCACAACAATGACATAAAACTATCTTAATGTAAAATTTGTTCAAAAATCAGTATATTATTTGAAAATTTTGTTAATTAGTTTAGTCATTGTCATCAATGGTTTGCTACTAATAACTGTTGGCACATTTTGTTAATTTATAATTGCTAAGTTGCAAGTTAAGTTGGATTATTAGATAAACAAGTTCTCATGGTTCATCATTCAATTGTCAAAAAACAAGATGAAGAAACTAAAAAAGAACTTTATGTCGAAACTGGCAGGGAAGAGAAGCTACACTTAAAAATACCACATAAATATTTAAATCTAACATTCAAACAATACATGTAAAGAAATGTCTCTTTCCAATAATATACCCCCCTCCAATATTTTTCTCTATAACATACTCAAATATTTCTCCCTAAGGGCCATATCTAACTTTATTACCACCTGTTTCCACTGAAGTTATGACAATTCATCAGGCAATACTTTAAAAACACTATATTCAAAATATTTATGTCACATTTCATCCAAAAGTATCTCTTTAATCAAAATATTTTACCAAGACATACAAAAAACATAAAACATGCCAACTTTTTGATTGGAGCATACTGTCAAATTCATTGATTCTCCACATCTACCTAAAAACTCTACTTTAAAAATCACTGTTCTCATGTTTCTTGATTTCTATTAACTACCGCTGTCCTCTTATACAGTACAATGATTAAAAATCATCCATGTTTTTTTGCTTCCTTTTTTTGATATTAGAACTCCAGTTTTTCCAAAATACTCTGAAGTCATGTTTTTCCTAGCAACTCAAAAAAATTAGCATAATAGTAAAATTCAGCTATCTGAAGATACACTAACAATAACAGTAGCTAGCTGAGGGTATTTAAAAAATGCAGTCACATCTAATAGGCATAGTTGTTGTTGTCTTTAACTACAAGATGCCACTTTTAAGCAGAAATGAGACCTAAGAGTACTCAAGAGAATTCAAAATAGTCCGCATCTACAGGAGGCTGTTGTGCAGTACAACAAGATTATGATGATGAAAGGTGTGAACTTTCCCATTTTTTTGAAAACATGCATAGGAATGATACTCTACAAAAATCTATTTCTTCAAAATCCAAGCGGCAATTTTTTTAAAAATTAGTCATAGTAAAAAAAATGAATGAATTAATTAAATATTGATTCTTTCACACTGCTGGTAAATATGCTGAAATTTGTTTCTTTCTTTAAAAATCTAAGACTTGATACAAAAAGGATTAACCAATTTAAATTATGAATAATGTGTTAATCAAGATGAATCCACAATCTCAATAATCCGGCAAAGCATACAAAAAATGGAAAACTCAAGAAAGAAATAGATAGTAAAAGTGAATTATCTGCCCCTCAAACTATACAATGAAGTTCACAATGAGTAATCAACTTTTTCAAATAACATGTAAGCTTATATTAGTAAAAAAAATATATGATGTAAATGTAAATTTGAGAAATGTAGAGTCAAGAATTTAACAATAAAGTATGGCAATGGAGTCTACATAAAAATATTTACTATAAATCAATATATCAGCCTAGCAGAGCAACTGAGAGTTGTGTGACAATGACAAGACTTCAAGAGAGTTTTGAAATCAGACTAGAAGCATCTACCTGCCTGTTCCTTTGACAAAATATGTAGCTAGGGTTTCACCTCAGGCAAACAGAATACTTGGTAAGTTTTATCTTTGCATTTCACATAAGTCAAATTATTTAAATATTAAGTGCATGTCTTCTTTAATTCATCACATTTACATCTTTATATTGGTACATTACAAAATTTTACATTAAATATATGCTATCCACTGAATTAATACAATAGTTCTTAAAATTTTCCAAAATTATTTTTAACCTTATTTGATAATTAACATGTATAAAAATACAATGAATAAGAGTTTAAACAACAAAATCCTTTACAGAGATGCAAAATATAATTGAATGATCCAGAAAATAATTAGATTGGTGTTTTACTAATGCAAATTTTTAGATAGTATGTCAAATAATATTGACAATTTTGATATATATCATAGATGCTTAATACATTTTACAAATATCCAAGCAGAAAAGAACTGTATATTAATTTTTTACATAGAAATACTTTTCAAATTTTAATTTATTCATCACTAGATTTTTTTTCTTTTCAGGCATGGTATTTATTTATTTAAAAATGTAGCTTATGACTAAGTGTCAATTATCTAGGACCCATAAAAGAACACTGCATAGTCATAACAAGAAAAATACAATTATAAGACAAAGAACTGATATTTAATATGAGAATAATGATACAGACATACCAAAATGAAGATATAAAATAAAATGCATTACACTTGTAACAAAAAAGCAACAAAATTCAAAATTGCATAAATAAAATTGTAAAATTAGTATTTAAATCATTAAAAAGTTTCACCTGTTTTGAGTATATACCAATTTATAACAGACTGGCTAGCTATCAATCAAATCATTTCAAATAAATTTTAGCTTAAATAACAACAAATTTACAAATTGCAGTCAAAGCAACCTATAATAATATTTACCAATTAAATAAAAATATATGTAAGTAAAATAGCAAAATTACCAAAAACAGATAGTAAACAAAAAACAAATAATAAAGACCCATTAGCATTCTTGCTACTTATTTATTTAAGACAATTTTTTTTAAAATTCTTACATTTGTTTAGCATGTAAAGAAATTAACTTCTAACGATAAATAAATACTTTAACTAATAATAACAACAACAAACAGCTGAGTAGTGAGTTTTCAGTAGATAAATTTATTTCTTTTATCTACTTTTTAAAAAATGAAGTCCATTTCTGGGCTTCGTGTCTGAGGACTAAAATATTTGAGTTATAAACAATAAAGCAAATCATTAGTGACAAAGTTTACTTCAGTCTGGGAATCAGACCAGCAGTGACTGAGACAAACGGATCAGCCAGAACGAAAAGATCTGAACAATGGGCGGCAGGTATAACAGCAGCAGTAAGGAACTACTCTACCTCAGTCGACAATCTCTTTTAATTTACCCTTAAAATCTTTATTGGAAGACGAGCAAACACCTCCTCCCACCCCCCCCCAACTTATCGTACATCTGATGGCCGTAACATTAATGTTACTACTATTAATTAGCCTAACATCCCTTTTTTTTCTTTTCCCTTTTTAAAACAGGCAAATAACATCAGATTACCAATATGAAAGCTTTTGTGTTTGTCTGTCCATTATTCTCCACACACCAAACTCTATTTATTTATTTGTTTGTCACCATCATCTCCACGATTATAAAGTTTGCCAGTTGTGGTAGCAGACAGGGCTCACTCACTCATTTTTGTCTCTCTCCCCCCCCCCCACCTGGTTTGGTTATTGAAATAAGAAAATAACAAAAAAATATTTTTCTCTGAGAGAGAGAGACAGACACAGACACACACCATTGCTTCGGTACAGAGGGACTTAGTAATATAATATAATAATAATGATAATAAATTAGCCGAGACAAACTGAAATTCATGTTGAACAGTTAGTTAGTTCACCACCATGAGAGAGACAGACTGTGTGTGTGTGTGTGTGGTGGTTTTTGATATCACTGTACATGAAGAAACGGGCAGGTGAGATAAAGAATTTGTTGATAAAATAAACTGAATACTTTCCATGACGGAATAGATAAATAAGAGAAGAGGAGAAGCCTGGAACAACAGTCCTAACCGGTGGGGGGATCTCGGGGAGGTGTGTGTGTGTGTTTGGGAGGGGGGGGGGGAACCGAGAGAAAACCTTAGCCGAAGAATTCAAACTCATTCAATAAACTGATGGATCGCGTCAATTCGGCTTGGAAAAAACAACAACAACAACTGAGTAATCAATCAATCAATTCACCACCACCACCACCCCCCCTCCTCCTCAATTATTACCGTCGGGCCGACATGTACTGGTGGAAACGGTAAGACAAAGCCTGTCGCGAGCACACACACACACCCCATAGTTGCGTGCAGTTTATACAGAAGAAACCAACAGCGCCCGTTGCTTCTCCCTCAAAGAGACTAAAAACTGAATAAAAACTGTCTCGCTCATCGCCTCCATTCGAAAACTGTAACGTTCGGAGTCGGAAAAAAATTAAGCTAATGTCAGTTGTGAGCTACCTTTTCGGACGTGCTGGCTGTCGTCTGCCACTTCCACGCCGCCATGTTAGTGCAGGGAATGCTGGGTACCGAAAAGAGAACAAGATGGCGAGAGCTCCGGAGTGGCCGTACAAGAAGGTAATTTTTACGTTCTATAAAAAGCCGATTTTTTGGCGATTTTAGGTTAAATTTGGACGGCGGAGTCGGGGAGGCGGCGATTCTTTTCGCCGCGCGCGTTTCGTTCGTCGGGTTCGCGTCCGTTTCCCATTGAGTCGGCCGGGGTTTCGGGGGAATTATTTGTGGTCGGCGATAAGAACGCCAGCTCCCAGTTTTAAAAATTTTAATTTTGGTCTCAATGAGAATGTCAAGTATGATAATATAAGCTAAAACGTCATCATATTAGCCCGGGCAGCCATTTTTGCTGGTGTAGACATAAGCGGGGATGCGAGAGAGGCGGACGGTGGCGGCAGGAGGGAGATTTTTCCCAGAAAGAACAAGTTCAAAACTCTGGATAATAAAGAGAAGAGCCTCGAGGAAATATTGACCTGTTTGGAAAGGTTACAAATTTTCTTCTTTTTTTTTTCCCCCCTCCTCCTCCTCCTCCCTCTCCCTCTCCCTCCCTCTCTATCTCCTCCCTGCTGCTCCTCACTCAAACAATGCCGATTCGGAAGGGGGTTGTTGTTGTTGTGTTGTTTTTGTTGTTGTTGTTTTGTTGTTTTATGTGTGTGTGTGTGGTTTATTATTTGTAATTATCTGCCTCACCCGTCCGTGAAACCCTCGGGAGGAGAGAGGTTGGCCCGGGGGGGGGGAGTAAACTTACAACGAACGACCCCCCCCCCCCCGCCCCTGTCTCCCTTTTCAACAGTTTGCATGCCCCGGTTTTCTTTTTTTGAAGACAGGTACTCCCAAGTTCTTTGGTTTTTATAGTAACTTCGATCGCCATCTTAAGTTGGTTTTTATTCCACCACCCGGCAGCAACAGCAGTGCGTTTGACAAAAAAAAACTTCAGTTCTGGCTCCAATCGATCGTACGTATTAAACATTTATGGCATAAATAGACCCCCCGACATAATAAATTCAAACTAATTAAATCGATAGGCATGGTGAGTGAGAGAATTAAACTTTTGTTGTTTGTTGGATCTCACCACACACGTCAGTCAGTATCAAACAAAAATGTGAGAGAGCCTGCCTGCCTGCCTGGTCCATCCATCCATCTCTCTCGGAGCTCTGGGAGACATCGGCATTATATAAATCTATTATTATTATTGTTGTTGTTGTTGCAGTTTTCAAGTCGAATGTAAGTTCATCTCTCCTTCTGTTTTTTTCCAAAAAAAAAAAAAAAGAAGAACTTTATTATTTTATTCACGCCGCCATCAGAAAATATCCATCTATCTATTTACAAGAGAGAGAGAGAAGGGGGGGAGGAGGAGAAAAAGGCGAGAATGCAGCAGTTATTTTTTATTATTATTATTATTATTATTATTATTATTATTTTTCAGCTAAATTTATATTTAGATAATACTGCATATTAATATATAATTTCCAGCGAGGTTGTTGTTAGTCCACGGAGTCTATCTATAAATTCCAATTTTCTCCAGTATGTCTAAGATTAGCGGTGTTTTTTAAGACTACCAATTATTATTATTATTATTCTTTTTACGATTTCTTTTATCTTTTGGATGGATCTACCACCTCTGGATGTCTGTAGATGTAAGTAATTTTAAATTATTTCCACGCAGCCGTCTACGGCAGGAAATGAGGAGTGGTCAACCATATTTACCAGCAGTCTTCTATTTTATTTTCTTTATTTTTTTTCAAACGTGCATGTCGTGTGTATGTGCAAATTTCTAATGATTTGCATATTTTGTCTGTCACTTTAATAATCACTTCAGTTTATAAATTACCTGTGGCTTTATTACAGAAGATTATTGAAGGAAAGCTTAGTTCATGATTATGATTTGCAATTTTTGAAAGAAAAAAAAAATTTAAATGAAATATTTACAAGCTGTGTTAATAATTAAAATTTTAAAAACTTTAAAACTTAATTTGTGCATTTGCAACTAAGTCATTGTTAAATTTTTAAAAATTATTAACTTTAAATTTTAATTATGCTTAATTTTATTTTAACATTTAAAAATAGCTAATAAATTACATTGTAAATAAAGAATGTGTTAGTATATTGTGCTTTGTCATTCTTTTAGATTTTGCTAAGAAATAATTTAATTTTTCTGAAATTCTTTTTTATTTAAATATTTTTAATTAACTTGAAAGCATTATTAATTATCTTTATTTAATATAAGTATGTTTTTAATTTCGCATTAATTAAAATTTTTATGCAAATATATTTTACTTTGAATAATTATATTTATTCATTTATATGGTTAATGTATGTTTATATTTTACTTTACATTTTAATAGTATTCATACAATACATAATGGAAAACTGTATCATTTTTGGTTTTGTAAAATTATTTTATTTTATTTTACATTAAAGTAATTTGTTTCACTAATTAGATATTTGCTTCTTTCTTTTTTTCCCCCTTTTACATTCTGCCATTTGTTTCTATAGAAACTAAATATAATTTAAAAGTGCCACACTAGTTCTTCCTACTCTTGTGTAGCTTCTCTGCCTGTTTGTATGTATTCATGCATGCGTTCATTATTACAAAATGTGTTTCAGAAATATATCCTAATGTTAAAATGTAATAATTTTCTTAAATGTTTTCAATATATTACTAAGCAAGAGAAAAAGTTTTTTCTTTAAACTTTGTTTTTCTTAACTCTATACAAGTGTTTATTGTTTTCTTTATGAAGTGAAACTATGAAAAATTATCACTTTTGTCAAGTATATATTTAAGAAACTAAAATTTAAACATTTTCTAAAATGATTTTGGCTTTAGTAAATTTATCTTAAATTTAAAATTTCTTCTGTTAATGCAAAATTATTTAAGTTTTTAATGCGTTTTGAAATTTAATTAATTATTTTCTAAGTAAGATAAATATATCTTTAGAAAATTTAATATTAAAATAAATCTTTTTTAAATAGAAAATTTTTGTGTGGGGATTTATCTTTAAAATATATTATAAACAAATATTTTGTTAGTTATGGAGCTGCATTTATAACAAATTTTAAAGGTTAGGATTTCTTAAACAAAAAGTATATATTATATATATATATAATATATTAGTGATTATTGATAAAACACTTTTTAGGTGCTCTCCAACAGCAGAAACCCAGCTTTATGAGGCTGACCACCAAGATGGTATCAGCTGCAGTATCAGTTGGTCAGTTTGTCCTTGCCTCCATGTACCAGTCCATCTTTACAATTGCCAACATTGGTTGACTCCCTTATCTTGCATCTTAACAGACTAATTGTTTGTTGTTGTTTTAACTTTTGTTTTAAATTAAGATGTTGAAGTTTTTTTGATTGAAAAAAGTGGTAGCTTTGAAGAATCAGAAATAATTTCTTCAATTTAAAAAAAAAATTTTTTTTGACAGTAAGTAATCTATCTGTTTTGAATATTATTGTTTTTTTAATAGATCATTTAAACATTTTAAGTAACCTTTTATCATTTACCTGACACTTGCACTATTGTGACTATCAGAGTTTAGTAGTGAACACCTTGATAAGTCTAAAGAAAAAAGTTTAACATTTCTAACTTAGATTTAATTCACTTTTAAATTTAAATTTTTTAAATATATGAAACCAAGCAAACTGGGTTGTTTAAAACAGATTTACAATATCCTTGCTTTGTGATTTTTTTTCCTAGCCAGTAAAATGGATTTTAGCAGGAATGTTTTTTTGTTTTGTTTTTTATTGCTGTTCTTTAGATTATGTGCCGTGTCATTGTAGTTGTCAGCTGTACATATGGTTACACACTGACTTCAGCATCTAATACAAGTTTATCTCAAAAAAAAATACTACAGTATTTGTAAATCTTGGCAGATGTTTAGATATTTAGGGATTTTTTTAGCATTGCTTTGAAAGTTTAAATAAGTGATCTGTTTGTTTTTTTTTTCTTTAATGTGATACTCTAGAAGTTACTGATTTTGTTAAAATATGTTTTTACCACAAGCTAACTGCTAAAGTTTATTCTTGGTTCAAACCAGTTTTGGCTAAACTATATTAATACTATAAAAATACATATATTAGTGTATCTTTATAATTTTTAAATGTAGAAAGGAAATGGTAATACAGTTTACAAGATAAGAAAACTGACATTAATCTGGTAATTTACTTAACAATTTGCATTTTGTAAACTCTCTGAGATCTAATACTGAAATTATTTGTTTATGATGAAATGTGAGTTATTTGGTGTATTAAAACATTTAAGAACTGTTTTAATAAAATAATTTATTGATATTGTCTTAAGAAAGAAATTTTAAATTCATTATAATCTACATTTACATAGCAGTAACAAAGACAGCTAATTAATAAACCATATCCATTTAGCTAAAATTATAATAAAAATGTACTTTAATTTGCACTGGCAAGCTACAATGGCAAGGAAAGAACTACTAAGGCATGCTGATACCTATATGGTTTGAGAGTAATGTCCCTTGATGTTCCAGATGAGAATAGTCAGAATACTGCAAGAAAGACTGAAGAAAATGGCATGTTATTCAACTGAAGGACTTCTATCCCAAAAAGCAAATGTTTTAAATATGTGCAATTTTTTTTTTTTATAGATGTCTATGATTTACACTTGACATTGCCTTGCTCCATGGGCAATTTTTAAAAAGCTAATTAAACAGCTTGTTAATTATGAAATACTCTTTTCTTTTTTGTACATTCTATATAAGTAACTTGAGAACACTTAAGTGACATAACTTAGTATGTGATGATAAAGTTGATTTGACCAAATTTCAAGATATTTATTTCATCAAAATTTTTTTTCATCAGTCAAAGAATTTTTTGTTACAACTTTACTTCATGATCATAATTTTATTTTTTGATTATCTGTATTTGTAAAAAGAAACTTTATTATCTAAATATTTCTGTACAAATTAGTTAGGTGGGATGCTTGTTGTCAATTTAGTAGTTACCTGAATTTCGGTTTGCTTTAATTATTTTATTTTTGAAACAAACAGAAAAATAAATGGTTGCTATTTTTATGATTATCACTTTGAAACTAGCTGGTTACTATTTAGTTCAAAATTCTTATGTACTTTTGTTCACTGCTTTGGAAGGCAGAGGAAGTGTTTAATATTTACCTAGATAGTTTTAAGTTTCCCTTTTGGTGTAATTATGTTTATTTTTAATGTACACACAGTTGCAATTTTTTCATAGTAGGAAGATGAAGTCATATATTTTATGTCATAGGTGATGACCGTTTCTACACACACACACACTACTGTACTAGTGCATAAATAATCAAAAGTATTTTTCTTAACAAATGAAAACTGTACTTTGGACTTTAAAATAGTATTGAAACACTTTAATTTAGCTATTCTAATAGCATAAGGCAAAATAGTGTAAAGGGCAGGCAGTTATTTATATCTCTCTCACCTTGTGTACAGTGAGCCAGCAGTAAACAAAAAAAAAAACAGCTATTTGTAGCAGGTTTTCAAATAAGTATTTTGAGGTTTATTGCTATGACAAAAATCTGTCAGAGGTTCTACTCAACATGCAATTTATAGGGGTTATAGTGTTACAGTTAATTTTAATTTGAAGAAAATCAAGTCTCCTTAGGCATTTAAAATTTTTCTTCAGTTACAAAATACAAATAGATCATCAATTACAAGAAAAAAATTAGTTGAAGTAAAAAAAGTAGTACATTAAAGAATATCAGTTTTAAAAAAATCGTTATTAAATTACTTTGAGTAAAGAAAATTACTTTATCCAGGCAGAAAACAGTTAACTAGTGTTTGTTTTAAAAACTAGTATTTTAATAAAATATCTTCTAATGATAGTTTAATCTAAGAATCTGAATTCAATTTTTGTTGGGGCCATCTTATGGGTTTCTTCTGCTACAGCATTGGCTTGGCAATACTTGATAGCAGTAACTATGGCACTATGCAACTTCATCTGGCATATCTGCTGATGTAGTAGATGATCACAAAAGAGAAAGAGGAGATTGTATAATTTTCAGAAAAAGAATTTAGGATAGCATGAATTGGCATCAGCATTTCTTTATAAATAATATAAACTACTTATAACCTGAAAAAGTGTTAAAATGTAATTGAAATTACTATTGCAGTTATGTAAATTTAAAAGATTTCTAAAATAAAAATTTAACTTCAGTCACATTTATTAGAGATGGATTTATTGTTGTTAGTAGTACTCTTTACTGTGATGTTGTCTAGTCTGCATCAAACAATAGACGTACTGTTGTTTTTTGTTGTTTTTTTTACATGTTACTTGATCTCGTGCTTTTAAAAGATTGTTTGGTTCAGGTAAGCCAGAATGTACATTGTGTGTGTGTAGTTTACTGTGAGAGCTAGTTCATTTTGCAATTGATATCTTAGGATAGTTCATACCTAATATCATGCCCCCTCTGTAAGAATAGACAGTTATTGGTGATGTATTATTTACAGCAAATGAAAGATCAGTTAAAGCTTTTCTCAGAACCTAGTTAATGTAGCTGGAGTTTAAAATAGCAACATCTACTGCATATAACTCAGTATTTGTATAGCATTGCTTGCTACAACTAAGGTTGGCAGATGAGACCAAATTGTTGAAACAGTAAAACATTGATTCAATAATGAAAAAACTAAAAGGCTTGAATTAATGAGATTTTTTTTTTAATTTTTAAAAAAATTATTATTAGAAATTATTTCACTGGTCAATTTGGTGGTTTCAATTTTTAATCAGCTCTTAGTATGCATTCTTTTTGGTACCTTGATCTGTGTGCAGGATATTGGTTAAACACACATAACTGAGAAAATTGATGAATGATGCTATCTGTTATATCCTTTTTTTTTTAGTCAGATATTCAATGAATAATTTTTTCAAAAGATAAACTGATAATATCAAATAATTCACTTTAATGTTAACAATTTAATGACAACACACAATATATAGACGATTAATATTTTTTTTACTGAAATCCACTGCAAAAAAAAAATGCTTAAGAGAGTTTAAATATTTTTTGCCCACAATTTTCACAGTTATGCAGCATGGAAATCAGATGAGATAATAAAAAAGATAAGTCTATTTTCAGTAACCTAGCCCGGGCAATCTTATTTTTGATAAATGAAGAGAATACAGTTATCTTTATTCATACATATGCTGTGTAGTTAACTTTTGTAAAGCTAGTTTGTTTAAAGGGTTAATAGATCCAGATAGATACAAATGCTCACCTACCACTCAAGTGTTAATTGACTTTTATCTGAGTTTCATATAGCAAGGAGTTTAGCAGCGACTCATGCTAGTAAATAAATGGGACTTAATTTCTTCATGTGTGAACCTAAAGGAATCAGTTTTCAGTCATTTGAATTGGTGACAACAGCATATACCACACAGCAGAGACTATCTCCATTACTTGCTAAAGCAGTTATTAAACTCTGCATATGTCATATTCCACACTTTTTTCTAAAAACGATCAGTCTAATCTCATGTTTTTTGTTGTTAGCATGTCATGAATTAGCATTCCATTCAGAAATTTAAGGATTAAATAGTTGAAAAACAGAGGCAACTACAAATCAATGTTAAAAAATAAACTGAGTATATATTTTACTAATTATTTCCTAACAAATTATAAATGTCTTTATTATACATGCTCTCTCTGCCATTTTAAATGTGGCTTATAATTTGAATAAAACTGATGTGCAAATGGAACAAAAGGCATGAGCAGAACTTAGTTTAAAAAAAATTAAAGGTGGTATAAAAGAATGTGAAAGTAGGGTTATTGCATCATTAATCACAGGTGCTAAGTAAACAGTAAAAGGGAAAGTCTAAGATTGTTAAAATGTGTGGGTAAAATCACTGAATTTACTATGAAATGGGAAAGAGAATTTTTTTTAATTTCTAATTATTCATTTGTATTAAATATTTTATTTCAACAATAATAGAAGTAGCTGTTGTTTTTATATTAATTTATGTAAATATTGCTTTATCTTTACAAAAATCAATTTTTTCACTTGTAATTTTTTGCCATACTTAACATATATATATGTGTGTGTGTGTGATTCACTTGTTTTTAGCATTATTATTTTTAAAAACACACAAAGCACTTAAAAATTATCTGATATAACTGAAAGCCCAACATTCTTTTATCTAGAATTTCACACAGTATTTTTTAAAAAATATTAAGTGTTATTCTTTTTTTATTTCTTAGTGCGTCTAAAATGAGTTTTAAAATAAATGCTAAATCAGTATGCTAACGTAAAATGTCAATGTTTTGTATTAAATTTTCTTCATTGGCTGCTGTTAATCTTTTTTACCAACCCCACAAAATCATGTTTGGAACTACTACTATATTGGGGGGGGGGATCTTCCAGATGGGATGAAGCCCAGTGCTAATGTTGTAAATAGTTTATTTCTTGAGAAAGTTCTTAGTTCATTGTTTGAAGAAAAGTGTGTGATGTAACTGAACTGGTTCCAGGACTAGTCATAGGTGAGGTGGTGAACCTGAGAATATTGGTGTTGATATGAGGTAGCCAGCCAACTCTCCTCCTCACAGGCAGGTTGTTGTTTATCTAAGAAACAGTTCACTGGTTCCTACAAAAGTTATAATCTATTTCCAGGGTCTTTGGAGTCCTTAGAAAATTTTGGAAAAAAACTATATTTGATATAAGTGTTTTGTGAGAATTTGTAAAGGTAGTTCTAACTTCATTTGATAATTATTGCTTTAGATTACTAATCCTTTAAAATATCCCAGATTGATTTCTGTGAAGAATTTGTTAACAATTATATCAGCATTTTTTAAATGTAATATTTAAGAGCATTCGTTGATGGATCACCTCACAATGCACCTTTTTTCCTTTTTTTGTAGGTCACTAATATATAAGACTTGTTGAAGGTAGAGAAATTTGTATTCACGTGCAGGTGCTTAAGAAATGTCTGTCTGTACACAATTTTGGTTGTTGGCAGTGTTTCATGAATTTAATAGCACCAAAATTTGCCTGAGAAAGGTCAGCTATAGTTATAACAAGCACTGGTGGTATAAACTGGGTCATGACAAATGCGCTCAAAAATTTTGATATTGTTTATGAAACCAGTCAAGTATTTTATGTGTTAAAAAAAAAAAAACAACAAAAAACTATAAATGGACTGGAAAATCAACTGATGTATTTTATGTGAATTTTTATTAGTCATGCTTGTTTTACCCTGTATCTTTGAAGTTTCCAAGGAGTGAAAACTTTATTTGTTTAACATTTTTATTTTTAATGCATTTTACACTCTTTTATTTAAAAAAGAAAACTGTCATTTTGTTTGTTAAAATTCATGCTCATCCAGAAAAAATTGAATGGATGAACACATTTTAAAAAGTCAGGTTATTACTTATTTTTAAAATCTAAGTCAGAAAATAGAGGATTGCTTACATTGTTGGTGATGCTGGTGCTGGTTGCTACGTTTTGCTGGGGTTAGATTTTTGACGCACTTTAGTTCTGCTGCATCACTGGGAAAGAGAGAATCTTACTAAAAGTCAGGGGAACAGAAAGTTTTAAATTATCTATGAATCTCCATTTGGTTGAGAAATAACCATCTAATCTCTTTGTACAAAAAAAAAACAAACAACTATTGATATTGTTTGCTTCTGCTATTTGATTTGGAAAAAATGTTTGTTTTGACATTACAATTACTGAACTACCACTTTGTGTCTAATTTGGAATGTTTTGTGTTTTGTTGTTGTTTGCTTGTTTTTTTAATTTTGAACTTCAGTCATGTCACCACAAAACATCTGTAGGTTAAAATAAGCAGCAAAAAGCCTTAATCTTACATCTAAGGTGAAGTAAATTTGTTAAGCAGGATTTTCCAAATCAAAAAAAACTGATATTTCTAAACAACTTGTCTTCTGAATGAACTATAGGTTTTTCTTTTATTATACTTTTAGCTCAATGTGTATTGTAGAGAAAATAGTTAACTAGTCTGTAATAATTAAAATTACCCTCCCACTTGAACTTGTGCCCCCTTACTCGACATATTGAAATTTTGTAGTGTTAAAGGTAAAATTCTAATAAAAAGTTCAATTAAAATTTGAAGTTTTTAAAGTTCTGAATCTATTAGGAACATTCAAATAAAATTTGGCTGAAATAGCATTGCTGTAATGGTATCCAGGTTGGCTTTCATTTGAACATCCTTAGTAAATCAAGAATCAGATGCATATAACAGAAGAAAATATCAAACAACCATCCATCCATATCTACATTTTTACTTAAAATATATAATGAGTCTGTTTAATTATATATTACTGCAATTCCTCTTGGGGGGGATGTTTATTTACTTAACTTTAACCTACATCTAATTAGTACTGATAAACCACCTTTCTCTCTAGGTAAATTTTTCAGAATGTAAAAAAAAAATAAAAAAAAAGGCTACAACAAAGCACTTACCTGAACATTGGGATTTTTATCCATGCCCGGACTTTAAATTATTTGTTGTTGTTGATTACAAGTTAACTGTTGTTGTCTTCTGTATATGTACTCCTCTATTTCATTTTTTGTATAAATTTTAAAGAAACAAGCCTTTTTCTCAACTATAGAGTATTAGTAGATTATGTAGTTTAGTAGGTAATGGGTTGGAGTTAAAGAGCTGTTTATCCTTCCCTATATTGGACTGTGGTGTATGCTCTGAAATCTGATTTGATTCTTTGGCATTTGATCATTGTTAAAATTATGTAATGATCGTTTTAGAACATTTCACCAGTCAGTCTCTTGACTCTACTGGGTTTACTGGGAATGCTGTTAGTGATATCAGCATTGATTTTTCATGGACTCTCCAGATGCAGCATATGAACTGTCAGAGTATGTGTAACATTTCTGATAGTAACCCAAATAATCTACCTACTTTGTCTGGTTATGTGGCACAAAGCCTAGCTGTACAAACAGGTAATGGTTGCACAATGAGGAAAGGGAACTAACTTAGTGATGCTACTCTGGAAAGTATACTAGCTAAATCAGCTGGCTTCTTTCACTCAAAACAACAACATAATGTAACAAAGGAAAATTGCACACTGCAGTCTTTGTTGTAGGGTCTATTTCAGGCTTCTGGGGATTGGAAGCCACTAGTTTGTTGGATTGGCAATTTGTCATTGAGCACTTCAATTTTTTATTACATTCCCACTTCCAGTATCATAACCATTAATAAACTGGATTTAAAAAAAAAAAAATTGGTCTAAAAACAAAACATTACGGAAAGTACAAAAAAAAATATTGTAACTTTAACTTTAACTCAAAGAAACTTAGAGGGAGATGACAGTGAAGGATTGGGGGAATCGGTGTTGTCATTACTTTTGTAATACAATAAAAAATCTGTTCACACACTTTGTTTTTGGTGCGTTTTATTTAAACGATGTACATAAAAAAAATAAATAAATCAAAAACTCGATAAACTAAAGGTTAGGTTTGTCTGCATTGCCTACATATAATATCCATAGGAAATGACCATACATGGATTATAACTTTACATCTAGCAATTTTTTTCCCTGATTTAAAAAAAAAAAAGACAGACAAATAATTAGACAAATGTGCACAGGTATACAGAAAATTTGTAAATGGCTATGCTTTCACTTAGTGTTTGTAATATAATCAGATTAAAATGAAGTGTCATTCTGACTGGGGAAAGTTAATTATCAGCAAGCATTTCATTTATTAATCATTTCTTTCTTTAAATTCTCAGTTCTAGATAAAGGTTTGCTAAATCTGCATTCATCAATACTAAGGCTAAGATAGTTGTTTGATCACCATCACCATACTTGTTACTTTTTAACTTATAAATGAAACAAGTAATGTACTTTTTGGAAGTTTCAAGATTTTTTTTTTTCTAGGGTAGAATTTGATCAGAGTTTGTTGGGTTTTTTTAAGGAAAAAGAATAACTAAAACTGACTGCTTGTGTGGTCTTTAAAGCAGAGATGTAGCAACTCTGTAGGTTATAGGTCAACAGGACTAAGACTACAAATATCACTGGGCAAACCACAAGTCTTCCACTAATATAAAAAAAAAAAACAATTGGTGTTTGTCAAATAAAAATGGACAAATTACTGACACCATTTGTGGAAAATGTTGTAAATTTGATTGGAGTATAGTGGACCAGAGTTGAAAAGGGCTAAAGTTTAGTTTTTAGAGCTCTTCTCAAAAATATCTCTTTAGTGTGCAATGATTTAATATTTCAAACGTGTATGTAATGGCAGTCCAGATTTTAACAAAGGTCATCTCCATCTTTTACCTATGGCATTGAAGTGTGGAAGGTCATCCTTTATGCATAGTTTAGGATAGTGGTTCCCAACCTTTTTGGACTCATGGACCTAATACTCAAAAGACCTGCGACCCCCTGCTACACTTCCATAATTGAAAAAAAAAATCAAAGAATAAATTTAACAAAAAAAAAATTACACAAATAAGAGTTTTATTTGAATATATTGACAGTTTTGAGAGAAATTCCCCAGGAAAAAATATTTTACGCTCATCCTTCAACACATCTTTCTTTCAAAATTTAGTGATTTTTCAGGGAACAACATCTGCACATATAGTAAATTCACTACAGCAAAACAGAAATCTACTGGTATCAGTGAACTCTGCCTGATCAGAACAGCTGTATGGTGTGTCATGTTGGTGCCCAAGTTTGCCTAAAATCAAGCTGGCTAGTGTGCGTCCAGCTGAAGTCGCAATCCAGTCCTTGTAGCTTGCACTGCCCCAATGGCATTAGCCAATGGGGGTGGCGCAGCTCAATTGCATCAGTCTTACTGTGGTAACACTTCAAGTTCCGGCCTGTGTTGCCAGCATGTGTTGTCCGTGTTTCTATGGGGGGGGTCAGTGATGCAATTGTGTTACTGCAGAGGGCAACTGGGAGTGCCTGCCCTTGGAGGCAAGCCTTACACCTTCGGCACTCGGCCTCCCATCAGTGATACCAGCATATTGGATGCAGGGTAATTTTCATATACTTTTTTCTGGAAAAAAGTACATCTCATAAGCCATCAAATACAGTACATATAAACAAAACAAGTACATACTCATGAACGGTTTCTTGACTCAGTCATATGACAAAAATTGAAACTTCCAGGGTTCTGCTACCCCCTGGTTGGGAACCACTGGTTTAGGATGTTTCTGTGAACAGTATTGATACATTTGTAATGTTTCAAAAAAATCTCTAGTAAAATTACAATTGCATGACTCAGCAACAGCACAACTGAGTCCCAGTAAAATTGCAAATTGTACTTTATATTAATGTATTCTTACTACCTGCATGTGATGATGAATGATTTGATAAAAAGATTAAAACATGCATGCAATGATATTAATCATATCTAAGTATTAGGAATAACATCTTTGATCAAAAGACATCATTTATAAATTTATAACTTGCTAATTCATTGTGACATATTGAGTAATGGTGTATATTTTATCTTTAGCTGCTTTGTGGCCTTGCCACCCCATTTGTTCCCTAAAATAGATTTTAAAATTATCACTGCAACATACATACACATCAGAACTTCATTATCTAGCTGGACTTGTTGAGCAAAGCATGTCTGTCACCTGATTTTATTATAGTGGATTGCCTTTGTTTAGTTTTTACAGATGATGGTTAGTGCATTAAACTTTGTTTTCCATCTTATTTCCACATTTACAAAGTAAATATGCATACATTTATTTTTTTTAGAAGTGTTTAACATTATCACTTTTCCCATTCGTGCCAATGAAATTTTTGTGTGTGAAGTTGAAAATGCTCTTCACTGTTTCTAAAACAGAATTTTATCACAAGTCATCTAACTACACACTGTTTCTTCCATATAAAAATACAAAGATGAACCATATTTAAAATGCAACACACACACATGCACACAGCTGTTAGGCATTAGTTGAAGTTGATTGCCAGTTAAATAGACAGCTGGTGGTGGTCAGAAGATTCTAATGTGGTCAATAAATAACCCCATCTGCTTAAAAATTAGCATTAATAAACTTTTAAAAAGTGAAAAAAAGTTTGGCTTGTTTAATATGATCTCAAATGAACCCCCATCACTGCTTATACCATGCCTTTAATTTAAATCGTATGTCAAAAGGGAGCATGTGCAAAAGTGATTTCTGAACACAAAACTGGCTTCATCTTTTTTGATATGGAAAGGTTGGGTATGTCTAGCTACCTGGCATAGATCTCAATTGTTTTAGAGGCTACTTTTGCAAGCTGAAAAAGTTGCAAAATTAAAGAAAATTTGCTACACCTTTTTTTGTTAATTTATGTCACCAATTTTATTAAAATCATCATTTTTTATCAGCTTACTGGGGCTTTCCATTGAAGGTCTAAAACAGTTACAAATAAGGCAGAGTACTATATATGTGTAGTTGCTAAGACATTTCTTAAAATTATCCATTTTAGCTTATCACAAATCTAGGAGCTTGTGAAAAATCTTGCTGCAATATGTAATGCAAATAAATGTTCACTATTGAAATTTTTCAAATTTATTCTGTTATTTTTAATAACCTGAGTTTGCATAAAGTAAAACACAAATTAGTGTTGATGGAGAATGAAAGTGGGGAAAACGGTTTTTTTTTCTATAAAATTGTATTTTTTGGAAGCTATTTGTATTTTCATAAGCAGTGCAGAATATAAGTTCTGAAGTGTATTCTTTTTTTGTTTTACAATCACAGAGCTGAAAAGGCTCTATAATCTGTTATATAACTTTTAGTTTTTAAATTTATCTTCATGTGGCTTTTTATGTAAACCAAAAGACCTAGTTTATCAGACATACAATTAATTTGAAAATACAGTAGTAATCAATCATCTTCTTTTTTTTTTCATTTTAGTAAGAACTTTCTGTCAAAATGGCAGCATGAAAACTGAAGCAATGAAATGAGAAAACATAAACTTTTGTACTATGAAGATTGGCTGCATCAGTTAAAGGGATCAACACTACTTTAAATGAATCACCTAATCACACTATAACAACAGCTGATATCTTAGAAGCACAATAAAGGTAGATATTGCCATGATATAGTTTATTAATTTGGGAAACAGGTTAACTGGCACTAGTATTATTCTTAAGGAAACCCTGACTACTGTAAAGAAACTTGAATACTAGATAAGAGACGGTCCTAAAAATTATGGTTGCATTCAACAAGAATGTAATTTGGGATATTGCATTAGTAGTTGTCTGTGTTATCATGATGTTATGCTGCACATTTACCCTAACTAATTAAAGATCTAAACCCAAACAACAACAACAACAAGAAAATTGAAAATTATAATGTAGTAGTTGCTTGAATTCATACATAACAAAATAAATAAATAAGATACTCTGAAGTGGCCTTTTGAGTTTTATTCTAAAAATGACTTTTTTCATAAAGATTTTGATGGCTTAATTGTGATAAAAATTTGTGCTATTTTGGGTATCTTTGAATTCTCTTGACCAAAGCATGGACTTTTCTGCAGTGACAAGTTGGTCTAGCTAAAGTGGATATTGCTTTGGGCATAAAAGCTGTTCTTGTATGTTGCAGTTGATGCAAGAATGATTGTAACAATTTCTGCAAACTGGTAGAAGTATGGAAAAATATCATAGCTTTTGCATATCCAAAGCATCCACTACAGCAAATTCTTTTAACTCCCCGAAAATTTGTTTAAAGACAAACTTCATCTAGGAGAGAATTTAAACTCCAGGTTCTTAAATTTAACCTAGCCACACACTCGTGTATCCAGTATGTTCAAATATAAAATGACACTTTTTTTAGCAGGGAAAACTTTATACTGGATCAGAAGAAGCCATATTGGATTTTTGTTTGTGAATTTGTGCAAGAATAAATTTAAGAGAGAAAATACAGAAACAGCAGCAACACAAGGTACAACTAAAAATATATATAATAAAATATTTTAAACTCAACCTGAATTAATTTTTAATTGAACAAAACAAACATTTGAGAAGGGGCCTGATATTTCTAAATCTAGATATGGTAAATAGTGCAATGGAGGTTTTTTTTATAATTACAAAAAGTCTGGAAGATTTGGTTAATATCAGACATCATTTAAGTTAAATTTTTGTTTTATAAATATTGTAAAAACATTTAATTTTGCACTAAAAGTTTTCAAGTTAATCTGGCTAGAGAAACCTTTTTTCTTCAATTGGCTTGCTCTTAATGCACTTCAAAGGATGTCAAAACGTTTCTTAATGTGGTGCAAAGATGCTCTTATTAGTCTTTTGAAGAATGAACTCATCAGTTTCTAGTAGCTGCATTTTGAACAAGCCAAACCAAAAGGCAAAAACAACAATTTATTTTCAGCTTCGAATGGTGAAAATAACTTGAAGTTATATAAGAAAGTTTGTGAAATGTAGGTAACTTTTATGTTTAATTGGCTAGGCTGCATGCTAAAGAATGTCTAGAATGTATTTATCGCTGATACCAGCTGCCTGCCTGCGTAGGAAACTATGAGCTAATATGTTTTACCCAGTGTACCAATTTAATTTTAATCAGTAACATGCAGGATTTGCCCAGATTTTAGTTTCCTGAAGCTCACAAACATTGTACATGAATTAGCCATTATAAGAAGCAAAGGTTTTTTTAGACTAATAGAATTTCAGCACTGATAAAGTTTCATAGTATAGCAGACAGTTTTAATGCATAACCATTACATTAGCACCTCATTATTTTCAACTCTTATGTCAAAATAGTCAAGAAATACAGATGGAATTTACTTTCCCAAACTAAAAATCAATCTGTTTATGAGTCCTAACCTATAATACTGTTAATTCATGCTGCTTTTTTTTTCTTTTTACAAAGTTGATTTGCTGCTTTTTTATTGTTTTAAAAGTTACAGATATTTAAAAATCGTTTTTAGTTTTTTCAAACTGTCAGATTGTAAAGTTGTTAAATTAAAAATGTTTTATGTACTCGTTAGACATCTCTGTGAATTGGTTGTTTGCTTTTTAAATGATAACGTTTAAGATTATCCGCCTAGCTTGTGTATTCCTACCTACGTGAGGATAGATGTAATTCAAGATTTTAGTTAATTCTTTCCCAGTCTACTTGACCAAAAATGGTTTGGCATCGATGAGTCATTTCAATGATCACTTCATCTGGTTCTTTATATTGCTTTGTTTTCTTGCAAAAGTGATTTTACTAGCAAAGCTATTGGCATGAACCATGTGCATTACCTAGTTTGTTTATTTACATGATACATGATGGAATCCAAGAGTGAATCCTTTTCTTTGGTGATGTGGAGGTCTCAAGTGTTCATACCTCTGATCTCTCATCATTTAGCTGGTTGGACAGTGGAGGAGAAACATGGAGAATGAAGAATGCGTTGGTGGAGAGTGACAATACTGGCAAGGAGAGCATGGTCATCTGAGTGGAGTTCGAGTCATTTGCAGCCAATCAATGTGCCATTGTTTTTGCAGTCCATAGGCCTAAAGATTGATGTTCCTGATAACGCGAGGTCAGTGGATTTCTTCTATGGGCTGATATTAGAACCTTTCTTCTATCAGGTGGCTGAGGAGTCTAACTGCTATGCTGCACAGACCCAGAGGAAGGAAGTCAGGCAGACAAAACTGATAACAAACACTTGGACAGGCACTACTAGGGAAGAAATAAAAGCATCTTTAGTTGTAAACATATCTATAATTCTTTGTCATCCTTATTAAAGTGAGGACAACAGACTTAGTGTCAAAACTAATGATAATGAGGAGATTCAGCAAAATGAATTAGTACTGATACCTCTGTGACAACAATTGTGTGATATCACTCTACAACTTGACTTTCTAGACATATTTCATTTTTATTTGAATTACCAAACTGTCTTAAGTCATTGGTGCTCTGAGTCATTTCATGACTTTTAAATGTTCTTTAATAACTTTAATTGGGTAGATGCATTTTGTGCAGCCATCTTGGAAATTGTCTTAACATTTGTACATGATAATTATTGCATTCCCTGAACAGGAAAGGGATAATTACTGCACTGTGAATTAGTTTAAAGAAATTACTATTAAAAATTTGTAAAAGTATTTTTTGCTTTATTAGATTTATACACAAATTATCATAATTTTAATTTGTAAATGATGACAACAAGGCAAACATCTGTGTTGGAACTTGGTAGGAATTTTGATTAGGCCCAGTAATTTAGAATAGCTGTTTTAGAAGCAATCTTGCATAATCAATAGAAGTCAACAAATGCTATTGCCACTCAATTGATGAGTACCTGTATTTTATTTGATTTTATTGCTTTTAAAGAGTTACCATGGTTCTCAATTTAAATGATAAATATTGCTAGTTCCACAAATGTACATAAAAAAGAATGACTGGTTGATTATGTTTTTGTTTGTTTTTTTTTTTAAATCTTTCATCACTAAATGAATTATTTTGTGTGTGTTGGGCAGCACATTGCTAAGTTTGAATCCTAGTTGGGACTTACTCAGTTTTGAATATCTCCTTGGCATGGCTTCTCTTCTTCACCAGTGGGGATCAGCTGCTCTCCAGTTGCCTCCTGCATCTGAAAACAGAGATATAGTAGAAACCTTTGGTAGAGGCTTCCCAGGCTAGGAAGTGGTTGTGCAACCCACATGCTCTTAACTGATAAACTATTAGTTCCTGTACACTTAGATGTGCATTTTTAGTGTCCCTCTTTTAGTTATCCTCTTTCAAAATATAATAAGAGCATTAGCATGACTTTTAACCTAAATGAGGTACCCATTTTCATCAGACTACCTCGTCTATTGTGCTACACAGTGGCATATTGTGAAGTGTATGAAATGCATTTTTTTTTTTTTTTGTTATTCTCTCTCATGGCTTTGGAAAAAAAAAACATTCTGGTCATTTTAAAATATTTTTTTAAATTTCCAAATTAAATGTAGAGAATAGTAATCATATGTATGTATGTATGCTGTCCTCTGGATACTACTTAGCTTATTCTGAATGTCAGTGTCTCTATTTGTAAAAGAAAGAAATGTTACTGAACATGTGCTTTTTATGTAATAAGAATTTTATTCTTTAAATACTGGATGAGAATTTCCAGACAGATATTACAGCTAACATTGAGTTTTGCAGTAATGTCAAGTGGCAATGAAATTGTTATTTGGCCACTTTCTACAAAAAGTAACTGGTAACTATTAAAAATTGCTTGTTTTGAAGACATTTTTTAGATGCAGTTGTGTATTCATACGTAGAATCGGTGAATAAAGTGTGTACATTTAATGTCTCTACAAATGCTTTTTTTTTTGTTGTTTTTTAATGTATAAAGAAAACAAGACGACACAGAAACTGTTGGGTAGCTCCTATGAATAGTTCGTCTTTTACAAGATAATTAATAGTATTGCAGTTGATAACAATAAGGAATACAGCCCATTTACATCTTGATATTTTTTTTAAATCATATACTTTTTAATTGAGTAATTGCAAATAACTATTTTAGAAATACGGGTGACTGTTGCACACGTGCTAACATAAGTGTACATGCCTGCACAAAGGCTTGTGCGAAATGCATTCCCAGAGTCTACAGACTTTGCTGCTGGTGGGAGGGTGGTCACCACCGGCCATGTGACATCGTACTGAAATGACCATGTCATCTTTAAAAATACTTTTATCTGAAATCAGTGGGAGGAAGAAAACAGTAAAAAATAGGGTTACCAACATCAATCAATTGAAAAAAAAATTATATTAGCATTTTGTTTAACTTAACTCATTACAATAAATTCAACTGGTGCTCTAGATCAGCAGGAAGCAGTTTAATATTTTGCACATCACCTTCCACACTGTTTGCTAGGGTAGCCAATAGACCTGGAAACTTGATTGGTGGTGCATTCTTCATGGTGATTAACGCATTGAATTTCTGCAGCAACTGTTACAGATGTAGGCAGCCATCCTGATCATAGTGCATCAGCCTCCGATTCTGTTCTCAGATTTATGAATGAGATTACGCAAAACTCTTGGTCTGCATTGGGTCTTGACAAACTTTTCTGTCATGATGAAAGGTACATAAAGCTGCCCTTACTTACATTACATTCATTGCTATAGAAAATCTTCAAGTGCTATGCAATCTTGGTGAGAAACTTTATTTTCAGGCATTTCTACAAGCAGACTGATATCTGACATCTTAAGCTTTTATACAGAAGAAAAAAAACATTGCACAGTATAGGTGGCACACCTTCCTCACTGAGGTAAACTCTGCAAATATTCTCTATAACTCCTCATATACACTCTTACACTAGCACGTGTTACAGTTTGGGAGTTATAAGCAGCCAACTGCAGAAAGTAATCTTATGCACATTCAGTATAACTTAAAGAAAAATAAACTATCATTTAAATGTTGTGTTGCTTTTCTGCTGAAATCTCAAAATTTTGAATTTAATGAGTCTTGCTGTAAAAAAAAAGTTAAAATGAGATACATTTTAACAAATGATTGAATCTTACATTACCTGTAGTACTCCATGCTTTTATGTGTGTGTAGATAGATACAAAATCTAGCTTACTATAAAAAGGAGAAAAGGCAACAGTTTTGCCATTGGAACTAAAATTTTATGTTAATTTAAAACTAGATTCCATCCAATGTTTGATAAATTAAGATTCTCATATTTGAAAATTGAAATTCATGTAGGTTATGGGCAGTGTCTTGACAATTTTCAAAAAAATTGTATGATTTTAATTGTATTATGATTCAAATGTTTGAATTCTCTCTGTTGGATGTATAGGATGTACTTATTAGAGATCACAATTGTGGAACAGCAGAATGGTTTTTTTACATTCTATCATGTCTAGTAATGCACTTAAGTTACTTTCAAAACTCTAATCATAATGCTGCAAAATAGGTTATTCACTTGACAGTTCCTAAGATTTTATTCACCTTAATTAAAGAAACCTTTAATTACACTAATTTCCTTTTCAACATTTAGTAGAATTGATTTACTCTTCCAGTTTAAGGACCATACTCTCTGGGTCAGATTGGATGTTTATTTGGCCAGGTAGGTGTCCTGGCATGTCCCTACTACTATCTACCTGCCTGAAAGAATTCTGCTCTTGAATCATATTGCTCTTAATTTAAATCATATAAAATACTGGCCAATTGAAAACCGATCATCTGAATCCTATTTTAGTTGTTTTGAAGTGGGTTGCCTAATATATATAACTAAAACTGAACTAAGGTATAATTTTGAAATATCCTTTTATTTAATGTTGATGGTTAAATTATTGGTCTGCTATGGCTTGATTTGGTGTATCTGCCTGATATGGTTTTGTCTTGTTCTTTGGCCAGCCATGTAGATTTCCTACCTCTAAAAATGAAGGTTTCTAGTAAGGACTTTTTGTTGTGATGGTTTCTATCACTGTCATGTTAGAGGGAGATGTAGTAACTGTTTATCTCACCAGCTGTCTTTTGTGTCTTTTTTTTTTGTGGGCAACGTCATTGACTCACCAGGCAATCTGATGATAATGACTTGTTCTATACCACTGTTTTTTTTCTTTTGTTTTTGTTAAAAACACACACACACTTGATTGCTGCTGCTGTTTAAAACAGAGAAAGAATGCTATCTATGCGTGTACAAGATTTCAACATGGCCTTATTGAATATCAAACTTCATCTAGTTTCTTATTTAAAAAGAAAATTTTTTTTTAAAATTTTTTATGCTGCTTTTTCTGTACTATGTCTCAAATTTATAACGATTTACTTTGTTATTACTTTCAGGGAAAAAAAATCCTAGTTATCAAAAATCCATTTGTCAACTAATGTTTCTACGTTCACAAATAATGAAATGAATTCACTCCGCTGCCCTAAAAACTATTGTTTTATAAATGACTAAATCTTTACAAAAATCCAGTGACTAACTAATCAAGATTTTAACGATCTGATCAGCCCACAGCCTATCAAGTATCAGGGAGGAAAACACTGTTTCTATTGACCAAATGACATAAAGTAAGTAACTTCTGGTTTTTTAATATTTATTGGTATTTATTTTTTTTTAAATTAAACACAATAGTTTGACTTTGTTGTGATGATTGGTCAGTAATATATTTAATTTTTCTTTTGTAGATTGCATTATTAGAGATAGCTATGATATTAATTTATGGTGTTTATCACTGCACAACCAGTTAAAAATGTGCCTAATGTACTTTTTTCTTCTTCAACAAATAGATATTTAATTTTTCTGGTTGTATATCTTTCTTTGTAAAGTTAATTTATTTGAAAGGTTTAGTAGTGTCTAATTTGTACATATGTAATATTTATGTATTTTCAACTCAAACAATTTTTGTCACGTGTTACCAGGTTGGAACAAACTAAGCTGCTAGCTAAAATAAGTTTATGACTGATTCTACCCTGTACAATGGATGTTAAATCTTCCAGTTTTAATATTATGAGAGGTACATGAGCTTCAATAATTGAAGGAGTCTGTGCAATCAGTAGTTATCCATTCAACATTTATGTGATACTAGTAGTGGGGGACTATTTATTTGATGTTCACAAGCAACACTGGCTAACTTAAATTAATTAAAAAAACATGAAAAATAAAAGTTGAGAAGGTGGGCTTTTTGAAATTTTTTATGTCCACATAACTGATTTGTTTGTTGATGAACCGACTACTATTGCAACATGGTTTTCTGTGCAATAGACTAGTTTAAAACAAAGTTTTTTTTTTTTGATATAATGTCAAAGAATGCAAAAGTGGTCCACTTAGCTAAATCTATGAATTGAGTAGAAAATTTGCTTTCAGCAAAGATGGTAAACTGAAAATATGTGAAAATGTTGAACAGATCAGATTTCATCAACCCCCCCCCCTCAATCACTGTTTGCTTTCATGTTAAAACTGTTAACTACTAAAATGGTTGATAATAAGCTAATTCTAAACAAACAAATGTTTGCTTTTTCTTTATAGTATTGTAGCTCACAACATGTATCTCTCACCTCGTTAAATGCTTTCTAACTGGCTAGCTGTCGTTTTGTGTTCTTTCTTAGCTGGTCCTCACTAGAGAGAGATTTCCTAATATCAATCCTCTCAGCCAATTCTGTAATTATGCCCTCCGGTACTGTTCATGAATGGAAAAGTGTATTAATATCTACCTGCTCCAGTTTTTGTAGCGTTTAGACACCAATCGCCTTATCCTTATAACTGGCTTAGTAAAACCATCAGAAATGTATTGATTTAAAACACTTTTTCTTATTAATATTATTATTATTATTAGGCTGTAGCACTTCATTTAGGTTTTTAATTAAGCAGTTTCTTCATTAGTTTTTCTTATGCTATAATAAATGATTAAAAAGAAAAAAATAGAATTCTTTGTGCTCTGAGGATCTTGATGATTAATGATTCACAAAAATCAATTTCCAAAAATCCTGTTAACTCAAAAAAAAAATAATAAAAATAAGTCTGCTCCCTTAAATCCAACAGTGGAGAACTGCCGCTTTGTTCCTGAGTCAGGGTATAAAGTCGGGGTTTTTGGGTGGTGGTTTTCTTAAAAAGGAGGAGGGAGGCTACTATAGTTGATTGCTGTTGTTTCTTTGTTTGTTTTTTTTTTGCTGATTCCAACAGGTTTCATCTGGTGATGACATTGGGGGAAGGAAGATTGTTGTGCTTATGTTGGATGGCTGGAGCAAAATGTGTTTATTTAGTTTCACTCATTTTGTGTGTTTGTTTTTGTTGTCATTTGAATGATTGAAAGAGTAGATCTCAACCTAACAGATAAAAGAGAGAGCTTCTGTATTGTGTACAAGGTGTCGTGCAGATTTTATTGAATCCGACAACTTTGGTGTTTTACTATAACAGGAATAGTCTTTTGTTAGATCTGTGCCTTCACCAATGGACACCGCAGATGGTATGGAGCAGGGAGGAGATTTTAGATCTAACAAATCATTCCTTGGTCAGTTTAAACTTATCAAACACAATTTTTTGACCATGCAGTCACTTTCCTGTCTCGTTCTATCAGTGCTTGAATTCATGTGTTTTTTCATAAATATTAGCGCTATCTGTTTTTTCGTTAAAAATCTATTGGTATTTTCCTTTTCTCAGGTAAGTGAATGCTGTTCCTTTTTTTTTTTCCATTTGTTTTAAGTTACAACTTTTTGTGTGCATTTGTGAGAGGTTTTTTTGGGATTTGTATTGATTGTATTGTAGGAAGTAGGTTACTTCTGAAAACTGAAATACTGAAGAAGCTTTGTAATTGAATACTGTGCATATGCCATTATCCTGTCTGCCGTGTACCTTTCAAAGATTTTAGAAGCCCAATTGGTTTTCATCTACACTTACACAAGATCTTTAACAGTTTTCCTGTTTGTCCTGGTCCTAGAGACTGGTGAAGTCAACATATACTGACAAAAGTGTTTGTATATTTTTCTTGATTGGATGAATGAAAACATGACTCTTATACTGAGTAAGCAACATCATCCTTGCATAGTTACTTTGCACAAACAAGTTTCTTTGATTATTTTTTTTTATCATGTAAACAGTGTTTAGGAGTTTAAAATTAATTGTGATAATTAGCCACTTACTGCATCTCTAGTTTTCTCGCACATCTCTTAAGTGTGGGACTATAAAGAGCAATGAAAGTTTTCAAGTAAGATGCATAAAAGAGATTTCAGAGATGCAAAGGAATTTAATAGTCTTATTTGCTCGTTGAAAAATACAACTCTATCAGACTACTTAGTGTTTCTAGAAAGCAGAATGTTAATTCTTATCAGATTGTGATGACTGCCACTTGATCTTCCATCAGATAATTTTTGCACATCCTGGGAACCTTGTTGCAACATCAAAAAAGTTGTACAGGTTACCTGAAGATGTTTAATGCTTTAGCAGTAGTTTCTCATTATTTAAGAGTGAAAGAAGCTGAGGTTTATTTTAAGTGCTTCATCATTCATTCTTTTATAGTCTGTGCCTAACTAAAATTGAATTAGTATTAAGAGCAGTGTTTGAAAATTTTTATTTTTTGATCTTGTCACTCGCTGTATCAAAATATCTGGTACATGATTAGCAGCATTACCAGTGTTTTTAATTCTGTTATTAAAGTTTTTCTCGTTTTTTTTTCATGTATTTAATAACATTACTGTGTCTAGTTGATAGTTTTTACCACTTACTCTAGGTTTTCTGTAACAAATATAAAATGCAGCATTGATTGTTTAAAAAAAAAAAACAAATACTCGTTAATTTATGTCTTTGGTAAGACCAGGTGATGGCTGTGTGTGTGTCTTTAGTCAAGGCTGGCTATCAAGCCAACCCTGCCTAAAATAGACTTCTACTACTCATTAACCTTAGCTTCATTACTGGCTTGGCCCAGTGGCAGACACATTGATTCAATCAGTGTTGGTTCAGACCAGCAGATTAAAAAAAGAGAGAAGTCACTTCAATTATGCAAGTTTTGCTGCTGAAGGTTTTATAGAGATATTATCTTGCTACAAAGGTGTTAGCAGTTTTCTTTTTCGCTTGGCATAATCTGAGGTAACACTTGTGAAAATAAAACGATTGATGTAGCTTTTCATGACAGCTATCTGCACCCAATCTTAGCACTTTATTGTTTATTTGTTTAATGCAACAATCACAACTGATGTGGTATTTTATTTTATTTTTTACAGCTGCAAGGCGAGTGTCTAACGGTTTTTAAGCAGTGTTGAAAATATGTACTAAAAATTAATCTGTAGAGAAACAAATTACTTCTAACTTATGTATTGTCTAATCTCATTGCTATATTTGTCTGACTTTTTTGTTACTGTCTGAAATAGGCAATCAGTAAAGATATGTTGTTATTTATATGATCAGTAAATCTTATTAGCAAGAAAAGAAAAACCCTGATAACAACTTACTTGTTGATTAATGATTTATCTTTTATCACATTTATTACTTAACAAGAAAGTTTTTATGAATAGTGAAGAGTCAGCAAATATAGCTAAATTTTTTTAATTTATTAATGCTTTGCTCCTTTTTAGGGACCATTATTTTAAAGGAATGTTAAAGTCTCTCTTTTTAAATAACTTACCTGAATTATTAATTTTAATGAATTAAAATTTGTAATAGTTTGCACGGGTGGCTTTAGTTTTCCCATTAAGAAGACCACGGGTGATTGTTGTGCATGTTGTAGTTATGCAAGAGAGTCTGCTGTTTGTTGCTTTCTTGGGCTCTGACGTAACTAGGTTTTCTACTTTTACTTCAGAAGAGCTCAAAAATAAGATGGCAGTCTTCGAAAAAAAAACCCAAACAGAATATTATTTCTATATGCATTTGGTAATTTGCATACATTTTAGTGTTTCTGTCATCCTTAAGACAGACACCTTAAAAATGTTGTGAATTATTTTTTTTAAATATTTATTAAAAATTTGGAAATATTTCATTTGAGCTTTTTTTTAATGTTTTTTTTTTTTAATCACATGCTTTTGGAGGTATCAAGCAACAGATTGTGGTTTCTATTTCATCAGCTGCCAGGTGTCGGGAGCCCTAGCTACAGGTTTTACATAAAGAAAAATCTAATCTCCATCTGTTGAAAATAAATAAACTTTTTTAATATTTTCTCAGCATGTGCAGTGGTTAGCTAAGTATTATGGGATTCAACTAATGATAATGCTTCAGAGCTGTTTAAACCTCTTAACAGGTTAAAAATAATAACTGCTGTATTTAAGGTTAGGTATCCATATTTTTCTAAATTGTCTTAAAATTTCAATTTTTGCTTTTCTTATTTTCATGGGCAAATAACAGTGATTTCTGAAAGTGTTTTGCCTTTATTGCAGTAGCACTCATACTAATTCCTAAATTGTCAGGATGATTATGGTATAGTAAAACAAGCAACTTTTGCTTAAAATGTTTTTTTTTTTTTCCTTTCATTTGTTATCAAAAATCGCTAGATTAGTTTTTATTTGTTTTTCTTATAGCAACATTATGAAAACTAATGTAGAAAAAAAGCCTGGTTTGTGGTAGAAGTGCAAAAATTGTAGCTACTTAGAGAGAGACAAAAGAGCTGTGATATTTTTGGTTGAATTTTTCAGTTACAGTGATATAGCCTTCTGTTCTCTTTTATTATTTAAAAGTTTTATTTTTCCCTGGCTGATAGAATTCTGTACATTAGATAAGAGTACTGGATGAAGTATCATCTATAAATAACACATGGTTTTACCAGGCTTATAGTCAGAAAGGTAGGTGAAAGCCTCTGCTAGTCTTGGAGAAGAAACAATTAGTTTAGCTTTGTGCTGTATTAAAATAAACTGTTTGCTTTTTCTTTGGTTCTAATGACCGAAACTTGGGGGATGTTTGTTTCAGGATATTATTTACTTAATAAATTAAAATTTTCTATAATGATTAATATCAGAGTTTACTCATCCTTTATACAGCTGGAGATTAATTTATCACTGGCATGATTCATTGCTGCATAATAAAATGCAAATATTTACTTTATCGTGTAAATTGAGAAATATCTTGGAAATATTTTCATTTTGATTTATTGTTCTACCTATTTTTTGAGTTTATGTTATTACTGACCAACTTGTTCAGCTGTTATATGATATGCACTTATACATCAGATTTGCAAACAAATGTGATATAATTAGTTTTTTTTTTTTGCTGCTTTGAACCCAACCTTAAAAATTCTGGCTTTCTGGGGTTTTTAATCTTGTAAAGTAGGTTTGTTTTGTTGTCGTCGTCATCAAGATATTAGCAGCTAAGCAGTCTTTAAAATCTTGAAATCTGAACAAAAATGCGTAGACGAACACACTATACTTTTAATTCTTGTTTTTTTTTTCTTTTTTAAGTTAAGTAACACAGGTGCAGAGAGAGACAATTATGTATGCTGTGCTTGGTCGCTCTTATTTCAAGCTTGATTGATTGTGACCTTTTTAATGACTGCTAGCGCTAGGTTTGCCGAAATATTTTTCTTTTCAGAGTGTGCTTAATGTCAAGACATTGAGGCTGTGTTAATGCCGACTATAATGCGTTCCCTCAATAAAGGTTCATTTTTGTACTTGAACATTTAAATTCTTTGTCCTGCTGTTTTCTTTCACTTTCCAAACAGACCTAAAGAGAAGGAGGTAACAAAAAAAAAAAAAAAAAATCATTTGACATGAAAAGCGTTTCCATTTTCTGTAGCGTTCTCTTTTATTGTTAGCGATTTTTATCCTATTTCCATGTTTTATGAGCAGTTTTGAAATTTTTTAGAAATGCTTCCATTTTACTCTCTCATTGTAGAAATCAGTCTTTTCAGTGTCGTCATCATAATCAATAAAACAAATAATGTAGAAGTTGAATGTAAGATTTAATCAATGGTCTGGCATCGTTTTTATTTTTTCTTCTTTTCAATGTTAAATCAATTTAATGTTTGTTTCATCAGTTATCTAGTTTTTGGAAGTGGCATGAGACCTTGGGGGGGGGGGGGCGAGTACAATACAACATGCATGCATTCTTACATTTTCTCATGAAAGAAATGTGCTTTGAAAATCAGAGACTGTTTTCCTTCTGTAGAATGTTTGTCTGGAAAAGTAATTTGTAGCTTACTCATCTGAAACACACAACAGCGTATATTGTAAAGTATTAAACATGTGGATAAGTTTCATTACTAGATATTTTCTATGATTCATACCTGCCAAACACTGAAATTATGATTTAATTGCTTTCACTTCTTTAAAAGTCTTTTTTTTCCCCTAGTTTATAGCTGTTCCCAGTAAGATTCTTTTAAACAGGTCAAAATTAAAAGAAAATTTATGAGCACCTATTGTTATTTTACTAGTTGTTGGTCTGCTCTTAAACATACATGGCTGCAATTCACAGTTTTTTTTACAAGAAATGTCCAATACAGATGGGAAAGTGAACTGTAAACAATAAAATTATTACTTTACCTCTTTAATTTGAAATTAAATTATTCATGTTTATTGTGTGCGGAAAGAAACACCATGAGCTGGTTGGTTATACTGCTAATTTTTTAACGCAGTTTCCATAATTCTGCAGTGATTTTTTTACAATATGAAATAATTGTAACCTGAAAACCTATTGAAAATTGATGATTTTGGATTAGACTGCTTGCTTTTGAACTAGATTTGAACCTTTTTTGCTCACACCACGTATGTGTTCTCAGTGTGATCTGAAAATGTTCAGTTAGCCTTTATCAACATACTTTGAAATTGGCACTGTTTGGTTTTGCATTTCTGATATCTTTAACCATCTAGTTTGCTTTGTTTTCTTAAAGTGGTTTACAAGAATCTATATGGTTTTGAATATCCTTATCAAATCGTCTGTTCTGTCATACACTTACAAATAGAAGAATTTCAGTGCATTCTTTTTTTATTCCTCTATTATTCATAGCTAAATGTTATAATTATTTCAATAGTAATCTCTTTCGAAAATTGGTTCTGGTAATGTTTATTTGATGCTTCTTGGATATTTTGCTAGTTTTCTAATTTCATTTATGTACATATAAATTACAATTGTACAAAAAAGTCTTCCTCAGAGCATGTTCAAATTAAACAAATATGGGATACATAGCAACCCTGAAAATGATTGAAGATCTAACACATTATAGTATAAATAATTATTAAAACTGACTTTTTTGTTGTCTTGAATAGCATTTTATTTTTACATTTATATGGTGGAAGTTTTATTGGTATATTATATAGTGAATTGTTTATTGTGGCTTTGTGTAGTCATAATTTTTATTTCAATGCATTACAACTTTTTCACTTAAACACTTTTGTAAAAATTTTTTTATAACTTCACATAAAACCTAGCTTTTGTATATTTTTCTGCTTTTGTAATTTAATTATGCCGCTGGGCTTGCGCTGGCTGTCATGTAGGAAATACAGGTATGCTTTGAATAAAGAAAGATAACCTGCTAGGCTTTTCTGTGGTGGATTGCTGTGCTGCACTATTCATTGTGTGTGTTGCTTACTTTGTATGCTACCCTGGAGACCCACTGAAGTTGCACTGCCATAGATTTACTCTATGAATGTAAACATTTTCAGCTTATGAGTTTTACATTTAAAAATTGACAATGGCAGTACACAATTTATAAAGGATACATTTTAACTATTATCAGGTGAATGAATGGTTGCCGGTTTAAAGTATGATTAGCTAAAAATGATGGCCATCATTCTTTGTGAGGATGATCTTCGCGGCACAGCATTGCCAGAAACCTTCCTTACAAGTCGCACTGTGAATGGATGTTCCTGCAAACTGAGCAAGTACTTTATGGTATTAAATTTTAATATTATCCAAATATCTTTCAGACAGGAAATGTCTGAGAGGAATAAGTGTATTGTTTTGGAACTTTCACCTGTTATTACTTAAAACCTGACAAAATATCGTGCACACACGCTCGCTCTTCACTTCCATGGAACTGTTGGGTGTTGATTAGTAGACTGCTTTGTGTAGTGGTAAAGGAAGTGTTTTCACCGTTATAGAAAAGAACTTAGAACTGAAGACTACATGCTGACAGAGCAAAATTGTTATACTCAGAAAATTTTGTATAGAACTTGCATTAGTTCGAAAATCTTTTGCTGACTGAAACACTTTAGTAAATGTGTGTGGACAATATAAAGAACAGCTTAGAATTTTGGTATTTTTAAAGTTGAGTTTTCTTCCGTGGATTTTCTCTCTGAATGTCAGGTACATTAATACCTTAGACCTTGATTACAAATGGAAAATTTGCAATTTTGTTTCAGCATCTTGCCTACTTTGCCACAGATTTGTTTTCTGTTTTCATTTTTGGAACTAAGAAAGCACTTTTAGAGTTGACTGTAACAGTATTTTTAAAGTGATTTGTGAAATAGTTATTTTTCTCCAACTTTTGCCAAATTCTAGATGCTCTTATAATTTCCCCTAGGTTCATGTAACACTGGTTTATGTTGGAGGATAAATCCTTGGTTGATTGAAAGCAAATATTTCAGAAAAATTGTCTTTTTCCAAAGTTCTTTTGTTTGCTAAATTATTGATAAGGAAAGATTAGGTGGGAGGGGGTTGTTTGTTTTTATTCTGAGTTAAATATTTTCCCAAAATAAAATTGATTTTGAAAATATTGACTTATTTAACTACCACCTGCCAAGACACAGAGTACTTGTGTTTTTGCATTGTTATTTTAGTAACAGTGTTACATGGCAATTAATAAATATGCACGTTTTATTTAATATAATAGATTGCTGGCTTACTTAGGCAAGCATCTTTTTTTAGTTGGAAATGTTTGCCTAATTAATTGCTTTCTCAGCTACTGGCCAGTGGTGACTAGAATTCTGAAGTAACCAAGTACAGCTGTTCTGACTGAGTTGAGATTCTATGTTGCCTTGTGCCACCATCACTACTAATGGAACAGAGAAACTGAGAAGAAATATAAATACTTTTCAGATGTAGTGGGGAAAGGCAGTAGTTACCAGAAAGAGAAATTCACATTAGTCATCTCTCGAGACCAACATAACCAATTTCTATGCAGAGTTTAAATAGCATTATTGGCTAATGTCTCTAAATAAGGTTAAATGGAGGTGAGACTGGGTGATAAGTTTTTGTGTAATTTATTATGCTGAATAATTAAAAAAGTATTCCTTGGCTTTGTTGTGAACTTGAAGTAAAGCAAATGGTAAGCTGTTACTCTTTACTGGAGTTACACTCATCAACTGATAACATAACCTTATAAAAGGTCATGTGTCCAAAATTTTTTCTTTTTAGTATATTTTTGGGGATTTTAATTTTTTTTTATTTGTTTGTTTTTATTGCAAAAGAAGTGTTTATATATATATCTTCAAAAAAAAAAGTTATTCGGCAATGATGTTTAGGTTCATAATAAATTTTTTGACTGGCACCTAGTGAGTCATTAGTTAAAAAGGAACCACAATTAAATTCATCATGCCAACATATCTACCTGAAGACATACTGTTAGTTTTGGATATAGCACCTTGGGTGCGCTGCAGTCTGACATCTCTGTTGTAGGTTGATACTCTACTCTCTGCAAGTTAAACTCATTCACACTTTGATGTAGTTCATATTTGGATGACCAGATGACCAAGGGTAGTGCATTGATCCCTGCAATGTACAGAAAATTTCAAGACACCTTGCCAATATGAAGCCATACATTCATTGTCTTAAAAAATTCTACTATGGGCCTACATGAAGGAGACAGCGTGGCGCTGTAGAAAGTCATCCCTGTACCTGATCATTGTCAGGTTCCCTGCAGTGCAGTGGTTATAATACTTCTCCCCATTCCATAACACTTTCAACAAATTAGTCAGCATGGCGCATCCTGTACAGCAGAAAATTGGATTTATTAATGAACAATACTGTTATCAATCACCTCTGAGGACAAAATCTTGTTTTGATGATACCGTTATAGCCTTTTTTGTTTATCCGCATAGGTCAAATAAAACATTTCCACACAGTTAAGTGAGGCTGGATATATAATTGCTATATAAGTGACATCTGGCGGTCTGAATATCTAGTGTAGCTCAAAAATACTTTGTTAATGTGGCAGAATTGGGCCTGTGGCATGACATGCACTTGACCTGATTTTGGCCCATTTCTCTCACTTCTGGTTTGTTGAAAATCAGTCTTACAGTCTGCTTTTGGTCAGTCTGTAGATTCTCAGAATAATAGTTCATCCCAGCCTGCAGGCTCCCAAATATATGGTTCCTCTTAGTGTTAAACAACCTGGGCATTTCATCATCATTTGGAAGAATCACAACAAATGTGATCATGCAGCTGAGTACATGAGCAACTTTTATACAACCAACCCCAAGATATGCCTTGCATAATTTGCACATACTTAAAAATGTTGTTGCATAGGTTTTTTAGAAGAGTATATATCAATAAAGATATAAGTTTGATAAATGGGTCAATCTCTCTCTCTCTCTCTCATGCACATGCATGCAAAATGTTCAGAATCCACTCTTGAGTTTACTGCTGCTGTAATTTTGTGGCTAAAAGAGAAATAACAGCATTGTGTATCTTGCTTTAGTTTTAGCTTAAACATATTTTGAATTCTATAAATCCTGAAGTCATTTTGCAGATTGACTATTGACAGAAATCTGAGTGCTGTTCTAGCTGCTGCTTATTCATTTAGCAAGATGGTCAAAACTCTCAAAGGGAAAAGTTTGTGGTGTAGTTGGGATTTGTTCAGGTGGTCTGTAAAAAATATAACAACAATATTTATTATTATCATCTGTGTAATCATTTTATTTCTTAATCCCAAATGGATAGTCATAGTTTTCTGTGCTTAGCTTACAAAATCTTGAATAATAACATTTGTAGTTAGGACACTGTCAACCTTTGAGAACGATTCTGTGGGATGTCCAAACTCGGAGGAAATACAAACAATTCGTAAAGGTTGAATGTCTGCCTGTTAAATCTTTAAAATGTCAGATATGTCTAACATCATTTTTCAGTTTTGTTTGTTTTTAATACATTTTCCATTTGTATTCATTTCTATTTGCTTTATTTCACATTTTTCTTTCTTCTCCAACTAACATTATTTTTTCATTGTTGATATTTTTTTTATTTTTTTTGTATTGTAGCCGATGGGTTCACCATCGAGTTTGTTTTCAAGCTAAGTTCTCTCATTATATCGCTGCACATGGGACAGATATGTCGATGTTTCGAACAAAGGGCTGTGTGTGCACTATTAAAACTACTTGATATTTCTGTGTAAGGTCTTATATTTTTCAAGTACAGTGCATGAGTTACTTTACCTGGCAGTGTCTGAGTTAGAACTTTGGCATTAACACACTCATCTTTACCTCTAGCTTAAACTAATTTTTTTTTCTTTTTCCTTTCAAACTTGAAGCCAGCTTTAATAAAGGCTTGTGCTGCTAGCTATTATAGCAGTTACAATAGTCTAGACATGGGTGTGCTATACCTTTAGTTTACATTATTTGATTAATTATCTTAAAAATAAGGGTTGTTTTCTTTGTCTTAACTTTGAACTTGTTTGTCATACAAGGTAAAGTTTTACAGAAGGTAGGAAATTAGGTATTTTGGTAAATCATTTCCCGTCGTCATTAGGGATTAGTAAGGGTTGTTTTGGAGTGCATGCAATGATGCTACTCTTCTTTAGGCTTTTTCTTTTCTTTTTCATTGAAATTTAACTCCATTAGTTAGCTCAGTTACTGCTGATATTGTGATGCAAAAACTAACCCTTTACTTTCTGTAAATAATACCAAGTTTTATTAAAGATAGAAATAAAGGTTAATTTCATAAGCTTCTGATATTTAGTGTGTGAGAAAGAGAGAATTTTATCACCACTTTCTCAATAGGGAGAAGGATTACTTAAGTTTCCTGAGAGTGCTAAGCCTTAGGGAATTTACTACCAATTATGCAGAACTATTATCTCATTTCCAGTTGTTTTTTTATACCTTGCTGGCATGCATAGTCTTTAGGCTCTTCTCTTTTGATAATTGGGTTTAGTTTTACCAGTTAATGATGATGATAGGTGTAAGAAGGTTTACTATAGTGTTGGGGGAATTGGTCATTTGTCCAAACAAATCGATGATCGGGGTTTTATTTTTACTTTTAAACAGATCTGAAATCGGTGTGTGCGACAGGAGTAGAAGACATACTGATAGAATGCATAGGTAACAGATTTGTAGACTTTACTATGACATAAGTGATTTTTACAGTTTTGTTTTTGATTTTATTATTTGAATAAAATATGAAAATTGTTATAATTGGATTGTGTTGGTTATTAAGTCATAAATGCTTAGCCACAAAGATCTTCTAGCTAATCCTCCATTTATCACCAATGCCACTGGTTTACTGCTACCTGGCCTGCAGACATGTTTCAAGGTTGTCAAGATTTGATGATGTGTGTATAATAAAAACTGTAATGTTCATAGAGAAGACTCCTGGTCTAAAATCTGACTACCAGGAATTCGCGTTATTTTTAAAAATATTTTTAATAATTTGGTCAGGATTAAAACAACTTTTGCGCCTGTGCGTCTATTGTTTTAAATTGATGTTGTTTAGTTGATTTCCAAACAGTAGCTTCTAGAGAAATCTTATAGGCTTTAGTTATACACACAGTAAATATTCAGCTAATATTACTTAACATGCTTTCTGAAATTTTACACAGAATTTCTTTTAAAAATATCTCATTATTTTTTAAATGTTTGCAAAGTAAATTTCTGCCTACCCTGATAATAACTTTTAAAGGATGCATCATGCATTCTGTCTTAGAATCTACTGGCTGCTACTTATGACAATAGTCTTGTTTATCTCTCATATTAGTTTTTGCTTTTTATGATTCAAGATGTACATAAAACTATACATGTGTATATATAGAGAGAAAGTACAGGAGAAATACCAGCAATTTATATGATGTTACTCCATTTTATCTAGCTGACTATTTGTTTTTTAGCATAATTTTAAAAGTATTGTACAAACTTTAAATGCCATGGTTTAAAATAAAAACAGGTGTGAAGGAGGGTGATTTGGAGGCCAATCTTTCAGACAATGAAGAGAGAGAGTAAACTGAAAGTTATAATATACTTAGATTAAATAACTAATAAAGAAATAGATAAGCCATGAAGATTTCAGAAATGTGGATATATTTTTTTTTTAAAACTGGCACTAGTTCGCTCTTATGCAACATAGCTGCCAGGGTTGTCATCGAGGTCCTCACACTACCTTATGGAGGTTAGTCAACAAGCTGACTGCACCTGTTCTGTGATGTGAGAACCCATTAACCCTGTGCTGCTGCTGGCTGCTGCTAGATGGTTCGTTGTTTAAATGAACTGAAGTCCTTGTGGTGGTGGTGGTAGTGATGTTAAGAATTTGTGAAGGTGGAAATTAGTCTGTCCCTCAAACTGGATGCATTGTTTAGCTCAGCATGATAAAGACTAGAAAGATTTGAGTCAAAAACAACTTAACATCGATTTTTACCACTTTGCTGCTTGCTTTTTATAGCTGAAAAAATTTGTGTAATTTATAGTTTTCTAGGTTTTTTTTTTTTTTTTTTACCCTTTCCTCTTTTGGTCAATATTCTTCATTTTCAAGGCTAAGTAGGTAATAAAGTTGAATCTGGTGCACTGCTCTTGATCAACTCCATCAAAACAGAGAAGAGATTGGCGAATTGAAAATGACACAACTTACTGTAATAATGAGCTTCAGATATCACTGGTTTATTGACTGGGTCCTATCTGAGAACAGTCTGTATACTTTTAACTTAAAACAAAAACAAGACGACCCAAACTGGCAGGCTTAGAGATAAAAACAATAACAGTATTTAAATCAGGCAAAAGGTTGGAACAATGATCTTGGCAGGATTTATAGATTCCAGTCTACAGTACTTTTGTTTTTGTCTAATATTACTGCGCTAACTGGGGTAGTCTTTCATTTAGTTGGTATCATTTGCTCTCATCTCTGAGAATTGTTAAAAACCTAAAAAATTAACAATTCTGCGAGAGAAAGAGAGAGAAAAAAATTAACGATAGCCTACTACTGTGTGAATGAAGGCGGGCAGATTGATTGATCCGAGCAGTCGACCCTGTCTAGTCTCTTTTTTTTTCTTTTTTTTTAATTGAGTCATGACTCATTTTTTTCTTTTTTGCTTTTTTACTGGGTCACACCTTAAAAATTGAATAGAAATCAGTTAGTTTGTTTTTTTTTATGGACAACCAATGTAAAATATCTCTAACATGAATAAATATAAATTTTTCCAAATCAAACTTTCTTTTTTCTCCCACTATGCAGTGATGCCTTCAAATTCTTTTGTTCCAAGATATGAACACTACAATAGTGATTTTGGAATAATTAAATAACTATTCTGTTATTGTAGCCACTGTTCATGTGAACAAACACCTGCTGTAGGTTTCTTATGAATGTCTATCATTGTGATTGATTACACTAAGATCTTATTTAGAGTGATTGGTGAAAGTCTCTACAACCAAAAGGGTTTTAGCCTAACTCTTGATTTAATAATATTATTTTAAGCAGACAAATATCATGGCTATTTGTGCATATATTAGTCTAAATTTCAGCAGCAGTTTTGATTAAAGCAAATATATTGTGCAAACATGGAAGCCATATTTATATATTAAAGAGAGTTTGGCATAGATTCACTTCAGTATTTTCAGGTAAACATTTTGAATTGCCAATCAGTGGAAAACATTAAATGAAACTGGTTTAGACTTTTAAGAGACTTTCAAAATAGATAGGACTTTTGAGCGTGTAAAGAGTCATATTTTTTTCTATCTACAGTTAGTTTTCATAATTACAGGTTTGCTAAAATTTCACTTTGGCTTAATGTTAGGCACCTTTTTTTTTTCTTTTTTTTAAATATCAGTTATATTAATTTAAATATTGCATTAATGCAGTGTTTCCCAACCTTTTATCCACCATGCACCCCTTCTCTCACCAGAAACGACTGAATCACCCGCACCCACCCACACCAAACAAGAGATGGATATTTTGTTGAAAACTTTTATTAACACACTGGTATATGTTGCGTTTTGAAGATAACTGCTTAGAATTTAATTCAGTGAGAGCCCTGCACTTGATGACATCTGACTAGAAACGATATATGTGGTTCCAGTTTAGTCAGCTTCAGTTGTAGGTCACCACGATCACAAATGTCCAACCTATTTTGCTTCTTGGTCAAAATGTTCACGACGGCTCTGAATCCACATTCTACTAAATAGGATGTTGGAAAAGGAAACAGCATCTTTCTTGCAGCTTTTGACATCTCTGGATAGTTCTCGGAAGCTTCGTCACTCAACCACATCATTAGTTTCTTCGTTTTACAAACGACTTTCATAGAGTTATTGTGCTGAACTATCAACATCATCAAGTTGACAGAGAAATGGTTGTGTCAACCAGTCCGGAAACTCCATCACTTGCAAATCTGTGAAACGGGCCTTGAATTCAGTGATCAGTGAGGCAACATGGTCACATATTACTGTCAAAACACGGTTGCTGATCGGACAGTGCAGCAAATGGCTGAAACTGGTGAAATCCTTCCTGCCCAGATCTCCTCACCAAAAATCTTGCACTTGGACTCAAAGATGGTCTTTTTGGTGCCTTGAAGATTGCAGGTCAAAGTATTCAGTTTGTCAAAAATGTCCGTGACATAAAGAGTCATAGCCATCGCATCTTCACCATGCAATGGTTCAATAATTTCGAGATCCCTGCAAAACTCGAAAATGACATCACAGAGATCGACAAATCACTCCAGGCATGGTCCTTTTGAAAGCCAGTGTACTTGAGTGTGGGAAAACAACCTTACAAACTGCTCCTTTGCATCTTTGTAGAACGCTTTGAAAAGTCTTTCTGTTTTCAGGTTGGCTTTAGTGTGATTGATTACTTTGATGATCACTGTCATAATCACACTGAGCTCAGGGGAGAGACTTTTGGCGATGAGATGCTTGCGATGTATAATGCAATGCACGGAGATCAAAGCAGGGTTGTCTATCTTCAGTAACTGGAGGAATTCATTCCTCTTCTCCATTATGTGCTCCATCAGCAGCACATGAGACTATGTTAGCAATGGGAATGTCATGGTCATTAAAAAAACTTCATGAACAGCTGGTATATATCCTGTGCAGTCGTAGTTGTCTCAAATGACTGACAGAACAGCATCTCTTCAATGAAATCAGCTGCCTCTATGTAACAAACGTAGGCGAGAAGAATACTCTGACTGTCCCTCACCGTTGACTCATCCAACTGAACGGTAAATGGCCTTTGTCAAAGTTTACAAACAAGTTGATCCACCACATCTGAGGCCATCTCATCAATTCTGCACTGGACAGTGTTGTTCCTAAGAGGTATAATCGACACGGGATCATCCAATCTTTGCAGTACCATTTTTGTGAACACACACAGTGCAGGTATGATTAAATCCTTGCCAATTGTGTGAGCATTTCCACACTTAGCGATGAGAAGTGACATTTCATAGCTAGCGACCAGTCCTGCATTTTGCATGGATGTCTGTGACTTAAACATCGAGAGTATGGTCTTCCGAGCCTGAATCTTGTTCTCATGATCGGACTTTAGATCCCGGAAATATGGCGGGTCTTTATCAGCGTGCTCCCCGTGTTTGGATCGCAAATGTACCTCCAATTTTTGCCAGTTTCATGGAGTCATTGCATAAAGTCTGATCACAAAGTAAACACAGCGGCAGTCTCTTGTCAGGTGGAAAGGTGATAAAGCCATACTTCAGATATTCAACTGAGTACTTATTTACTACTTCTTAACTGAGTTGCAGTTCGCTCACATGCATCTGTACTGTCCCACCGTATAGCAATCCAGGATCCAGCTCCTGGCCCTTTGCCACCAGGCCCATTGTCCAGAGTGGCGGGACGACTTCCAGCCTCTGGCCCCCATCGGCAGTGCAGTGCGTATTGTTTTGGTGGCAGAGCAACATGATGCTGTCTGGTGCCAGCAACACCAGGGTAAGCTGACCCGGAGGGACTATGACATAATCAGGTGACTGATGGCTACACCACCATGCCTGTAAGTGGGCTGACTTGCCATAGGCAAGAATTCATGGTCGTCGCAATGCTGTTGCTGAGTACTATTTTCAGTGCGTATTTGAATGTGAACAGGGTTTTTGGTAGGCATGCATCTCCACCTTTACAGAAGCAGGCAGCACTCTTGTATTTGTAATAACAATAATAATACCTGATGTATACAAGATCAGTCCTGAAAGGGCCTCTTCACACAACATAAGCCTTGCATTTTTATACCTTTGGCTCTCACTTCACCCTCAAAGAGAAGCATGAACCCATTAAATTTTGTTCACCCCTATTTTACCCTCCAAGCACTGTGGACCCCTTGGAATTTGCAATTCACCCCTGGGGGGTCCATGCGTAAGCTATGGTGGTTTCTTACTGTCATTTATTAAATTTAACTAACTATTTAATGAAATCGATAAACAAAAAGAAAACAAATTTCATTTGTATGTTTTTGTTATAATGATCTTAACAGTCAAACATCTTGGTTAAATCTTGTTTGGCACTTACTAAATAAGAATCTAAATTGTCCACAGATCCATTGCTAAGCTGATAAATGTTGCATTGTTTAAATTTGTTTTTAAAAAAATCTTAATTAATGTAGGGATGCAATATTGTTAGTACTCAGTGAGTCCCTTCAGAAATAATCAGTCCTGTGTAAACATTTTACATATTCAGCAGTGAATTTAGAAATCTGACATTGTTTTTAGGGGTAAAAGTCTAATTGAATTCAAATGCAAAATAAATTTACATATACAGTCAATTTTGTTTTGTTTTTAATCTTTGGTAGTTCAGACACTACACTATAAACATTTGACTAGTTAAAATCGAAGGTAATTTTAGTGGAATCACTTTGTGCAGCCTGCTTTCATGGGCCAGTTATGATGAAAGAGTGCATCTTTTCAGTGCATTTCAACGAAAGTATGGCATGACTTGTTACTACTTTTCAGCTACGACAACCCTATTTCAGATAGCAATAGAAAATTGTCTGGCCTGAAAGTGTACAACATTGTTGATCAGTATTTATTGATAACAAAGTGCCAATGTAATGATGCTGAAAAAGAGAGGCTGCAGTTAATATTAATTAATGTAACCACTTCTAAAGGTTTGTAGAAAACTTTGAATGCTAAAAGTCCTAGACTGAGCAGTGGATTAGTTTATCATAGATTGCTTATTATCAAGGTGGTAATTGCTGGACTACATTTTGAATCTAGTCAGCAGGTGTGTTGTGTTTTTCTTTTATACTTTTGTATCAGCCTGTTTCTATCTTAATTTCCTTCCCCTACCATTCAAAAGGGTTTTGTTGGGTTCTCTCCCCCCCCCCCCAACTGAAGATGATGGATGATGTACAGTGCTTGTGGAAGGGTTCCAAGGGTTCTAACCTGGAGGGTTTAACACTACTACAACCTAGATCAGACATCAATCCGCATAACTCTTCATAATACAAAGGTGTCCTTTGGAAGCATTTATGCTTGGACTGAGGGTCACAATGAAGAAATCCTAGAGTGTTGTTCAAGGTTAAGTTGGTGCTGCATTTGTTTCTTGGATGATACTACAAGCCCAACTTGAGCAGTGAGTGTGGGGAAATTTATTCATAGACATAAATTTACCCTGCTTGGGCTAACCTTGGAAGGTATCAAAGATAATAACTACCTAGGAAAACCTAACCTAAAAAATCTGCTTTAACAATTATAGTCAGAAAATTTAAGTTTCTACTTTTAGTTTTTTATTTGTACAGTATTTTGTTTGTTTGTTTTTTTTAAAATAAAATACACAAAATGTTTGGCTAATGCTGAGATTATATTCTCGCATTTATGCTGCATAGAATGTAGAAGGGTTTACTGCTTTCCCTTCATTGACTAAAAACATTACACTTTCCAATTTCTCTTGACAACTTGATACTGCTGCCTTTTATTTTTTTAATCCTTGTGCATGGAAATACACATGTTCATTTTGATGGCATCTTGTAGCCACAACTCTTAGTTTTCACAAGGGACTTAAATCTAGAAGTCACTTTGACAGGCACCTTGCTTCGGTTACCAGTGGGGGGGGGGGGCTATGAAATAAAAAACTAGACAAAAATGCCTGGTTCAAATAGATACTGCTTTATATTCTTTTTGACAGTTTAATCTAATTTACACAAAAAACAAGTTTTAAAATATCATTAGTTAGCGATATTAAACTAGAATTCTTTGCTATATGCACTCCAGTAGTTTGAGCTACAATAGCGTCCATCTGTGTTTAGGGAAATTAAATATTTGTATTAATGTTAGTTTGGGGGGTTGTGGCTTCTGAAATTGAGTGAGTATTTAATAAAGAAATATGTAGGTACCGTAGAAGTATTGTTGCAACATTGTTTTAATATATTTATTACTAATGTCTTTCTATTTTGAACGTTCAGCCATAGTAATGTGATGTTGCATTTTAATTTGTTTAAATATTTTATCACTTGTCTAAGTGACCTGTTGATTTCATACTAAGAGAAATCACCTGGAGATCTTTAACGATAACTACAGCTCATCAAGTGTTTATCACTTTTGCTACTGAGAGTTTATCACAAAGTTAATAGTCACTGTTGATTAGACACTACTATAATCTGTAGTGCGCATGGTTTGTCAGCTAGAACAGAAGGAAGCTATTTGCTCCTGCATGCAGGAAGTGAGAGACGAGATAAAAGCAGGTTCTACTATTGTTTTAAAATCTGCTGGTAATGAATTGTTTTAAGAGAAGTTATCAGTATTTTTACTTTTATCTCAATTTGTGGACCCTTTTTTTCTTTTTTCTTCTTTTTTAACATGCATTGTGCCTCTAAGTTATTAAGTTATATGTCAGGAGAGTATTGAATTATCTTGCTAAGTTAGATGGTTTTTCATCACAGTAGAGTGAGTCTTGTTGTATCATTGCTATACTTTGCCATTAGCAAGACTGTGATTATCTACCTTTACTGCTGCTCCTAGTCATAATCCTCATTAGCATAAGTATGACTATAGCATTTTGATTGGTTCCTGAAACTGTTAATCCATTGATGCCACTTTGGGGAATTTACATGATTGCCAAAACACCAGAAGTAGTAATTAGGGTGATTGTACAAAAAAATAAATAGTTAGATTAGTTATTTTACCTTTAATTAATTATAATTATATTTCTGGTTATTATTGCAGATTTAAAAATGAAGATATGGTGTGTGTTTCTTGATCATAAAAAAACAATAACCTACATATTTTTACAACTTAAAAAAAATGTAATATAGATGTATTAACAAACAGTATTTTGTACTTCAAATAATGAAATAAAGAAGGCTATGAATTCTTTTCTACATTATCATTTGTGTTTTTTGTCTAAATTATTCATAGATAATGCGAATGGCTATTGGACATCGGGATTACATAATAATTAGTTAATATTTATCAAGCTATTTAGGTAAATACAAAAAAAAAATACATTTTTCACATTTAACCTGCCAATTAATACTCTTTATTATCACCATTACTAGTAATTATCTCTTCTTCTCATGCTTGACAAGATTATGTTGCTTTGCTATGTTAAACTCTGATGTACCTTTCCTGTTTTCCTAAATAAATATAAACAATTAAATATAATGATAAGCTGTATGCAAGACAAATTTTAAAGTGACTTTTCTTCAGATTTTTAAGTTCTAAATACTGCACATCTGTTGTCACTGTATAATGTAATACTTTAACTTTCATGCTAGGATTTAAATTGTCTGGTAACTCATCAGTTTGAAATAATATTGTATGGATGTTAGCCACAATGTGATGATCATATGATTTGGAAAATTTAGGGTGGGAGCACTGAATTTTTTTTTTTTAAAGGGGCACTTCAGGGGAGAAGAGAGAGTACTATAATATCATACATTTCTTTCTCTCTTTTTCAAAGGCTGGTTCTTAAACAGGAAATTAGTTGTGTGCGCGTGCACATTTAATTTCTTCTAAACAGAACTGCTTAAAACAATGTGAAGCTGAAATGGAAGGACTTGAGATCAGAAAGTAAATGAAGGACTGTGTGTGTGCTGGTAATTCTTTAGAAGCTGGGTGTACTTTGTGTGCATGTGCATGCCATGGTTTTACTCAACAGTAGGGCTTTACTGGTGTCTGCTTGGCCCTGTTTAGCCCTAGAAGTGTTTCAGAGGATGTTTGTTTTAGTATCTATTGAATAAAAAAAACAAAAAAACCCTCTTTATTCAAATAACCTCGAGTTGTATTGATGTATTAGCTGGAAGAAAGAAAAAGAATCAGGGAACAACTTTGGAAGTTTAGGACATTTCTGGTCAGTCACCAACCGTTTTGTCTAACTAGTAAAGATATAGTTGTGAGTGAGATGTAGACACGGTAAGTTAGTGAAATGGCAGCGGTAGATTAAATGAGAAGTTGTATGGTATCGAAGAGGCATTTCAAACCATATTGGAGTGTGAACTCTCAGCCAGCCACTGTGGGAAATCATCAAAAAGATGAAGATGGAAGCATTGTTTGTGTATAATATTGTGCTTCTGTTGCATTGTTGATTTATAATAATCTTGTGGTTTTAAAACTCCATGTCTCATAAGAAAGAAACATTTGAGTTACATAAATTCACATTAATTAATGTTATTTTTGGAGTTTGTCTATCTTTTTCCTGCTGCTTAGAGCTTCACCACTCCAGCTCCATTTGTAAAACATTACAGCTTATATTTACTAATATTAAAACCTGGCATCATGATTCATTTTTTAAACCCTCTGTACACTTGAAATCCATGTTACTGCCTATATTCTTTCCATTTTATTTCTTTTATGGCTTGCAATTACATTTCTGTATTTTTAATTTGATATAACAATGGTGGTGGCCAAAATGACTACTACATCTTAAGTAAAAATGTGGTGTTTCCATTTCCTCAGGGGTCTCATACTAAATCTCTCTTGTATAGTTATTTCTTGTGCCAAGGCAGTTTTAGAGTTATAGAATAGTAAACCTGTTGACTAAGGAATGTTATTTGTCAACAGAAGGAGTGCATAGATGGTAAATCAGCGTCTTTCATCAAACATTTCTATATGTTGGTCATTTAAGTTGTTCACGGTGCATGGGGACAAAGAAACAGAATAACGAGTAACATACCCTGTAAGTTAGGTAAGGTGCTTTTCTTTTTTGTGGAGTAAAGGAAATTTTAAAATCTGTTACTGCTTTGGCCAGAAGTTTACATCTTAGCAGTTTTATTATTTCTTATGAATGTTTTTATAACTTTATTTTTGCTGTGGAAATCTAAAACAAATTGTCAAATGAAGCAGAGGGTGGGTAAGGAAAGGGACTTAATGCTTAAACCCTTTTGCTTGTCTGTTTATTGAGTTGCACCGTTTCTAGTAGAAGAGAAGATTTTTGACAGCTAAAATAATTTGAAGCCAGAACATTTTTTCTTTACATTATTTTATAAACAAATTCAAATTAAAATAAGTTAGCCAGAAAAATGCAGCTGCCGCTTAATATCTATCTTGAGCAGAATTTCAAAATTTGTTTTCAACGATTTTAATTAACTTTTATATTTTACTTCCTATTCAATTTGTTTAATTTATTGATACAAACAAAATAAGATGAGCATTTAAGTGTTCATGTTTTTTATTATTTATTTGAAACAGTACAATGAAAAATACAGCTTATGATTGATTTTTTTAAGTCGGAGTTTAGAGCCAGAAATATCCCCTTGGCTCATGAATTCAATTTCCTTTTCATATCGTGATCAAGTTCTATCAAATTTATTTTTTATATAATGGATTTTTTTTTTCATAAAATTATTGATAAAAGAATTACAAAAATGTCTGTCTGCGTGTTTATCAATAAGGCTCTTTGATATTCTTGGGAATAAAAACAACAAAAAAAACTTTGACTGCATATTAACAGCTGTTACTGAAATCAGTGTCAACTAAAATAATTATTATACTAATTTCTTTCATGTGCTTACGTATTTAGTGATTCATTCTAAACAAGAGTATGTAATTAGCTTGTTACGCCTGTAAAAATTACTACATATCTATAGAAGTGCTCACAATGAAAATAAACAATCAAAATATAGTTATAAAATAATCACGATCACAATATAAAAGAAATAAAAGTCTGTAAAATTAAAATTCGTTTGTTTGAGATTCTTTTCAACAACAATGAATTTATTTACTTAAAGACTTGACCAGTTAATTACAAATTTGTAGAAACTTAATGATCGACTTTGACAATTCTCTCTTAAAAATGCAAAACAGTTTTAAAATGTATATTTACCTCTGCACTTAAAACTTGTGATAGCATAAATAAAAAGAAAAATACTTTTAGATCTTAGCTAAAATACAGATAATGATAAAATCTAATGAACATATCAAAAACTTAGTTAAGTAGCATAAAGTGCCCCTTTTTTTTTTTTTTTTTTTGGTTTTTTTTATGGTGTGGATCATGTATTTGTCTTATTTCAAATTGGATATTGGTGGTGTAAAGTAGGTTTCCATTATTGCTAGACACATTAAGTAGATAATCCCCAGGGATGTGTGTGTCGTTTGTCATCTAGATGTTGCTTTGTTTTCAAATCAGATGTCTGTCCTTACTAAGTAAGTTCCCATAATTGCTTGGTTTTTAATACTACATTTCCATGATAGTATCAGAAAAGAGCCAACATGCAGGTGCAGTGCACTAGAATAGAAAATAGTCAGATTGTTTTATTGTCTACTCGATCAATTATCTGCTTGATTTTGCCCCTAGTTAGTGGCTGAATTTTACTGTTTCCCATGCTAGTTCAAAAAAATAATGGACAGAAATTTGTTTCAAAGAAAAAGAAATGTTTCATGAATTGCTCACAAGATTTTCTAACCAATGTGATCTTTACTTTTAAACTTGAGAAATAATTCTTGGCAAAGCATTCAGTCCAGAAACCAAATCATCTTGTTGTTTTTCTTTTTTTCATGGTTGATTGATAACCTATTTAAATTGTTAAGAAAGAATCTATTTTCAGCTCTCTGTAGTTTAAACTATTGTTTTCTTTCTATTAGAGAAGTAGCACACACACTTTAGCGTTCCAAACTAATGTGCAGTACTGAAAATTGCCTGCAAGTTAGGATAAAAAAATAGATAAACTTGGTGAACCAGGCACTTAAACAAGCTGCTCACACTGGCGTAAAGTGGGTGTGTCTAGTCCACGTTTAAAGATCCTCTGTCTTTGCAGTTTAGATTAAGTTGTTTCAATGGGTTTGTGTGACAGCAATTGCGCAAGCTTGTCTCAAGAAGAAACCAAGATGGTGGTGGGGCCTTGTTGGGAAGGACTTGTGGAGAGGTGTTTTGGGATCAAAGAAAAAGTGAATGTATCTCTCTCACCTCTGTCACAAAGTTAAAATATCTAGATTACATCTGACTAGTTTGTTTATTTGTATTTTCAAGGGGTTTTTTTTTCCACCTCTTAGCAAGATAATTAATTAATTAGCAAAAAAAACTGGGACAAAGGTACAGTCAGTGAGTGTCCATTGTATTGTGAAGGGGGGGAAAATCTTGCAATTCCGTTTCTTAAATATATACTACTGTTCACAGAAATAAGATTTTTTTCCACATTATAAATGGAATTATTTCAGAATAAGAGTATCCGGAATTTTAGTTTGCATAACTTAGTTTTGTTTTTTTTTTATAAAATTTAATCAAAGTTTTAACTGTTGTATTAAGATGGTTTCCAGAAATCTGCTAAGCATTAGGTTTTTTAAGCCATTACATAAAATCTGGCTTTTGTATCTTTTACCTCAGTAGGTGGAGATACATTTAATGTAGTCATTATGTGGAACTTATTCAAGAATAAAGCCTTATAGTCTCTTAATCTCTTTCATGAAGAAAAAAAAAGTGATGGTTGCAACTATTCTAGAAGCAAACTTCTTTTTAAAAATTATATGCTGATAAAATTACCACTTTAGTGGAAGATTAAAAAGTCTCAGCAATAAACTAAACTGAAAAATCTCTCATCTTGAACTGATTAAATGAACCCCAGAAAATTGTTTGTTCTACCTTGTGGTTAAAATTATTTCATGACAGTTTTTTTTTTTTAACATTTGTATATATTCCTTGTTTGTATCCCTTTTCTGTTAAGCACAAACTTATCCATCATTAATCTTTTTGTGTAATGATTTAAGCTTGGCCCGGGTTGGTTTTTAAGAGAGTGGGGAGTCATGCATTTATTTTACAAGCTTGCTGGAAAATAAATGGAATACCTTGATATGATCTCCAGTCTGACTTCTTAATGTTACGTTTTAGGATTGTCTAGATTTTCCTTTTATTTTTGCTACAACTGAATATTATTCTATTACTTTTCTCTCCGCTACTCTCTTTTTCTTTTTCTTTTTTTTAAGTTGGTAAAAATATACATTGAAAAAGAAGATGGAGCAGTAGACAGTGCGATATTAAGAGAACAATGAGCAATGTTTAGCACTGGGTGGCTGTTTGATGTTTGGTAAGAAACAGACATCAGCCAGCATCATGAAATAATGAGCATGCACTTGGTGAATTTTCAACAAGCCCTGCCTTTGTCATTCAATTACTGCTTTAATTTCATATTTTATAAATATTGATTCGGTCTGTTTCCATAATCAGAAGTTGCCTTCTAAAAATCCAGCAGACGCAAGCAAGCAAGCTTAGCATGTCTGATCACGATTGATTTTTGCTTACAGGCGAGCACTGGACGGCTGACTGGCTTGGTCATAAAATCAGACGGTAGATTAATCTAAAATGTTGCGCCAGCAAAACCGGCTAAATATTAGTCATGTTTAAATAATATGAAATTAAAAACAAATATTTGTCACCGCTTGAATTTAGGCATCAGTCCAACTCTTTGAATGCAAAATTTAATTAGAAATTGTTTACCTGTTTTCCTCCTTTTGTTTGGTTGTTTGTTTGTTGTTTTTTTTTATTTTTGACTTTGTCTGCATTCTCTAAGGTTTTTAAAAGAGACGTGTGCTCTTTCAACTTGCAGTAAAATTGGGTGGCTTGTTGGGGTATTCTGTGGGGGCAACAGTCAGACTAAGTAGTTGTTGGTAAGTAGCCAGGCTTCACAGCAGTAGCTTGTTAGTGTATGTGTGTGCGAGTGCGGGTGCCCGTGTGTGTGTGTGTGTTGTCCGATTGAAACCTTGCTTTTGTGTTAATGAAATGTCCACCAGAAGAAAATTAGCATCAGCCAAAGCCTTTGTTTAAAATGGCCATGAAAACCAGTCTTTGATGTATGTATTAGCATCAGATAAATTCTTTATTACATACAGTTATCATATTTCAGTTTTTGCTGAAGATAGTTTAAGAGAAACAAAGGCAGATTTTATTCATAGTAGTTTACAGGAATCATCACCTTATTGTATATATTTAAAGAATGGATTTTAAGTTTTAGCATGGAAAATGAAGTAGAAATCTGCAATTACAAACATACAATACAGGGAAAAAAAATTACTTAGTTTTTATAATTGAAGTCAATATTTCTGTGAGAAGAAAAAAATATTATTTATACAAGTAATGAAAATATTTTTTTTATAAAAGTTGTCTGAGAATACAGACAGCTAGCTGTATTATTGATGTTCTTGTTTTGATAACTAAATGAATACCTATTACTAATTCTGTTGGTATTAATACATGGAGAACCAGATCCATTTGACAAAGATTTAGATCGTCTTGGTTTCTTAACAAATTAGTAACAACATGCTATTTTCCAGCACTTGTGAAAACCAAGAAAAGATAATTAAAGCAACAGTTTATTCTCTAATGTCTACTCTGAATGATAGCTTAGTTACTATATGTTGCTGTGATTATTTCTTAACTTATCTTTCTCACCCAGGACTTGCCCTTTAATACTATTGCTGTTAATCACTTTGTATTACATATGATATATTTCCATGTTTAATTATTGAGTACAAAAGTAAAGTGGAATAAAGAACTAGTGTTCATTATTTCTACATTTATAATTATTCATTCATAGGATGCTGATTTGTCAGCTATGAGCTTACATTAGTTTGTAGTATACTAAACCAAATAGAGAGTTATATCCCTTTGAGCATCAGTAACACATGACTGTCAATGTGCATAAATTATTTTTGATGAGCAAAAAAAAAAGTGTGAATTTTAAAATGTTAAATTTGCCTTCTGTATCTGTTGGTACCAATGTGATGGTTAGTAGGTAAGTAAAAATTCCAGAGACAAACATTAGATAGATTTTAAAATTTGATATAGCTGTTTTGAGTTTGTACTTAGATTGAAATCACTGAATACTCCTAGTGGTGTCAGACAAACTTGTTTTGTTAAGTCTTTGACTTTACGTCATTTCTAAATTCATGAAGTCAGTGTGGTTCACAAATTATACAAATTTTACTTAACTCTTACCCACATATTGATATGTTTTGACAACTTCCTAACTACAAATGATTGCCATATGTTTACATTAATATTTTCACATTTAAAATTTTCTTTTTCATCTTTGTTTGGTGAAAAATTCCTACTATTACAGTTGGTGCTTGAAGAAATACTGTATCACAAGTTGATTTCTGCACACACGCTCTTGTGGGTTTAGTCTCATGTTTGGGCGAGTTAATATTAGGGCAGATATTGACTTTGCTGCCATACCAGTGCACAACATATATTTTTCAGTAACAATTTGTTTTTTAATAGGCTTAATAAGAAATAAAAGTTAAGTCAGAGTGGGTAGATAAAATTTTTGTAAAGTTGTTATTGGATATCTTGTACAAAATAAAAGCAATAGAAATCAAATTTACTTATTAGATAAGAATTTTAAATGAATAGCATTATTGAAAAGTTACTTTTCCCACTTAACAGATGTAAAGGGCAGTTTCTTGTCTTGATGTAAATACGCTTTTTTTTTTCTTTTTGAACATGGACTGAAAAGACCCTTTTACTGGTTTTTTTTTATAAATGTAATAAAATGGATTCTTACAAATATTTAATGTCTAGTCAGAATATCAAATACAAAAACATCAACATTTTTCTTTTTTTTTATGGACACTTGAAATTAGGGTCACAGTTGGGATTCCAGAAGCATAAATTTTAATGTGCATCAGTTTTGTGTTTGTTCTGCATCGTTTAATTAATATTGTCTGAATGCAGCCACTTATTGTCCATGTTGGATTACTGACTAGCCATATTAGAATGCTATCATTTGTGGAGATAATTTATGTTATAGTTTATTATAATGATTTAGTTCTTTATGAATGAATGAATGAAGATTTCAAGTGGTCATTTTCTAACCTAGACTTTACATTAAATGTTCTCTGGTAATGTAATACTGTACATTGTTGAAACATTAAGATGCCATGTTTATACACTTCTGTCTCTGTTTCAGACATGAAAATTGGAATACAGGTCATTGAAAACCATGAATGGATGCAAATTGTAGAGTGGACAAGCAAGACCCAGGCCACAAGATGCAAGGTTTATTTTAACAGCCAACAAATTATACCTCATTGTAGTCTCCATATATTACAGATAGAGAAAAACAGATTAAGTCAGGATGAAATCTAATCGCCGCAAGCAAACAAATCCAATACGGTTTTCGTACAGTGCAGAAATCGATTCCCTGGAGGTTCCAGAAGAGGGCGCTCTTATTCTGGATGGATATGAAACAACAAAACCAGCTGAAGGTGATGACAGTGGTCACATTAAAGCAGAAGCAATGGATTCTTCATTGGGTTTAAAGTGTCCAGAATCTCTCCTGCCACAGGAACATGTTGAGCGGCAGTTGAAAAGTCCAGAACCTCTTATGCCACAGGAACATGCTGAGCAGCAAAATGAAACTCCAAGAATGGAAAACAACAATACACACAATAAGTTGATCAAGCAGTATCAACAGCAGTCATTTCCAACTGAATACCATCGACTGGCTAATGAACTTCAGCAGTACAACAAGTTTCTGTCAAATGGTCACAATGGCATGGAGGTGCCTGTGGATTCTACTGGTGTATCACTAGATACGTCTGATTCGAAGGATCCAAACGGTGAAGTGACAATCAAAAATGACGGAACTAGGATCTTTCATCCTGATGCATACTGTGAAATATGTGATAGAGAGTTTTGTAACAAGTATTTTCTGAAAACACACAAAGCAAACAAACATGGAATATATGAAAACGCCTCATCACCATTTTCTATGAATGCATTTCCTACGATGATCCCTCCTCCAGAACAAATCAACCGCTCATCGTTTAGAATAGACATTGGACAGCAACAGTCCATACCAGTTTCCGAACCGAACATGAGTCAGGATCTTGATGACTTTTGTGAACTGTGTCAAAAGCACTTCTGTAACAAATACTACCTCAAAAAACATAAGCAAGATGTTCATGGCATTGCGCCAGATAGTTGTCCTGGTGTCAGGCGTCTACGTCCAAACGATACCCCTAATATGTCAGCTGCTGTTACCTCATCACCTATTATAGTACCTCAGCCCATGCCCGGTATGCCTAATATGGCCGGTGTTATGGTTCTTAACCCCTTTGTACCTCCAGTAGCAATCATCCCATCACAGCCTTTACTGCCTCAACAGCACATACAGCCTTCACCAAACTCCGTTCTTTCTAACCCTCTCACCATGTCCTCTCATATGGAGGGTCTGCCGCAGCAGCAGCCGCCACAGCAGCAGCAGCAGCAGCAGCAGCCTCCTCCACCTCCACCACCGCCGCCGCCGCTCCACCATCAAGTTCCGCCCCTCCAACACAGCCTATTTCCAGTGAGACACTTCGCAACATGGGCGTGTTGAATTCTGAAGCATATTGTGGGCTTTGTTGTAAGGAGTTCTGTAACAAGTATTTCTTAAAGGTTCACAAAGCCAACAAACACAACATATTTATTGATGACACTGTGCTAAGGCAAATGTCAAACTCATTTTTGGATTTAGATGCTAACTCTCCTGCTTTAGAATCCTTAAAGAAGGAACTTGAGAACAAGGACTATGGGCTTTTAAAAGAGATGGACTCATCAAAGGAGCCAGGGATGGTGAAACAGCACTTGACATCAAAAGAAATAGAAATTATGAATGCACTTGGAATACTTAAAGACCCTGCAATCATGAAAGACCAAACTGTAAAAAAAGAATCCCTTGATAATGGCATTAACTTTCCTTTACTATTAACATCTGTGCCCAGCTGTAACAGTGATTCCTATGTTACTTACTGTAACATCTGCAACAGAGAGTTCTCCAGTAAGTATTCTTATCGCATTCACAAAATGAATGTGCACGGTGTATTCCATGAAGGAGTTGGAGAAGGATCTCTCAATGACACCTGTGAATCCTTGTCACAAGATAGAGATTCTCCACTAAAACCTGGTGCAGGGGGAGCTGCTGGAATAGGAGTTGATGGAAAGAATGGAAGTAATGGTGGGTGCGATAATGGAGGCATGCCTACTTTGTTTGGGAACATGATTGCTGCTAAACTTGCTGACCGAGTGACATGTGACATCTGCAGTAAGGAGTTGTGCAATAAGTACTTCTTAAAATCACACAAGCTTAAAATCCATGGCATTGAAACTGCGTCAACTGAAAAGGACAACAAGGTAAGTGGTGAGGTTTATGGGCAAGTGGCCTCTGAAAAGGAAACCAAATCTGACCAAAAGGATATAATCAAAGAGATCATTTTGGCACACGCAAAAGAGAACAAACTATCAGAACCAGTGAATAGAGAGACCCAGCCAACTTCGCCGGTAGAGAAGCCAGATCAGAAAGAGCTAGTGAAAATGGGCATTGATCCAGAAGCTTACTGTGAGATCTGTAAAAAAGAACTGTGTAGTAAATATTTTTTGAGAACTCATAAATTAAATATCCATGGAATTAAAACGGAAAAAATAGACACCCCAGAAAAGTATATTCCACCACCACCACCACCCCCACCTGTGGTACCAACACCACAACCACCGCCGCCACCGCCGCCCGCCGCCGCCGCCGCCACCGCCACCACCGCCACAAAAAACTGAACAATTCTTTTAGTGTGGAAGCAAATGACAGTTTTGAGAAGCACACTTGGAGATGGAAAGAGCCGGTTAATTCTTCAAGAGTCATCTGCGAGATCTGCAACAAGGAACTGTGCAACAAGTACTTCCTTCGCACACATAAGCTTAACAAGCATGGACTATCATCTGATGACATGAAGACTCCATCATCATCTCCAGTGGATGGTAACAGTAAGGACAGCAGTGCTGGTGACACCCAGAGTGAAAAGATATTTGAAAACAGTTCTGATGTGAAGCCAAACAAATCTGGCCATGCAAAAAATGGCAAACGGTCACATTCTCCAATAGGTACAAGTGAAAATGAAAACCCTATGAACAGCTTCCAGAAACATTTACCTGAAGTGTGTGACTTGTGTGATCACCATTTCAAAGATGCTAACTGGCTGCAGGCGCATATCTTAAAGGATCATGGGATCTCTGAGTTTGGACCAGCTCTCACATACCATCAGATTGAAAACAGCCTACAATTGGAGTCTCACTTGTGCCAGTTTTGTCTGAAAATTCTGCCTGACAGTCTCAGTCTTCAGCTGCATGTGTTGAATGAGCATAAAGAGCAAGTTACCTTGAAGTCGGAGTTCCAGGCTAACAATGCTGTTGTTAATAACCACAACTTGAGCTGGGGAAACAGTCTGCGGAGGAAGTACACTCGAGGGGGGAAGCAGAAACTGTACAGTTGTGTCCATTGTGATTACAAGACAAGATGGCTTTCCAACATCTATTCTCACGAGGAGCGAAAACACAGCATTGACAAAGGTAACTGTGGAAGGTTTACATGTAAGGCCTGCCTTAAATCATTCCTTTACGAGCATTCTCTCATCCGCCATATCTCCGAGTACCACTTAGAAGAAATGCATGAGTCTAAACTTCCCAAGCCACCAAGGACCCGTGTCAAAAAATACAAGTGTGCCAAATGCGGGGTTAAATACTTGTCGAGGAAAGCATGTCAGATGCATATACGTGAGTTGCATCTAAAGTCAAAGTTGTCCACAGAAGGTGAAACGTTTTCTTGCAAGTGTTGCAACTTTTCTTGTAAATTTGCCAAACAGTTACAGAAACACGTGGCCCACCAGCACAGCCATAGGTTACCCGCCACACCACCACCCCCTTCCGACATCCAGATCAGCAGTGACGAGCCTCTGACCAAGAAGCCGGCTTGCGGCGACAATGCACAGCCCGCCACCTCCTTCATTATGCAAGCCTTTCGACTGGAGGACAATTTGATAGACACTAACTTTATTCCGTCAGTGGTACACATGCCTGTACGCCAACTGGTCACCGAACCCATCACGGTCACCCTCAGCTTGGTGCCTACTGAGCTGTAGTCACACACGCGCACTCTACCTAATGCATGTGGTTGCTCTTGGAGACTGTGGTTTTATGTGCAATTTTTACCCACCTCAAATCTGCATTTACTTTTGCTTGGTCTGTTCTGAACTACTTGTTTTATATACAGATATTTGGTTGTTTCTAGAAGGCAGCAAAACAACCTCGTAAACTCTAGATGAATCTCAGTATTTTGCAGCTCGTTGTTAAGTCAGAAGACGTATGAGTTATTTCAAGAAATTCACATAGTTTAATTAATTAATCATGATGAACGTAGAGCAAATGCAGATGCAACAAATTGTCGTTTTATTCCTGTTTTGACGCAATGGGAAACATATATAGCCACGTTTGTCAGCATCTGCACTATTTTTATATGTGTCTATAAAACAAACAATCCTCTCTGTGAGCGCAGGCTCGTGCACTGCGATTGCCACTGCAGATCATGAAAATTATCTTAAAAAAAGAAAAAAAAGAAAAAAACCCTTAAAAAAAAGAAAAAGCAACAAAAAAATGAACAAAAAACCTCATTAGACATTCAATCGAGAGAAGAAAAATAACTATATGATATTTTTGTGAGCTTATCTTTGGATTGGTTTTGTTTGATGTGTGATTCTATATATGGCAATATTGTGATCTTAAATTATGTGTGTTTGATGAGTGAAAGTTTGCCAAATGGATTGTTGGATAAGTTTTTAATTAATTTTGTTGTGAATACATTTCCTTTTTAAAAAGAAAAAAAATAACAATATGAATATTAATTTTTTTTTTTTAGATGGTGTCTTCTTAACACCTGTAGAGAAGTTTTTCCTGCTACAAGCTACCTGCAACCAATCCTGCCAGTTACAAACCGTGTATTCCATTTTTATTGTAACATTTATTTATTTGATACTCCCAACCTCACCTCTGATCCTTCCTTCACCTCTGTGTGTGCGTGTGAAGAGTCATCATCATTAACATGTTTTATCCATTTTGTTTTGGGGTTTGTTTTTTTTCTACCTGTTTTCTTATGGCCAAGCATAGTAATTTGTGATTCCCCCCCCCCCCAAAGCTCACCAAAGCCTCGGTTTAAATCGGAAAGTTTTTATTGCGTGTGAAAAGGAAAAAAAAAAACTTTGGGTAGTTAACTTTGTTGTACGGCTTGTGGATGGACAGTTTCCATTGTTTGTCATTTTCGATGGTCATTTCAGTCTCAGAGTGGACAGCAGAAATTGTGTGTCTAGTCCTTGTATTCACATCAACTAAAGCCACCACCCAGCAGGCAGATTATCAGATGGGAGAGGGAGGGTGGGAGGCTGGAGCACTTCACCCAATGGGATGGACAGACCAACAACCGATGGATGTTAGGTGTACATTCAGTGTGCCGAATGTTTGTGGACTCTGTTCATTCATGTGGCATAATAATCCCTGGTCTCGGCACTCTAGGGAATGGCTACACACCCTTGTATAGTCAGAAAGCAAGCAAGCAAATGGCATTCACACCAAAAGGGAAGGAGGACATTTATCTTGTCTGCTGGACACTTCTGACAAGCAAGCCCACTTCATATTATTGAATTTGAATCCTATTTATTGTGAATCTCTAACCTTCCTGATTCACCTACCTGCCCGTGTGCTGGATTGAGTGTATGATTTATATCTAAGCTAGGGGGTGTCAAATTTTTATGACTTTCAAAACCAGACTCCATGAACTAGTTCACCAGTCTTTTTTATTAACTTGTACATTCTTGTATAATTTCTAATTCAGTCGCATACAAATTAGCATGTCTAGATTTTAAATGTTGCTGTAAATGAAAGTGAGGCATGAAACATTGTGTTGGATAGAAACTGCTCCAGTGCCATGTGATTAAATCAATCCTATTTGCATTTTTTTTTAAAAGAGATAAAAAAGAAAGGATGAGGGTGAAACTATTTCAAAACGGCTGTGCGGATATCACCCTCTCTTTTAACCTGGTCCATTGTAGGTTAAATTAGTACATATTTATCAAAGTAGATTAAAACAAAATTACCTAACTTTTAACATCTGTATTTTACTGTCTCAATAATTTCTTAAAATAGAATTGTGGTAGAAGTTAGGATCTGCTCAAAGGTGATGGATCAGCAGATGCTTTAATTGGATAAAACTTTATTGTTGCATATTTGTTAGACAATTTTAAACTCCATGATAGAATCAAATCAAACAGAGTATATAACTCGTTTTGGAATCACTATAAACTTACTTACCTCATCAGTCAAGTGATGCAGAAAAGCTAATTATTTCTCAAGGGTATGGCCTTCCATAACTTAACTTGTAAAATCTTTTATTTTATAATTGTCACAGGGATGAAGATTTTGTTCACATATAAGAATATAAGATTTTAGTGGGTTATTTAGGAGGGGTGCACATCCGTCTGCACAGTTTAAATCCAAGTATGAACACTTGATATTTAAAACGGGTCAAGGTGCATGAACATTGGTGTCTGTGTATTAGTTGACATGTGAAATATAAAGTTTAGTGACTAAGGACACATCAGCAGAAAGCAGGGAAGGGGAGCTTTGATAATTTTTGTTTTTCTGCAGTCCGTTAACAAAAATGGGATTCTATAGCTAAACATTCAGATGTAACTAGTGATGTGGTTGGTTGCTTAGATGGTTAGGATTTGACTCTGTTTATCCCCTGGGAGGGGTACTTAAGGAGAATATTGGTAACTCATGTTGAAGTCACCTTCCTTAGCCTGCTCTAGTCAACTCTATTGTTACAGAACACAGGATCTCTACATTACACACATGATAGAGTTAGTAATTGTTATTTTCCAGAGCTTATGGCAACCCCACCAGGCCCAGAAACGTTCTGAATTTCTTGGGTGTAAACTTGCTTCGCTTTCTGTCAGTAGTATGCTGCTCTGTTATGTTCAATAGATCACTTACCCTGCCATTGGTTTGGATTTCTCTGCTTTCTGTTGTTAATCAAAGTTTGAGCACATCAGACACACTTAGGCTTGGATATCATTCCAGCAGGGCAGTCCTTTCCTATTCGTCTAATGTTTTCTGCCTTGGCTATAAAGGGGGCAACTACACACACACACTAATCGATAGACATTGTTTGCTATTTAAAAGCTTTTGCTTCACTAATAATACTTTTTTTGTTTTATCTACTAAGCCAATCTGATGTGCTGTGAAAAAAAGCACTTTGAAATCTATACTCTCAACCCATTCTACTGCCTTGCTTGCTTGATGTTCAAACTATAGCTTTTGAATCCATATTTCACATCACCATCTTTGATGAAAATTGTAGGATTTCAGTATGGTTCGAGCAGAAAAGTTTCTATCCTTTTGTTCTCGCATGAAGACTGCCATTATCTGTACCTTTCTTCTTTCTAAATAACAGAATTATCAGTAGGAAAAGAATAAACATTTTAAAATTGAATATTGGGATTGTGGATTAACTTAAACCCCATCTCTAGGAATGAAATAAAACAAATATTTTTGCACCAAATCTCAATTTTAGTATATCTTATCTTTTTTTTTATCTTTGAAAATGATATACCAGATATTTTGTGAATATTTGTTAACACAGAACAAACTTTTGGCCATTTGGAAAATACTAATCAACTTGCAACTTATAAAAGACAGCAGTAAATTGGAACTGCGATTGACCTACCTCTGAGTTCTTACATTAAATGAATTTTTTAATGGGTGTTGAAATTAACCTGCGCAGTTTACTTTTGAAGTTTCAAGATTTAATTTGTCTTTCTAGTGTGTTAAAAGCTTAAACTCTGATGAAAAATACTCAGTGTAAACATGCATCAGTGAGATTGTCATATAAATCTGTAGGTATTTTCATTGGATCTTATTTTGATCTGAAGAGTCTAAATGGCATATAGTACTGATTCGATTACAAAAGGTCTCCACATTTGGCTGGTGTAAAGAATTTCTGTTTCTTGATACTTTCTCTCAACATAACTGCTTGCATAACAAGCTGGTAAGCACAATACAGATCCCTCCCTGAATAAAGGTGAAAGTCAGTGTTTTCTGAATTTTTCTATGGACAAAGAAACAGACTTCGAGATGGTAAAATATATCTTAAAGAGGAGTGACCACTTGACCAGTTTTATTATGTCCATATTTCATGGAAAAACTCAGGGATAGAAGTTAACTTTTCAATAAGATTCTAAATAAAACTTAATGTTTGTTGGTTTATTAACTCACCGGTGATCTGCCATCTTGAACAAAGACGTTGTTTATTATAAATTAAGGTGGTGAGATTGTTATTGTTTGAATGGTATGTTTCGTTTAGGTCATGTCATTTCACTCTGTATCTTCGGGATATATTTTAGTCTACCATATATGTTAACGGACGCTAGCAGCCAGATAATGTTAGCAAAAGATGGATCATGTCTAATGCAATCAAAAATTCCTAAAGATAGACTTATTTCTTGGAAACTGCATTAGTAAAATTATTCAGAATCAATATAGTCAAATAAAATCTCAAACTTGAAAGTTATTTGAATTGAGTTGAAAGTCAGAGATAGGTAAATAACTTCTTTTTCAATTTATTTTATGCCAATTTAAAAATTTCTAGAATTGACAATTTTACTTATTCTATTCATTTTATAGTTATTGAAAATCTTAAACACAAAAAACTGAGGAAAAATTCTTTTCTATTCAACAGTAGCTGGTAAACTTTTAGAAAAGGGGGAAGACAGACTTTGTCTTTATGTCAGTTTGCTTGCTCGAAATTATGCCAGCTAATGTTAAAATGTTGTGGTATTTTTCTCATTTTATGGTGGTAGGGTTGATTGTTTTTTATCTTTAATGGTGTGTGCCAGCTCTGAGTTGTTGATGTGATTCTTAATGTAAATAAAACCAAACTTGTGTAGGCAGAAATTAACTTCATTGAGAAATATTTTTAACTGTTTTTGATGATTTTCTACAAAAATAATTTTTTTCTTTCAGTAAATGTTAACATGAAACTAGATTGCAACCAGATCACAATATTCCATCTCTGCTCTCCATTGACTTTTAAAAAGATTGCCAATAGAGAATTATAAATATGCAGGCATTTAATTTGTGATAAATTATACCAATAAAGCACCTATTTGTGCAACACTTAAGTATATTTAACGAACAAATAAGACTCATACACATTTTTCTTGATGATTTTTTTAATGGGGAACATCCTTTTTTTTATATTTTTATTATTTCTTTTGTATCATAACCAGTCTCAACATTGGAGATGCCGCCGGTGAAGTGCCGCAGTTATCTGCTAGAGAGAGTTGCCTCCTACCCTGTGCCATAAAGGACACTTTAAACTTCAGCTGGGAAATCTTTACTAGACTTTTAATTTTAAGATGTGGCCAGCTGGTGAAGAAGAATGAGAAGAAACCATGCCAGGTGTGTACACCAATCCAAGCTGACCCTGAATGGGAATTAACTCAGGCTCTAAGCTTTGGCAGTTAACTGTCTACCAGTGAGCCACTAGCCACTATCTTTATCCTTCAATCTTTGCCTATCTGCAAGAGCTGGTTTGGTGGTTGTAAAATGAGATTTTTAAAAATCAGATAAAAAGCTGTTATAAATTAAGTATTTTTACCATATTACCTTTAAGAAAGATTTTTACCATTTTAGAAGTTTTTTGTCTTTACTCTTATTTTTAACAACTTTGATTGCAGTTGGAGATAGATGTGTGTGTGTGTGTGTGTGTGTGTGTGGTGTGTGTGTGTGCACTATTATTTTTTTAACCAATATAAATAGGTAAAATATTAAATATTCAAACTGGTTCACCAGTACAACCTATTAACAAGCATAGAACTAGAAACAATTATCCATCTTCGGCAACCTGTAGATTGTCCAGCTCTGTTTTCCATACAATAAAAGTTTGACAACTATCAAAAAGAAACGTCTACTTTTCATAGGTTCTAATGCCAATGATTGCTGAGAAAGTAAACTCTGGCTTTGTTGCCATTTGGGATTACATGCTGATAATCATTGAGCTAGATTAAGATATGTGATTCATAAGCATGACTCATTCCTGTCTAGTAATGAAAGGTCAGTTTCCAGTATGAGAAATAGGTGAGTGAATTTTTTCTGCACAATCTTTAGTTAAAGTGGTTTTTTTTTTTTTTTGTTAAATTTAATTAAAATTTATTTAATTTTTTTAAAATTTCTACTGAAAGAATCTGGTTCAAAGAGACAACGGTTTTTCAAATGCATATTTTATTTTTATAAGACCATTCAGCACCATTTGTGATATATATGTATTTATATATATATATATATAAAAAAATACTTGTATAGTAGCGTGTACTATATGATAAAAGGTGATATAGATGGTGCTGGTGGTCAGAAAAAAAAATTAAGTTCCTGCCTTTATATGGAAAAACATTGTTGACTTTCAGCCTTTTTCTTTAAGTTTATAAACTTGTTGGGTCTTTCCACAGTGATTATTGATTCTGCATGCGTAAAGTATTTGTAGTGCTTATTTAACATGATCCATCTTTGCTTTGATTGATTTTTTATCTTAGTTTTTAGATTTTTCTTTCTTTAAAATTACAGTGCACGCTGTTGCATCAGGCTGGTTGTGAAATTAGGTAGACGTCAATCACCATCTCCATAAAGTTTGCACTAAATCACATGTTCAAGGAACGAGGGTAGGAGTTTGTCATAGGTTTGATTGACTTTAATTTTATTATCACTTTGTATGTGAACACTGAAAAACACAAAACTAGACGTAGGACCTGTAGGTGGCGTGCAGTGAGTTTTTCATGAATATTATCATACTCATCACTCAGTCTTTTGTAGTGTCTCACTTAAATTCTTGTATTTATAGAATTTCTTCCAGCTTATTGGAATAATATTTTACAAGATTAATGAACATCATAACCCTGATCTTTAGGCTGCACTGTAAACAATGAAATTTTTTATAGTACTGTTGTTTTGAATTGCATTTTATACTAGTATTTTACAGATACTCACTTATTATAATGATGCTATTTCATTCAGGTTCATTTGAATGTCGCTAGTGCATTTGTCAGTTTTAAAAAAGTATGTTAATTTTATTTTAATTCTCCCTTGAAAGACTAGAGTGGCTCTACAAGGACTGTTGTACGTTAAGTTAATACTTATTAGTTTCTATATAAGACTATCAGTTATACCAGCTTGCAATTTAGAATTTAAGTTATTTAGTTTAAGAAGACTTTGACTCTTGCAACTAAAATTTGAAAGCTGGTACTTATTTTTAATTTGACTTCAGGTGAAAAAAAAAAAAAAAAAGCATAAACAAAATTGATTTATCCCCGCAGTATTTCCACAGAAGTTATAAATATTTTATACACTGACATTTTAGGGAGGGATCATTAAAGACAATGGTGGATGATTACCTTGTCTACGGTAAAGTAATTCTTAATTGTAAGCATATGATGGCAACAAGGTTGGTGGAGCCCTTTCTTCTGGCACAACTCTAAACTGTCATGCAGGAGCTAAATAATGTGATAATGTTTATAGTTGGCCTTTGGCATGCTCCTGTATTATCAGTTTTCAGTTTCATGCTTCACGTCTTGTTATCTTTCTTAAAATTACAAAAAAAAAAAAGAAAAAAAATTTTTTCCACAAGTATTTACTGATTGTTGTTGTCTTTTTTAAAATTTAAACATTTTACCATCACTATGTTTCTATTATGAAATGCTTTTTTTACAGTGTTTAGATTTGGTTTTTAACATCCTCGCCGCTCTATGATAGAGTCTTTTTGCCATGGTGGTTCTTTGGGAAATGTTAACATCATTTTGTAACCACATTTTACCTCATGTAATGAATTCGGTGAACTAGTATTTGTATACAAACATTCAGTTCCATGACCAAATGGCCATGTTAGTGGATGCAAGATATTGTATAATGCAACAAGTTTCGGTAATGTCTAAAGTTTTGGACACTATGAAAGAACGGTTTACCAATATTTATTGTTATAACTTGATATGCAAGGCATGAAGTGTTAGTGCATATCACATGAGGTGTTTGTATTACGGCTGAACAGCGTCTATACGTTACGGTTAATGTCAGCTTTGGCATCTAGCTGTATTGTAACATGCAGGCATTTCTCATTTTCTTCAATATTAAGATGTATGCTACAATACTTTTAATTCCAAAGTCTGAAGTATTATGTTGGAGATAAAAAAAATGTAAATACGCTGTGCTGTTGATCGGTGGTTATTACCTTAGCAGCCATAACCTACACATTGACTACTGATGAGCTAGCTAGTGTTGGTGCGGAGAACCAGCAAAACCTCAACAACTCTTACTATTGCAAGACAATTTGTATCAGGTCCATCGTAGATTCTCAGTAAGGACACATGGTAGGTTTCTTTGTTTAAACAAGAGAAAATATCTTTGCAATTTTTGTTTGTTTGTTATAATGTCTTTGTTTAGCAGGTTTGAATCTAGTGGAGTTTAGAATTTGCTTTGATATTAACTGTCACAGTTATCACTTGTTTTTGTACTGTGCAGCCTCAGAAGACTATGAGGAGGGATGGTGTTTTAGCACCACTGTAAACTTGTTGGTGACTGGAGGAACTTCAAGGCTGCACTGTAGAAGCTTCTTATTTTGCCCATCTGCTCTGTTTTCTACCAGCACAAGTTTAGCAAGTATTCAAAAAAGAAAACTTATTTCACCACCAAATTTCTGATCTGTTCCATAGTTGCAGCTTGTGATTTGCCATCTCACCCTTTCTGGGAGTTTCTCTTATGTCTGAACACCAAGAAAGGGAAGGGAAGGCTCTGACGCGTTCCTGTATCACCAGCTGGGTGCTCTCACTTCAGCGCATATTGGCGTAGTGGTTACATTTCAACAGTGTGTTTTCTCTGTCTCTGTCTGAAGGGTGGGGCCTTGGCTTCAGCTGTGATTCCCAAGCAACCACCTTTGTTGGTGGGAACAGATTGATTCTGAACAGCACAGAACTCAGCCGCCACACACCCCCCCAATCTTTTTTTTTTTAATAAACAAGGGGATGATAGTATTTAGACATTTTTTCTAAGTAAATATAAATCTTTTATTTACTTAGAACAAAATAATTTTTTAATGGTTGAAAACATTTTACAATTTTTTTATTAATCTTATATTTAATTTCATCTTGAAAGATGGATAAAATGAATAATAATTTAATTTTTGTATGAAAAAGATATATATACACAGATAACTAAGAAAGAAAATCGTCTTCTCTCCCTACCTCATGACAGCACTGGACAACTAACAATGTCGATACATTTTTAAACACTAAATTGTATTATGGTTTATTTTTGCAGTTATTTGAACGAGAAAATGGTCAGTTCTAATTTAATTTTTACATGGTATTTCCAAAGTCATTACTTGAGTTTTGTGTGTGTAAATTTTGTAATAAAGATATGCTATGAAGATATAAGGTTTTATATTACTTTCACATTCCTACTGTGTTTTCCTAGAGAACAAATGTTCAGTGCATTATAAACAACCTTGACCTTTGGGCTCATTAAAACCATCATGTCTTGACAAGCAGATTGTACGAGTATGACTTCACTAACAAACACCCTTTGTTGTCATTGGACAAATTGGTAGGCATAACTCGTCATTGAGCCACCATATGAAAGTTTGCTGATTCCATAATCATGGACACTGCTGTGTGTGTGTGTGTGTGGTGTGTGTGTGGTGTGTGAGATCTCAATTTCATTTGTTTCCAAAGACTACAAGAATACTTGGGGTAGGGGTGGAGGGCATGGCAAGTCCAACTAGAAATGATACACGAGTACCTTTATGACATTTTCGGTGAATTCTGAAGAAATTCCATCAGCACAGACAGACAGACGTTGGTTGTATGGCACGTGGGTCACTATTCACTGGCAGCTATCTCAGAGTACATATTTACTACTTACCAAGTGACCAGATTTGTTGATTGGTTTTAACTATAGTTTAAGAAAGTACCATCTCTCGCTCGCTCTCTCTTTCTCTCTCTCTCTCTCTCTATATATATTACTAATAGATGCTGAACATGTTTTGGGGAGAGGCTCAGCTAGATTTGTTTATTCTCTTCACAAATTTACAGGTCATTTAAGAAAACAAAAATAAAGATTACTATTTCAAGTTGATCTCGCCCAGAATAGCAACATTTTACCTCAGATGGCCTGAATACGTAGTCCCAAAAAGATGTCACTCCTTTCCTCTTTTTTTTTTGCCTTTAACTTTTTAAATAAAACAATTTTTAATTAGCAACAAGTCTTTCATCTACTTTTTTAAATGTAAAGAATTCTTTTTATTTTTATTCGTTTATTTTAAGTTAAAAAGTGTATAAGTCCTTTTTCTGCCATTTGAAATTAGCCCTGAAAGACTTTCCTGTCAGATGAATCCATTTTAGTGTGAAGGCACAAAGATGTTTATTATTATCATTATTATTATTATTATTAATAATATTATTATTATTATTATTGTTTGTGTTTTTTTCTTTCTTTCTAATGAAAAATATGAAATGATTGCGGGAAAAAAAAAAACTTGTTTGAATATTGAATAACCCCTCTGTGTGGGTGTTATTTTTTTTAATCCAGATCAGATGATATTGTTTGGAGTACCTCTGGCTGGACGATTGATTATCTCGCTCGCTGACCAGCAGCGTACGTATTACGGTCGGCCAGTGCCACCTATCTATGTATAGTTTTCACCAGTGTTTGTACTTGGTTGAGAAATCTTGGTTGGTTACCGTCGGCCTTCGGTGCTCGCCACCAAGGCGCACAAAGTGCCATTATAAACTGTTGAAGGGAAAAAAGAGGAGACTGCGGGACCGAGTTTTGTCAATCATTACAAAATAGGGCAGTGCGTGTTTTTGTTAGTGTGCCGATATTGAACCAGAAGAAGAACAACAACAACCTTTTGTACAGTCCGTGTCATGTTTGTATCAATCAGTGTTTTTACTAATGTATCTTTCTGTGGCATCTGTTGTCCATTTATTTTACTCTATTTTTTTTTTGTGAAGTCTTGTGGAGAGAGAAGAAACAAACTTTTTTCTTTTTTTTTTTTTAAATTACTAAATACCTCTGCTGGTTACTATGGAAGGTAACCACTACAAAGCCAACATTGCCTTTTTTTTTTACATACTTGTGACTGTGTGTTGTTCCTGACTAAATAAAATTTCTTTTGTTGGAGTGAATCAACCTTATTTGGACAACTTGAACTGATTACTGTAAAAAGAAAAAGTTTTTTTTTCCCGTGTATAATGTGCATATTTATACTAGAGAAGAACCACACATTCTACACACACTAAACAATAAATTTTAAAACTTGCGCCTTTCTCTGTGTGTGAGCTGTTCGTTTAAGACAACTGACTCGAGCGCAGAACTCCGAAAGTCCTCAAGTTAGGAATTTTTTTTTTTTGTCTCTGTGTAATGCACTATTTTTGTGAAGTTTTTTAACACTGAAACAAAACTGCAAATGTCTAGAGTAAGGTATGTGTGCATGTGTGTGCCTGCATGCCCATTATACACAGAGAGATGATGGGGTGAGTTTTAAAGACAAGACCTTGACTTTAGTCAGTTCTCTCAGATCTCCCGGGGCTAGCATCGACTAAGTGCATTAGCCAGCTCGCTCGCAATCCTGCTTGATGTTGTTGTGCATTTTGTTTCCTTTCTATTAAACTAAACATCCCCTATATCCTCTCCCCCCCCCAAAAAAAGCTGTCAAAATACAAATTTTTTTTTTTTCTTTTTAATTTTTTTTCTTTGTTCCATATCCTTGAATGGCATGCTATTCCGGAGTTATGCGGGAAAGGTTTTTTGTCCCTCTCTGACATTCCATTGTGTTTTGTTTTTGTTTTTTGTTTGTTTTTTTTTTTTCTCCTTTTTTTCTTTTTTTTTTTTTTTTTTGTCTAGGATGGCGTTTTGGAACCAAGTGGCGAAGGTCGGTAGTCAGTCAGTCAATAGATTCTTCTAGTTACAAATACATGTTTATTCATTGTCTTAAACATGGATTGTGTGTTCAAAGGCCAAAGCGTATATCACAGAGTGACTTATTAATAATAGTCTTTGACTGTTTCTTCCCTTTTTTTTCTTTTTTTTCCTTTTTTAATAATACTTCAAGGGGAACACGCCTATTATTTTCACTCCTAAGGAGAGTTTTGGCTTTTTCATTAGGAAGCAACACATGATCAAAGCTATAAAGAATTACCTCGATTGGAATATTGTAATCTATGCACGTCTTTCCTTATGGAACACAAAAGAACGCTGAACTGCGTTTGTTTAAGTTTACATGCTGCAGAATGCAGTACGACTTGCTGGTAAACAGCATGAAGAATGCTTGGCAGAGACAGCTTCAGTCATCCTGCCGTTCAACCTAATAAACAAACGTCATTCTTCAGCTGCTTGGCATTTCGTGTTGTTTCAGTCCGCCCCATTACTGCTACACTCAGGGTCAACGGGTGCACACTTGCTGCGACCCAATTTGACAGGGACTTTCACATGGAGTCAGTGCCTACATAGAATTGTTTGTTTTTTCTTTTTTTTTTTTTTCCTCTTTTGTGTATAAGGTTAGTGATAAGTGTTTTCTGTCGAAAGATGGAAATGGTTGGTAAAGATAGGAAGTTCGAACCTTAAGGGTGTGTACCTATTTCCGTTGTTGTCAAAAACAGAAATAAGTGGCTAGCAGTAGTGTAGTTGGTGTGCATGTGTGCATGGAAGTAAGAGCTGAAATACATGTTGAAATGTTTCTAGTGTGTGATTGCTGCTGTTTTTTTTTATACCTTTATTTGCGCCAGTTTTCAATGCTTTTTGGCGGTCAGAAGCACTCGATGATATATTGCTGAAGTTGAATGCAATTTGTCCTTGTCATGGGTGTCAGTGTGGGTGTCCCGAGGGGCCCCGTGGGGAAGGGAACAGGGTCAGCGCGATGGCGATACCATGAATACCTCAGACCTCTTCTATTTTTTCAAGAATGGCCATTTATTTCTGTATTTGAAATGATGGATGGATGCATTAAGCGTTTGCACTAGTAAATCTTATCATCCTTCGCCAGTTATACGGTTTTGATGCCATTCTAATATTTACGATTGAAATCAGGGATTATTTTATCAGTACCATATATTACTGTTAAAGGTGTGTGAGTGTGAAGCGCGATATACTGTGAACCCAAAAAAAAAGTGTACTTTACAGCCAGTGTGAGAAAAAGCTATTGCATAATGGAGTGATACGTACTTTGTGAGTTGTCTAGTTTAGTACATGGTAGTGCTAGATCCCCATGGCATATTTATTTGAGTCTTCTTTTTTCCCCCTTTGCATGACCATTACGTCTGCACCTGTATGTATGCATATTTTGGTACCATATGAATGTATTTTTGTATAGTGGAGTGAAGTTTTTCTGCACTGTCAAGTAGATGGTGGTTTTGTATGCAATAAAAACATATAAACCAATGCTGACATTCTCTCTTCCTTCATTTATTTTAAAATAGGGTTTATTTTACTTGAAACTATTCCGATAACCCGGGGGGGGGGGGAGAAAGATGATGGGGTCTTCGTTCAGTCTGGACCATTTTGGTGCAGTATATTTTTTTCCTTTTTAAGTCTTAATTCTTGTAGTAAACTTGATTTCTAGATATTAATTATACCTGTAAAATAATCTGACAACATACTTTTTAGGTGAGCCGTGATCTTTATCTTTTGACATTATAAATGAGATTGATCCCTCGGAGCTGAATCAAACTGCTGAAACTGAACTGAATGTGGCACACTTGCTCTGTATAAACATCTTTGACACGCATGGCATCGGGCTGTGACACCAGTGATGTATGCGATGACTACCATTGACAGATGACGTGTGGAATGATGTACCACTAACATAAAACCCATTTTGCGTGTGTGCGCGCACATTCTTGGATTTTAAAAAGAATTTTGTCTGTGTGGTTTTAGTTTTGGCGGTGGCTCCAATAACAATACAAAAGTGGTGCCGACTGCTGTAGAATTTATTTACACAAAATTATCTGACATTAGACTAAGTGATGCAGCATGGACATCTCAACGTTCCTGAGAAAATAATGCCTGTTTGTTTTTTGGTTGGTTTTTTACAAAATTATGATGAAGCAATTCTAAAAGTGTTTATGATTTTTTTTTTTTAATGCTATTCCAGCTTGTGTCCAAAATATTAGAAATCCTGATACCAAATAAAACTTGTGATATATAGCCAAGGCCAAAAGTTTGCTGAATCATAGAAATGACTATAACAAATCTATCTACAAACTGCACTGTACCCACAACCATTTATGCTTTTGAATATGCCTTTCTAATTTAGTTTGACTTGGCGCGATTTAAAGATCTTTCCAAAAATTGTATTTGCATGTTACTTTTCATGTAGTGTTTATTTTCAATTTTGGTCATTTTACCATTGAGTATGTGAAAAACTGTGAAACAGTATTAACATAACATGCAATTCTAAGTTGATGCATAACTTTGGCAGCCAGGACTAGATGATCACATGCATGTACAAAAAATGAAGAAATACTGACTTCTCGCCGCAGTTACATTAGCATTATCAATTTAATTTTGTTTATTTTTCAGATGCTACTTTAAAGTTTTCATTTATCGTATGCTGTATGTAACCTGTGATTTTCCATGGTTCAAAAATGTGATTGACTGAAACTTACAAACAGTACGTAGTAATTTTTTCAAAAACATCAGATGTATTACAATTATATACATTGTACATTTAGAATCTGAATACTTTTTTTTAATTAAATGAATAAATTCAGTGCATCTTATGTTGCAAATGCAAAGAATTAAAAGATAAATGATATCCCTGATTGCATAATTATGTACAGTAGTATTGGTAATAATTTCATCCTAACTATCCAATACAAGTGTTTTCTGTTCTACACTGAATGTTAATGTCCAAATTAAAATTTATCTCAAATTCTTACAAATACTTTTGGCAAAATTCCAGATAATTTAGTTAAAAACTTTAATCTACAGAAAATGTGATATTTTAATCTCAACTTTTTCACTGTCATATATTTTCCAAATAGTTTATATTAATTTAAAACTCTCGGAAATACAATGGTATGCCAGAAAGTTAATTCATAAATAAAACAAGTGACATGTGTGGGCATCCCAGAGAGTTGGTGATGGTGGTATGCTCCAGTGAGCATGGTGAATCCGGTGAGAAATGAGAGTCTGACTCCACCTGGCTACAGGCTGGGAAGAGAGTAGGAAAATATAATATGAGGCACTGCCAGAGTGTGTATGCACGCACACACCCCACCCTGGAAAAAACCCCGTGACCAGGTACCATTTATTGTACTGCATTGCATCACTTCTCTACACATTCCAACAACTTGTGGGTTTCTTGATGCCATCCTGGTAAAAACATTTTGGTTACTGAATAAATCACTACTGCAACATTGCCTGTTGGATCTTATGATCACTGAGAAATCTGTATTCTGAGAGCATCTCTAAGGGTTCCAAAGAAGTGGAAATCCAATGGGATAAGATCTGGATTGTAGAGAGGATGTGGGGTTTTGCACTCATACTGCAACATGTGGCGTGGCTTGGTTGTCCTGGTTGATTTTCATCAACCTTCAGCCTGTAGAAAACTAACTACAAATTGCTGCTCTTCTCCGGAGCACACTGGCGGGTAGACGAGAGGGTGCGTGGTGTTTGCTGCTACAAAAAATGCCATCAACATCCTATGTACAGTGTGAATTGTATTAGCCAGTTAGATATTAATTTTGTTGTGCTTTAGTGGGTAAATAAATCATCAGTAAGTATGAACTAGTAGCATTCTGTAAGTCTTTGAGAAAAGATCTCAAGATGTCTAATTAGTTATGCAAGAAAACGTATATGGCCATAACATTACACAGTTTCTCCTTGTAGTCACTAAAAGGGTGCATCCAATAATTCTTGATACTGTAGTTAGTAACGTATTGCATTTCAACTAATGAAACACTAAGCCAATAAATTCTTTAGAAGAATTTTAAAATCTTGAGCACCATTTTTTTGTTTACTATAGTGATATACAAAAATAAAGATATATAAGATAACGCCCTAATTGGGTGCTCTATTATACTGGACATTGAGTTAGCTACTTGTGGTCATGTGGATCTTTAGTATGTTTGCAGTATTGGTCAAAATACCAACATATTGTTGACTAATTCACTAGGGGATGGGCTAGAAATAAATAATTTGGCTACTGGCTAAAAGATAATGGAAAAAATTAATATCCAAATTAAATCAGCAACACCAAAATGATCTGCTGATGTTTGAGATTCTTGAACTAAATGAACATGTAGCTTGAGGACCCTCTTTTCTAGGGTAATTTGCATATTAATGCTCAATTATCTTTTAGCCACCCCAACAGACAGATTTTTCATCTGACTTTGTTCTTTCAAGAGGAGAGAGACAGTAGATTAGCCTCTTATCTAGACTAATAAAGTGGTTCACAGAGCCCCATGCATACTTGTCTCCAGTTTCTGGACAAAATTACATCGATTTCCCTCACTTCGCATGTCTTTGACCAGTCAACTTCATGCATATAATACTTCTATATCCTGCCAGCATTAGTAATGTGTGTGTGTGTGTGTGTGAACAGACTACTATTTTGCAGCAGAATTTCCATGTTTGTGACACCTTAACATGTTTTAATTTTACTTCTACAAGTAGATGCTAGATCTCCCCACCTGTCTTTACCACTTGTTGTAGAAGTGTGGGTATGATAAAATTGAGAACTTGTCTCTGTTTATTAAATGCTTGCATGCTAATACTTGGTATTAAAATTTGAAATATAATTTCATATTTAATAATAAAAAGTGAATAATTGGATGGTATTGGAAATACCAACTGGAAGAAAATGCTGTGGGGAAATAAACGTTTTTAATGTGAACTTCTGACTATGAGAAAACCACGGACCAAAATTTGTAGCTAATATATGACATTTCAGCTTTTAAAAAATGCAAAATGTTTTCTTCATTAGGCTGACATTTTTCCTTTGCTAACACTTAAGGTTTTTAATAAAAATCCATACATTTGTGCTGATTGTTCTTCAACTATCTTCATTGAAAGGCATCTCAAAAAAAAAAAAAAAACAAAAAAAAAACTTTTCTTCATCCATCTTTGGGAAATTAAAATTTCTCATACAAAAAATTCCTAAGGATAATTCTCCAAAACCAAATTTTAGGACATTACTTTTAATTTTCCGTGTCTTTTTAAAGAGGGCTTGTTGTTCAGTTCTAAGAGTCATTGCCTTGGGCTCAAGCAGGTCCTCCAACTTTAGTTCCATAGAAACTGATGGCCTTCCCAGGTGACAGATTTGATCATGTGACATTCATAAAAAGGCAAACCACTGGCTGTCAATCAATCTTTCCTGATCCCTTCTGAAGTAAATGGAATCAGAGAAAAGTGAGAACTGGAAGATCAGGCATGTAAAAAAGAGACCCAAGATAACCGGTATCACTTGTAAATTAGATCTCTTCTACAATGAACTATCAATACTGGTTTGCAGGTTTCAAAGTCTCGGTGTATTAAAATGAGCCTAACTCCCAGAATGCAACACTAATGCTTAATATCTATAGGAAAATAAATTCTTCATTAGATCTCTCTTGCAGGAAATTTGCATATCAATTATCTAAGATGTGGACATTATATTGAAGAGATTAAAGTACAAACTGTAATTTTGGCTCAGTCACTGGTTTCGAAAGATTGGATAACTGTGGTGCCAGTAAACAAAATCTAGCTTTTTACACAAAAAGGCCTGGATAGCAGTGTTAACCCAGTTTTAATGCAGGTGATAGTCTGGAGCAGCCTCTGTGTGTGTGTATCATCAGGTTAAAATGGTTAACTAACAAGTGCGCAGAGGATGGCTTCATATCAAACAGTATGTTTGTAAACAACAAAGATGGATTGTAGCCCAGTCTTTACCATTTCATCAGCGTACTATATAAAAACTAGGGTTTAACAGAGTAAGAACTCATTGTTAACTCTTTAAAGATCAAGACAAAAACCTGTTCAAGAAGACCACATAAAGAACAGCTCTTATTAGCAACTTATCCAATTGCATGTCTTCACTGTCAAGATACTCAAAAGGTTCTAATTATTGATGGTTTTCATATTAACAGATGGTCTGTGTGCTATAACAATCTCTTCAGTGTTAGCAAGACTTTCTCTTATAATTGGTTAAAGGACAGATTAATGATAATCTGTATCAACCTGAGCATTGGTCATCAGACTGCTCCTTAAGTAATTTGACTAAGGTTGTTTTATAAAAGTTGATTATTGTGCTGAAAAACAAACAATAATATGTGAGGGTTAGCTGCTACAAGAGACAGATTGCTAAAAAAAATGAAAATGTCAAGCCAGGCTGATACTTCAACCAATTCATAATTATGACTGCCAGGATTTTTAACTGTAGAGAACCAAAAGAATTTCTGAATGCCCACAATAATATTTCTACCATATTTCGTTCAACGTTCTGCTAAATAAAAGCAAACTTATTAAATGTGAAATGTATCCATTATGATTTTTTTTTTAAAAAAAAAGCACAAAAAAACCTACATTGCTAGGTTTCTGGTTATTGAAAATGACTACAATTCATTTTAAATAGAATTCATTCTTTCATGTGCACCAATTATCTCATGGGTCCCGTTTTCACTACCCTGGAGATGTGTGGTTGAGATGTTATTTATCTTTGATTCTTAGAACGTTTTATATTTTCCCATAATTTCATTGCTTACAGTTTAGTTGTAGCTGAGTGAATCTCTAAGAAACCTCATTATTTATGTCATAACATATGGCAAGCAACCAGTATGTTTTGACGATATGTATTTGAAGATTTTATGGTTCTGTTGATATCCAGCTCAACACTGCTAGCATCTCGACTTTCTCAAGTGAATGCTGCTTGCACTTATTAAAGATTCTGAACTATAATAAAAACTAGAAGTTTTTTGAAAGAATGGTGCTCAGTCTGCCTGTAGTTTTGGGAATTCCTTAAAAAGATCTTTGTCCACATTTACCAACATACAAAAAATACATTGAGAAAATAACAGATATCAGAAATAGCCCCTCATGACCCCAGTGAACTGATGTTAGCTAACAGAGTCCAACAACCTTAAACACTAACATTGCCAACAGGAATAATTAACCAAACTTTTAATCTTTGATTTGTCTAAATCTTGAATATGCTGTTCAGTTGTGAAGTTCTTATGCAAGAAAGAATATTGAACTATGAGAGAGTTCAGCCAAGATGAGACCCTCTGTACACTGATCGATTAAAATAAAAGTATTAGATTTACCTAATTTGGGTATGAGATGTCGGAAGGGAGGTCACCTAGTTATTTAATAACGGGGCTTTGGGAATGCGAACTATTGAAACTACCAGTGTTAGGACTCATAAAATGAATAAAATCTCAGGATGGTTTGTTATTACAAGGGAAAAAATTCATTAGCAGATGACGGTAGTTGTTAATAGCCATTGTAGAGGGGTCAGATACAAGATTCCTACCAAAACTTGGACTTTATTAAGGGACATCTGTGACCAGATGGATATGCGATGTTTGTCTCTGCTAATTGCATGTTGTCCATCTACAAAATGAGAATTATGCACATGATCTTTCTATCTAGTAATGCACTATTTTAGTTAAATTTCTGGAATTATTTGGATCAAATGATAAAATGAGATGCTTATGTGTACCATTAATGTAACATATTTCCAGGATTTTGTTGCAGGTTTGACAGATGGTTTATGTGGCCACTTTATCCCCACCATTTTCTCTCAGGATGTTTACAATACTTAGAACGTTCATCAAATACCATACTACATTCAACTATAGAATACTATAGTACATAATAATAAAGAATAACCTGATATGTGTCATTGATATTATAAAGTAGACCATGTAACTAGTGTACAATACTGTAATATCAATCGACTTTAACTACAGCTCATCACAAACACTTCAGTATATGCTCCTGGGCATTTCTTTGTTTTGTTAATGAACAGGTGCCATTAATTAATTACAGATGTGCATATTCAGATCATCTCCACAGAAACCTCCGGAAATCTCTCTCTCTTTTTTTTTTTTTGAATGAAAGAAGTAAAGAATAACGGCAGGATCATTTGTGGTTAGAAATTTTACCAATGGAACCAAAATAAGTGTAGCTCAAACATACTCCAACTTCGGCTGTCAGCGCTAAGGAATAACGGCACTTTTCGCGTCTCTTCCTTCACTTTGTCCTTTGTTTCCGTTTCCCATTGTCCAGATGCGACCCTAACACCGACGAACCTGGGACACGGGTTTTCTGTGATCGGTGGGGGGGGGGGGGGGTAATTTTCAAATAAACCTGACTTATTCAAGAAGTGGGGGCGCTCGCGGGTAAGCCGGCCTGGCTCGTCTACCAGTTTCGTTTTGCTTTGCTTTTTCCCGACATTCAAATCGTTCAGTGAAGCCCTCCATACAAAGAACATTGTGAGTCATTTGGAATCAGGACATTAATTAACGACAGCTATCAAAAGGCAAACAAAAATTACGTTTTAAATCAATGCAAATAACAGCTGACGTGGGTTCGTTTCTGTTTCGATTTGAACGCTAAAAGACAACCGCTCTCTGTTCGTAATCGTTAGCAAGATGGCGCCGGTGGAGCACCACGACCGACTCCATTCACCAGTATATTAAATGTCTCTCTTCAGCCAGACTCTCTGTTTGGTTTGTTGTTGCTTTTTTAAATTTATTTGTTTACCTTTTGTCCTCGGAATTTCTTAAACATGAAAAAAAAAACTATTTCGGTTCCGTTTGTTTTATTTACGCTGTTTTGCTACAGCTGCAATCTTCTCGCTAGGGGGCAACACGATCGTCATGTTGTTCGAGACAGCGAAAAGACGAATCGGTCGGGTTTTAGAAGGGGCGGATGGAGGACACACGGTTCGAAATAGAGTTTCAAGAATACATCTTCGTTTTACGGGTTTCAAGGCAGAGTGATTTCAGATAAGTATCTCGGGCTATTTCTCGAATAAATGCAACCAGACATTCTTCTACGGTCCGTGCTGTCTGATACGCGTGAAATTTGCTGGGTAAAGATATAAATATGGAGGGGATAACAAAGTTGTCTAGTTTTGCACCACCACATAATGGAAAAGAAGGATCAAAGCGATGCCGCCATTGGACATTTGTAGTCGAGTGAAACAAATTAACTTTTCTTTTTATCTCGAAATATCATATTTAGGCTGGCACTTGCAGCAGCGCGACACGTGACTCAGTTACCAAACAAATCCACGTCGTGTGACGTCAGGGTCACATGGCGTGGTTGGTCCCCCCCCCCCGTTCGGTCTGGCGTCGTACTGATCAAACTATGAACAAACACGCTTTTCATTTTATCTTTTCTGTGGCGTTATTTGTATTTATTTATTCTTCAGGTTTGTACAATAGTTGAAATAAGTACATATAGTCAGTCATCAGAATATATATATATAAAATAAACCTTCAAAAAAATAGTTTTGTTGACACTCGAAAACCGTTTAAACATAATATTTAATACGACCGCCTCAGTTCCTATTACCTACGAATGAGAGCTGCCCGTGTATTATTACCGACAAGTCTCCAATGTAACGGCAGCAGAGATTGGCTGTAAATGACGTCATACTGGCGCGGTATACAGCAGCTGAAAAATGAGTTACACGCGAATTATGCCTTATTAACATAATCGCTGGCGCCTAGAAATTAGATGCTTAAAGATATTCGAATTAAGATTTTGTTCTTGGCAATGAAAGATTTCCTTAGAGCGTATTGTTTCAAGAATTGAACTTTTCTCCAAAACTATAAAGAGGTGGAAGGAAGACGAAAGGCAAAACTGTACGAAAATGACACACATCTGCCATCTAACGATTACACACTTAAGAGGCAGAGGAAGTTTAGGAGGAAAATGGTAAATGAACTTAAGGAAATTAGAAGAACTGATGTTAGTTTACGGTTGGTTCGACTAAGGCTAAGCGAATGTCGTCTTATGAAAAAATTGTTGCTCGTAAGTAACTGTATACTACGAAAAGCAAATCAAATAACAACAACAACATAATGATAATAAAAATAATTAGCGTAGAAATTCAAAATCTGGAAATCTGATTTTATTTACTGATGATTCGATATTCGAAATTTATGGCAGCAAATGAAGACAGTTTGTACGCAGAGTTGAGGAGAAATGTATAATATGAGTAATATCAACAAACATGGATGGAGGCGCTGTGTACAAGTTCTGGGGTTCGATGGTAGGAAATCTAGCATAATTCACAATAAACTGACTTACAGGAAGTGCATCCAAATTCTTATCAGCCAAGTCGTTCCAACTGGAACAATATTAATAGCCATAAATGCTGTTAAATCGTGTTTATTCTCTAATGGCTGCTACGTCTGAAAATTCCAGTTGCTCTGCGTATTAACACAGGTGCCGTAGATTCAATAAACAGTAATTCATTACTATTTCATGGTTTGACTTTCTGCTCAGGAACTGGACGTAACAAAATTATCTTAGCCATGCTAAAAAGAAACGAAAAGATTCGTTTCGTCTTGTGGTTACAGCAATTACAATAATTACCTCCCTTGAGAGGCAGAGGTCCGTGCTAAATACTCAACTCTCTCTTTCTCATCTATTCAGAAACAAGACGGTTTCTAACTTTTACGACTTTTCGCTTTTGTTCTTCGATCTAGCAGAATATTAAGAAATGGATTTATTTCTCGAAATTAGAAAAAAACAATGTGCCGCCGAATGCTCTGACCGAAAAATAGAAGGTACCGAAAAATGGTTGGTTGGCTGTTGATTAAAAATTCAAATCCCCCAGTTATCGTTGTTATTAAAGTGAAAGTTGTTTTCTTTTGCATTTTAAGTTCTATTTTATGAAATTATCTCGAATCAATCTGGCAAAGAAAAAAAAACCCATCGTTTTCTTTCAAGTAGAAATGAAGTAGGATTTCGAGATTAAAATTTATCGATTCAAAGAATTTCTACTGTAAAGTCGGCGTCTTTGAAGTTTTAATTCATTTTCCTGTTATTTGTAATTAAATACACGGTCCTCTCCGCCATTTGATTACTCCTCGTGAGGAGAGAGGCAGGCTGGGATGGAGCGTTGATATGCGTACAAATAATTAAGATTTCCCCCCTTTTCATCCTATAATTTTACATGTGAAATCTCCGTTTATTAGATCCCAAGTGTTGTTGTTGTTTTATTTAAATCCACTTGGAGGAAGTGATTCTAATAAACAGTTACCAAACACTTGGATAAGGTTGTTATGGGCTTCTGCCGGCCGGCTACGAAGTCTCCCGAAATATTAAGCTGAAATGTAATAGCAATGAACTTTATCTGGATCGTCGAACCCCACATGGGGCTGCGGTGTTACGGAGCGATCCGGAAACACCCGGAGAGGCGCTTCGGCATCGTGGGTAGATCTGATGAACCAGTGTAAAAACAAACAAAGGAAGAACTGATGTACGGATCTGAGAAAGAAGCTGCGCAGCTTTCATGGTGATTTTCTAACAAATGAAAACAAAGATATCCGAGAAGTGTGTAGATGGGAACTTTAAGGCTGGAAGGAAGTGGCGTGTCCCGGGGATTGTGGGTATGAATTATCGCTCTGCTGGGGGCCACCTTATTTAGCTCCTAATTGAATACGACCCCTCGATAGTCGCGGGGTCGATGTGACGCTGACGGAAGGAAGGATCTCGAGGTGTGGTTCCGGAGCGGAAAGAGGGACACGACAAACGATCTAAAGTATCGCCATCTCGACCAGTGACGAGGTTCTTCTATCCCCCGGTTCACATTCGCCACCCTCCACCAGCGGCCCAGTTCCCTCCCATATCTAGCCACGCAAACTGCCAGCCGCACATGGGGTGGCGGTACCTCGAGGCCCACAGAACTGTGGAGCGTCCTTACACTTCGAAAGTCAGGAGTCGACGAGAATAGATTCACGCCATAACCCCCAACAATCCACCTCTGCCGAGTGTCGTATTTCCCCGACATCCGAATGTAGTTGGTGCGGAGCAGCAGATATCGGAAGTGATCAGAATTGATTGATTACGCGGATCAATACAGAAGCGCCGTCAACAAAAGTGTAGGCTGGGCTGGTACCCGGTAGACAAAATCTTCAAGTTGTCTTGACAAAGAAGAGCGCCGATGACTTCCGCTGATCTTTACGACAAAAGATGAGCACTACCGCAGTCTATTAAATTAACCGCGAGGTGGCGCTACGAATATATATGTAGGCTGAAAGAGATGCACATTTTCGAAACTCTTCTCACTAGCCAAACAACTTTGATTTTCCGGAAGGTCCACTAACCGCTACAACCAACAGTAAATTGTTATTTAAAACAAACAAACAATAAAAGCATAATAATAGAAATAATATCTTGATTATGATGCCGCTGAGCAAAGAAGGAACTGATTTATTAGGGAGTTCATTCAGCACAGATTTAACAGGATGTTTCCGGGTCTTGAGTATTTTTAATACATTGAATGATTAAAGATCTACTACTATTAGAGACGTAATTGCCTGTTGGCTAAAATTCCGGAAACAGTTACGGTGTGGGTGTGAGTGGGTCTGTCTACACAGTACGCATTTCTTAATGAGTGGAATGAATAAACTACCAGCCAGTGGATGTAATACCGATAGTGGCCAGTTTCTCTTTCCAGGAGACCTCACCTCGCACGAGCCATGACGACCTCCATTCTTCACATAAGCAATGGCGGAATGAAGATTCTGGAAGGATTTCATGTAATATATCTACTCATAAGAAATCGTTCGTGAAGCTTCCCAAAAGAGTATCCGACGGTTGTTTTTTTTTTTTTCTTTCTTTTTTAAAGAAATTTCTTTTGCCCAACGGATCTGAACAAAAAGGTCTACAATTCAAATTCTACTGACATTCTGAAATATCACAGCTAGATGGCGTTACCTGTCTGTCTTGATCGCGGTAGAGTCCCGGAGTAGGGAGCACGCAACACGATAACATGCACAGCAAGTTAACTCGCCTGGGGAAAATTCTCCCCGTAGTTTGTGGCCTCGTAACGCCACCTGATATCCTTTTCTTCTTAGACCTTTCTACTTTAACAATGTTAATTACTCGTATCGGCTTTTTTGGAGCTAATGGACTAAGTAAATCCAGCTGTTTCAAGTACAATAAAAGGTCTCGATCGCCTGGTGATATTAGAGTCTTTGAGACCTTTTGACAGTAAAGAAATAGATTATTTAATACCAGTGGCACATCACATGTCGCTAGGCATCTTCCGTGTTAGACAGGTTCACCGTTAGACATTTGGGAATTTTTTTTTTTTTTTTAGCATCCGTCCACTGAGACAGGGAACGTAGATATTCTCTAAATGATAGGACTCACACTTTTTAGAGGTTCATAGGTTTTTGATTTTTTTTTTTTATTGTTCCGACTCTTCGAGCTTCGGTATTCATCTCTGCCGTAAAGTCAGCGTTTGTGCCGGGCCCTGACGTCAGAGGTACGCCAGAGTTGTCCGCCGTAGTTGCTGTGCTGCCCTGGCTGGCCAGTTTATTAGTAATGGATCGAGCCGCGAGGTGGCATAGAAATGACAATGAGCTGGAAGGTGTTGTCTTTCAAGCTCATTCCGCGGATGCTCAGATGGACTGAAATCCGGGGGTTCTGATGGCCGCGCGAAATGTCTGAAATCTCTGCCAAGTTCCTCAAACCATGGGCACGATGGGTAGGGGGTGTTGTTGTCATGGAAGCAGCCGACCCCATCAGAGTACAGCTGAAACATCATTTGATCAAAAACGATTCTAAGGTAAGCTTTAGCTTTCATTCCTTCTTTCTAAAGGAACCGAGGGATCAACGATAAGCCGGCAGAAAATTCCCCAAAACATGACCCCCTCCCCCCACGGTCAGAGGCCTGGACGGTGTAACTCGTCAGGTCATCAATCCACTTTTCACCAGTCCTCGGTCTAATGTCTGCGCTTACACCGTGCGGGGCCTCTTCTAGTGTTGGTAACTGATCGATGGTTAATCTCCCGCTATCATAGTCTAATCATTGCTGCAGTATTCGCAAGGATCGGCTGAAGATGGGTGTCAATTGTCCTGCAGTGAATGTTTGTCAGCTGGTCTACTGTCTCATGGTGGCTGGGCTTTACTCTCCTGTCTTACCACTTTTCTCTTCCTGTCACTACGTGTTTGCGGCCACAATTCCCCATCGCAGTAGACATTTCCTTTACCTTCTACCGTTGCTGGTAAACTCGAATGGCCGATGTTTTGCAGCAGCCAACCAACGGAACCGTCTTTGGCACTGCTAGACGTGCACCCTTTATCATACCTCTTTCGAACTAAGCAGCGGCTTTGCCTTTTCCCATATCTGACTGCAAAAATGCTTGTTGTCCAAGTCGTGTGTGGCGCTGCGGGGACCACCCACACACACACGTGTGATCCAACCTCGTTTGCATCTGCAGTTCCGGTCAGGTCCAAGTCTGAAAGGGTAGATAGGTCCTAATCAAGTGGCCAGCCAGTGTACGTATACAGTAACAAAGCAATAATAATAATAATAATTAATACAAATTAATTAATGTCAAACATCTGACTTGGTGGGCTTTGCTGTTGTACCCCCAAAACTAGGCTTAAAACTGACCGACCACAGCTTCGAGTCGATCCGTTGCCATAATGGAGGAGGTGACAATACTTTCTTCTTTTAATGGCCAAAAGGTTACGCAAGCATTTGTCCAGCTGGGTTTTTTTTCAAAAAATGACAATCGGATTTCCACGGATCTCTGGATTTGTGTATTTAAAAATAAAAGTAAACACAAATACATCAAATCACGCGTGGGGGTCCTGAGGTCGGCTCCCCTTAACAGTTTAATAAAGGTGTGTCATTAACCCTTCCCCCTCCCTTGACTGCCTGGCGTCTACGGGGTCGAGTCATTCGGCTACTGCTCGCGTGGTGGCGTGAAGACAGGTTCAGCCTTTCTTGGCGATGTCCACACCGGAAGGAGCTGTCAAGTATCTCTTCCGCGTTTCCTAGTGCGGCTTCTGCGTACCAGCTGGTACTCGTTCGAAATCTTTCACTGCTAATAGTTAATCCGACGCTTGGATGGCGATGTCAAGGTTACTCACGTTGAATAATTACGAAGTTTTGACGGGGCTACCGAAAAACTAGGGCGGTTCTTGAACCTGAGCGAGTTCGCTCGACGAGAAATTGTCAAGAGAATAGTTTAGAACCAGAAGGCCCTTTACGTGATTAGGAAAGGGGCAGGAAGCGGATTTCGCATCAGTACCAAAATCCGGATCATCCGGTGGAATATTAATAACTCCCCGGATGAAGTGGATGTCGACATTCTGATCATGGATGGGCTAATGGCCCAGCGATCGAGGAACAGGCAGGAAACTTATCCCAAATGCAAAAGAAAAGGATAACTGGACCAAAGAAAATAGAAAACTGGCCTGTTGAGGATTGGAGAAAGTCTCTTATTAACTTAAAACTGCCAGGAGAACTTACCAATATATACAATTTATTTCTTTTAAAATAGATAAACAAACAACAGTTGCATTTCCCCGTTGTCGTGTCGTGAGAATAAATACCAGCACATGGCCAATAACTGGTCTTTACCTATTAAAACATAAATATAAATGTAAGCCAATTCCTTTATTTTTCAGGTGTGCCTCAGTGACGAAAATGCTTTCCAGGTTCTGGACGACAAGTGTCAGGGTTAGTACCCGCAAGAAAGGTGAGAGCGCGGTAATTCCGTCCGTTATGGTCTGGCCAGTGTTCTTGGCACGTAGCTCTGGAAGCCTGGGGGTAGTAGACGGTTCCGTCCGTTATGGTCTGGCCAGTGTTCTCGGCACGTGGCTCTGGAAGGCTGGGGGTAGTAGACGGTTCCGTCCGTTATGGTCTGGCCAGTGTTCTCGGCACGTGGCTCTGGAAGGCCGGGGGTAGTAGACGGTTCCGTCCGTTATGGTCTGGCCAGTGTTCTCGGCACGTGGCTCTGGAAGGCCGGGGGTAGTAGACGGTTCCGTCCGTTACGGTCTGGCCAGTGTTCTCGGCACGTGGCTCTGGAAGGCCGGGGGTAGTAGACGGTTCCGTCCGTTACGGTCTGGCCAGTGTTCTCGGCACGTGGCTCTGGAAGGCCGGGGGTAGTAGACGGTTCCGTCCGTTATGGTCTGGCCAGTGTTCTCGGCACGTGGCTCTAGAAGGCCGGGGGTAGTAGACGGTTCCGTCCGTTATGGTCTGGCCAGTGTTCTCGGCACGTGGCTCTGGAAGGCCGGGGGTAGTAGACGGTTCCGTCCGTTATGGTCTGGCCAGTGTTCTCGGCACGTGGCTCTGGAAGGCCGGGGGTAGTAGACGGTTCCGTCCGTTATGGTCTGGCCAGTGTTCTCGGCACGTGGCTCTGGAAGGCTGGGGATAGTAGACGGTTCCGTCCGTTATGGTCTGGCCAGTGTTCTCGGCACGTGGCTCTGGAAGGCTGGGGGTAGTAGACGGTTCCGTCCGTTATGGTCTGGCCAGTGTTCTCGGCACGTGGCTCTGGAAGGCTGGGGGTAGTAGACGGTTCTACGAGACAGCAGCAACCCGACTCAGCGAATGAACTGAAAGAAATTATATTTTTTAGCAAGATGGTTGCCAAGTACTTAGCATCCCAAAGTGTTCTAATCGCTCCTGGCCCGGTAACTTTCCAGATATGAACCCAATTGAAAGCTTATGAATGTCAGTGAATTAAAGAATGGTGCAAAAGAAAATCCGAGGTTTTCTTGCTCGATGTTCAGCAGAGAGTCAGGGAAATAGCTGGAAGGTGCCTCTCAGACAAATGCCAACGCCTGTAAAAAGTCCAAATGTACTAAGAATGGGTTTAGAAAAATATTAAAACCTGACATTTCGCTCTAAATAACAAAATAGATAAACAATAATGTTAATACATTTGTATTCTTCAGACTTAGTTTTAATATTTTCCATATCGGTGTATAGTTTTTAATTAAAAGGAAGGCGGGAGTTGTTGTCATTAGAGCTGAATTCAGAACCGCAATAGACGGTGTAGGCAGAGACTACCGAGGATACGGGAAATTGACTTTGTCAGGTGACTCATCAATATCGTTACGCTACAGCTTTGCTACACATTATCACCATTGTTGTTTTATATTGTTAGTTGACCACACCGTCGGTAGTTGTATCCAAATTACCGAGTTTTTACGTAGTCACGTGATTTCCGATGTTACCGGTGCGCAATGCCGCTTTCGTCGGTTTCCTCCCGCCTCCGAAAACAAAACGGGCAAGGACGGGTCGGTAACTTTCAGGAACAGCCACAGCTTCCATGAGAAAAGGAACGAAAAACACCGTGGAAGCGAGTCGTTGAACAGTGGCTGGGAGTTGTCAGGCCATTAGGTAAACTTCTCCGTGTCGAAATGGATAAGAGCCAAAACCGCTTTAAACGGGGCCCGGAGAGAGAGAGAGAGAGAGATGGAGGAGGGAGATGGAGAGGGAGAGGGATGGAAGCAGAGATAGAGAGAGAGGGATGGAAGCAGAGATAGAGAGAGAGAGATGGAGGAGAGAGATGGAGATGGAGAGGGATGGAAGCAGAGAGAGAGAGATGGAGGGGGAGAGGGATGGAGAGAGAGAGAGATTGGAGGAGGGAGATGGAGAGGGATGGAGAGAGAGGAGAGAGAGAGAGAGAGAGAGCGAGAGAGAGAGAGGAGAGAGAGGGAGATGGAGGCGAGAGGAGGAGAGAGAGATGGAGGAGGAGGAGGAGAGAGATGGAGGAGAGGGATGGGAGAGAGCGAAGAGAGAGAGAGAGATGGAGAGGGAGTGGAGAGGGAGCGAGAGAGAGAGGAGGAGCGGAGAGAGAGAGAGGCGCGAGAAGGGGGGAGAGATAGATTGGAGAGGAGAGAGAGAGAGAGATGGAAGAGGGTGGGAGATTGAGAGAGAGAACAATAGCGATTGCGTCGCGTGTAGGGGATCCGTTGTGTTTTACGATTTCCAATGGTCGTGCGAACGACAAAGAGCCGAGCGCAGCCAGGTAAGGACAGCGATCGATAATTTTTAAACGTGGAATATAATTCGTTATTTAGAAAATGGACGGTCGACGCCGTCGGCGGAGCCGCTTGACGGCAGAATTAATGACAGATATCAGGTTGACGCTCGTACCTGCGCACGCGCCCTGCTGAGACGTTACAGACACACACACGTGCGCGTGAAATCTGTTCCCCCTGGGGACCGGTGAGGGAGACACTTCACAGCCTGCTGTCAGTTCGGGGTCAACCGGTGCGCATACTGAAGTTGTAACTCGGAGAACTTCAGTGACAGGTTTCGCCCCCTCCCCCAAGACGTGTACATTATTTAACGACTCTACTCGCGAAGTCGAGACAATCGCCATCCTCCTTGGCTTTGGATGAGTTGATTACACCACCCGAACACCATCTTTCCTCATTTCTGCTGCCATCTCCGTGCGTTACAATAATAAAATGGGCGAGGATCACAGCGCTGATATCAGACTTCCTGTCTGCTGGGCCAGGGTCTGTTACAGTCGCCATAAAATATGTCGAAGGAAGGAAATGTCAGATGCTTGTTAGGCCAGTATAGACAAACACGCGGTCCCTTTTAAAGGGGTCACTGGAGCAAGTCTGTTTCAGCGGTGACTGAAGCACGTGGTGTCCCGTGTCCGAAAGGTTCCAGAAGGGACATTTGGAACTTCAGGATGGAAGTTAATTTCCCGTCTTTTTGATTTCTAATTATCAGCGTCTGGACAATTGCTGAATATCGTTCGGGCCGTTCACGAGCCAGTTCTACATTTTGTAGCCGTGTATCTAACCATGCTACTATCTTTGTTTACCTGGATAACTTTTATTCTAGGTCAAATGTTTCTTGACTGCTGAACAAACCTCCAGAGCGTTTCCTGTCCTCGAAGTGTGTCTGCACGCCCTACCTTCACTACTCACCGTCTAATTCAAATATTTTACGACGCTGACCACAATCGACGGGATCTAACCCAACTCGTTACCCATTACCATCATTATACAACTTTTACCTGTTTTTTTTCTTGTTTCGTTTGTTTTTTATGGGAAGGGTAGCTTCGATTTCTTTTATTCCTTTAGTGAGAATTGTCCGTTTGTCGGGTCGAGCGGATTCCAGTCATGGCCCACGGACCTTCCCAGACTTATGGAACTCCGCTACCCCTGTCCGACATTTAATGCGGGCGTTTCTTCTTTTTTTAGGTGAAGGAAAACCTCCATCTTCTCCGACACTGACTCTCTTTCCAAGAAGATAAGACGTGGGTGGAGAGAGAGAGAGAGAGTGATGAAGAGGAGAGAGATGAGAGAGAGATATGAAGAGGAGAAGAGAGGAGAGAGAAGAGAGAGAGAGAGAGAGAGATGGAGAGGAGAGAGAGAGAGAGAGATGAAGAGGGGAGAGATGAGAGAGAGAGATATGAAGAGGAGGAGAGAGAGGAGAGAGAAGAGGAGAGGAGGCGAGAGGATTGAGGAGAGAGGGAGCATGGAGAGAGGATATGAAGAGGAGAGAGGAGAGAGAGAGGATATGAGAGAGGAGAGAGATGAGAGAGAGAGAGATGAGATGAGAGAGAGAGAGAGATATGAAGAGGAGAGAGCTGAGAGAGCGAGCTATGAAGAGGAGAGAGATGAGAGAGAGAGAGATGAAGAGAGAGATGAGATGAGAGAGAAGAGAGATATGAAGAGGAGAGAGCGAGCGAGAGAGGATGAAGCGGAGAGAGATGAGAGAGAGTAGAGAGAGATATGAGAGGAGAGAGATGAGAGCGAGAGATATGAAGAGGAGAGAGAGATGAGAGAGAGATGAAGAGGAGAGAGATGAGGAGAGAGATATGATAGAGGGAGCGAGGAGAGAGAGAGTGAGAGGAGAGAGATGCGAGAGAGATATAGCGGAGAGAGCGAGAGAGAGATATGACGAGGAGGAGGGGGACGAGAGAGGAGAAGAGGGAAGACGGAGAGAGATTGAGGAGAGAGAGAGATATGACGGGAGCGAGAGAGATGAGAGAGAGAGATATGAAGAGGAGAGAGATGAGAGAGAGAGATATGAAGAGGAGAGAGATGAGAGAGAGATATGAAGAGGAGAGAGATGAGAGAGAGAGATATGAAGAGGAGAGAGAGAGAGCAGAGGAGGCGAGATGAGAGAGAGATATGAAGAGGAGAGAGAGAGAGAGAGATATGAAAGCGGAGAGCGATGAGAGAGAGAGATTGAAGAGGAGAGAGATGAGGAGAGAGAGATATGAAGAGGAGAGAGAAGAGAGAGAGAGATATGAAGAGGAGAGAGATGAGAGAGAGAGATATGAAGAGGAGAGAGATGAGAGAGAGAGAGAGAGAGATGAAGAGGAGAGAGAGATGAGAGAGAGAGGAGAGAGAGAGAGAGCATAATGCACTCTAAGTCACTAAACACCCGACGGCACCACTTGCCGTAAAAACCAGGACAGAACTGATTAAAATGTGGTCACAATTTTAAAATTTCTTTGACTGCTAATGTGACCTGGTGACTTTAGTCTGTAAAACGTCAAACTTACTGGCGATGATTGACTGAGTTTCTGTGCTTGCGGTTTAAATGCAAACAAAACAACAACAAAAAATGGACGAGAGTAGATGTGTACAAAACCAAACTTTTAACACATAGAGCGGGCAAATGCAGGAGATGAACTGCCTTTGCTTCAATCTCCGGTTTAATTAAGATAGAGCAAGTTTGCTTTCCAGGTTCACCGAACGCCACCTGGTGAGTGGGAGCGACTTCCGTTGATACTTCAGCGCTGCCAACAAAATCAGGGCGATAAAGGAAACGAAAGTCGGGCAGGTAATTGCGATAAAAAATTTGCTTGTTTGTCATTTCAAAAGAATTTATCGCCCCCCCCCCATAAAAAGTCCGGAGGAGGAGGAGTCGGGGAGTTGTTGGCCAGATCAGCCGCCCGTAATCGTGAAATGGGTTTTCTACAGGTAGGAGGAGGGAGCTACGTTGCCTCGAACTAAGCTGCAGGCCCTAAACGGGTCTATTCAGACTCCAGGGGAGTTGGCCAGTCGGAAGTCGCACCCCGTCCACCATTCTCACGGTGGTACCCTCCTCTTTTCTCAGTCCACCGGAATCGCGCCATCGGTTTGTTACGGTTCGCTGAAAACCGGGCGTAGCAGGCGTGAATCGGAGGGATTCCCGCTCAAAGAAAGTACACCTGTTCTTTCTCACCTGCCGGGCCGTTATTAGCTCACCCGAGACCGAGCTCATGGCGCGACACGACGACGAGCAGGTGAGAAGGCTTTACGTTAATTTCGCTTTACAGGTAGGTGGCGTTGACGCTTGAACTTCCCAGGGTGGAGACTGGAAAAACCGTTCTCCCACCATCCCCGGGTACAAGAATTTTCGTTCCGCGTCCGACCTCCACAGTTCTGCTTTTTTCCTTCCTTCTTTTCATTCGCACGTCGTCCATGTCTGTTCGAGACGAAATATTTACAATAAAGATTCAAACAGAAAAAAAAGGGGGGGATTTCGAAATAAATGGCTGGTATAATTACCCAACCGGGAGTAAATATCGCCATGTAGCTGGACATCTGTGATTTTATTCTTTCTTCCATGTCGTCATTTCGACCGCGAAATTCGAAAGTGCGGCTGCGAGTAGTTAGCTGCTGGCTGGTGCACCTCACCAGTGAGGGTTCCTTGGATCTCATCGCACCGACCATTAGACATTTCGAGGACGAAATCGTGTTTTTTGGGAGGGGAGTTGGTGCGATTTTATATTTCGTAAACGAGAACACACGTTGGGCTTACTATCTACTGGTATCCCGCGACTGTAAATATGTCGCCATGTTCTTTACTAGCCTCCGGGGAAAGAGCGGAACGAGAGCTGTCGTCCGCTTCTTTCGGGTGGAGAGAACACGGAGACTATGACTCGGCCGGGTAGGCAGTATGTGTGTCCGCCGGCTTTGTTATTAGGGAGCCTTACGGACCCACACACCTGGCGGTAGGGGTTGTGAGGTGGTAAAGTCCTACACGAACGACCATCTCTCTCTTCATCTCTCTCTCTCGCTCTCTTCATCTCTCAATCTCTCTCTCTGTCTGTCTCTCTCTCTCTCGATTCATCTCTCTCTCTCTCTCTCTCTTCATCTCTCATCTCTCTCTCTCTTCATCTCTCCATCTCTCATCTCTCCATTTCTCTCTCTCAAATTCTGTCAGATTTTTTGTTTTGTCTTCTTTTAAAAATTTTTCCAAATGTTCTTCTCTCAAAATCGTCTGTGTCGTTTTCCTTACCTGGCTGACTGCGGTTTCGTCCTTCCCTCCTCCGTATTTCCTGTTCTGGTCGGTCAACCCATCTCGTTTCCACCTCCTCGCCTGTGTTCCTGTCGCTGAAGCCGACTATATATAACATCTTTTCCCCAGCTTTGTCCAGCCTCCAGCAGCGCTGACAAATATAAACAAATCAATAAGAAGCGTCGTCTTAAGATAAGACTCAGATAACTGACCCTAACTAACATTGTTTTTGTTTGCATAACAAATCTGAAAGAAAAACAAAGCAAATAGGTGTCACATGCGATCATTGTCCCCTGCCGATCGATACCCCCTATATTTCATGCCCCTCTCTCGGCTTGTTTTGCTACTCCTAGTGACTAACCTACACTCTGAACTGCGGTTCACACTGCAGGGGGACAGATCTAAGAGACTGCTAACAACCTATTGTACATCCGTCTCTCGTTACCTCTCCACTTCAATACCGTTTTGCCTTCCAATCGTAAACTGACCCTTCAGCTGTCACGTGTTGCTGGTGTCGTTTTCGGGCAGCCCCGAACATTTCGGGGCTCGAGAATATTTGCACCCGCGCGCGCTCCTATAAATAGCTAGCGGGGCCTGCTATCTCAGAACAATGGCTTCGTCTAACCCAGGCTGCGATCCAGCCGCCACCAATTAGTTCTTGCTGCTCCCCTCCGAGGAAGCCGCTGTTATTCCTCGCTTGTAACATGTGTTGTCAGCCAGCTGCAATGACCCGCGTGACCCTGATTACGGCTGCTAATTTGGCACTGAGAGACGATCTCACCGCAGTTTTTCACTTATTTTCCCCACGCCGGCTGGCAATCCCCGGTAGCGGGTGGGGAGCGCCCTCTGCTCGATACAATAGGGGTGGTTCTCGAGCAGAGGGTTGTATACTGTTCAGCTCGAGATTTTTGCAGGTACTGACAGAGCAGAAAACTGTAGAACAGCGCTACCGTGTCACTCTTTCAGGGGTCATCTCTTCTTGTGTCGTCAGTTAGAACTGCTGCCGCCACCTGCCTGTCTCGGCTGAAGCCGTAATATTCGGGGATTTTGGAACAGCAAAGGTTAAGTTTGACAATGTACGGGTTAATCGCTCACAGAATCATCCAGCTAGCAGCGGAAACAACTGGGAACTGGGGTGGAGTGAATGCCTTCAAATCAATACCATTTTGGGCCCCATCTTCAAATGGAATCCCCTTTTCTTAGAAAAGTGATGTTTGGAAAAACCAAAGCTGCTTTTTAAATAGCATGGATACGGGACCGAGAAACACCTACCTCACGTAACCGAACTATAAGGCGACAAAAGGGGCTGCCCTTAGACGCTTGCTGAAGCATAACCAACCTGGTAGAACTGCGGGTAGCCAAGGAAATCTGACCGTCCAATCATATGGGGTTTTCTCCCCCCACCTTTTTTTTGTTTTGTAAATACAATAAATAATTCGACATTGCATGGTTCTGAAACGGGAGTGAAACCAAGCCAAAGGAATGATAGTGAATGAAGTCGGTACAGCAAGTACGGCAGTAATCAGAACTCTCGTGTTGAGAGAAAGTAGAATAGGATGTGCGTCTTTTCGAACTCTCCAGCCAGCCGTGGACTGTGCGTAAACTTGTTTTCCCCGATGTGAGGCGCTTTCCGAGGAGTGTACCATCTGTCGGGTGGTAGACGGTCACAGCGGATTGTGATGAACTTCTGTCCGTTTGCTTGTACTAAACACGGAATAGCATCTGCGTTTCATGCGATCGCAGCATCTCGGCGTCATCCGAAAACAGACAGCAGTCGTGGGTGGAACTGAAGCCTCAACATGCGGCCGAGAAAGAGAGGGGGCCAACAGCTCGTGCAGTGTAATGAGGGATACTGGACGCTGTTCAAAACTCTGCTGCGCGGCCGCACGTGTAAGTAAATCTTCCAAGCCGAAGATCTCCTAAATCCTGACCGGCTCAGGGCCAATCCTCTTGTGGCTGGTGACTGACCCGCGATAAGCTCCAGAAAGACTCAGTGCGGTTATCGTAAAACAACAACATGGAGGGAAAAAAAAACGTTGCCGGAAAGTGGCTCGTATACGCGAGGGGCCCGGCCCCGGGGGGGGGGGATGACTCAGCAGAGATGTGGGGAGAAAGTAAACCAGCTGGAGACTGGGAATTTATCAAAAAATTATATCTTTCGAGAAAACAAGATGACCACAACCTTTGTCCGTTTTTATGTATTTATCAACACCAGCCGAGGTCTGTAGCGCTAAAGAGGCTGGGTATTATTATTATTATTATTTAATGTGCACGGGTGACTCAATGATGTTTTGTATCATTTAAACCGTGCACATGTTTGCACAATGGCAATAGCGAGCAGCCCCACACCGGATGTAGTGACGTCAGCAGCTGACCTTTGTTGACAGGGTTAGCACCGATGTATGTCACTCAAAGGAGTTACTTCAGTCCAATTACGCTGATCAATGAAGATTAATCCTACACTCCGACATACTCTACTTTGTTGTTATTGTAGAGGCTGTGAAATAACCCGGCCCTGACCGCCTCGACTTCAAACGTCCTTTCTCAATAAAAGGACTTAGGGCGCGGATTTGTGGCCGTCTCGCCCCACCCTCGTTATCTGGCGGCTATACCCACCTACCAGATGGACAACTCGAAGATGCCAGCCAAAGTGGATCGACATCGTTTTTCCGTCTCCTTCCCAGCGACCGCGATTAATGTCTCGGTGCGTTAAGTCAGACCAGACCGCAGCTTACGGACCTATCAGAGTTACCGTTCTTGATGTCCGCGCGAAGAATTACCTCTCCTGGAGAAGACAAACAAGAAAAGGTCGTTCAAACGTCATATACCCCTAACAGTGAGAAAGGGACTGGAGAATGAGATGGAACAGACTTCGCCCCCCACCCCTGACGATGCGACGTTAGAAGTTCTTAATGCCTCTGGACAATAAAGCAGCCGAGAAAAGGCTCTCTCATCGCGGATACCAGGTACCTCCCTAAGTACCAGGTAATCGTTCCTTCCGGTGGTCGTGATAGACAGGATTCTCCGTAAACTTAGGGGAGACTAAGATAACCAGCTCTGGACGGATAGAGGAAAATTCTGTGGGTCTTTAAATCTCACAGAGGCGGCCTTACGCAGATTAAAATTCATCGTATTTTCTACAAATCACCTCGAGGAATTCAGCTTTTTCTTTTTTCTTAAATTATATATATATATATTTTAAATCAGGAATAAATGACTCGATAAGCTGAGCGCAAAGATCTCGGTGAACCGCCCGTCGTGGCTTTCACGAAAATTGTGCAATAAATAATGTTCTTTAACGGACAAAAATAGTTCCTTTTGATGTTGTTTTTCCGGCTTAGCAACAGCGGGACAGATCAAATAAGATCAAAGAAAAGGAAATACATATGTATGTATGTATACGTTAACAATTCGATATCGATTGTGTGTCTGTTGAGACTGGGATTAAATTTGCGGTTACAGAGAATAAAGCTCAACGGGATAATTATATGTCTTTGAAATGTCTGTCTGTTCCGAACCGTGTCCATTCATGCCTCAACTCACCGGCCCTTTGATGTGAGCTAAGTGTTCCCGTCCGCACCGCATCCGAGCTCTAGGAAAAGTCACCCCGTCACTTCCCTGTTTTCATCGGGAACATCTTTTTTTTCCTTTTTTAAAGGGTTTTTTTTGAAATTGTCTAAGTATCTGCTGAGAACGCTTGCAGCTACAGCCGGGTTACTAAGCCGTTATACACGGATAAATAGACGACCGACTTTTATTTTAGAAATTACCTGTTGAGAACGAATAGAAGAATTCATCCGGTTTGAACCCGTCTCGGTCAGTGTCTGTATGAATCTGAATCTCCGCAAGGCTGGTGATGGGAGCGGAGCCGAATTTACGTGTGGGTGACACCGCATACCGGATATCCGCCCGCCTCATTATCGCCTCTTTTAAATTCTGTTCGCCATTTATCTTTTGAAACTGAACTGTTCATTTCGTTCTGTCCGAAACTTTAACAAACAGAATATGCTTACAGCTTCTTTTATGATTCAAGTATATATTATATATATATATATATATATATATATATATATATATATATATGCATATATCCTTAAATCTATTAGTAGTTAACAATGTCTGGGCTTCCCAACAGAACGTTAACTGTATCTTCCAAGCATTTCCACTAGCGTTGCAAAATTCCCAGAAGACATCGCGCTCAGGAAGCCTGACTCTCTCGACCGAACGCTGCTGGTTTGATGTCCGCGCTGAAGCCACGGTCACGTGGTGTCGTGTTTCATCCGCCAGAGACGTCCGTCTTCCCGTCTGCTAGCTGTCTCACCACGTCTTCTATAACAGAAATCATTCAACCAGATGGTGATTATTTCACGCTCTGCTGGATAAATGTTTCCTTCAACAAGCTATTAATACCTGATTGCTATCGTAACTTCATCAATCATCGACTGAAGGACGTTTAATACTCACAGGCTGTATTAGAAACAGATCGATCTCACCATCAATTGCCTTTCTTTCCTTGTCTTACCACACACTTTCATTTTAACATTCTGCCAATAGTCTAGAATAGATGGATTATTATTATTATTATTATTATTATTATTATTATTATTATTAAAAAATAAAGTTGTAACGACGATTGAACGAAGTAAAACAAAGGAACATTTCACTTTCCACTTTCTCACGCGGAGAAAAATAACAGACAGCCCCCAGTGAGAACTTATCAGAAGCCATGATAAAAGTTTGTTGTTGTTTTTACTTCCTGCGTCAACACAAAGCGATTTTACTTGCAACATAGATAATACAGCAACCTCAATACACGCAGTTTCACTTGTATCATAGATAACTCGCGCCCTCTATACACGCAGTTTCACTTGTATCATAGGTAACGTGCGCCCTCTACACACAGTTTTACTTGTGTCATAGATCACGTGCGCCCTCTATGCACACCACTTGATTATATGACCAAGGTTTGCTGGAACTAAATTATTTCGGCCATAACAATCGTTTAAAAAATCATTTGTTGTGAATGTTTATATGTAAATTTTAAAGTCTATGGGGAATACCAAGAGTAAAGTGAATCACCGAAGCTTTTCTCTGATCATGATTACCAAAGAATTGTTGATTAGTTGAGAAAATATCCGAAATAAAATTTTAATAACAATTTTTTTTTTAAATGCTTACTTTTGTTTAAACCAGCATTTGTTTTATTCCACATGTAACAGAAAGTCTCCAAAAAAGATTGGGAATGATGGCATCGCGTTACGAATGCTCAGCATCAGACAAGATGGCGGGAGTGGTGAAAGCTGCTTACACAGAGAAAGCCATTTTCAGGCAGTAAATATAAAATATATATTATATATATATATATAGTCTTCCAAACCTAGAAATGCAGAATAAAATTCATGGCAGCCATTTCTGTGAATGAGAACTGAAAGCAAAAATGGACACTGATCAACCTTACATCAAAAGCCAGTTCCTTCTTTGTTCGTCAATAAAACGTCTTGTCCGTTTCTCTCTCGTCGAGAATGGATGAACTCAATCCCCTTCCCGGTCTCTGTTGGTCGGGTATTCGTCACGGTCCTGTAGACGCTTTCACACACCACAATAACAGAAGTCAGACGGGTTACGTACAACTCGAGTTAAATTATAGGCTTCCGTACACGGCCCTCGCTCCACACCGTTCACAGCTTCTATGGCTCGTTATCCCAACTGGTCATTATCAAAAACAGAAATTCTGTAGGAGAGCGGTTTTCTCCTTTTTTTCTTTAGGGAAATTACGTGGAAAACCTTCAAACTTATCGCCGCCAGGTTAGATAACACGGGAAAGCCTACGTTGGCTTGCTGGACATCTCCCCCTCCACTAGCTTACATCTCGTGCTTTCAGATGGTGATATGCGGAAGACAGTTTTCGCGAATGACTTTTAACAATAATAGCAACAGCGGACGTGTATCCGCGCCCTGCCTGTTCGGCTAACGAATTCGTAAACAGTCGGCGTTGCCAATGTCTTTGAATATTCCATATATCTGTTTGTCTCAATGACCACGGCACGGATTACAGTTGGAATCAGAAAGGGTTAACACGCAGTTGGACACCTGGAGAGATCTTTACTCATCTCTTAGTCGGTCAGCAGTAGCTTCTGTTCTCGGGGACCCTCCTGAAATACCTAGGGTCACACTCGAGGTTTCCACCTTAACTGTGGCAGAAGATCTGTTAGTTTTTATAAGAATCTGGCGATGACGCCACAATTTTCGAATGTGTAAAACATGGCTATAAACAGATTAGTTTAGTTTCAGTTATGAAAAGAGTCCTGTGACTTACATAAAAGGTGGATTTTAAACTGATTCACTACCAACGACCAATGGGTCGATCTACTCCATTTATTTATTATTCTGTTAGTGTTACAATACATCCAGACGACAGTTTATGACACTTTGGAACTTTGGACTCGACGAGCCAGCTTTTCTCTGGAATCCTGACAGGTGCGCCAACCAACCAGGAGGCGGCTACGGCGAACCGCCTCAGTCTCTCAAAGCTGTTCTTTCTACCCCCTTCCTGGCCGCGTTCTCCTTCAGTCTTTGCGCCTTTCTGCATAATTAATTCCTTGTATAATCATTTATCCAAAACATTAGACCCAGCAGAGGACCTGATAATCAGGATAAATTCCGTTCTCGAGTCTTGTGTCCCCCCCCCCACCAAATTATTCGTCTGGTCGAGTCTCTGTCTTGTAAACCGTAACAGACCAGTTCTCTACCCCGACTTTTCCTTTAATCCCCTCGCGTGGAATTTCTGTCAAATCTTTGTTTTGTTGCTCGCTGTGGTTATCAGAAGAAGAATTTCGCTTCATACAGTATCGGCACTGGTGAGTCAGCGCCCTGGCCCATACCTGACGACCGGGCAATGCCAGCTAGCCGCCATGTTTACTCGGAGGCCTTCACATCCTGTTGGTCTTCTCACTGCCGGAGAGCCTCTGGTCACGTGGAAAAACCTGGTCAACGCTGACCAGGACCGGGTCGAGGGCGGGCACTATGCATAACTTAAACACATTAATTAATTTTTCCTCCACGTTTACAGAAGAAAATTTAAAAGCGATTACTGTTATTTCTGTAGACTTCTCGTTTGTTGTTTTTCTTAATGGCGGGATCTCAATTGGATAAGTAATTTTTGAAATTATGTCCTTATCGATAATAATAACGACTGCATGAAATTATTAGAAACCACAAAGAAAAAAAAAGGGCTGAATGAAAAATTCAGATGGGGTAGATGGTGCTGTAGCCTGACATCGGGTGGGAAAGTGCGAGATTTTGGATGTCCGCCATCCCTCCCTCTCTGCTCCCGCACAGTTCCTCATGCAACAAAGTCTACAAGCTACTGCAACCACGAGAAGAGGTCAGGGTCTGAGTAGCGCCCTATTTATTAACACGATCAACTCTCTCACGCTGACTTGTAGCCCTGCCTTGAACACAAAGGGGTCTTTGATTTTATCTTTGGCGTGGGAGGGGGTAGGGATGTCGGAATCCTATTATTTCCTTTCAAACAAAGTGTACGGGACATGGACAAATGTTTTTAAAAAATAATCTTTTTCTGTGTTCTGCTTTCACCAGTGCCAGTCACCCATGACCGGTGCAGGGTAAGGATGTGCGCTGTCAAAAGAATACCCCGCCCGTGCGTTTTCGGCCAGCCTCGTATAACCTAGGCTCGCGCAGCTATTCTAGTTGGATTTACCCACTGAACCAAGTCCTCCCTAACCCCGACTTACCCCATAACGCGATTTTAAACCAACGTTTAGTCGGAGTCATCTTTTAGTTCAGAAACCATTATTCTGAACCCTTACGCCGTTCAGATAAGCAGCCGATTTAATCCAGCCCATAGAAGTCAAACCATAGTCTCACCTAAACGATGTTTAATCCGAATTCTTGTAGAACGAATCGGGGATTAATCCGAGCCAGCAGCGACTAAGTGGAAGTGGATCGTCGGTTAACCCAAGTCCTTCCAAGCGATTTCTTTAAACAACAACAACCGGAATAAACCCTTGCCCGCAAATGTTTTCCCGACACGAAAACCGGACGGAGCATCGTCTCAGACTTACAAATCAGATTTTACCATTTACTTTGAAATTAATATCACGTTTTGGGGCGGGCGACGACCTCCCACAACATGGTTTCTGCCCGCTCTCTGGTAGGGGTGCCCCTCCGATCGTTGGTCACGGCCGTCTCGAAGTCTGGACAGGGGTTCGCCGAGAAAGGGAGGAATTTAATTTTCGTTTTGGAAAGTTAAACCAACGAGAAAGTCAGGGGGGGGCAGCAGCTTTCGACTTTAAGCGACACAAACAAAGATATATAGATAAGTAATTTGTCGTTTTACTTTCGTTCTGATCTTTCGGTGGAGGCTGGACACGGATTAAGAGCTAGTATGTGTGGTTTTCCAGGGTTCTGTTTTCCCACCTAAGCCGGCGGTCTTCAATATACCGGCACATCTGCTCCTGGTCGGAGTTAACAAAGCTACGTCGTTAATCTCTTGCGAGCACTTAAACTGAACACGGTGACATCAAAGGATGAACTGGCCGGGTCCTGATCACAAATTAAACGCCATTTTTTTTCTTTTTTTTTACAGAAGCCAGAAATTAGCATACGAACCGTACATTGGTTCGGGGGTGCGACAGCCAGACGAGCATTGTTCTCAGCTAAGATATTCAGATTTATTCGCAGCGAAGAGCGGAGCAGATCGATATTGAAGTTTAGATTCTATTTCGAACCGCGTCGCTTACAATAGCTAGTGGCTGCTGCTGCTGTTGTTGTTGAGTAATGCTTTTGTCTTGTTCGAGTTCTCGTCGATGTTTGTTGAGAGAGAGATGGATGGGTCGGTCTGTAAGTCGCTGTGAGCCGAAGACACACGAATGGGGCGAGGTAAACAGTCTTGGAGAGAAGAACGAAAACAAAGAATTTATGCGGCATTTATCCTCAGGGTTCGAATCCCTGTTAGTTGTGGGAGTCTGCGTAGGTAACACGTCAGGACTGAAAAAGGGTTAACTCATTACAATTTCTTTCCTTCCACTAAAATAAATGTACAAAAGCAAAAATTGCGCTGGAATGGTTTGTACGGTTCGAGTCCCAGTCGATCTTTGTTTGGCGAAAAAACGATTTTAAAAGTTTAAAGGATCTACTATATTATATATTCACGCGAGTAACAAAGGATTATTCGATAATTATTCGAGCTGAAGTTTCTAGAACGGAACGGAAAAGATCAATAATAGAGAAAGCAGGGGCTGCGTGTGTACTTTAACCGAGTCGGCCGTCACGTGCTATGTAGGGGGGGGGCTGGCCGGCTATTATTAAATGTCGCTGTGTATATAATGCGAAGGAGCCAGCTGCTATTAAGCATCGTTGTAGTAAAGGACAATCTACGCTGTTGTGAAGGGACGAAGAACGAAAGCGTAAGAAGGGGGCCAGAAATTTTTTACATGAATCGTTCCCTCTCACTTCTTCCCTACCCTCGAACCCGCTGGCCACTACGGCCGGAGCTGGTCCGCCGTCGTCCCTGGGAGATGGATGGAAAGGATAGTGGCGTGGAGGGGATGGGGGGACAAGGGGGGGGGGGGTATTTGAAACAGAAGACGATGAGAATGACGAGTGAAAACAGCACTGGAAGATTTCTCTCTATATATATATATAATATAAGTATGGAATTATGATAAATGTTAAACATAATTCACAGCGCCATCTGCCACACGTCTGTTAGAAAAGGTTTAGTCCAATCCCGCAATTCACTCACAGACTCCCTTCGGTAGAACGTAAACCCATTCACAACTTAGGTCCTACTTTTCAGACGTTTTCGTAACGGGTCCCCACCGACTGACATTTGGGATAAGATAGACAGGGTGTGGGTAGTTAGGTTGAGCTAGGTTCCTCTTCACGAGTGATCTTTAAAGGATGTTACCGCCGTTCGGTAAATACTTCTCAGGTTAAAGTAATGGTGAACCGGGTATAAACCTACCAGGTAAACTTCCGGCTCTGGTCAATTACACTTCAGCAGCTGGTGTCGATTTCTTACACACGGCGTATACGAAGTCTCGCACCCTACAATGTAAAAATAAATAAATAAAAATAGCCACACTATTAATAATTATTGATTTAAGTAGACAATAACGAAATATAAAAGGCAGCTAAATTCAGCATAGGTCCCTTATTCGATGATACGACGTTGAGATAATCATCAACTTTCTACTTTTACTTGTCATGTAATTTTTAAAAAAAAAATTATCTTATCCGCGTTAGGTTAACTTAACTGATTTAAACTGACGACTTGATGGGGATGAAAAAAATTCATTTACCGAGTGAAAAACAGATTTTTCCATATTTTACATATAAAACGCCAAAATATCTCGAATTATGATGGCAGGACAAACGTGTAGACGGAGGTTACTTTCTGCACAAAACATGGCTCGTCTGTGCACCATCAGCCAGGTGGCTCCACGGAGACCGGGGTTTGGCGGTGTGCACAATGTAGGAAGTTTAAAGCTTTTCGGCAGTGGAGGAAAACAGGTGATAGGATTTAAGTTTGGGGGCCCGAATAAAACTGGAGGTTGCCGGGCCGGAGAGATTCCAGGCTCCTGCCGGCCGCCGTCTGACATAAATGGCACTCGTTTGAGGGGGGGGGGGGATAGACAGTACTGTTGTCGGAAAGTTTATCGCTAATCCGGAGGGGGGGTGTTTTGAAGAAGCAACAGCGAGATCGAGATAAAAAAAAGAAGGTCCTATCGGGGATTCAGTAATTAACAGTGGGGGAGTCTGTGTGTGTTTTGGGGGCGAGTGTATCTAAAAAAAAAGAGAGACAGGTGCTAACGAACAAAATTCTGGTAGAAATGGTGAAAAAAGTATGGAATGGTTAATTGGATTTCCCATGTAGACAGACAGACAGCCATTATCGTAGTTGCCGCCCTGTCGGACGTAGCCACAGGGTTCGCAGGGAGACAGCTATCTATCGCCTTACCGGGCAGGCAGGCAGCTAGTGTATGAATGAATGTTTAGCTACCGCCTGGGCAGTAGACAGCTCCGGTTCCGCTCGAGTACTTATCCAGGTCAACCGTCAATTGCACGCGATGTCACAAGGAAACTAGGTCACGCTCGTGCTACGCTTACGCGGCCGGTCAGCCAGCGGTTCAGTTAGCTAACGGAGTTACCTCCCTTCACATCGCTGGGGGGCACCCCCACGCGGTGTTCAATCCTTGGTTTGACCATCGTGTTTCGTTCTCCCAGAATTTGTTAATTAGGTGTCCCCTCCCAGAAACAAAAGGTCGGATCTACTCGACGAGAGCTGCGATGTGCCGGGAGTGCGCGGACAGAAATGATCCGAGGGGCGGGCCAGAAGCGACTTGACTAGATCTGAACGAGATGTCGGTCGGTCGCCAGGGGTCCCCGACTGCTAGACGTAAACAAACGGGCTGGAGGATTCCCTCGCGTGCACACGCAGGGTACTTAGTGGGGTGGGCTGGAGGCTGAGGATGACGGACGCGGGGAAAGTGTCGCGACTCAATCCCCAGGGAAAACTTATCCTATCGGCTTCTCCGCCCCTAGTTTACCAGGGAGGCTGGTAAAACACCTGCTCCAAGGACAGACAGACAGGGGAGGCCTCACTCTTTCCTATATGTTTGATTTGATTTAACAGCAGTCGCATCTTAATACATACACCCCAATCCTCGTACCGCTGTAATCATCGCACCCCGCCCTTCTATTGCCCAATTTTCTCTTATAATCAATGACGAGGAAGCCCCACACCCGCTATGATTACTCCGTCTAATCCCTTTAAATTTACGGTTGGGGGGGGGCGGGTCCGGAAGAAATAGAAATGTAAAAAATGCAGATTTCATTACATTTCGGTTTAAAACGTCCTTTGTTTGCGTTTACAAAAGATTTCTGGAAACCAACGAACGAAGACGGCGTTACCGTCCCCGACTAATTCGCTTGTAGCTGGACCGGAGATGTCTTTGTAAAATTTAAAGCCCCTCAAATTTATTAAGGTGATTCTTTCCGGGAAACCAATGAAAAGGGATCTGGCCAACCGCTTTATGCTGTCTCAGTAATTAATCCTGCGGATACTCGGAGAACGTGAGCGTAATTAGTACGTAACTCGTCAGACTAATTAAGCGAGGGTTGGTTCCGCCGTTGATGTCGCAGATCCCAGTCGAGTTCGCTGATTCCGGGAGCTGTAAGATGCATTATAAATACGCTGACGTCATTCGCGGGGAGATGCGGGGCGGAAGAAAGCTTGGAGTCTGTTATTCGGCGCAGGTCCGTCCCCCTGTCAGTAGGGGTGTCCGCTCCGCCTGTTTGTTGTGTAAGTACATTAGTCTGGCGAACTTTCCGCCGGGCCCGGACCGCAGACAACCTCAACGCTTCCAATCAATTCGGTGATGGTAATTCCCGAACTTCTAATCTGCCAGACCCCGGGCGGCGAAACCCATTATTAATGAGCTCCCTGTCGCTTGTATTTGACCGATACTATTCAGCGCTCCGCCCGCTTAAGGCTCTTCATCGCTAGTCAGAAAAAATCCGAGGAAATTGGTAATTATTTGGAAAATGCGAACCTCCAGCCGCTCCCTCGGCGAGACTCGGGCTGAACGTACGATAAGAACTCTGTATGTGAACCGTTACGTTGCCATTGGCAAAGCCGCTGTAGGGCGGGTCAGCGGCTGATGGGAGGGACGACGGACCCCGTGACCCGACGGAAAGTCTTCGCTGAATCGTATCTTCTATGACGGATGCTGAGATCAGCTGTCCTTTAAGAGACATTTCCCACCCCCGGAAATGGTCGTTCTTCCCCATCTACCGAACTGGCTAATTCCGTTTATCCTTCTCCCTGCCAACCCATTTTTCTATCCCTTTCTTGGACCTAACTACCGCATCTGCTTCTTCAGTGCGCAAATATGAAGCCCCGGATTTCCCCTGCGGTGACCGGCCGAAGACGAGGCGCTGCTCTCGCTCACCGACCTTGACACACACAAATTAAATAGAAACATTAAAAAAATAAAAAGTGACCCTTGTTAGCTGATGCGTCCCCCCCCCCCATTTAAAGGGCATTATCGACGGCGGCTGTGGTGAACCCCGAGAGCTTGGTATTGAGTAGGAGTGGGACGGCGCGTTCTGAGCTTCCAGACGATTCCCCGGGACAATTTTATTACAAATTACAAATGGGGCCCATTCGCAGGCGCCCCTCGTTCCTTAAAACGCCCATATCTTATATTTCCTTGATCGATGAAGCACTTCTCGGCGTAAGGGTCACGTGACAACCCCAGGTGGCACTCGAGCGTAACGAAAGTCTTCCTTCTTTTTTTAAACTTAACGGGTCCGAAGCAAAAGCACGAGATCGCTGGAGTCGTCACACGTTACCGGACACGCTATCCCTGCCAGGACACGAGGACTCCTCGGAAGTGAACAGCAGCTTCTCGTCCGTAATGGCGCGGGTTTACCAGGCCGTCACAACAGTCCGCCATTTTTGTCAAGTCACTTGACCTCGATATCCTAGGTTTTCCAGTTCTGTAGTAACGCTGTCTGTTCTGCTGTCATCAGCGGGTTGGGGATTAATGTGGCTTTTCGCCGGAGTGAGGGGACAAAGCTGCGTCTAAACGGAACGCATCTCCGGGCGGTCGGTTCTTCAACGTACAGGTGATCCAAAATATAACCCTTTGGTGGCCATATTAGATACTCTTATGGCGTTCCGCATGAGTGTTTTTTCCTTCAAAGTAATTTAAAACCATTTTAGATAGGAAGATTCTCTAAGTGTTGTAGGCACTGAACATTTGCTTCAACGGCACAGGTGATAAATGCAACGACAAGTCTGTAAAAACGCGTTAGTGGTGCATTAACCGTTAGCTCACAGAGGAACCCCGGATGCTGAAAGGGATCTGCTTGTACCGGGAACAATGGCTGGAGCGAATGCACCCGACTGCAGTCCACGAAGGATGCTAGAAGAAATATGTTTAGTTAGACAAAAGAAACCAGTGCTTAGAAGGGCGTGGAACCGAAAACCCTCTCAAGACGCTTATTTAAGATTTATTGCCTGCATCTGATACAGATATTTGTCTAGAAAGTATATACGACATTAACGTAGTTGTAGTTTGTAGAAGACAACATTATGGAGAACAGATTCGAGGGAGAGAAGACAGTACAGAGGAAGGATGCCAGAATGGTGTCTTAGGCACACTTGGCGATAGATTTCGTTCTTTCTAACTCGACTACGGCTAATACCTAAAGACTTTTTAAAATTCGTTTAAAAGCATAAACAGAAATACCATGATAATAGGTAATATCAGTGGAATTCAATCAGGTGTGGGATACTCTTTGCTATGTCTGGAGATATTTTCCACCACGGAAAACGTATCAATAGGTCAAGTTCGGGAATAGGACGGCGAGCAGCCACCTGAACCGAGATCTCGAAATTACCACAGTAATTGCGAGAGAACTTCCCGCTGTATGGAGACCGCTTCTGAAGGATTGATTCTTCCTAAACCGGCCACTCTGACAAACAGAAGCTGTTCTACCCCGAGGAGGAAGAGGAAGCTGAAACCATTAATAAATTATTCTCGCTTTCCCCTTCCCGTCACAAACAACCCATCATTGTGATCGATTAACTTCTGTACGTCAGCGCTCTCCAACGTCTGAAGGACCACACGGAGAAAGCTGACGGCTGGCGGAAAATTAGACAAAAGAACCGTTTGTAGCATTGTCAAGAGTCAAACGCAAGAAACCGCTTATTTTCTTTTAGAGCGAACAAACACCAAAAAAGACAGAGAAGATATGATCAGAAACTATAAGGCTAACTAGCTTCGAGTAGTAACCATGTGTTTCATCTAAATTTCAAGAAGTCATTCATAATTGTTTTTTCTGTAACTGTTCCAGCTACAACATTAGGAGGGTATAAAAAATCGGTCCACAGACTTCACAGCATGCGAGACTAAGTCTACATGAAGTGAAATACCTTTCTATTTGCAGTGTATTTTTAGATGTTCTGCGAAGTTATCAGACCGCATACATACACCCCGATGAGCTGACTAACAATTAACGGAAGATTTGGTGCGAAAGTTTCACGTTTTACTTATCTGCATGAATCAATGAATATTTCAACAACTTAACAAGAGATTTTATTTTTTCCAGTAACTGAGTGCCTTCAAAAGGAGACCAGTCGCCTGTGACCTGATGCAGATGGCCTAACAACGACAGGTAAGTTGTTGGTAAAGATGTAAATATGGTGTGTACGTGTGTGTGTGTGTACGTGTGTGTGTGTGTGTACGTGTGTGTGTGTACGTGCGCGCGCGCGCGCGTGTGTGTGTGTGTGTGTGTGTGTTACGTGTGTGTGTGTGTGTACGTGTGTGTGTGTGTGTGTGTGTACGTGTGTGTGTGTGTGTGTGTGTGTGTACGTGTGTGTGTGTGTGTGTGTACGTGCGACGCTAAAATAGAAGAAACAAACGAGTAAGAAAATCGTAGAAATAATGAGCCACATCATCAGACAGCTCTTGCCCTTTTCACATGTCACCAAAGGGAGGACGGTACGCCAAAAATGGATGTCGGCAGACTGTCCTCCAGTTGCATTTTTCCTCTGTGACTTTCGTCATATTCTACTCGATACGAACGCGCCAATTATTTATATCATGACGAGAACAAACATTCCTTCCATTCCTGTAACAGTAAAAAGCACGCTCACTATAGCGGACTAAATGACGCCACACATTACAAACGACGATTATTAGAAGAGGCGTAGACCAACAACGGCTCTAAAAATTCTTTTTTAACCAAAGCATTTTGGAATATAAAATCTATGACAAATAATTAATTGGCCAGGTATTTTAGAATACAAATTTGTTTTTATTTAGAGCCATGATCGTGAAAAAGTTAGTGTTAAGTGATTATTATTATTATTATTAATTAATTAATTTTTACATTTGTATTTGTCATTAAAAGTAACGTCGCCTGTTTTCTGTTTATTATGGCCACCAGACAAGGAATTAGGTCGTTGACTTCTCACATCATCATGGAGTTCGGTGACACCATGAACCGGCTACTACAACTCGCCACTCGTTGAACTCCGAGCAAATAATCGAGGTATGGTTGACATAAAGGAAGGTTCCATATCCACCCGCTTACGAGAACCAACGTGAACTGGCGTCGCGCTCTGTTTATAGCTCGTAGAGGTAAACTGGGTACTGCCACAGCTTGGCCGAGAACCAATAACGTAATTAACAAATTCCATGTCTCAGCTGAGTCGAATAATTTCACAGTCGGCTTCTTCGTCTCCGACCGAAGTTTCTTCATTAAAATGACAGCTAAACTCGGCTGGGAGGCGGACGGAGTCAGTCGTCCTGCCGACGGCAGATCGGGTAAACAGCTCGTGCAAAAACTATACAGAAGTTTCCCCCACTGTTAAGTCGTCTTGCATTAACCGCGAAGTTATAGACAGGAATATATATTTAAGAAACTGTTCATACTATTTATTAATCGGTTATGCGATTCAACTCAACAGGAAAACAAAACGAAAGCATTTCGCATAATTTCTCCAAAGATTTCTATCCCTGCGATGGGGGCCCCGCCAGCGGACCAAACCGTAACACTTTTCTGTTCTGGTTTAACTCGGTTACCGTGAGAAGGACGGTTCCACCACCCCAGCAAGCCAAGCATTCTTTACGTACAAAGGTATGAACTAGCAGACCCACGGAAGCGAGAACCTAGGTACGCTGGCGACGACCAGTTAGTTGTTTTAAACGCCATCGAGTCCTTGCCAGAACGTCCTGACTCGCTGATGGCATCTTCTTCGGTTCTCTCTCCCTGTACTGACGTCATATAGCCCGCGTCAATAGCCACCTGACCCCCAAAGAATGAAATGAATTGCCGGTGAATGGTAGTTAATAGTAAAAGAGTAAATTAATAGTTTATTACTTATAAAAATATTGTGAAAAAATAATCTTGAGACAATTTTTTTTCCATTTATTAATTTTGAAACTACAAATTACCTGAAATTCGGAACATTTAGGCATCAGGAAACATTTACTTTTGGTAGCAGAATTGTTAAAGGGTGGAATAAATTACCGGTGTGTACTTAACAGTATTAATTAATTAATTAAAAAACTATATTGATGCCAACTTCTCTTCTCCCGGGGCCGCCGAGATGGGTCCACGCCTCCTTGTAACTACTGATCTAAGCTAAATATTTATCTGCAGCCATGATGGATTTCTGTTTAGAAACAAAGAAACAGAAAAGCCAGACAAAGGAGAAGTCACAGACCGGCTCCATCCATAGCTCCCCGCGCAGACATAACAACAAACCGCAGAAGACAATACCCACACCTCACCCTAAACGGTGAACATAAACAAACATCGCTTTTCTTCCCATTCCGAATTTTCAGAATAGTTTTCCCAATTTTCGGAAAGAAGAAAAAAAATTTGTCGGGTTTTTTTTTTTAATTTTGCTGTTTTTTTTTTGATTATTTGATTAAAAATGACGGCTGACTCGGATACGACATCGGGGCCTCTCCCTCCCTCCTGGCCCTCCTAATACAAGCTCTCATCAGGAGAGAAGAGGCCACAAGAGAAATGGCGAGTGTCTGGAGAAGCGCATCCTAATTTAATTTACTTGAATTCGTTTTCTAACTGGAAGTAATTGACGGTTCGGCCCCGACCGCCGGTTAAATCAAAACGAGCCGATTAAATATTTCACGAGGAAGTGACCTCGACAAAGGAAGAGAAGAGCGGCCGCCTGATTGGTCAGTACCAAACAGACTGGATATATGCAAACAGATAAATAAAAACAGAACAACCGGCCTTAATAATGTCGCCCCTTTCACTTTCTCACGACTTTTATTAGCTTTGCGTGATGGGATCTCGCCGTAGCCATGGCGACCACGGTTGAAAAAATTTAATCCCCTCCTAAAACACACGGCTAGTTTATATTCTAAATTGCTCAAGTGGTCGCTGTTCGCTGTCAGGTGCCCGGATAACTCACCTCTCTTTCAACTTTTCACCTCGTTTGAATAAAATATTTTTCCAATAATTTACACTGACCCTCTTTTATGTTTTTACATTTCCGTTTTCAGTCCGAGCGCCTTTATTTATCTATCTGCCGAACTATTTTTGCCAGGCACAGTTTATTTCTCGGACCGTAACCGTTCAAAGGTCATCCGGCCCAAAATAAAAAGAAGATAATATTTAAGGAAAAATTTACTTTAGCAAACAGATGGAATTTAATTATAACATTTAATACATTAATTACACATAATCTTATGAGAGGCCGTTCCTTTGTTTTAAGTTTTTATCTTTTTGTTTGTACATCCATCCGTCCATCTCTCTCTCCCCCAAGTCCATTAACTTCGTCCACAGCTGTAGTCTCTCCGCCATCGTGCACCTACAGAGTACAGTTTGTACCTAATTTTTAAAATTGTTTTATTTTTCGCGAACATCGGCCGCCAGGAACTGAAGTTCAGACATCTTTACAAAAACGACCTCTTTGTACCCCGGCAGTTCCAGATTAAGGAGTGAGAGTTTTTATGGGATATTACGCAATCCATCCACATCACAACCAGTCAGTCAGTCACACAGAAGGATGAGCAGACAGACAGACGAGCTGCCATCAAGTACAAAGATATCTATTTTCACAGTTTAAACGAAAACTTAAAATAGAAGCCGAGCGACTGAAATGGCGGAGGAGACAAATCAATCGATTTTCACTCACACGAAGCAGGAGGCGGGCGGTGTCTGTCTGTCTGTCTGCCCGCCCGGGGTAGTAACGCGGAACCAGCCACCGCTATCGTCGACATTCTGCCTAAAAGACGCCAGCCAACTCGCTCAACAACAACAACAACAACAACGAGTTTCTACAGCAAGTTAACTGAAGAGACACGCACTCGTGACGACGTGGGGTTAAAAAAGAAAAGGATCTCTCTGGACCAGCAGACGCGCAATAGGGGACCGGTTCCCTTTCTAGACGTTTGTGGACGACGCTATGAAATCACTTGGGAAAACGCATTACCTAGATCGATTAATTACTGGTTCCAATAACTAAGATCGAAAGTATAAGCTAAAGCTTCAGTTAACTTTTGAATTTTTCTTCGAACCACTTTTTGTTTTCTTTTACACAAAGGTCCATTTGTGACTCCAGCTGACGTTTCGACAGATTTTCAAATAAAGTTATACGATAATTACAGAATCGTCATAATACTGTATGCAATAAGATGTTGCTAAAAGAAACGGGAACGCAGTTTTAAAATGTCTAGTAGGGCTTTTAAATATGTTATTACCTGAGTGCGGCAACGTGTTTAATTGCGCTACATAAACTGGTGTAAATATCCATGGAGGAATTAGTTACCTTTGTGTATTTATAAGGTGTCGCTCATAGATGTTATATAATTTGTTGATCAAGAAGCGACGCTAGCAGATATAAAAGTAGTTTTGTTTTAGCAGTTGCAAAGAGGCAATACGCCATTATGAATTACGCAAGGGGTCCCCAAAAGAATGGCCATTAATAACAATAATATTCTCACATTGTCGCTATTAACCATAATTCATTCCACCAAATTGGCAGTTCTAACACCCCCGCAAAAAAACAAACAACAAACCGATATATCTAATCACGGCAGGAGACCTTTCAGCTAATTTGTATTTATGATCCCTAGTATTAACAAAATGCTCGAAAATTTTGTCAGGACCAGTGTACGTGTCCCCAGTTATTTCGAAAATCTCTACTATGTATCTTCTTAAGCACCTGAAATTGGAACACCTAGTATTTTTGACCGTACAGCGTACTCAATTCTGCCATATTATTTGATTTAGGGGAAGGAACGGGAGATCTAACAGTGAGAGCAACAACAAACCCTGCCAAACATCACGGGAGAGAATGCACTTCTGAAATAAAACAACTAACGTTAGCTTTGCATCTACACGGAGAATAGTATAACGGGCTTAAGAAACTCCAAAAGTTGGTCTGATTGTGGGATGATGACACTGTTTGCTAGGCGGAGTAACGGCCTGCTGTTGGAGGACGGTCTTGTTGATATTTCGTTATCACCAGACAAGAGTCAGTTCGTCCCCTAGATTCTGGAGCTAGTTAGCCGACCAGTTCTCGAATCTCGCGCTCACCGGGCACAACGTAAATGGCTACCCCTACAGTCCAGGCTGTAAACACGCTACAGTATCTTAAAAGTATTTAAAGGGGTGGGTGGCATTCTTATTGTTGTTTGTTTCCGGAAATCACCCCAGAAGAAACCGTTTGAAGTGTCTTTTCCAGTCAGAGGGACCCGGTTACGATTCTACAAGTGGACATATTAATAAATAAATAAATAATCCCCACCCATCTCTCGGCTTTGGTTCCATCTAACATCACGCGGGAAACCACTGAGGGGACATAGCTGGGTGGGCGCAGGAGTTCCTCTCATCATCATCGCCAACGCTCTGTTTTCGCTGAAGTTATTGTTCTTGCTGTGGTAGTTGTTGCCGGCCTCGCCGCAGGGCTGGCTGGCTGCTGCGGCGGCAATGCCGTCACCGCTAGCCGCCACGAGACATCCCGAGCAAGCCATTACTGTCAGTCGCGCGGATTCGCATCGAGGCTATTAACTGGGTGTGAAAATACCGAGTCTACAAAACAAACGGCGGGCACTGAGGTATAAGCGACGACACAGCGCTAATGGCACATGTGTGACGAATCTGTTCGTCTTTGCTGGAGCCTCTAAAGTTTAACCTTAGCTAATAAAATGGCTCGTTAAGTAACAGGATTACCGCTGTGCTACTGTTTTATTGCTCTAATTGATATCAAGGGATCGTCACCACACCGCAGTACTACTGATCGATTGTCAACAAGAGCCAATAAAGAGAAAAAAGTCTATTGATTGTTTTATCTATAAAACAGCCCCCTTTCTGCTCCCAGAGACAACACACACCCCCCCCATTTTTGGCTGGTAGGGCAGTTAGACTCGGAGAACCGACCCCGTGTGCGGAAGACAATCAAAACGCGATATTATTCACTCGCAGAAGGAATAGTTACTTTTAACTAATGAATAAAAAAGGTTATAATTTTACTGGCAGCGGTCGATCGGTCCACACGTGACGACCTCTCTTTGTTCCATTGTCTCTAATCATGATCCGTCAGTCCTCACCAGCTGCCTTTTTTAGTTATTTATTTACTTTTCAAGACCTCCAGCCAGTAAAGTATTATTACTGGCGGCTATCAAGATTTTTATGTACAAAAAACAAAACAAAAAAAAAAAACGGAGAAAAATGAACAAACGCCAAATACAGCAAGAGTTTTTGTTTTGTTTTTTTTTTAAAAAAAATATATAGTGTAAGGGAGACAACTCATAATTGTTTAGATTGGAAGACGGTCGGGGCTATTTGGTGTCCGGTACCCAAGACAAGAACCGCGCGCGTGTTGTAGAACCAGCATCGACAGATAATTTGGTGATTACTTTAGCTTCCGGGTGTATACAAAAAAATTTTTTTTCCTTCCTCATCCTTCGATTACGGTAAGGCAGGGCCACGTGACATGTTTTAAAAATAATTCCTTCACTTTAGTTAATTTTTTTCTATTAAAGGGAAAAAAAAAATATATATAGTGAATTAATTTAAATTAAATTTATGATCCAGCAACTTCTCCTTAATTCACGGTTTTACCAGGTGCGCGGAGCCCACAGCTCTCGATAGCCACGGAAGACACATGTAGAGCCTAACGGAATTGTTATCAGAACATCAAGGAAAAACGTTGTTGATTTATTTTCTATCAGTACAGTCCATTTTCTTGCTAATAACGCAGTCAAGCCTGATTCCCCCGCTTCCTTGCATATTGTAATATTTTAAAAAAAATTTTTTTTTTTTTTAAATGAATGTTTGAAGTAAAGAGGGAGGAAAAGTGAAAACTTGAGTGGGGGGGGGGCAGCTAACCCATATTTTGAAATGCTTCAGCCTGTCGTCCAGTCACGAGAAAAAAATCGATTACCGTACACGCGGTATTTCTTGTTGGATCTATAAAGTAAATAAATATAAATATAATCAATTATCAACGTTGAATTTAGTTGACTGACACACTTCCTTCCTTTTTTAAAAAAAATATATTTCCAAAATCATTTAATCAATTCTTCTTTTGCTTACACATTTGAAAATAATAATATGGAATTTCACCGATTTATCATAAATATAAAATTTGTCCAAATACATAATGCAGCAAAACGGTAATTATTATTATTATTATTAATGGTAAATAGTTATAAATTAGATATACGGTATTTCTGCTAAAACTTTGATTTGGAAAATCGATTATTTTCTCTTATTTCCGAAAGAGCCATCATGTTGTAGGTTTCTGAACTCATGATGACGCATTTATGAAAACTTCAGCTGCCATCAATAATTTAAATGCAATGTATTCTCACCTCGACATCAACGATGAACCGTTTAAATCATTTAATAATAATAATAATAATAATAATAGTAATAATAATAAAGCTTTAAAATTCGAATTCCACATCATATAACAAGGTGAGCTGCATTCCTTAAGATGAAAGATGCAGACGTCAGTATTTCAAAGTTGCCCTGATCTTCACTGCAGTTAGCTACGTCGCTGTCATCGTGATGTTAAGCTGACTTTAAATTGTGACGTTAGTATTAGTTGCAGTAATCAAAATAATATAAAATCTCTACCCGATCCATTTATAACTGGTTTTCTCAGTCCTTGGCTGTTATTTGAGTTAAATGTAGTTTTGACTTTAACTGGTGCACCTCGTACTTTCCGTTCTTCTTCTACATGGACAACTTTCAGCGGTCCACTCTTTGAGGTTATATCGTGTTTTTTGGTATTCCTTTCCTTGTTTCTAAGTTCATCTGATCTTATGCATTTTTTGTTGTTGATATTATTTTCTACCAAATTATACAAATATATTCCCCGATTTAAAATGATAAAAAGACGTAATAATCTCAATTTGGCGTTGAGAATACCCAATTAAATGCGCTATATTTTCTACTGGTGTTAAAATCCAGACGTCCATAGTCATAAACTGCTGGTAGTTGAAATAAATACGTTATTTAGTGCCAAGTCGTTTGATTAGACATCTCTTCCTGTTTCCAAGTGAACTGTAAGTCATTTAGAACAGGACTGTAGACAAAAAAAGGGGATGGTCGAAGGAGCTTCAATCCAATTCCAAATACAAAAAAAATAACTTGAATAATATATTTCACAAGAAAGAGTATTACGAAGAGTCAGAAATTTTAAAATTTTGTCTTGCGGCTTTTATTCGCACAAACAATTTCATTTGCAATTCTTGGTAGTGACATCTTGTCGGAAGTCTCTTGTGAACGCCGAGGATCGTGTACCAATTAAGATGAGCTTCGAAGCCAAGTCTTCTATTTGAAACAAAACCTCCCCCCATTGTATAAAGTTGTCTAGAGGCCTGCAGAAGCGGGATGGATATCTACATCAGACAGCTAAACACCAACACTGAAAAACACCTAAGGTGAACTTCAAATGTTCTACCCAAAATGCTGAACCCGTTTGATATAAAAGTATCTGGCACTACTATTTAAATGACGGCATCTATACATTTTAAATAAGGAAAGCAGTTTATCAACACTTTATATACGAAATAATCTGTCAGATCATTATGCGTGGCTTGGACCATCTATTAGACATACAAAACCAGGTGCCAGGTACAATTATGAACTGAGGCGGTGTATAAATCAGAGTGCACCCTCTAATATAATTTCCTGCCGAATTTTGTATCTAGGTCGAGTTGGCAAATGAGTGTGCACAAATAAACTTTCTTCCGGTGTTGCTATTCATTTATTTAAAACATTTTTCTTTCCCTTGGACTTAAATAAATATCCAATAACAAATGTTTTCGTTCGCAAAAGACGAGTAATTCAAAATGGCGTTCTGTAAGGAATATCTGCTTAACAACAAAACTCGTTATTTGTTTCTTTTCTTTAAATTTTAAATGTGCAGGAAACGATATACATGTGTGGAGGAGTTATCGTCTTTGTAGTGGTTAGTGCAGACGATGTTATCAAAAACAAGAACAAACGCTAAATCGATGGAACATATAAACTCTACGTAAAATGCTTTACTGTATTTTTCAGAAAAAAATATTCCGCACGTATGAGAAATAAAATTGCTGTAACATGTGGGGGAAAGTCAATATCAAAACTGGGCAATACATGGACCAGCTAGCTATCCATGCGAGCTATTTTTACATCACATATGAAAAAAAAAAGTCTTGTAGGTTAAAGCGTAAAACAAAGAAGCAAGTAAATGTGGTCATAGACGAAATTTCCTCAGGACCGCACTAAATTCCGCCATCATGGATGCCGGTAACTCTCCAGGATTTTCCTCCTCCCCATCGTCTTCCGTGTCCACGTACAATGAGCACTTCCGCGAAGGAAAAAAAAAGGGGGGGGGCCTAAAAATATGGATTTTGTTTGAAAATAATCAGTAAAGTTAATTAAATTTTTTGGTTAACATTTTCGAAGTTTTAACTATCAGCAAGTAGCAAAATTACAAAAATCAAACATCCCGCCGTGAAATTCTGGAAGTAGGATTTATCAAGTGTGCGTACATGCTAATTTTTGTTGTTTTTTTTATTGGAAAGTGATTCTGGCAGACATGTCATCGTCATATGTATAGTTGAAAAGTCATCATTAAAATACTGTCATCTCCAGAGGAACATCCGAAAATTAGCTATCCGATAAAAGTCTGGGAACCGAGCCTACAGTTTCTTGATACAATGGCACTTAAAAGAATATCCTAGTTACACAAAATTTAAAACAGCGACAAACACATGGGTCGTCTCACAGAACAATAGATCATCATGCCTTAGATTCTGTTTCATTCACTCATAAAACGAATGTACCCGCACACACACACACAAAACAGGTAGAAAAATGTCTACGTTCAATGCCGGGTAAATAAAAAAATACGTTTCAGTGATTAAACAATCCAACTAAAGTTAAAATAAATAATAAGAAAGTTACGTTGGGTGACAAGATTTAATTACTGAAGTTGTATGCCTCAGAGCTCAGACTAAGTAGTGGAATATATTTTATATAAAAAATTACTATCCGTTTGTTTTTACAAGTCCGTGCATCGGTTTTCGTTATAACGTAATATAATAATAATAATAATAATAATAATAATATAATAATAATAATAATAATAATAATAATAATAATAATAATAATATAATAATAATAATAATAATAATAATAATAATGGACATTCTGTCTGTCTGGTTTTTTGTCTTTTTTGCTAATTAATAAAAATGCCAAATAATAATCGATTACATTTATCAAAATGTCTCACTAGCACCAGAAATTTCCTTTTTCTACTCTATCATTATTATTTTTTCGAAAAACGTTATTTTTCTATTTTCCGATATAGAGAGTTCGTAATAATGAAGGGAGATAATTAGCAGCAGCTGCCAGTCCTCTTTTTTGTGAACAAATCACACAAACTGCCGTCGAAAAATCAGATTAGCCAAGGAAATGAAATCTGACTCGCATTTCTCTGTCTACAGCATTCTGTCTGAAAAATATCAATAGCTCCTAGCATTTAATAAACAATTAACTCTGACGTCACTACCTCCTGCTCCATGTTTCCAAGACAACAGATCTATCTGTCTGTCTAAGACATAAATTTGCTATATTTACTTGTCATACTGAGTTGTGTTTTTGATATTTCTGCAGTTTATAAATACAGTTTATCTGTCAGGTTTCTTTATGGTTTTTCCCTTATATTTCAACAAATTATTTTTTAAAAAATGCATTTCATTTATTTTATTGTCTCTATGCAGTTTGAAGTGGCAACAATTTAGTGACATTGGGTAAAAATAAGCAAATAAGACAAGGGTAAAATTGATTTACTCATATTAAAATGCACAAATAAAAATTTAAAAAGTTATTCATTGAATGGAGACAAATTAAATAAATGCAACAGTTTCTGAAATAAGAAATATATTCGCTGTTTATTTTTGTTTGCTTGTTTATAGATGCAGATGCTATTTCAGTCATAAACTGCTAACAGTGAAGTTATAATTAAAAAACAGCATTTGTTCTAAACAGAGAAATACACAAAGTATCAAAATTTATTTTGGCAATTTTTTTTTAAAATTCTTCAAAAGTATTGAACAATTTTACAATGTTTAATTTTTATTTTTCTCTTTGCTATCACTTGTAAAGTATAAATTTTTTGTTTTCTATAAATGCTAATAAATTTCTAACAAATGTAGCCATTGCATTCATGGCTTGAGATTGTGTGTATAGTATGTTATTGTGGAGTGAGATGGGTCTGTGTAGTTTATGTATGATGTGTATGTGTATGTGAACAGTATATTTGTTGTTTTTGTGTGTTTTTTTTGGTTTCAACCATAACCCATAGTTCACATTTGGGTACATATTTAAACATAGATTTTGTAACTGACAAATACTAAGCACTAAATACTGTTATTATTGGTACTATAACATGTTATAGAAAAATGGATTAATGAAACAAAGCAAAAAAAACAAAAACATTTTAGTGTGTAAATCAAAATGGCAGAATCAGTGTGTGTTCATTGCAGTTGCCTTAAAACATCTTACTTCTAACTGAAAAAATGTCTGGGTCATATGTTTTCATTAAGTTACGCTATCTAAATAAAAGTCCATTCCTTGTTTTAATGAGGTTGCACTGTAATCAGAATAATTCTTTCCATAGGAATATTTTTCTTTCATAAATAGCATTTTTCTGCAGTAAGGAGGAAAGTAATTTGTGGATGACTTTTTTCATGAAACAAAAGAAACAGCATACAGTATATATAAAGCAATATGACACATTATATTTTACCATAATTATTCATCTGAAAGCTGCTTCAGATACTGAGAACTAATTTTGTGTAAAATTATTGCTTCTTAGGTAATAATCCGAGTTGATTATTATAGATACAACATGATTAACTAGTGTGAAAACACTTGTAAAAAAAAAAAAAAGGGGTGTACTGTGTGTGTAAGAGAGGGCCACTTAAAGACAAAAAAAAAAACTAAAATATCTATAAACTGCACAGAAGAGAAAGAATAGACAGGTGTCCAAGTTGTTTTAAAACATTTTTCATAATATTACAATCTAATCTGAAAATGACAGACTTCTCTTTTGTAAGGTGCATGTATTTTGATCTGGTCTAGAGAAAATAACTGAATTGAGATGATGTTTTCTGAAAACATGGAGTATTTTATGAATAATAGTTTATTTTCCTAAATTGTACAACAAAAATCTGACTATAGCTTATTAAGGAAAATTACTGCTTTAAAGATAATCCTTTGTCTTGTTTTCTGGCTGAAAAAATTCTTTTAAATTTTTCAGGATATATCAGAGTACCTCTGAGACTTTCCCACGAAGTTAATGATGAAGTATGTGTTAGTTGAAGTGTATTGATTTTTCTCAGTGTGGGTGCCAGTTAATAGACTAGTAAAATGAAGGACATTTATAAATTTACCTACATAGAGATATCTTTAAGCAATTATTTGACAAATTCAAATGTGCAAAAAACAAATGAGAGGTTTTAAAGACATTGTACATAATCAAAAAAAAAGTTAATTTATCTACAAACTCCTTGACTTGAAAGTATATCTTATATCTGGCGATGAACTATTGATTTTTCTGAGTAAGCACAATGGACAAATACACATAAATATAGATATATATTTTTATATACATACACAAAGCTATCTTTTATAAAGCAAGCTTCATTTGGATAACTGAGTTTGTTTTTTTCCTTCCATTCATTTACTATTTTCTTTCTATTTCTCAGTTTTCTGGGACAGGTTTATCATAAAGGTGATTTACAGAAGAGAAAGAGAAAGAAATTACAAAAGATACAGTAAAGCAAAAAAGGGAAGAGCATATCTGGCTTAGACAGTTTTCTATGGTTCTTTGCAAGGACAAATAGATAAACCTTGTGTGGTCTGAAAATAGAATATTTAAAAACTGGCAGCTGGTTACATAGCAACAGCAGTCCTTCTGTTGTAGTAATTGTAATATGATGAATAGTGGCTTCAGTCTATCCAAGGATACTGACAGACTGTTAAGACAGATTTGGTTTTGTTAATTTAGCAAATTTCTTTTGAATTGATCTGCTGATAAATTTAGAGAGACCTGAGTGGAGCCAGGCAGGGTCAAGAAATCACCTTTGACATAACCAACCCCACCCCTCTCTGGCCATAAGTAAATTGAGCAAAAATATATTAGTTTTACTAAGTTTTTAAATGATTGCTGTTTAGAGAAAAGTACAGTAAGAAGCAAACCACATTGCATAAAACTATACATGCCCAGTAATACTAGGGTGGATCTAATCTATGGGTTATTCTAATAAAAATTTAATGATACAAACATTCATTCTGTTTGATCAAGCACCAAGAAACAAACTTTTAATTAGTATTACAAACTTTTACTAATGTATTACCTGTATGCTATATTGTATAACAAATGAGGATTATATATATTTATAAACTTTATTGATGAACAAAACAGTTCACTCTAAGGAAAACATCATTGTCTGCATAATCTTTTTACACGTATCTTGCTCCAGTATCTCTGCAAAGATTTTAGCATATACCACTTTAGTTGTTTGTGCTTTGTGGGCACTACTTCATCTTGTTATTTTTTGTCCTTGAGTTATATTTGAATTACAACCTGACAACAATTATGCATAGACTCCATAAAATGAATGTTCTAGTCTATGTAAATATTGGCTCAAGTAGATTGAATAATTTGAAACATATGCTCCAATTTTTTTAGTTTTTAAATTGTAATAGTTTTGTCTATATCATTCCATAAATTCTCTATTGGATTTAAATAAGGACTTTGAGCTGGCCACTCTAGAACTAGTTTTCTAATCTAAAATCTTGGCTGATAATAGCAGCCAAATGATTTGGATTGTTATCATGTTAGGAAATCCAAATTACAGAGAGGCATTCCTCAGAAAACGGTTCTAGTATATTGGTTAAAATGACCGGATAAACAAACCAATCGATTACACTGGTCAACATAATTTTTGCTGACTTATATCTAAGACTTGTTTCTGACTAATTTCGGGGTGCTGAACTCAAATATCACATTAGTTTTTGCCTACAAGTTTTTACTCTACAGAATACCCCCATTTTCGATCAATCACCATAAAAAGTACCCGATTACAATGATTTCCACAAAAACAATACCATTAATCAATTTTGAGATTAACAAATATATTAGTTAACTATGACATATCAGGTCAAAATACTGAAATATAAAATATAAATCGATGCTAGAATTGAATGAATTTTAGTCAAAAATGGGCACAAACTAATCCAGAATATTCTTATCATTTCATTTAGAATACCGTACAAACAAAACAATGACAGATATGGGTTTATTTACATTAACTGTATCAGTAAATGACACATTTTTCCTTCATGGATTAAATTTTTGTTTGTAGGCTTTTCTGGAGTGCTTCATTTCCAGACAGTCTCTTTTAATACTCCAACAGTAGTCAGCCATCATGTGAGTATCCCACCTTCCTTGGTATCGATCCTGCATAGCTTGTATATCTTGATGGGACCTTTCACCTTGCTCATCACTTACGTCACCTAGATTTTCAGGAAACTTATCAAGATGACTGCTGAGGAAATGAACATTTATGCTCATGTTGCAACCCAGATGATGAAAATTCTTAAGCAATGTTTGAATAAGATCTTTGTAATTTTCAGCTTTTTTGTTTCCCAGGAAATTTTTCACAACATCCACGAAAGAATTCCATGCTTTTTTCTCCATATCATTCATGGAGTTTGTGGAATGCTGATCTCTCATCAGTTTTCTGATTTGTGACCCATCAAACACACCAGCTTTTATTTTTTCATAACTGAGACTAGGAAATGTTGTGCATATGTACTTAAAACAGTCACCTTCTATGCTCAGAGCTTTAACATACTGCTTCATTAGACCCAGTTTGATGTGGAGAGGAGAAAAGATGATTTTTACCCAATCTAATAGTGGTTAGTTTTTGATATTTGGTTCTCCGACATTTAAGCATGTTCTCACCAGCCAGTTCTTCTGGGTCCAATGCTTGTCCTTAGCTCTACTATTCCACAAGCACAAGAAACATGGATATTTTGTGTATCCTTGCTGACCAAGTAAAAAGTTAACCATTTTAAGATCCCACAGAACAAAAACTTGAACAAATGCAAAATGCCGTAGAACAAAAACTTGACATGATAGGCAAAAACCGATTTTATTTTTGAAATCAGCACCCCCAAATCAGTTAAAAACAAGTGACAAATCTTAGTCAGCAGAAAAAGAGTGAAAAAATGTGGGCCAGTGTTTTATTCCTTGGATATGATAAAGAGGGTCTGTTAAAATAGCCACAACATATTATAACAGACCACCCCTCACCTTTTATTGTCGGTTTGGTACAATTTGGATATAATACTTCACCAAATCTTTGCAGCACATAAGTTCAACCATCTGATCCAAAACACTGGAACCATGATTCATTGGACCAGAGCACCCTGGCCCACATTTCCAAGGTCTAATAGAGTTGGTCCTTGGCAAATTGACATTGAGCCATTTGATTCTTTAAGAAAAAAAAAGGGTTTCTTCCTGGAGACATGCCCCATCAATTTTAAATCACAAAGCTGTCATCACAGAGATCGATTGGTTCTCCAAATCTCTTAAAATGTCAATAGACATCTTGTTCCAGTCTGTTTTGAATAAACAGTTGTTTTTCCAATTGGTTTGAGCATCAGTTTTTTTTTTTTTTTTGGATCTTCAACTTTTTATGGCATTCTATATAGCCACCAGTTTGTTCATACAATTTCTAGGCTAAATTTTACTACCCTTGACTGCTTAGCAATCTCAGAATATGAAAATTCCTTCTTGCACAACTCCATGATCTAAACGCATTTTGTTGGAATTAAAATGGCCTTTTCACTCATTGTATAATGCTAAAATAGTTGTGCATTAGTTTAGTATATTCTTTTGGTTGTTTGAAGGAACTTCAGATATAAACAGTTGCCATTGGCATTCTTAAACTTTTGCTGCTATGAAATTCTTACATAATGTAGTAAAAGTGAGTGTATGCAAAATATTTACTATTGATCATGTTAATGTATGTGCCAATCAAAAGAACCAAGAAAATGTTTTTCTATTAGTGGAGTGCCCATGCTGGACTGTTTATTTATGCATATTTTACATGTTAATTTATGTTTGTTCTGCCACTGTTCTTAAAATTTTGTCCACTATTGTATATGCATGTGATGGTTGAAGGAGATACATATGTTATTTATTTATTTATGTAAGTTTTCAATATTTTAACCTTTTTGTTACCAGACAACTTATGAATCTTCTAAATTGGTTCGGTTTATGTTTACAAGGATTTTGAGTGATTGGACAATAAATTATTTTGGTTATTTACAGTAACTAGTATTATGTATTAACTGGTTACATGTCAGCATGGCCTGATATTACAAAAAATAATTTTGTAACAGAATTGCTAATGAATGGAATATTGCCAAAATTATTTTGTATTTTAATAAAACTTTGACAGAAAATATTCAATGTAAGGGTCATTATCACTTCCTCATAAAAAAAAAAAAACTATCTGGAAACTTAATGCAAGTTAATAACAAATAAATAAATAAATAAGGAAAAAATTAATAATAAAGCAAGGCTTTTAAGCACTATTTTTCTCTATAAAACTTCATTAGTCAATGCATACACAATTACTTCTTTCAAACAAAATGAAATCATATGTGATTATTTTCCCATGACTATGTTAAAAAATGAAGCTACTTAGGTAAAGAGGTGGGATGATAAAAAATACAGTCATTTCAAAGTAGAGGCTACTGAGAAATTTGATGCATTGCTAACCAGGAATATCAACATGTTGAAATGATTGTTTTTGGAAAAATTGGTGTTGTTATCAAGATATACCACAATCTAAAAACAGATTGTTGGGAAAGAGAATATACTATTGTGATGTGATTAGAAAATCAAAACCCCTAACATTTAAAATGTTAATAAATATTTGTAAAAATAAGACATTTAAATCAAATGTACTATGATATTATTTTTTTAGACAAAAAAAGGAAACAACATCAGATTTTTTTCATAAACATTTAAAAAAAATTGCGACAAGAATGGCAGCAAATGTAAGTATTCTGATTTTAGATTAAAAAAGACAAGAGTCTATCCCAAATAATGTTGAATAAAGTCATACATAAGAGCATATTTAAGTGGAAGACAGGATCTGAATGGAAAAATGAGAAGTTGTTAATGTTCACTTCTCAAGTACAGGTCAGCCCCAGTTAATATCAAGGTTGTGTTCCCGGAAAGTGTGACTTAAAGCAAAACAACTTAAAGTAAATCCATTTTCCCCCACAGGAAACCTTGTATAAAGGCTAGTTACATTCTTTGAAATCTAACTTGGGAATATTTTCTAAAATAAAAAACAATATAAGTTAATATACATGTACCTATTTAAATATTATTTTAATACAAAATATAAATATGTACACTGACCAGAGATGGTTGTAAAGCTTGTTTATAGAAGTTGAGGTTGAGAGACAAAGGTGGAGTTATGGGGACAAGGGGAAGGTTTGTCTGCCTCTCCATCCACAGATGTAACTATACATGAAACTGGATGTGCAGACTCTTGTGGCTTCTCTTCCTGCTTTGTTCTACCCTGAAAAATTTATCAGACTATTGGACTGATTTTCTTTTCTTCTATTGTCTAAGATCTTTGTAACAGTTAATGGCATGAGCTAAAAGTCTAGCACTTTGGGAATTGCAGTCTCTCCTTGGATCATCTTTGTTAAAAACAACCACTGCTTCTTCTACAAGCTGGAAAGCATCAGACATTTGTTTTGTAATTAACATTTGCTAGGGTGGTATTTTAACAGGAAGAGCTTCTTTATCAGCTTGGTGAGATTCTAGGTCTAAATCTTCATTTGACAAATTTTATCTGTGATGCATGTGACTCGTCCAGTGTCAGCATCATCCACCTCATTGAAACCAACTTCATTTGCAATGTTGATGATATACTGTTGAACCTTTGGGACAACATCAAACTCCTTGAGGTCACAGACCCTGTAAGATAAAACATTCATCCAAGTGCCATTCATGCACGATAGCTTAACTTCATTTCACAAATCAGCAATGTTTTCACTAGCCTTGAGGATGTGTACATGTTTTCAACATTTCTTGATACTGCAGACAGGTCCAAATTTTAGTATCAGCATTATCTGTCTACAGTATCAAGAGATACTGAAAACACATAGACACATCAATCACTCTACTTGTAATAAAAAGTACTAAGTTACAGATATTGCAGGGAGTTCTGTAGCAAAACATCAGCCTTGAGGATGTTGTAATCTCACAAAAATTGCTTGACTTCTGGCTTATCTAAAGTCTGTTGCCGAGATCAGCTGAAAGATTGTGTGGCAAAAGTAGTATGCCTTGAATGTAGCAATCATGCCTGATCCATCGGCTGGATCAGTGAGGTTGTGTTTAATGTCTAGATTTACAAAGTAGCAGGGGCATTGTCCAAGACCAGTAAATGTATAAATCTATAATTTTTCTTTGCACAATATTCCTTCCAAGATGGGAGAACACATGTAAATAGTCAGTCTTAAACTACTGACACTATCATCCATGCTTTTTTTGTTGGACAACCAAATGACAGGAAGATGCTCTTTTACATAACCATGATATATCAGTAAAGGATTAAGTATGGAATTTCCAGCAGCATAGTCAGGCAATCCTTGCAGCTTTAAATCCTGGCACAATCTTTTACTCTTCTGAAATAAAGATCTTCTGTGGTATTCTCTTCTAATACAGCTTTGTCTCATCTACATAAAATATTTGCTTAGAAGAGTAGTACCATCTTCTATTATTTACTTAAACTGGACAGGGAGTGCTTGAGCCATGTTTGTTATCTGCACTAGCTGCTTTACCAGTCACTTTGATGTTATGTAAGTTAGAATGCTTCTTAAACTGCTCAAAGCATTCATGGCTTGCACCAAAAACTTTCTTTATCTAAGCCTTTCCTGTATCTTCTCATTAAATCTTTGTACAAATGTTTAGCCTTCTCCTGAATCACCATCTAACTCAGAAGCATGTTGCACTGATTTTCATCTTCAAACAATATAGCCAAGAGTTTTTCTATCTGCTCCATGAGGCTGCTTCTGTTATGACTTGTTCTGGTTGCATTTAATGCTATCACATTCTGCATACTTGCTCTGATCTTGTCTGCACTACACATAGTTCTTCCAGTTGTGGGAGGTAAGCCAAGGGTTCTCCCAATGTCCACTAATCATTCACCAGCATCTAAATGTTTCAAAACGTTTAATTCACTTTGAGTGCAATGATTCTTGTTGATTTCTTACTACAGGCTCAATCTTGTCACTTGTTGGGCATTTTAAACTCATGTTTATAAAGGGTTACAGCTGTAAATCAAATACATATAGCTGAGAAAGTAATCCACACACAGTTAAAATGGTAGTGGACCAAGACGTGATGTAGAAAGATGGTGCAAAGAAAAAACGATGCTATGTGTCTGGCTTCTGCTTACACCATGACTCAAAATCAGATGGTGCAACATTGCAACTTATAAGGAATCTTTGCTTCCTACTTGATCAATGATGCTGAAGCAAAATGTTAACTGGAGGTGATGTTATATGGGCTAACCTGTAATACAAAACAGTGATATTTTCACATGGTCATGAGAGACAAAGAACTTTGATACAAACTGTATCCAAGCAGTATACTTATTTGCTAAGAAACCATGAATTCTTGATGTAATGGTGACTTTGTAAAAATCAAAATATTTACCATGTCTTTTACAGTCATATTGTTAGATCAGTGAAATGGATCCAGTGTTGTAGATGTTGGCTGTTGCTGGGTAAATCTGGATGACCAATCTCCAGTGTAAATATCCAACTTTTCATGTTTTGTGCAAACACTTTCTCAAAAGCCCATCTATTTGTTGACTGCTTGTTTATGGCAAGTGATGCAATCAAAAGAGCATTTATCAATTTCTGTCAATTTTGATAATGCTATCAAACTTGGTGTAGAGGATGTTGATGGTAGTCAGTAAAGAAACAATAAAAGTTACACTTCTGGCTTAAAAAAAACACTGCTTGAACAAATGGCCCTTTGCACAAATCCAGTCAGGTAAAAAAAAAAAAAAGTATATCCTTCAGCATCCTAGTCGACAATTTCCTTCATCTTGATACATTCCTGTCCCACCAAATAAGCTATGGAAGCTTTTCATATTTTTCTCCAGCAAAGCTGGGCTGTTAAAGCTTCTTAACAGGCATCTGTATTTATGTAGAGCAAATTCCTTAAGAAACTATGTTGAATGCTTGAAATTGAAGGATTCTTCTTCTAAGAACTATTGTAAGTGTTGTGATCAGGGAGCTTTCACATAGGCCAGTTAGATAAATAAAATAAGATTTTAATGAGTTTGACTATATAATGGAATTTTGTCCATTGCTCATTAACACAATAATAGTAGTGCCACTTGTGACTAATCATAGTTTAAGACACACATTGTTAGGCAAACAGACAACTTGGAAAAAAACAGGTCTGAATGAATTTTTCCCATGAGATCACTGATGAGCCAGAGTTAAGTATACTGATGCTGTGCTATATGACCTAAATTTTGATTTTCGTCATTACTAGCAATGTGTCCAGATCTATCTTTGATCAGAAATTCAAAATTTCTTGCAACTGCATAGCTGAAGCATCACCAATTAAGCATGACATCAGTTAAGTTCTGGTGACATCAGAATTTTGTTCAAACTCATGTCGACTTAACTGATCAAAGATGGTGTCAGCATTAATCCAAATGTAAATTCTATGCCTATCTGTTTAGAAATTCAATGTGCACCAACCACAGAAAATGATTAAATGAAAACACCTGCTGAATTCCGAGGAAAATGTTTTCATATTGGTTTGAGAAGTGTACATTTGAATGGCCATCTGGCAGCTTTCTTGATAAGAACAACTTTTGACTCTAACCTTATTGTCAATATGCAGCTGCTGCTGGCATGTTCTGGTCATAGCAACCATTCTTGAGATCTCCAACATTTTTAAGTGTAATAATGCAGGTTTTTGTTTTAAAAAGGTCCAGTTAGTTATTTTGGTAGAAATGTTTTTTTTTTACTTTTCTTTGCTAGTTTGGATGATGGGGAATGCATGAACTGCTGTAGTAGTTTCTGTCTTATTTTTGTAAGCATTTTCCAACATCAAAATTTAAAGCCTTTTAATTTCTCTGCACATTATTCATAAGGTTAATAATGCTGATGTGCACCTTCATCATTTCCTCTATAAGGGCTAGGCAAACACTAAAGAATAAAAACTTTTACTAATGTATTACCTGCATTGTATATTGTAAATCTTTATTGATGAATAAAACATTTTTTAAACAAATCAGCTAACTAAGCCAATATACTGCTGATGGTGTCAGTTTTTTTAAAATCCAGTCACTAAGACTTCTCTGTACTACGGAGCAAAGGATGAAAGATCCAAATCAGAAATTATGAGTTCATGACATTGTTTAAATTTGTCATCATTAACATCACTTGCATATCTTTCATTTGACAAGTTTATGAAAGACTCACTAATCTCACATGTAATTGAAGAAAAATCTTGCTTTGTAGTAATCAAACTGTGCTCCTTATATCTTTTTTATTTTTTGTTAACAGACCAGAAAGGTAAAATCTTACTTTCTTGACATTTCCCTTAAATTGACTTTCCCATCCCTACAAGCTCTTGTTTTCAGTTATTGAAATTATTTGAGTAGATTCAACATTTTATTCATTGTCCCATCCAAAATGTGGATTTGTCTTATAAAACTTTTTGGAATCTTGAGTAAGAAAGCAGAAGTCAGAAACACGGTGTTTTTAATTTGGTCACATTGGTAAGGATCCTTAGGTTCCCTTTCACAGCAAACTCATCTGACTGCAGTAAATATGATGAGAGCAAGCCATGAAAATAAGATGGTGCCTCAATAAATGGTAGGAAAATTCTATTCATCCAACCTCAAAATATTATATGGTCAACTTATACTCCATAGCAATGATTTGGTTCTTTTTTTTCCAAACAGCAGATGTGTGCAAAAATGTGGACAGCCCACTGGCAGAAGAAACAAGTATACCTACTTCCTTTACAATTTTTTGATTTGTCACCAAAAGTCAGATCTAACCGATGAATAGTACACCAAACTGTTAGAAATTGAACCATGGAGTAGGAGGTGGAATTGGATCTTTCCTCATCCAAAAGGTGTGGTGCTCCCTAGTTTTTAAACCTTCACCATTAGTTACAAATACATGGTCTTATCAAACAGTTTTGCCATGCAGTTTTAAAGAAACTAATGAATAGTAGAAACATAGCCTTCAGCTCACCCTTGAATGATTCTGGGAATCAAAGAAAAATATCTTTTTGTTTCTCATCAGAATGTCCATCTGAAACTGATCAACCAAACCATAAATAGGCAGAAATACTTGCGATGGAAGATTTTATCCTTTGATAAATTAGGCTTATCAGCAACTACAATGATAGTAAATTATTAAGTTGTATTGGCATCACATAGAAAAATTGGTCAGAGGGTGGGTTAAAAGTAACATGTCAACTTCCTGGCTCATAATGCTTGTCATGAGTATGGAAAATCAGGACTATATAGATACGGTGCGTCTATTGTAGTTACTATATATAGCTACATCTCAAAAAATTAGAATATTGTGGAAGAGTTCATTTTTTTCCATAATTTAATTCAAACAGTGAAACTTTCATATATTATAGATTCATTACACATAAAGTGAAATATTTAAAGCCTTTTTTGGTTTTAATTTTGATGATTACGGCTTACAGCTCATGAAAATAAAAAATCCACTATCTCAAAATATTAGAATATTTCATAAGATCAATAAAAAAAAGGATTTATAATATAGAAATATTGAACATCTGAAAAGTATGTTCATTTATGCACTTAATACTTTGATGGAGCTCCTTTTGCATAACTCATGCATCAATGCGGTGTGGTATGGAGGCGATCAGCCTGTGGTACTGTTGAGGTGTTATGGAAGCCCAGGTTGCTTTGATATCGGCCTTCAGCTTGTCTGTATTGTTGGGTCTGGTGTCTCTCATCTTCCTCTTGACAATACCCAATAGATTCTCAATGGGGTTCAGGTCAGGGGAGTTGGCTGGCCAATCAAGCACAGTAATACCATGGTCAGCAAACCAGTTACTAGTGGTTTTGGCACTGTGGGCAGGTGCCAAGTCCTACTGGAAAAGGAAATCAGCATCTCCATAAAGCTTGTCAGCAGACGGAAGCATGAAGTGCTCTAAAATCTTCTGGTAGATGGCTGCATTGATTTTGGACTTGATAAAACAGTGGACCAACACCAGCAGATGACATGGCACCTCAAATCATCACTGACTGTGGAAACTTCACACTGAACTTCAAGCAACTTTGATTCTGTGCCTCTCCACTCTTCCTCCAGACTGTGGGACCTTAATTTCCAAATGAAATGCAAAATTTACTTTCATTTGAAAAGAGGACTTTGGACCACTGAGCAACAGTCCAGTTCTTTTTCTCCTTAGCCCAAGTAAGATGCTTCTGACGTTGTCTCTGGTTCAGGAGTGGCTTGACACTAGGAATGCGACACTACTGGTAGTCCATTTCCTGGACACGTCTGTGCGTGGTGGCTCTTGATGCACTGACTCTAGCCTCAGTCTACTCCTTGTGAAGCTCCCCCAAGTTCTTGATCAGCTTTGCTTGACAATCCTCTCAAGGATGCAGTCATCCCTCTAGCTTGTGCACCTTTTCCTACCACACTTTTCCCTTCCAGTCAACTTTCCATGAATATGCTTTGATACAGCACTCTGCGAACAGCCAGCCCTTTCAGCAATGACCTTCTGTGGCTTACCCCCTTTGTGGGGGGTGTCAATGAGTGTCTTCTGGACAACTGTCAAGTCAGCAGTCTTCCCCATGATTGTGGTTGTGTGTACTGAACCAGACTGAGTGATTCATGGTATTCATACTGCATAAATAATGATTTACTCAAACTCAAAATGGAATATTCTAATATTTTGAGATACGTTTTTTATATATTTTTTTAGCTGTAGGCCGTAATTATCAAAATTAAAATTAAAATATGCTTGAAACATTTTAGTTTTCATGTAATGAATCTAGAATATATACAATTTTCACTTTCTGAAATAAATGACAAAAAATATTGAACCCTTCCACAATATTCTAATTTTTTGAGATGCACCTGTACTTCCATCATTAGACCACCAAATTTATTACTTAAAAACAGCATTTTTCTTTGAAATATAGGTTCTTATGGCTATGTTATGGGATGGTTGCAAATTAGACATCTTTTGTACATTTTCTGCTTTACATAATTCCTTGAGAAATTCCAATGCAATTTTTTTTTTCAAATCCAGGAAGTCTCAATATGGTACCCCTTTTCACACAGATTGAAGGAATTTTGTTGCAGTATGATATCACTAAATTTAAAACATGGCTCAGATCAGTATTCAGCTATGGCCTTCTTAGACACCTTTACCAGACAGTTATTGCTGTTTAGAAATGACTGAATTGATGTATTATCAAAGATCACAGCCATGGAAGAATGAGCAGTACCAACATTTAAGGTTGCATATTTTTTTTGAGAAAACAGCGAGCCAATAATGCACTGTTTTTTTCTTTTTCTTTGGAGGTTTTAATACTATCTAAAAGAAAGTAAATGAGAATAATAAATGATTTTCAATAAAAAATTAATTATTAATATGAAAATTAAAACCAGTATTAAAACATGAAGCACTCTTTTAATTGGCTTAGGCCCAAAATTGCACAAGTATGACTCCAAACACTTCAATAACCACTGTGGTCATTATCAATGGACATGATGTAGAAATTTAAGGATCTGTAATGAAAGACTTTGAAACTCATGAGACCAAGAAACAACATTAAAATATAAACTAAAAAAAAAAAAAATTGAATAAATATATATATATATATATATACACACACACACACACACAATGGATGTAGCCAGATTATGGTCATGCAGTACATGCTCTGATCAAGTATATTAGTATGAAGAGAAAATTAGAATATGAATAAAGGAAATAAAGGCAAATTTATTTTTAATTAAACCCAGGGTTGCTGCTTTTAGAAATTTAAGAGTTTAAGACACCTTTTGTAGTTTAGTGCATTTAATTTAACTTCTAAAAAATTCTGGCACAAAACACTACAAATATAAACATGAGCTCTTCACTCTTTTATTATTATCCCCCTCCCACACTTGCCCATTAAGGTTAGGGTTGAGGTTACATAGAGAATGAAGAGTTAGGTTTGTTTTAAAAGTTTTTTTCCTACTCCTAACATTAACCTCAAAGGACAAGACTTTGCCTTAAGAAAAATGTGGGAAGGAAGAATGAAAGGGCATTATTTTTAGATAAAAAATAAAAACATATTTAATAAAAAATGAAATATTTTTGTTCCTTTCAGATAACATTATATTTCCATTCAGTTTAGTCTCATTATAAAATAATATAATAATGAAATATGATTTCAATCTCACTTGAATTTATATTTTTGATTGAATTTTGCAGTGTCTAGAATTTTTTCTTTACTTGCAAATTTGAAATTGTGTGCAACTTTTGTTAAAGTATTTCATTAGAGAATATACTTGTTTGGCACTTCCTTTACTTATTGGATGGAGAGCACAAATTCCAAAATTTCTAGAAGCTAAGGAAATTCAGTTTTTTTTAAAAAAATCAACCAATATTTTATCAACTGATAGATTTAAACCAATTCAATTTATTCTAACTTCCCTGAGAACTGTATTCATGATGTAATTCATCACCATTGATCATAATGTTTTTAGCAGCTACAATGAATTTGTCAAATAAAATTTCTGATTTTAAATGAAAATTTATTGAAATCCTGAATTTTTAATTTTCAACATTAAACCATTTTTCAAACATACATTTAACGTTTCATATACTTTTATTACTTCATTGGTGAATTCAGTCCACTGAAAGCTGTCAAGTTTAAAAACTTTTTTGCCTTAATCTAATTTTTACAAAATTGATATTTTTTGATTTTCTAAATTTTTTATCAGATCTTTCATAATGCTATATAATTAATTAAAATATAAATCTGTTATTTCTAATATTTTACAACTAAATTCATGTAGTTATGTAAGATTTAAATGTAGCATTTTGAATAAAGAAATTGTTCTTCACCTAATATCTCATTTCATGGATCCTTAATGAAATTCCAAATAGCATGGTCAGAATTTTCTTTGGGAAACAAACAAGGTCTACCTAAGATTTTCACATGGGGACAAAGGTTAGGTTTGGAGAGCAAGAATCCTGTGGAAATTGCTAATTTTTCCAATTTTTGATTACCAAATAACTAGCTGGGCAAACAGGTAGGGATTTGTAAGGTTGGTAGGCAAGTGTTCTGCAACCTTTTCTTCCTCATGGCCAATAAAATGTATTTTAATTGGCATCCAATTTTTTTAAAAATTGGTCAAGTGTTAAACAACGACAACCAACAAATTTAGTCATCTGATAAATAATGTGACAATTATAATCTGGTTTGGTTATATTTGGATTTATTTCCAAAAGTTCCTAAAAAAATTAAAGACACCAAAAGTGAGTGCCACACTATCAACTTAGTATAAACTCCAGAACTTCGGAGAAATTGCTGCTATAAAATATAAGATTTCTCTAACTAGGAGACAGACTTGTGATAAGTTGGATGATTTTTTTGTAATCAATTAAGATTTAATACACTGTTCCTTTTCTATACAAATGAATCATAGGATTATTCACATACATTTATATTTGAAATCTTTTTTTTTAAAACATCATGAAACAGCAATTTATTCCATGGAATAAAATTATTTTCTGATTTTGTTGAAATTTAAGAAAAAAATTCAAAATCTATTTTTAAGGATACAAAGTTTTATCTTACAAATATATAGTGTAATAAAACAGTTGAAATTAGCCTACTGGGCTTCATCAAAAGTAGAAAATTTTTTTCTTTTCAATGCTACAGGAATGCTTACAGCAATATCATCCATCAAATAATGTCAACATTTCTGAAACCTTCAGGTTGAAGTAGGAGCATTTGTATTTTAAAGTCTTATTTATTTTGTTTCCATTGTAATCTTTAATTTTTATCTTTCCACAAAATGCTCTATTAAAAATATTTTTTCATCACATTGAGAGCAGTGTTTTTACTAATGCCATCTTTGTATGACTGTTCTGATTTTGGAAACTGCTTTTTTTTTTCTAGTGTTTTTGTGACACCATTCTTTTCAGCAAAAACACCAGCAAATTCATCTTTTCAGAAGTGTGTATAGGTAAGCTTCACCCAAAGATGTATTGGGTGCATTTATGAACAAATGAAGGGATCTCTGCTGGCAATGTGATTTATTCATTTGTGGATGATGGGAAGAGGAACCTCAACTGACAATATCTTGCAACATCTCATAACAATGCATCTTGACATCTTAAATATTTATTAATTCAATCATACTTTTCTCATATAGGCAGTGTGTATTGAAAAGTAGATGTTTTAGAACAGCCTGAAGATAGCTGTGCAGATCTTAGGAAGCATCTGTAAAAGCTGCTGGTATAAAATGAATGTAATCTTCTCTAGATGAGTAATCTGTGTTCCATCCCTGTTTTTAAAAATAACCACATAATGGGTGTCTAAACTTATGGTTGTTTTTGTTTTCTTTTTTGTCAAAAAGTTTAGTACAATGCAGATAACAGTGACATTCCTTAGTAAATGTTCTGTTTCATTCATAATCGTCAATGCTGACCAAGTTTATTTATTCCAAATCTGCTGTCAATGCATCCTGACTACACGTTCTCTATTATCATCTGCCATTTCTATAACATTGCAAAAAATTTTCTTTGTAAATGAGTCAATAAGTTCTAAGATGTGGTACAGCAGCTGTTCTTCAACAAAAAGTTTTCTGCGATCAGTTGGCCCAGGATTCTTGAGACAAACTAAACTAAAGTTAATGCTACTGTTTTTTGTTTACTATTGAAAAAAAAAAACATCCTCCCATAATATATATGATTTGTTACATTACTTACATCTACAATCATTGTCATACCTTGAAAAGCCCAAATTGCAGTTTCAACTTAAAATCTGTTTAAACATAAACTGAAAATTCATCTTTTCATGGCAATCAGAAATAGAATTGTTGTAGTGCTCATATATGAAGGTAACATAATTAGAAACAATGCTTTATTCCAGAGTATGCAGAAAATTAAGCAACCATAATTATTTATAATTTCAATGTCATCTCAACATATTCATGTCAGATTGATATAGTTAATATATATATATATATATATATATATATATATTATATACCCACTTAGGGACCCTTTGTATCTCATTTCCTAAAAATACTGATTTTTTTCAAATTTCATAAAACTGTTATAAAAAATCAATTTAACTGCTAGTTAATTCTAGGAAATATGCTTGCCACTTTTGATTGGCTGAGTCTTTTCTGTAAATACACTGATTTCCACCCTTTCCCCCAGTGATATACCATACTAGTAGCAATATTATGTTTTCTCTGGCAGAGGTTTACAGATTTTCTTTGTGATAACATCAAAGTTCACCACAATCTTCCATTATGGCTTGAACCTTAAGGATAGAAAGCCAGACGTTCTTTTAACTAGAGGTAATATTATTTTTCTTTATTCTAGACATCAGTTTCCATTAGACAGTTATTTAGAATTCTAATTATTTACTCCTTTTACATTTTATTTATTTTACTTATATTTCATTACATTTTTCCACATTGGTGGAATACAATTTAATGTCACTATGACTGTGCATTCAATTAAAATAGTGTGCTAGTTCCAGTTTCTCAGTATTCAATCTTTTGTTCTACTTAAGAATGCACTCATTTTCCTGAAAGTTACTTACATTTCAACATGGGGATATTTCTGGTTAGAAGCACATCTAATCTCCTAGAATTTACCTGTTCTCAAAGAAGATTACATTTTTCAGTATACTGTGTATTAGGTTGTTATACCACTTCCGAAGTCCTTGCTGAAAGTTCTGAAAAGAGGAGACATATTACATCTAATATACTACTAATAAAAAGGTGTGTCATGCACATAGCATAACATTGGTTTGTGTTCAATTTGACAGAAGTGATTTTAAAAAAAATGCATACAAACTCAGAGTTAATTCAGCAAAAACAGAAACAGTAGATAAAATGTATTTATTAGGAAGAGAAGCCACAATGTAAATACTAAAGATTGGCTTGGTGTGAAGCTGAGCAGATGAAGATTGATGACATGACTATACGAGATCTGTCGAAAAAGTATCCAACTTTATTTTTTCCTGTGGGGAGTAATGACGTTAGGGAGGCAAGAGTGTGCATAATGGAGCCGCATGCCTTCATGATCATGCGTGGATTTTGGCGGGCTTGCTGGATGCATCAGTCGCTGTCAGGCAGCCATTGTGTGAGGTGCTGTACTACTTACTCGTTGCATTTTCATTTTGCTCATGATGACGGAACGTGTGGAGCAACGATATTGCATCGAGTTTTGCCAAAAGCTTGGAGATACCCAAGCGGAAACAATTTGCAAAATTCAACAGGCTTTTGGTGACATTGTCATGGGTGTTACCCAAATTAAAGAATGGTACAACAAGTTCAAAGGTGGCCGCACATCGGTGGAGAGTGACCAGCGTTCTAGGAGGCCGTCAACAAGCCGCAATGCAGTTATCATTGAGAAAGTGTGGACCTTGATAAAGGAGAATCGTCATTTGATGGTGCGGGAAATTGGTGATGAGGTTGGGATCAGTAAAGATTCTGCACATGCAATTTTAAAGGAGGATTTGGGCTTGTGCAGAGTGGCAGTGAAATTTGTGCCCAAGCTGCTTTCTCAGGAACAACAACAACTTCGTCTTTAGGTTGCGCAGGACCTGCTGGATATTGCCAACAGGGATCCTGAGTTCCAGAATAACGTGATAACTGGAGATGAGAGGTGGGTGTATGGGTACAACCCGGAAACCAAAGCTCAGTCATCACAGTGGAAGCACCCAACGTTGCCAAGGTCCGGAGAAAAATCAAGGTGATGCTGACTGTTTTCTTTGACTACCGAGGCATTGTGCATCACGAATACGCACCAGAAGGACAAACAGTTACAAAGGAGTACTATCAGGAAGTCCTCTAACATCTTCGTGATGCAGTTCGGCACAAGTGACCAGATCTGTGGGCCTCGCAAAACTGACAGCTGCATCATGACAACACCCCAGTTCATTTGTTGCAGCTGATTCAAGGTTTCTTGGCGAAGGAAGGCATTTCGCTCATTCGCCAGGCTCTCTACTCTCCAGACATGGCTCCTTCTGACTTCTGGTTGTTCCCAAAAATGAAGATGCCACTGAAAGGCTCTGAGAGCCGAGAGGACATCATGCGGAATGCGATGGCGGAACTGAGAGCCATTCCGGAAGAAGCATTCCAGACGTGCTTCAAACAGTGGAAGGATCATTGGGCTAAGTGTGTGGAGGCACAAGTGGCCTACTTCAAAGGAGCAAATGAACCCCACCAAGTACGTAATTTTTTTTTCACAGCCTAAGTCGGATACTTTTTTGACAGACCTCACATACTCTAGACAGACCAACATATTCAACAGTGAGGGGAGGGTGTGATATGTTCATTAAGCCCCAAAATATTGCCAATTGATAATTGAATAAAAGTTGAGAAACTTACATACAAAATATTGTAATTATGTAAATACTACTTAATCAGATATTTACAAAAGTTTATTTCATCACAGTCAACTTAAATGAAATTCATAAAATGAATTATGCCCCTTGATCAGATACCAAAGTTCACAAAGTTTAACTCTTAAAAGGATTAATCCCAAATATTTTGAATTTGTCTTGCTGATTAAAAAAAAAAAAAATATATATATATATATATACTAAAGGTTTATATATTTTATTTAATTTTAGACACTCTGATATAATATCTTTGGTTTTATTAGAGTTTTTTTTGCAAATCTTTCACCATCCAAAAAAGATCCATTTAAGGTGTCACTACATTTTTGATAATTTGTTTTTAGGGATAAGTGCTGGAATTTCCACCTCCTAAACAATGATCAAGTTTTTATGACACAATGTTTTCTACATGTAGTGATATACGGCCAAGTTTTGCCAGAACAAATACTAGCCATCAGAGTGTTACTATTTTATAAATTTGAGCATGTCCAAGTGCTAGTGATTTCTAAACTAGGGGTTGCAAAAAGAAAGGATGGGGATTGTCTTTTTCTCAAAATATTCTGAAAGAGCATTCCTCTGGATCCACCTAGCATGCATGTCTCCAACTTGTACTGATGGTGCTGGAAGTTGGGATCACAAGAATTTGTCACTTTGTTAATGGAGAAAAAGATTAAAAACTTCTAAATTACCACTTTTTTGAGATAGGAAGTTAGAGGAGCTATTCCAAGAACCTACTTTCAGAATTATTTTAGCTCCAGGGAGCAATTTCATGTGGCATAATAGTATTATTAAAAAATTGCAGGCTGCTTACTCATTTCAGCAAAAAAAAAAAAAATATATGTCTCATCATTAATTGCAACAACTTGCAACCACTAAAAAGCTGCTCTAGTATTTTCTACAAGTGCTTGCTTTGGAAGATATCTTGAACAAAGATCTAACTACTTGTGATATCAATATCTGGTTTACATATGACTGACTGATTGTTTTCTAGTTTGAATTTTTATTTCCAAACCAAATTCCTTGATCATCTTTGTAACCAACTGACCGGTGCATCAAAACTTTTCTTCTTTTTAGTAATATCTCAGGATTTTGTCAGAACCTGGCTGTTAATCTGCATTACCTAAATTGGAAATGTTTTGCAGTTAAAGATTTTAGTTGATCAGTTTGAGCAGTCCAACAAAAAAGAAAAAAAAAAGACAAGTTATTTTTCAGTTCTGCTCTTGTTTGGCCATCCAATAGCCTATCTAATGCATGTGCACAGGGATAGTTAAGCATAGCTGCTGCTACTGCTATATAAAATAGATACATTGTAAACTTATTTAGTAATAATACTTTTTTAAGTAAAAAAAAAATGACTGTTTGTAATGACAACCTTTATGTGCTAAAGAAAAAGAAAAACAAGAGAATTTTTATCTACTAATCTCATGTATGTATAAATTTAATTCAAAATTTTCTCCATAATCCCATTTTCTTTTAAAAATCTTTCACTAATCAACCAAGATGGAGATAGGAGAGTTAACGCTTTGAAAGGTCATGTAAGGCTTTCCAGGTATTTTTATACTAAAGTACATGATGCCATCATTTCTAGTTATAATGCTTGTATACTTTTATTGATAAAATATTAAAGTTTTAATCACATTAATTAAAATAAAAGTTCATAAAATTTGTACATATACATGCTATAACTAAATTGTCTAAAACCTTATTTGGTTTTCCGTTTTAATATTAGCTAATTATTAATACCAATTTTATGCCTAAATTCTATAATTTTTAAAACTTAGAAATCTATTAATAGGTAAATCACTAAAAATCTCTGATAGTTATTGATAATACTCTGCTGTTGAGAGAAATGTAAGAATGCCTTGTGAAAGTTTTTTTGATGGTGGCGATTCAGCTACACTTTTTCTTAATTATCAGTGTTCAGAGTTTGTTTTTTTTTTTTTTACTCTATTTTATTGGTATATTATTCCATCAAAATATTTACTATCACAAAATTAGATTTTTTTCAGGTTGTGATGGGTGAGGAAGCATCATACAACTTTACACTGCCAATAATAAAATGTTTTTAAACATCTGTACTGGTATTCACTGTTGAGTAAATGTAACATATCAACATTTTCTTTACTGTAAAAATATAGACTTTAAAGTTCACTTTTTCAGATCAAGTAATCAGTTGAGATCTAAATGAATTTACTGATAGAAAAAGAAATGATATTGATGTCACGCACAAAAAATAAGCAAAATCAGTAATGCAAAGAGCATATGAACAGACAAGTACAATGCCATGCATGAAAATCTCACCTAGGGGTCAAAACTTGATGTATACATTTATTTAGAAGATTTTGGTTATTATGAAAAATACTTTCTTATTTTGTCATAAAGTTGGTTGTTTTATTAGAAATTCATCATTTAGATCTTTTCTCACTGGTAAAAAAAAAAGGGAAGAAAAGAAAGAGGAGTAGAGTGGGTATAAGAAGTACAAATCCTTCCTACAGGGGTATTTTCAGTACAATCAAATATATTTAAAAAAAAGCAATGATAGCTTTAGATAAACACAAAGACAGCAGAAAAAATGAAAATCATGCAATACGGTTTAAGGATCTTTTAACTATTCTTTAAAAAATGATAGAAATTTGTCTTTTCAATAAAGAGAGAAACCAGTAAAATGTAAAATTTGTTCTTGTTTTAGATTTAATCTGAAATTCAAGTATATTGTGGGGAAACTCAAAATCCAAAAATTCATGGCAATGGTATAAATTTGGAAAGTTCTCAGTCATCATAATCATAATTTTAAATTTGAAAGCTGATATAAATTCAGTATTTAATAACACAGAAAGAAAATATATCTTAACTCATTCAGCTCTGGTCCCACCTATGGCAGGTGTTTACAACCCCTACTGATGGCAAACTCCAATTATACAGTTGTCTCATAAAAGTTCTTGCTTTGATTGAATTCAAATTTTAAATTTTGTTATAATATAGTACAAAAATTTAATTTCTATTAATATTATATATATACATATATATAAGATGTTCCAAAAGGACGTATATGCACTTTCATATGCTATCATACAAAGGCATTTTGTGACTCAACATTAAGACGTTTTATTCCCTGACATCATGTTTTCAGTGTGTGAAAAAACCGTACAGGCATTTTTGGACAGACACTTTACTGGATGATGGATGGAATGACATTGATCACTCTACTGATCTCAAACCACCAGATTTTCCTGTGGGGTATGTTGAAGGACAATGTGGTATGCCACAAAACCAACTACCTTACACTCTAACAAATTGTTGATGCTTAAACAGCTATTCCTGTGAAAACATTCCACTGTGTGGCTTTATCAGATACTGCCAATGCCTGTGTGGATGCCAGTGGTGGACAATTTGCATGACTTTTTGTAGTGTATCATGTTTGAGGTGTTTGATTTATATAGAAAAAATTCTAACTAGCAATGTCTTTGTTTACTAGGCTGAAGAATAAAGTATATACATGCTTTCTGAACACCCTGAATATAATTTTCAGTAAAGGTATAAGCTCTGTTTACATTTGTATTGTTAAATAACCAACAAAGATGATACTTTCTTTCAAAAACTTGCTGTCATCTGTGCTCGTGAATACTAATTTATAAAACAATTTTGATTTGCCTGTTGAAAGGTTTCAAGTTTAATTTGGATAAAAATTAGATATTTTCCTAATAAAAAAGCATCATAAGTGTTCCCTTTCTTTTTCAATTTTGGAAAAGATGCTTGGAGTCCAAGATTAACCTCTTTGAAACTTTCTTAGAAGTCATGTATGAATGAAATTAACACCTGAGAAGTAATATATCTATGATGAAAGATGTAAATAAAATAATTAAATATGAAACAAATAAATATATTAAAAATTTTAGCTTTATAATTTATTCTAACAAACAAACAAACACAAAGAGAAAAAAGAAAATTATGCATTTAAAGGGAAAGACAGTTCACAACTTACATAGAGCCCCTTTGCTCCCCAAACGGGCATTCAGCGTGTATTTCTAAGCATTCTTAAGACACAGCTTCAACAATTTTATTAAGAGAAGCTTTCTTGAATCTTAAAAAAAAAAAAATGTAGCTAAAAAATACTTCCTAATATTCTGTCAACTCTGATTCTGATGTTTATAAAGTTTACTGATCCAATGCATTATACATGTTGTCAACTGAATTAAAAACCATTGATATATTAACTTGTTCTTTTCCTGACATTTTGTAAACCTCTGATGCCACTCCATAAACAGGGATCTACCAAAGTTTTAATTCTTAGAGATGTCCATGACTGTAATTATCAATTTTTTTCCCCCAGCATTTGAGGGTAAAATGTCCCCCCCCCCTTTTCAAGGCTATTTATATCCTTAATGAAATAGGGATTCCATGACTATATACTCCATAGACAACTAACTTATAAATAGGTAGAAGTACCTCTAATACTTACAACTAATGGTCCAATTAAGAAGCCATTTCCTTTTGCTGTTATGCTATTGCAGCGCTTGGATCTTCATTTACACAAGACACTGAACTTTATCTAACTTATGATGTTAATTAGAGTCATCACGACAAAGATTGACATATTTAGGCTCTATGATGTTGGATTTTACTTAAGTATTCGACTTATACCTACCTGCAGGTTCTCTGACCTCAACATAACCTGCAGATCTTAGAAGTGTTTTGGAAACCAATATCATTTATGTACTAAAAGAAAGAAAAAAAAAACAAAGACAGGAGGATCAACTGGAGTCAAATTCCTTTAGCCACGAACTTTTGACGATTTTCCTTTAACCCCCCCCCCCACGGCCCCGTTTTTTTTTTTCCTAGCCAGAATAGCGGGGTTAGCGTCAGTGCCAGAGCAGTGCAGCAGTTTTCCATCACATGTTAAATAAAGAGCCCCCTTCCCCTCAAAGCTCGAGAAATTACGAACAACAAATACTAACTATTCCATTACCCTTCTCCGCGCCTCTACGGGCAGGAATACGAGGAGGAGGAGGGGGGGGGGGTGGGGGTGGCTTTACCCTGTCTTACCATTATGAGTTTCTCTTTGAGAAAACCTCCTTCCACCGAGGGGTTAGTTTTCCCTATCACTGTGACATTAAGCTAACTGACCCCCCCCCCCCGGCCAGGTTCGCACGATTGCTTTCCCTAACTCCCTAAAAACATATTGCTGCAGTAGCGTTCGCTGTTTTACAATGAGACGGGCGGGCGGGGTTCGGAGGAGGAGGTGTGTGACTGTTTAAAGATTACATAACGAAAAGTCCGTTATCTGGCGCTCACCAGTAAACGGAAATAAAACAAACAAACCTTCTCACAACGGTCTGGCAGAAAGGGGGGAAGAAGGCAAACAAGATAAGTATTACGGACCGCGCTCGGCCGCAAACCGGCCCGCGTTCCCATGGCGACGGCGCGTTTTACGGAAAACACTTCAGAAAATTTTCTGGCAACGGATAATAATTGGAGAAAACAAATAAACAACAACCCCATCTCCCCCTCCCCACCACCTTTACCTTGTGGTGTTTCCCCTCTCCTCGGGTTGTCAGAGTGAGGTGGCTAGCGATTCCAACCAAGGCGGGATTCGGCCCGCAGGAAGGGCAGTCTATCTACTACGTCAGTCTACCAGGGAATCCGAGGAATCGGTTAACATGGATTAAAAAGGAAAAAAAAAAAAATAATTATAAGTTGTATAAAGTTTACCTAGAAGGGCCTTCGTTTTCTTCTTGTTTTCTCCTCCCCCATCCAAATGTCGTCTGCATTTTCAGAAGCGGTGTCGACTGAATTCCTTGTCCGAAAAATTATTACCCGACGATGATTGACCGGTGCCAGAGCTCTAGAATACCGTACAAAAAACAATTTAACACGACTAACCCATATCAATCAGTTTGGAAATCTATTTATCATAAACATTAATTATTCTGTAATTTAATTTTATTTATCAATTTATTTATGAAAAAAAAAAAATAATTCTACAAACAGAAGAAAATAAATAATGAAATTCCGAAATATTTCATACGGATCTTCAAAGGAATTTGTTGTATGACGATAAACTAAGTAAATTTATTAACTTTAATTTTGAGAAATGCAGAAACATAATCAAATTGTTAAAATGCTGAATAAATAAATAAATAAATAAATAGCGTAATCCTAATAATGAAGAGGTATACAACAAAGCTTTCGTAATTGAATTCTCAGTTACCACAAATACTGTGGTTTTAATGTTAATTTCTGAAGGTTTAAAAAAACAAACAGAAATGATGTTGTTAAAAGAATCTCTTTCGATTTGAGAGTAAATTCATTTTGCGACTCTCAGGAAATGAAACACTGAACCACTGTTTCTCAAATGTTGTTAGAAGAAATTGCTAAAAGTTAATTAATTTACGATCACGTGAACAGTGGCAGATTAAAAATTAGACCAGGTAGCCCCCGCCCCCCGCGCTGAGCAGGCAGGTGGCTTCTTAATATTTTATGCATGTATTGAGAAAATTTAGTTTGTATATCACTAAATCAGAAGAAGAAAAAACAAAACAAAACACCAAGCAGCATTTTTTATTACGTAAAAAGACATATAAACCAAAAATTCATCATGGCGGCTTTGCCACATCAGTTATATAAAAAAACATTACGTCATTATAATTATGAGAGAGAGAGAGAGAGATGGAGAGAGAGAGAGAGAGAGAGAGAGAGAGAGATATGGAGAGAGATATGGAGAGAGAGAGGAGAGAGATAGAGAGATGGAGAGGATAGATAAGAGAGAGAGAGGAGATAGAGATGGAGAGATAGATAGAGAGAGAGAGAGAGAGAGAGCACGGTTCGAAAATATCTTTTTGTATTTTTTTGGTACTATTTACGTTAAAATTTGACAGAAAAAATAAAAAAAAAATATTGCAAGCGTAATTACAAGATGTAGTACAAATAGAAAATAATAGAAAATTCATTGTTAGTTACCGGATTAATACACAATAGAATCGATCAATAGAGCATTATTTAGACGATATATTTATTTATAAGCTACGTAACAGGCGATAGTTTTCTAACCGCGCTGAAGAAAATGGTTTGGAAGGGGAGGGGACATTGGTCGTAGATGGACCTGGATACAAAACGAGAAAAATAAAACTGAAGAACAACAGGACTCCTGAAAAATAAGAAAATCAGTGGTATCTTTTTTTTTTCCAAACGAAAAAACACTCGCTCCACCGAGGCTGATTGGTAATTCTACGTCAACCAGTACAGCAGCGTCAAAACTGTCAGCCAACCAGTGTCCAGACAACAACAACAAGGGCGTCACCTGGAGAGAAGCATATATTTACTAACGACCCAACCTTGTGAGCAAACATTGCCTTCTGGCGACGATCATCTCAAAATTGGGCCTCATGCTGGTAGAAGCAATCGTCAGGGTGTCTTGTAGAACCTGTGCTGTCAGTGCATTCCTGTTCCTTCACTTGGATTACTCCATTTTGCTGAAGGACTTCTCAGATATATGTATTCCCACACACACACACACACACACACACACAAGTTTCAAAGCTTGACTGGAAAGCTTTGGGTATTTGGGTTTTGGCAGAGATGAGTTGTAGAAATCCAACAGGTTCCTCAAGCTGAACTGTTATTTGAGATCCATGCTGCATTAGGTCGATCAGCTCTAACTGTAACTGAACTGGAGCATCTTCGGGTCGAATTTCAAAAGGCATGAGAAACAAACGAAGCTTCCTCTCATATCCTCGGAACTCATGGAATCTCCGGTCAAATTCCAGTCGCAGATATTTTATCTCAGCTGAATATCTTTCCCATATATTTTCTTCCATTTGTCTTCGAAGATGTGGAAAATGTGTTAAAACATTGTTTCCAAGCTGGTTCTCCCAAAAGGAGCAGTTTGTTCTCAAAAGCTCTGATTTCATTGTAAAGTTGATGAACCAGTTGGTTCTTTCCTTGTAGTTTGTTGTTCAAGTAATTTAGATTCTCTGTGATGTCTACCGAAAAAGCAAAATCACAGAGCCATTGGAGATCAGAAAACTCTTTGGCATCCTTTCCTTTCTCTGTAAGGAACAACTCAATTGCTTTATAGAGGTCACAGACTCTTCACAAAATCTCCTTGCTTGACTTCCTTGTTTCAGCAAAGTACGAGAAATCCTTGTATTTCCATTTCAAGCTCTTGAAGTTCACGAAACTTCCGATGAGTCAGTGCAGATTTAGCCCTGTCAAAATTGTTTCATGATATCAGCAAAGCCAATCACTTTGCAGCAAAAGACTCTTGATGACTGCCACAATCACACCAGAGTGGAGGTGTGTCAATTTTTCGATTTTGCAGCTCAGTTATCATTCGCTCTTGAAATCCTATTTTATTCTAAGCATAGAGGGATATCAATGGCCCGTCCCAACCATTTTCTCATGGGACAAGCTTAAAGTTTGAACCTCATTATCAAAGGCTAGGAAAATGTCGAGAGGTGTCAGAGATATCCGTGATTTCATCAAGGGAAACATAATAGGCTTCAAACTCTGAGATTTTTTTCAACCAGCTGGGAATGGAGATCACCGGAAATCTTTTCAGTTCTTATGACAGAGCAGTCACTCAAGGTAAGATTCTCCGAAGCTGAGAAAGACCCCCTCGCCTTGTCTTTTGTTGAGCTACCTTCAAACAAGTAAAATTTGGCAGCATGCTTTGTTCAACAGTCTCCCGACATTCCACACTTCCGGCATAGCGATGGTCATACTTCTCTGTCCATTCTTTATGGAAAATTCTGTTTTCTGACTCAATATTCCCCTTCCCTTTTGATGACGTCATTTCCGAAACGATCCTTGTTCCGATGTTTTTATTTTTTTTACAAAATTGTATAAAAAATATTATTCCCGCCACTCTCGCCTACACGGAAACCTACGAGGTCAGATCGTAATATTCCGTAACCTCGGTTAACGCGAGAAGCAAAAACGGAATGGCCAAAGAAACCGCGGTTATAGTTTGGGCGAAATGAAGAAATAAAACAACTGATCACCGTATTATCGTTCCAGAAGAGAAAAATAACAATTTTTTTTTTTAGGAAATAAAAAAAACCAACCACTCCCCCGGTGATTCAAGCTTGAACGCGTGTACATACAAATGATTTCCCAAAATCCGGAATTTTCCCAAATCCGGCACGTGCCAGGTCCTATGGGTTCCGGACTATATTTAATCGTTCTGATAATAATTTAGAAATCAAAACATTTAATGTTTTATTTAAAATATGCTCCGAGAAGGGCGCACAGAAGGCGCGGGTCGCCTACCTCTGACTTATAGCTTTAGTGTTTGATTCCACCCATGCGGACTAATTTACCTTTTATAAATTCTCTACTTAAATACAGAGTCGAAGAATTCGTTAAGTCCATAGCAATTAGTGGACGCGATGCAGAAAATTCCTATCAAATATGGTACTCAGCGTCTCGGAAAAGTTTGTACTTGCGATTTCTGACTGTCGCGGACAAAGTTTGATAATACCAGCAACATGACGGGAAAGTACACGGGCCTTCAAGCAGAAATCAAGGATATAGATCCATTAGCCGACCCTGCCTTTTGTTCTTTGAATACGGACTACGAAGAAGACGCAGCAAGAAAAGAATGGCAACCATCATCAAGAAGTGAAGCATTCATTTTAGCCAAAGAGATGGAAAAGTTTAATAACAGAGCTGGATTGTCGCCAAGGAGAAAATTTTTTAGAATTATGACGCATATAGCGAGTCCAGAGTCTCTAATGTTAGAACTTCTCCGAAAAACCAAGCGTACACAAAACCATTATGAAAAGTTTGGTGTACTGCCTCCGTTTTCAAAGTTGTAACAGGGCTTCTATGAACGAACTCGCAGAAGCATTGCAGAACCCCGACTTAGAAGACACCTTTACTGATAAGTTTCATTTTGTAGCCTCCATTTTTAAGATTAAAAAAAAGATGTCACCACACACCTCTCTAATTGTTGCAGCATATACACAAACGCAAAACTTCAAGAGTTATTTTCTAACGTAGAAATAACGGTCCGGACCTATCTCGCTTTACCTGTAGCAAACTCTGAATGGAGGGAAGGGGGGGCGAAATATTTTTTTGTGCTCAAATGCGTGACTCACTCTTCACGCTCTACTGCCACACAAGACAAATCGTTTAATTCTTTAGTTCTAAGAAAATTATTTAAAAAGGAACGACAACTCTTTCCCTTCCAAACACCAGTTTTGAACGAGCGAAGGTGATGAGTTGTCGTTCTTTAAGCAATTTTTGAAAATATTTTTAAAATAAAGTGCACATAGCGGGCATTCTGAGCCAGAACCGTGCGTTTTTTGCTCAAATTTTAAGGGTGGGAGAGTTATTAGTTAATCAAGTATTCGGGGTTCTTGTCTGAGGATTAGAACCGAGACTGCTTACGTCAACCTGGACGACAATAACAGAGCAGCATTCCATTGTTTTTAGAGAAGTTATTTCCCTTAGACCAATTCGTGAATGTTAAAGCATGAATTAAAATGCCCACATTTGCTTATATAAGACTTATAATATATATCTTTTTATTTAAATGTTGGTATATTAAAAGAAACTGAAGAAAGTCGAGTTTATTTTCGAATTAGAATTTTTTACTGCATTTTCTCAACTAATATATAGTTACAATCCACTTAAAAACCAATAAATAAATAAGCATTTATGAGTAGCCATTGGTAGAAAGGATATTTTAACATTAAAAAAACAACAACAACAAACTGTGGACGTTTAGAACAATTACCAGTAAAAATCTATAGTAACAACCTAATAAAAAATTCTGCGTTTTTGTTGCAACTATATTTAGTAATTTACTCTGTTTAATTATGATGCTATTGCTACTTCCCACCCTATTGTCAGTGATCTGCACGCATTTTAGCCAAATTTATAGTTGCTGAGATCATTAGTATTTTATCTGTAGTTAGTCAAAAGGATTTCATTGTCTGCATTTTCAAAACCTCTTTATCATTTTTAAAGACTACATCTTCCCTCAAACATATTAAATACCCAAATTAGATAAATTTAATACCTTTGTTTAACATATATGGTCTAAGCTGAACCTTTTCTAACATTTCAAAACCTTTTATTAAATATAGATGCTACATCTGCACACAATATCAGAGTTGTAGATGAACTAAAGACTTGTGTAATAGTGCTGTTTCCTTGATTTTCTTTTGATATTTCAGTGAATTATTCCTATCATTGTATAAACTTTGTTAGCAGCTCAAATGCATTGCTCCTTATGTTCAAAAGTTTCTAAAATAATACTCAAGAGATCTTTTTTAAAAACTGTTTAATTATTAAGAATCTATCATAACAACGATATTTATGATTCAGATTGAATGTTTTCGCTTTGTGTCGTAAACTCACATCTTGCTACCAATCTAATCAATCACTAATTTTCATCTGAAGCTTCAAGCCTTTTAAATATTATTTTAGCATAGTAGCTTTGGAAAACTTGTTAATATTTATGTTTATCATACTATTAATATCACTTAAGTGAATCAAAAACAAAGGCTCTAGTAACTAAATATGAAAATTATACCACTTAAAGCAATGTTTTGTTTTATTTTTCTGTTTCTATGGTAAACTGAACTCAGCAGTAAGTACTGGTGCCTTAAGACCTGGGAGTGATCAGCAAGGTAACTCCTCCAACTCAGCCTGACAGATTGATTGAAAGTGGTTACAGAGACACAAGGGTTTGGCAAAAGGATAGTGGCAGAAGCACTGTTGTCCTCCTACGCTTCCTCCCTGGGGTCATCACCCTACAAAAAACAAAGGCAAATTGTGTGTCAAGGCAGAATCTTACCTGAAACTATAGCACAAAAATGAACCAAAACAGAGATGCAAGACCCCTATGGTGAGACTTACCTGGAGAAGTTCCATCTGCAAAGCACTGAAAATTTCTGAACCAGAGTTTGCACTCATAGATGAAAACAATTCTGAGATAATTTACCTGTCAGATGCAGGTGAAATAGTGATGGTCACCTAGCTCATGCAACTTATCTTCAAAAACCACCTCAAATGTTAATCATAGGAGCCCCATGTGAGTAGTCAGGTGACTACAAACTCTGCTCACCATTTGCTCTTACAGCTGTTTTTAGATCTAAACACCATTTAGTAAAGTTATACACCCCACTTTTAAAATCGATTCACTATATAGCAAACTAGACAGGATGTAACCCAAAAGTATCCCATGGATTGATCAATCCAAATTTAAATTAATGCTTCAGCTAGAACAGATACAATATCAAGAGGGAAAGGTAGCTGAATAAAGTGCAGATAATGGATATTCTAAAAACTAAAGATGGTAACACTGTTACCAAAATAAACAGTACAGTTATGCCTGAATCTCAGTTCAACAAGAACTATTTAGTAGTGTAGAAACATGCCCAACAACTGATAAAATCCTTTTAGGGACTCTAGAAAGTAAACTAGATCCCTTAGATATTAAGCTCTACAAAAGTCATTGAATCATTTTAGAGATAAAATGTTTCTTTAGGGAACTAAATAATGATGAAACTCCTGGAAGTGCCAGCCTTATGCCGAAATTCCATATATATATATTTCAGATACTTGTTAACATTCTTCACAGAAGTAACTAATTATACATTAAAAATAAGTTGGGAGTATCTGTTACTTAGCATAGTGCTACAATAAACAATAAATCTTTTAAAAGAGAGATTGGAAATGGCTAAATAATTGGAAGCCTATCAGCTTAATAAACTATGACTAAAAATAATTATCAATGCCTAGGCCAGTTGTTTAGATAATGTTATGGGTAAAACTGTAAAAACAGACCAAACCTACTAAGTTTGAGGGAACTTCCTACAGAATTTCTTCCAATTAACCACAAAAAATGTACACAAAATATACAGATAACTCTTCCCACCAACACAGGCTTTCTTAGTATTAGATTAGTCTAAAACTTTCAATAGGCTAGAATGGATACTTTCATAAAGTTTATTAGATAAAGAGTTACATTATACCAACAACTTGAAAAGTATTAGTCAGAATAGTGTACTTTAAATCCCCCCAAAGTTAAACATCAGGAGTGTGTCTCCAAGCATTATAATATTTGTATTAGTAGCAGAGACACTCTGCTGTATGTTATGGAAAGAGGAGAAAATCACTCAAACTAGACAATAATATTACATAGTATACCAACAACACCAAAATCATAGTGAGAAATTCTGATTATACTGACATGGTAGACAAGACTGAAAGGACATGGATAGAATCTCTCAAGGGCCAACATCACAAACTTGACTGTCAGGGAAGAGGAATATGGACAAAATAAAACAACTAAAACTACAAGAAAAGATGAGGATAACTGGCAGCAGCGACTAAGAAAGTGAAGAGCTGGCAAGACCATACATAACCTCTGTTTTGTAGGTAAAAAAGAAAAAAGTCATAAACAACCTAAAGTGTGAAATACTAGAGATGCCTGAATGGATCTGTAAAGCTGCTGAAGCCAAACTCAGCAAGGTCAGAAACATTTGGTAGACAAATATTAAACCAAAGTCTCAATTTTTCTGTTATGATCCATGTAAAGATCCCTAAATTCTAACCCTCTCTGATGGACTAATTTATAGATTTTTAATCAAAATAGTCATACTGACATTTAGATTTATGATATATACAGGCAGATAACTCATGAGGTCCTCCCTTCTAGACAGAACTGTGAACCAGATGATATGGTTGCCTGGGCCATTTTTCTCTGTCCGCAGACTTAGATGGTGCCCAACACTAGGCACTGCAAGCCACCCAAGCAGAGATTTAATCTGTAGAGGCAGGTATCATTGGGCTTCTCGAATAAAAGTACAGGGATGGATCACCTGTTAAACTTTGTCATTTTTTCAGCAAATGATCTGGAGTAGCTGCAGAGCTTTAGAGAGAGGTAGGTAAGTCTACTCTCATTGAATTAGTGTGGTAATTGTCTATGAAAAATGTTTCAAGAAAAAGATATACATTTACATTGGTTGCAGTGCTATCAACCAAGGTAACTTTTCAGTCTGTTGGCTCATCAGTGAAACATTAAATCATATTTTTCAAATAAATGATTAATCCTGCACATTAAAAAAGTGCTCATGCACCCTTCCTGATAACGCTATCATAACTGAAGGATTAGAGAATTAACTAATCTTCACTTTTTCCTTTCAGAATGTGATTCAATTTTTACACCATGTAAGATCTTCTGTTCCTATAAAGAATGCTTCTGTTCTCTCACTTGATTGTTTCATCAATTTACTTTGCCTGACAGCAGTAAAATGTATATTCATCCAATTAGGAACAATACAGAATGAAAACTCTTGAGAAAACCATGCATCTCCTGGGTGGCCAGTTAGTTGTTACCTTATATCACACAAATGCTTCTACACACAGAAAGAATCCTCATTTATAAACAGCTATCATGGTCATGTGTGAAACCAATTTAGCTACATTACATATGTTCTAATTTGCACATCACAGTGAGAACATTCCTGTAACTAAAACTGCATACACAACTCGCATTGGACTTCATTCAACCCAAGAAACCGAACTTGGCTTAGAAATTTGCTTGTAGAGTCCAGCTGGATTTGCTTCTGTCATGGCAGGGATCAATCCCACCAGGTGTGCTCAAGATTCTGACAAAAAAACTTAACTGGATGAACAGTGAAGGTACTGGTCAACAGTGGGGATTAGGATATTGCCCTGTTCTCATCAATGCCTCAACTGATACCTTTGATCTGATGCAAGTTAGAGAAATATCATCCTACTTGCTTGGGGAGGGAGAAGCTAGACAGCCTTGGCTACCCAACCACATCTTACAACTATTTGTAATTACATTTCAACACTAAAACTATAAGCGGAAAATTATCAGGTGCATGGTCATATCAGTATTTCAGAGGCCGCCATCATGTCTTTTAAAGAAAGAATAGAATGGATAGTCACTAGAATCCATACAAGAGTATATTAAGTTAATATAGTTAAATCCTGCATACTAACAGAGTTCTGTTTGACAATGTCACTACCAGACAAATAATTTGGTCTGTGAGTTTATTTTCATGGATTGTTGTTGGGGATAAACTTATAATAGTTTTAATAAATTTCCTTTCTTGTCAAAGATTTACTGGACATGTGAAGCAGTCAATACCTGTTACAACTTGTCATGCCTCCAATGTTAGAAAATGTACACCTTGCTTAGCACCTGACTGACTTAAACAGAAATATCTCTCTCCTAGCAATAGTTTCATATACATACTTACAAACTTCTTCACCAGATAATAACAGATGTAATATGTTACTTATGAAGTTATAGGATTAGTTCAGGGATTTCCTCACATTATCAGTTGTAATACAACTAATAAACAGCCATTATTTCAGCTTGCTAATATTTTAACTGATTTTCTTATATGGAAAGTTTTCAGAAAACCAAAAGAAAATTTAATTTTTGAAATTCAAAAGGAAAAATTTCCATTAATTTTAATAAAGCCATATTAGCCAGTTTACTAGAAAGTTAGGTATGTACTATAGAAAAGTTAACAACAAATGTAAATACCTGGATTTTAAAGATTGATGTAGAAATAAATGCATTAACCAACAAAATAAGATCTTTTGTCATATGTACTATTTGCTTACTTTTGATAATCTGTTTACAGTGATTAAGCTAAAATTCTGTTTTTATGGGTAAATTTGAAATTGAAGTGATTTACTCCCAGCCATTCTAACCACAATATTAAAGAGAAAAATGAAATACATGTGTAGAAAAGGAAAAGAAGTGATTAACAATCAAAATTAGTTTTTATACAAGTTTGCAAACAATGGTCTTGTACATGAAAATGAAAAATGGTAGAATATATGGAAAATCCATGAATGTGGGGTTTAACTGCAAGCCAGGCATTGTTGGGCACATAGCATGGATGCAATCATCCTTGAATATGACAGACAGATTCACTAAATTCTGGAATGGTAAAATACACATTCCATTTCTCCTATAATATGAAATAAATAGTCACAAAGTTTTGGATAGTGTGAAAGATGGTTTTTTTCTGATTGAGTTCACTAAAATTGAACATCATTAAGCAGGATGTCAATCTGGACACTAAACTTTCTGATAGCTTCAGATTTATAATCTAAGCAAAGATTTAAAACAGACAAACAGTTATCAGTTCAAAAATATATGGAGCTTTCACCAAAAATTCCGAGTTGTCATAATAGCTAAAAACAATGTACAAAGACAATTTGGTATCTTATTTTAAATCTCTTTTGGATCTGCTTCAAATAAGCAAATAGAATTTACCCTTGATTTTGGAGATGGGTGATAATTCATCAGGCTTTCCCTATTACCATTTATAAAAGGTCAAAACGCAGTAAGTTGGTTTCTCTAACACTTTTTATCAGTCACTGGACTATTCACAACACCTAAACTACTATAATGATCAAGTTTAGTTTATAGATATTTATAAAAAAGATATGATTCAGATATTTAAAAATTCAGTAACGTTTAGGCTTATTTTTCTTTTAACAAAACAGGAGTCATTTCTTTACAATATTACATCTGGAGATTCAACATTGGAAGTTGATTATAAATTAGCAATTCACCAAAATAGTGTCCTTATACAAAATAATATGGATCCCTAAATTGCTGCAGTCACTATGGTATTGAACTGACATTTGTCAAACTGTGTGCTTGAGAAACCATCCAAGGTTCTGCTGCATGGTTGTCATGGTTTATTACTAATGATATTTTTTAAAAAATGCTTCTTATTTTAGCAAACACTGTGCAATGTAGTGTAATAAAGTTAAGTGAACAAAATTTTGTAAAAGGTGAATTATAAGTTAATTAGCATAATACTTTGTTATAACAAGATAACCAACACTGGTATTAATCAAGTTAATAAGGTTGCCACTTACTTTGCTGCAATAATAACTACCTGTCTACTGAACATGAAGTCAGCAAAAGGGAGACCACTGCAACTATAAATAACCATCCTGTTTCATCAAATATTGTGTGTAACTCATAACAAAACTCTATCGATACTGTTAGTTGACACGTTAGTTTTGATCACCATGAATCCACAAAATGTCTTGCACCACTTCCTTTTCCTAACAAAAATAAAACAAAAGGAAAAATGATTTAAAAAAAGAAGATAGATTTGAACATAAAACATTCAGATACATCTTTTATTCCTCTGCTATATCCTTTGGACTTAAACATTAAGCTTGGCTCTTGGTTTACAAATATATCCTCTCCTATAGTTAATTCTTCCTTCTCAGCATATTATTTTCCTTATAGATGTCTTTTGATTTTAGATATCATTTCCCTTTCAGTAGCCTTGAGTTTCTGGATATTAACTTCTAAGCAGGAGCTTCTGCATTTTCAATATCTACTCTTTTGTAGCTTTTGGTTTATGCATAGCAGCTCCATTTGGCAGTTTTGATTTTCAGAATATCATCCCTTCTGAGTTTTTGATTTTGAAAGAATCCCCAATATTGTAGTCTTTGGTTTTTGCATAACATCTCCCTTACTGGTGCTTTTCACTGTTTTTTGTATTATCTTGTTTAGTGTAGCTTTTGGTTTCTTCATATCATCTCCTTTACTACAACATTTGGTTTTCAGATATTAGCATTTTTGGTTTTCCAAGATAATCTCCAATAATGTAATCTATGGTTTTCATACATCATCTCAGTGGTTTTGGCTTTGGAAGATGCTTTTGGTCTTACAAGATAATCACAGGGTAGTCGGTATCTTTTTTGCTTATTTTTTGATTATCATCACTTGAATTTTTGGCTTTGCAAGTTAATCTCCAATATTGTAGTTTTTGCTTTTTGGATATCATTTTTAGAAATTTTTGGTTCTGTAATTCAGTCTCTAATAGTACAACGTATATTTTTCAGATAATCTCTCTTCAAAGTTTTTGGTTTAGCAAGATAATATCCAATATTGTTATATATGGATATTGGATATATTATAATGTCACAAATGGGTAGCTGTATTTATTTGGCAGATTTTCTGAGGTGAAGAGCTGTTGGTGGAATAGAGACTGGACAGTTAAAGGTGAGTTTTCCCATATTTCTGTAGATAGCCATATTTGCAGGGTGACTGATATACTTTGAGAGAACAGCAAGTTAATGTTTGATTTAGTATAATAATTACACATAACTCATGCAATTTCCTTCTCTACCCTGGTTTCAGGATTGTTCCCTCACCATTTTTGAATTGATAATCATGCTGAGCTTATTATATTAGGTCGTTACAAAAGGTTTTGTTGGTTTTTATATTATGCAAATTTGGGGGTTCATTTTTTGCATATTTGTGAAGGTGTATGTAGATAAGTTATACAGTGCACTCTCGATTTTATGCCACTTGATATACTGCCACCCTTGCCTTATGCCACTCAAAGTGGCAGAACAGGTTTCTTACTATGCAAATTCCCTCGATAAACTGCCACCCTCATTATCTGCCATCCACCAGTCATGTCTGAGCACAAATTTTCCAGCTACACTTGATTTTCCCTTGATTAATCCACCACTCATGCGCTGATAACTCTATTTGAATATTTCTCTCTTGCCAATATATGTCGAGTACACCACTAATGATTTATATGAAGAGTTTGGTTCCAAAACACGATAAGCGCCGTTTTCAAAAATTTCAAGTTCCCGCCACCAGAAGTTTGGCATTTCATCGCTATTCAAAGTTCCATATTCAATTTCTGCAATGTTTCTCTGCATTATATTATTCCCTTTCATTCATGCTACCACTTTTTTTGGTAAAGAAAATTTTTATCACGTTGTTTTTATTGTATGAACTTTAAATAAATGATAAACAAATTGGGACTTCTTATTATTTGTCGTTTATTTTTTTATTACAGAACTCTACATCATCATTCTAATTATTATCAAGCACACGATGCAATCATACGTGTATCTATGGTGAATTATGATCTTTGCACACTCACAAAGTTTCCAGTTCCTCTCCCTGATTTTACCACCCCCTCTCTATACCACCACATTTGAACCAGTCCCAAAGTTGGCAGTATATCGAGGGTGCACTGCATATTGTTTTGTAGCATGTGCTTTTGGCATACATTATGCAAAACCTACCTGTTTAAACATCACAAAATGGATATTTCCAGAGTACTTCATTTGATCCTATCTGAAAACAGAAAAAAAATAGATAGATAAATAGAGGATGTAACTGCTATAAATCTTAACACATATTTCCATACAGTTTTGCTGTTTAAAGTACATAGAGATGCTCAATTAATGTGTGTTTATCCAGTGACAACCCCATTTGCTTGAATACAATACATGTACACTAATTTAGAAGATTGCTGCCTGAAATCTGGTACACCGACTAACACAGGAATCTGTTATTTTACTGAATGCAGTTTGTGTTGTTCATCTGAACTAAGGAAAAACAATCACGCAATAATTATAATCATGTTTTGTAATAGTTTGCCTATATGGTTAATTTCAAAGAAATTTTCAAGAATTCCACCTTCAATATTTTTCAAAGATATATAGATGACACTGTGGCTCTTCTTTCATGAAGAACATTAATAACTACCGAGCATTAAAAACGGGACAGATGGCATGCTAAATAAGTTTTTTACATCATGCCTTTGCCCACTACCTCTTCAAAACAGCCCGAAACACAAGAGCACAGTCTGAAAAGTAACAGCAGAAAAATATTTGACTGATTATTTCTTATATGCATGCATTAAATAATTTGCCGTTAGTAATTTTGACAATGAAAATAAACTATGATATGTTAAGACTGTGTAGACTCTGATCCATCTAGCTACGAACAGAGAATTCTCATCACTGAGATTTTGTTTACATCCCAATATCTGTTGTTCTTCATAATTAAAACAGAAGGTGGACCAGGATGGTTTCTTTTATAATTTATGGTCTGTGGATCTTCAAATCCCAAATAACTCGAAATGGTAAAAGTTGAAATACTGGGATCTGTAATGAAATTTATTAAAGAAGCCAGAGATTTCCGAGTTGATTTTGTATAATGATTGAGTTAGTTTCTGTTAGCTCTTTAACTTTCTAATTACTAAAAGATTTCCAAGATAAGGAGAAATAACTGCTTTTTAAAATTTTCTCATTTTACAACGATTCCAAGGATTTCTTTTCTAAGTTAGTACTGTTTAATTAGCACAATTTGCTTTACAGCTTTAAATTAAGAGATAAATCAAGAAAGTTAAACACTTAAGTGGAAAAATCAAACACTTTCCCACTAGGTAAACTACAGAGAAGGAAATAATCAAAATGGCCACTAAAAGCTATGATTCCTAATGGTAGAGAAACATGAAGACAGTGTACCTATCCAAAATATGATCATTTTGTTGTTTGTTAGGGGTGTTATCGGTACTGTAATCAACACAGAAGAGGACAAATGTCACATCATAGAGAGCAGGCTCACCAGAACAGAAAGATAAAAAACCCCAATGTCATTTCTGCTCAGTGCAGTTAGTGTGGAGAGCAGCATACTGTAGCTTCCCTTAATGAAGACACAACAAGTTAAATACAAAAAAGAGTTGAGTCTTGATAGTACAGTGGACAGGTTGTTCATTTAGCAAACAGTAATTAACAAATTCAAATCCAGCCTGTGCCAGTAACCAAGATATTTATAACTGTGGTCAATACTGGTGTTATCAACAAAATCAAGGCTAAGGAAAGGTATCCTGTGTGTAGCCCAACAGGCCTCATGGGAACTATTCTCAGGACCACAGATAATAGCAGAAATGCCAAAGTATCTTAGTTACAATGTTGTAACTATCTTAAAAACATATCCAATAATGCTGAATAAATTAATAATAATAATAACAACAATAAAACTATTTGTTTTATTTCTATGAGCATGATTTATTTATAAGTTAGTTCTAAATTAGCAACACAAATTTAAAGATCTAAAAGAGGAAGAACGTAGCTGCCTAATTCACAACTGTATTCAGAAAGAATGAAAGCTGATCTGCTGCACAGATAGAGATAATTTACCAGCAGCAAGTAAAAAACACATGATCAATAACCAAACCAAAGCACAAAAAGAGCAGAGAACAATGCAAAAATTAAGGCTGTGATAGCATTGGCCGCAAAATATCTAAAATTTGAAGAAATAAATTAGAATAAGATTTATAGCAGCATTCTGAGAGAAAAAGAAGAAAAATTAAAGCAAAAGTTACATTACATAAAACTGATGTGTTTTGTTAAAGAAATTATGAAAACAAGTAGTAAGACTAGTCTGAGAAATATTAGAAATATTTTTAGTTTCCATTTTATGGCATTGAAGGCAACAGCTGTCTGTTGGTAAAATGTGTAGAGAAGTTTTCAACCACGAAACACATCTTTGTCTGTCATCCTTTTGTTTCCTGTAGAAACTTTAAATAGCAACCAAAGTTTAAATGTCTTTGTTTGTTCTACTTTAACTCTTTAAAACCATCTTTCATCATAATCATCAGGTGTCGTCCCTTAGTCAGGTGGCAACAGTTCTGGATCACCTTTCCACAATCCAAAATAAGACTAGGGAGAACGGGTACTCTCACAACGTGGCGAGCTAATCCTTTCACACTGAGTGGTTGAAGAAACCCTGCCATATCCCCAGCGGTCCCCTGCTGTAATTAAACTTAGGACCCTGATCTGAGCATTCCAGTAGACTAACCAACCAACCATCATGCTGCCTTTGACATCATACAGCCCTGTTGGTCTGCAGCCATAACATAGTTCCACTAAGACAGGCCAATATTGCCAAACTACTCTGATGACATAAATCATACAGATAGCATTTACCTAAAAAAAATGGAGATAACATTTATTTTAAAAATATGCTGTTGAGACAAAGGGGAATTTGTTAAACAGGATTTAACTCTATCATTATGATTATAAGAACAGTTAAAAATTGAATATTTATAAAACATTTTCTTGTAATACCTGGATCCATGAATACTCAATGGTGATCCATGCTTTCTCTGCACTTATTGCAAGTCAGGCAATGATGTGGGATCTTGTCAAGATTCTTTGGCATACAAACCAAAGTTTAAATTGTTTCTTTACCGTCAACTTGCTTAGTGGTCCTCCCTCCCCTCAACCACTTCAGGATATTAGTTCCCAAAAGACAACGATGCAACCTTAGAAACCGTAGCGTTTCAGCAGTAGATATTGTACATGGAGAGGATGCCTCTGTTGCCTGTTGTGGAAATGCCAGTCTCGGTGCCTCTTCTCTTGGTACCATTCTGAGCATTCCCATTTCTGGAAGAAACAGCAAAGAACTTGCACGTATCTTTTGGAAACAGTTTTCACTCTTTCAAACGATTTCCAGAATTTCTGTGATAGTCACTACTCCGTATTGAGAAGAAACATGAGAATGATTGCTGTTGCTGCTGCCTATTCACATGGTCACATCAGAGACGTCAGGTGGGCTTTCCTCAGCAATGCAGCATCCATCGATAATGTTGAAGGCGCTGGCTTTAAGCAGCCAGGTCAATTGATGTTACTGTGCATTGTAGAATCAAGTGGGAAATGGGCCTGATAGCTCCAAATTGGGTTTTCATTTAATACCTAAGTACAGTAGTAAATTGTTTACTTTTTCAAATAAGAATTACCTTCCTTACCTTCTTTAAGTCAACTTTCCCATTACTTCAAAAAATGAATCTTTTTTAAAATATAAATTGAGTTATCTCCTTTTGTCAAATACGTGGTGTTCAGCTTTGAATTTATTTGGCCTTCATGAAATATTTATGCGAAATTAGTAACTTCATTGAACATAAATTATGGAATCCAGCCTATGATTCTGTTGCTTTTTCCATGAACAATTTAGCAAATGGTGGCAATGAAATTGAAGTATATTGACAAAAGTCGATAAATCTTTTTACATTATTACTCACCCTGGAGCGCAGATTACAAATGAGTATTTGAATTATTTGTTTACAGCTGATCTCACTCAGCATCAAAACCATGGTCCAGATTTCAATTTGACTCCAAGAATATACAGAAGGGGCGGTTTTTCATACAGTTTCCAATGGAGAAACAGCGAGGAGAGAAAGTGGCTATTTTATTCCCTGTCAAAGGGAAAGATACTTTTCTTCACAAGAAATCTGCTCTTGATGAAGAATTCAACTTCCACTGGGCGGTGTAACTGTGTGTGTGTGTGGTGGGGGGAGAGACTGGGGTCTGTAGAATGAAAGAGGGTGGATGAAAAATGAAAATCGAAAGCCTGAATACCAAACATGACCCATCAACAACAGGGGCAGAGACATCAATTGAAAGAATTTTTTTCCGTCCAGATTCAGTGGTACTTCTGGAAAAAATTCCAAATCCCACTGCTTAATGTTCAGGGATTATATTAGACTTTATAACATCCAGGATGAGAATACGACAATTGAAAAGTCCTTATATATATACTTTGGCGGCTTTGCAAGAATATGGATCGAAAGAAAAAGATTTTGAAAATTTATAGAAACGAATCCCCAGAACACTTCTTTGAAACAAGACTAGAAATGCAAACATTAAGGCTTTTAGAAAAAAATGATTCTTAAAAATGGAGAAAAGTAACAGAATATGTTAAATGCTATATGAAAGCAGGCCATGAAGATTGGGTTCCCAGAAAATATGATTAATCAGTTTCTCATCAGTCTCTCTCAGTTTCCAACTATACCTTGTTGTACCAGATAAAGGTAACTTTTAACAGAGTTGTCCAAGCAACAAATTGCTATACAGCTCTAAACAACGAGGCAAAGGGATCCTTTTCCAACACTAATCATTTGGGACTGCTGCCAAATGAACTCAGAACTAATATTGATAAACTGTCAGAACAAATGGCCAATCTGGCCAAGATAACACAGAGTAACTACAGACAAAGTGATGAATAGATTAGCTTGGAGGATCTGTTTCCAGGGAATGATCAAGTTCAAGAGGATGTGAGAAAAATATACACACTTATACTCCAAGCCGATTTTTACTTTCAACATCATGTGGGAAAATTATTTATGCCAATTGGGGGTTTGCCCCAGATGTGACTCAACTCCATGCCCAAGAAGAAAGAACTGGATAACTCGTGATTCTTCAGGTCAGGATAATACACACAATTACTGTGGTCACAGAGGAGATTTCTGGGAATAATTCTGAAAGTTAATGGGTGGAATAAATGTCGAAATTTTAAGAGAGACTTTTAAGATGGTGTGGTGGCCTGTTAATACTGTGAAAAATGTTCAAAATTTGAATGATAGTGATTAGCACTGCGTTAATTATAAACACATAGTTCAATATGAACTGTGTTCTGGATAGACTTGGGGCCATATGTGTTTTTTATAGCCATCTTCGTATCTACAGTCCCTGAATGATTTTAAGACAAAACCTCTAAGAATCACCTTTGCAGATAGAAGCAGAATCCATACAGATAGCATGATTACTTTGAAGTAAAAGTACAAAATTCCAGAATTCCAACGATTACATGTGTTTTACTAATAATAGGATTTAAACCCTGTTTATTAGGTACTGAGATTGAGTAAATTGAATTCTCAACTGAATTTCAATGACAAAATGTTTCAAGTTAAGCTACCTGAACAAGTTCATATAACAGCAGCTCACAAAGCTGTCCTTTTACCAGGGAAGTGGAAAACTATATTACTCCAGGGCAAATTTCCCCCAACCTTGAGACATGGTTACTTGGTTTTAAAAGTCAACAAACTTAAGAAACAAATAGGACTTGGGCAAATGTTTGTTAACATCTCTCATGCAGATTTCAAGTCATCGATTAGTCACCCCAAAACAGCGTGTGAAATGTAATGTAGTATAGGTTGATAGCTTTCCATCAAAACTCCACAAATTATTGCAACCATTCTATCAAATCAGCAAAATGACATGTAAACATTTGAACTGACTTCAGAACATCAAAAAAATTTTGAAAAACCGAAAATGTTTAATCACAAAGCACATTTTAATTTTATGGTAGACCACATGCCTTAGTTACAATGATGAATTGCAAAAAAACTACTGACTTTGATTTCAAGAAGCTTATTAAAAAAGTAAATGACTTTTCTCTTGAAGTATCATATCAGAAGTGGAAATCCCTGGTAACTTTCCACTTACTCTCAAGGTATTGCAATACCAACCAAGATAACCAGATGTAGTTATTTCTGTCGCACCTTCTGCCAAAGTCTCCAAATGCAGAGTTACACAAACAGCACAACACGTGTATGTCCAAACAGAAACCAACCAGAACTCAGGTCTTATCAGGAAATTTGGGAGAAACAAACCTGTATACCTTATTTTAGCCTTCTACATTAGAATGGAATTTTCTAACATCTTAATATTTGCAGCAGTGTGTCACCCTTCATTGCATAATTTCTGTCTCCATTTCTGCCATGATGTCTCCATGTAATTTCAAGAGCTAGCCACCTATACCATGTTGGGCGACTGCCCTTTGTAGTTTGTGTTCCACTGGAAACTACCAACAAAGACTGACCCAGAGATAACAGAAGAACACAGGCTTCAATCCAGCAATGACCCCCACTTAGTCTCATCAACATTCCACTCATTATGAACCCTGCCAGCATCTATGCCAAACCCAACCAATTGACATGAATGTTTCGAAGTGAGCCCTGAACAACATCCCGTGTCTCCCGACACTGAACTCATGCAGTTGCAACCAGTCCTTCTGAACTTTCCCCTTTAGATCTTTCTTTTACATGCCTGAACAATCCCACTACTTTAGATCAGAATAACGTGTTTTGGTTTTAGTCTTATGCACTTCATATAAAAGGAGGGGCACCACTCTTAATTGCAACACTACTCGTCTTCTGCTATTTGTGATGAACAAATCTTTTTCATTGGCATAAAAGTTTCTGTTGTCTGCAAAGAAATACAAGTAGCCACACATTTCTAAATTTCTGATAACTCACCATTTGATATATCACACATGATCACATTTACAATTCACTTTGTGAACCCAAATGGTGAACCTGCTAAGTATTTTTTAAAAATTCATTTGCACCAGTATCAAATTAGAGAAAGAATGTATGGATGTGTGTTGGAAACATTAAAGATCACTGGGGGGTAAATAGTGAATGACAACTGTTGTGGACATTTGAAGGCCTGTAACACATCAGAACATTACAATGGCCTAAGAAAACACAGATCAGTAATCTTGCTGATTATATTCCTTGTTCAGCTTATTCACTGAATTTGGTAGGGACTCACATTTTTAGTTGTTGCCTTGAAGCAGTTAACTTTTTTGGACTCCTGAATGTGTATGCATTTGGTGCTGGGTCCCTGCAATGATAGGTTGTTCTGATAAGCGGTCAAGCACCAAATGACAACAAACAAAATTCTTATGCTGAAGTCATCATCAACAACTCACTGGTCCTGCTATGCAGTTGTCAACTATGGTAACTTGTCAGCTTGAAAGACCTTGCTGACGAAGACCAATTGCAAACTACAGGAACAGAGATGCACAATCTTTTGAATGGTCTTGAACAGTACGAACGGAACTGAATTCATGGCATAACTCTGGAATAGCATGCTTATTTCATGCCACATTGTCTGCATGCTTCATTAGTAAGACAACAAATGGATTAAAAGTGCTCTACAGCATTCCTAATGGTATAAGAATCTCTAACCAGAGTTATGATGCTTTGTCATGTAAACTGAAAACCTGCACACCATCAATAAATCCAAGGCAGTTATATACATATTTAAAGAAGTGAACTCACTTTTTACGCTGGTTTCAAACCTAAAGTGGTGAAAAGTGTTGAGATACTGTTGAATACCATTCATCATCCTTATGCGCTGTGAAGGATTGTTAACAACACTGGTTGTTAATTTAGCGTGAAGACGGTAAAACAGCAACTTCCTTTGGTTGTCTAGACTCTTCCTTACACCAATTATAATTAAGTATTGACATTTTGTCTTCTTACCAGCCCAGCATACAGCTAATTTTCATGAACAGCTTTAGAGAAGTGTTCATCTTTAATTCCACCAAGAATTATCCCATCATTACATGCATTAATTGGTCTCCACCCATCAAGAGACTCTTTTCTTTCACCACCACCACACTGCTATTGAATCTGATCAATTTTTAATGTCTTTGAATCAGAAAACTGTTCATTTGACTTTACTGTTCCATGTAGGCCATCTTGAATAAAAACTTTTTTTTCCATGCTGTACATCAATGTCTTTAATATGCAGGTCATCTTCAACAAGAACAGTTAAACAATATACTATACAAGTACTGCATCCTTGGAGACCACTTGTTGCTTTTGTGGTTGCAAATGTATATATCCTCTTAAGTTATTCTCTATACAGATGACAAAAGTCAAGTTATTCATTTATTTTATTAAATCCTAAAGGAAACTTGAAATAAATTTGGCAAAGACAATTGAGTGAGAAACATGACTGACTTGTGAGTACATTACATACTTGCCAACTTTCCAAAATTTTCATGGGGGAGACTGGCAAACCGAGTCACAAAGCGCTCAAAAATGTAAACAAAGAACAAAGAACATGTAAACACTCATGATTATCTGTCTCTAAATTTCCATATGGTCACAATTGTCAAATACAATCAGTCATGCTTTGACTCATGTCCAAGTGTTAATTCTTTATTGTAGGTAATATAGATTGACTTTTCAAAGTTGTCCTACTCGGTTTGTAGGCATGACAGTCCTCTGTTCTAACGCATCCAGGGTTGAATTGTCAAGAGGAGACTTGCGACGCAGGAGACGAGCCTGCGGAGTGATGGGTGGCTATAGGATCAAATGGCAGACGACAATAGCATGAGCCATACATAACAGGGTGATGGGTTTTCTGATTGGTCAAATATTAAACTCGCGAAATGTCGACTATGGTTGACCAAAAATCGGGTTGTTTTCACATTTTATAGGGAGGGTTCTTAAAAATCTGGGCAAATGAGTCTTTTTTTACAAAAAAAGTGAGAGGTGGGAGATTGATTAAAAATCGTGAGACTCCCGCCAAAATTGGGAGTTTGCAAGTATGACATTATGGTTGGAAGTTATCTTTTTCTTCTTTTTGTGACCTGTCTAGTTATAGAAAATTATGGATGCTTCTAAGTTTTATGGGGCTCATGAGGGATAATGCTGCGTGTTAGCTCTGCTGAATCAAACAGGTTAACCTGTGTAGTTAACATCCAACCTGAGGGGCTTGTATCACTGGTCTTCAACACCTGGAACTTAATCAAGTAACACAAACTTCAGCAGGAAAGCTTCAATTAGCGCTCCTTGGGCTGGTACAGAGCAAGAGAAAGCAGGAGGGCTAGGCCAGATGAAAACAAAACAAACGACAAACCACCATGCCACATGCTTGCTAACTAACTAAAAACTCTCTCCTCATTTCATTTTTTAATACCAAACAATTTTTCTTGACATTTTAAAAAAAAGTTAATAATAAAAAGTCTCTGCTGAACAGAGTACTTTATTATATTATGAATACTATAAAGAAAGAGTTAATTTCCACCAAACAGCTGAGATGCTGGCACAAATCCTCAAATTTGTATCATAAAATATTTCTTGTTTTTATCACCACAGAAAAAAAAAAAAAGGCTTTTCCTGCTGGCATCTTCATGACAATTTCTGATTTGATGAGGACTCAGCAGTAACATCCACAAGTCAGTAGCATTGTACCAATACAATTCTTGCAAATATACTAGGTGATGTTTGAGAATGTGCTTTTGTTTTAAAAATGCACAACTTGACAAGGAAAGTGAGAGTCAGGTCGGATCGTGTTCGGTTGAGCACACAGAACCTTTAGAACTGCTGACCATACTGACAGGATCTGGAAAATCTGTCAGCTATGTATATAATCTGAGTAAACAAAACTATTGTATAAGTACAAGAGTGTGTGTAGAGGAAATCAGGGTTGAAAAAAACCAGTAAACTTCATCTTATTTTTCAGACTAAAACCTTTTCAGATGTTATCAAATTTATACTGAAAGCCGATATCCTTCGTTTTTAGGTTTTTCCAAACATTGAGGAAGCTATCTCATGCCCTGCTAAAGAAAAACTCTTTTAAACTCTATATAACAGTGAGCAGGAAATTCTTAGGGATTAACTATAAGACAGTGAATTGGAGAGTTCAGTGTTAGTGGGTCCGGTTTTTCTAAGATGGGTCCGTTAACCCTTTCCACCCTGTAAATGTCCGACCAATCCCACACATCAGACCAGACACTTCCAACTTCCATTCACTTAGTATTTCAGCTCAGCTGGTTTTGGATTTCACTTGACAGACAAAGGCAAATTTTGCTTCTCTCCCTCACCCACTCAAGTTACTTGGATGGTAGAACTAATATATTCCAATGACAACCATAAACACATTCTTTATTTCACCTATTAAACCTAAGAGATACTTTTCCATTACTACTGAGTAATGGAATCTGCAGTTCATAAAGAGGAGAAAAATAATTCTATATTATGCTCCAAGTTAAATCCTATACACAAATATTAGGCTTTGTTATAAAGGATACAAAATGAATAGTTGTTAGAAGCTTCAAATATCTAACTATATTCCCTTCTGAACTGAATGCCTGGGTTTAAACCAGCCAGGGGTCTGTTTTGTATATCTGAAAATACAACAGATTTCTTATCTGTAGTATCAGCCAACTCCAGATGAGTCTGTGGAACCACAGCAGACATCCAGGTCTAAAGTGGGAAATGAAAAAAGCAAATTGTTCAGCTACTTAACTACAGAGGAACCCGTAAATCCATATCAGTGATCCTTTTAAAATATGGAACCTACATTAGGGTAGGTTGATTTGGAAAGTGGGATCTTGAACAAGCATAGATAGAAAGGTATTGAGGTACAGAAAACATTGTACAAACTGGTGTATGTCAATACAGTTGCATTTTTTTTTTTTTTGAGTATTTGCATTTATTATCATTTTAACCTGTAAAATATACACAACATCAAGTTATTTTCTAATATTTTTCTGTTTTTACAGGTGATTTGGCAAAGCAAGGCAGAATAGTGAAGGCTGTAGTGCTTTGTGTTTATTTAAAGACAATTCACATTTTCCCACAAATGGGTGGAAAACAGAAGACAACTAACACAAGGTGACAGTGCAAAAAAATTCAGTGGCCAGCCTTCACCCTTGGATAAAACGGAACCTCCCACTGCCCATCAAGTTATCCAGTACAGTTATTTCCTCCAGAACAGCCATCCAGAAATGAAAGACTATGGTATTGCTAAATTGATAGCCAAAGTAGTAATCGAAATATGGCAGGCAGTGAACCAATGGCTGTGCTTGTGTGATGAATATTATATAGTAAAATCAGTGGATAGACTGTGCTTTAAGAAAGCAAAAGAAATAAATAGAAAATCACTTTCTACAGTACAGGAACAAAACCTAGAAGAAAAGCTGGATAGACTTTTTGACATCTCTGCATGTACCTGCAAATTACCTATACATCCTTGTGATGACAATGCTGTAAAGTGCAGCGTAGAAAATTGTCAAACAAAGCACATAGTCTGCACTTGTCCACCCAAAAAGAAAGTTACAGTAGAAGACAGGGAGTACTTGCAAGATCAAAGGGCAAAAATAGGACTCAAGGGCTCCTTCCAGCTTGGCCCCGTGGACACAGCTGCTGTAAAGAGAGACCAGAGGGCTGCAGCTGAAGCATATAGATTAGAGAGGCAGATTCAAAAGCAACAAAGGGCAGGGTTAGCCACATTTGCCTCCACATCCTCACAAGGTGTTTCTTTAGAATGCAGTTCATCAGAATCAATGAATTCATCTGGTGATGATGATGATGAGTTCAAGCCAATGATGCACCAAAGTGGAGCTTACAGCTTTCTGAAAATCTTCAGATATGCCATGGAACTCATCAGGGGTGATGTCTCTTCCAATCTTGGGGCAAGTCTTGCCAATGCCTTTCTCCTTGACCTACAAGCTATGCACCTGCTCAAGCCTGGACTTGATGTCAAACAGATAATAGTTGATAAATCAAAAATTGACAGGGAAAAGGCTCAAATAAAAGTAAAAAGTAATGAAAAACACAATGAAGGTCTTGAAAATTTACTGTGTATTGGAGTTGATGGGAAAAATTGACCAAGACACTTTGCTATATAAAGAAGTCAAAGGTGAAGATGGTGAGACTAAACTGAAGAAAGGAAGGGGACAGGAGCACCATCTGACTTTCACAAAGGAGGCAGGAACTGAAGGTGGAACGTATCTCACTCACAGAGTTATTCCATGCACTGGAGCAACTGGTGTTCGTCTTGGTGATGAAACTGCTAGCGTTTTGGAAGAATTTAATAGTGTTGAAACCCTGACAGCTGTACTACTTGACAACACAAGTACAAACACTGGCTGGCAGGGAGGGCTTGTCACATCTCTTGAAAAGAAAATTGGTTGTAAACTGCACCCTATTGGCTGTGCACTCCATCAGAATGAACTTCCTTTCAGAGCTGTTTTCAAGCACCTTGATGGCAGGGTTAGGGTTACAAAAAGTCCCACTGTTTTCACTGGTCCACTGGGAATGATGTATAAAACTGATTACTAAGATCTGCCTCAAGTGGAGTTGGTGGTCTGGATGACATGGAGTTTGCTGAGGAGACATTGAATGATTTCAGTAGCGACCAGAGGCTTCTCCTGGAATGTGTGTGGGGAATTTCCAGAAGTCAATCCAAGGTTTGCTGTCTGGAAAATTGGACCATTAAACCATGCTAGATGGTTGACTTTGGCCATTCGATTGTGTCTGTGGACAATAGGCACTTACCCTTCAGACTTGCAAGACAAACTTTATCAGCTGATCAAGTATATTGTGGAAGTGTATGCAGTCTGCTGGTTTGAGATTAAAAGGGACAGTAAGTTCCACAATCAGCCTCTGTATATATTCAACATGATCCAGAGGATCAAGATGCAGTCTGAAGAAATAGACTGTTGCTTTCAACAACTTGAAGTACAATGCTTTCGCTCTGCTTCCTGAGAACTTTCTCTACTGCATGATGAAGTCTGATGACTTGGAAGTCAGAGAATCTGCTATCAGGAAAATTCTGTCCATCAGAAGTGGGAAACCAGCCAAGAAGCAGCTAAAGATCACAGCAATCAATACTAATGCTAATCACTGGTCAGAACTCATCAATCTTTCTCAATGTGGCATCCGTGAACTTGCTCTCATGGAGGACTTCTCTGACCAGGAGCTTCAAGAGGCATTGCAGAATGGAACAGAGCTGCCCCTGCCAGACCTACCTTCTCATTTCCAAAGTGTTGAGAGAGCTGTAAAGCTTACATCTGAAGCCTCTCATGCTGTTTATGGACTTGAATCAAGGCACAAACATATTCTTGCTAAAATCCTTAGCTGCCAGATGAGGCCTTTCTTTGCTTCTAAGGGCTCATACAGTGAACATTATGATGATTTTGTTATCTAAATATGCCAGTTGAACCACATACATGTTAGTGTTGACAAAATTTAAACAGTTGTGACATTTTTCTGACCACTTAATGAGAATGTCATTATTTTCTATTGGAACTTCTGAAAAAAATCCTTGCATTTTCGTCCAGTTTTTGGACGATTTTTTAATAAAGTTTCCTTAAAAAATGGTTAAGTTATAGATCTGATTTTTTTTTTCAGTTATCAATATACTATGGGCTCAATATCTTGACTAGTCCAAACTTGATATCTGCATAAATGCATAAAATCAACCTACCCTAACCTACATGTAAACTAATATTTCTGGACATATGATTGAAACATCCATAATTTTCCTCTGGTCATCAGGAAAACAGACTATATTTAATTTAAAAAAAACTGTTATGATTCACCTTTCGTGTTTTAAAATTAATATGAAAAAAAAAACAACAAATACAGCAATTCAGAATTCAAGAAACAATGTGTACAATCTTCCTTGGGAACAGTAATGATGCAGGGAAGTGTGTGAAGAAAACATTGTTATCCAAATCTGACAGAAAAACTAAAACTCTGAGAGAGAGGTCCTTTGGAGTGAGTTTGATAATACATGTGGTTAATCTGAATTTATAGAAATTTGAGGTCGAAAGGGTTAACAACTGTGTATACTACACCTGCCGTGTCATGAATCTTTGAGCAGCAGCAATTACACAAAGCAAACAGCTGCAGATTCAAGAGTTTGAATGCTGCGAGGTTCCTGTGGTGCTGTAGGCCCTTCACCAAGCTACACGTTAGCTATCGACTTTATTAGCGAACCCTGTCAACTGAAAGCCTTTGGTTACTTGAACCTCTCTCTCACACATTTTCAACCATAGCAGCATTACTTACCGACAAAAATGATTATCCTTCATATCTATAGTATGTACCCCAGCTAATACCTAATATTATTATTTGATTTTTTTGTGCTGTCATTGCTTTAAAACTTAAAAATCTTCACATCAATAAAAAAGAGAGATAGAATATAATAAATTTCAAGTAATTTATTATTTCACTAAATGCCCCTTATTGAGGGCCCCCACATGCAATCAGGGCCAGACACTGTTTGTCAAACTCCTTTATAATGTTCCCTTCCCATGTAATCCTAAACCTGCCCCTCTTAATCTTTTTAAAATGACCCCTTTTTTGGGTAACATGACAAAGACAGTAGAGCTATGAGCTCTACAGTGAAAAGTGCTTTAGGTATAAAAATGTAATTGTTTCCTTTACTGTGATGTTAATCCAACAATCAACTGTGGGACAACAAACTAGCTGTGGTCTTGGATACCAAATACAGATAGTCATGTTTTGTGTATGAATATGTGCACTGTGAATAAATAAACATGTTTAAAACAAAACATACACAAAAAAATACAAGCACTGTGAAAACAAGGATAGGCAACTAAACAGGAGTCCCAGCTTGTGTCCATCAAGTTCATCCCATGGCATGAGGCTACAACAAAAATACTACCAACATATTTCAGCTGGAAACAGCTCTGATCTTCTGCAAAGGGCTGCACTGAAGAAAAGTTCTGGATCTTTTTAAACTTGCCACCTGTGCCTCTTCACTTGTGGCCTACATACACCCTCTTCAACAGATATAACAGTATCTCTTTGTCTTCGACCAACCTGACTGTCCTCTAGACCCACAATACTTGGACACCCCTCCCTTCCCCCGTCTTGGTCCATAGATTAGAAACACCCATTGTGGTCAGAAGATAATGCTCTCTCATCACACCAGGAGCCTGAACCATCGTCAAAGAACACTGCATTGTTAGCACATCCATTGTGGTCAGAAGCTAAACACTCAAGTCTGCCTGAGAACAGCAATGGAATCAAGTGATTTAACACACACGTCTGTGATTTTCTATTATGTCTCTCAGTTCATAATTATGCCAACTGCTTAGTACTGCTCTGCAAAGTAATTTTCAAGTTTATTCCCATGATGATGGAAAGTGTCCTTATCTTGATTTGCGAGCATCTTCACGCAGCTTCCAGTGAACCAACTCCAAGGAGGCAACTGCATCTTCTTTACTGTCATGGCCATCAACTGAAACGGTAAATGACAAGAGAAAGTGAGAATAAGGAATTAGCTACTGCTGGAGTGCTTTCTCAAAGCTGGTTAAATAATGGTTTCTTGAGAGAGAGAAACCAAACCATGGCAAAAATATTTTACTGATGTACAAAATGAGAGAAAGACGACAAAGACACTGAGTCAGTTTGGCCATATTTACAGTACAACAGTAAGGCCTCTCTACCAGTTAAACAAACAGCAGGAGCCAACCAAAGGGTTGGTGAGGTGAGAAAATGTGAAGACAAAAAAAGATAGGATTGAAATATAAAGATCCTGTGAAAGTTTTATTTGTGAAAATCTAAGAAAATACTGGATATAAAAAAAAAAAAAAAGGAAAATTTGATTCTTTGTATGTCTATGCTAATAGGAGATTGAGTGCCAGTACTAATCAGTTTAAAGATCATACTGATGGAAGGTCCCCTCACCTTCTTAAACAAACATAATTACTATTAACTATGACTCACCTCCTTGTAAGCACTAAACTAACTTAAACAAAACAATATTAAGGAGACAGGGAAAAGTAATTTTCAAGTTTCATATTTTGGCTGCATGACTAATTTGTGTTTTTACACTGACCCTGTAGATGTCCTGTGTTAACTATGAAAATGGCTGCACCAGTCCTCCTCCTCCTCATAATAAGTACACAACATGTTAGTTTAGAATACACCAAAGATTTTTCAGCTACAGTGGTGCCCTCCAAAATTGCATCACCTTACTTTGTTTAAAATATTGTGCATTTGTTGCATGCATGTTACAATATAAACAATGCATTTTTAATGTTTGATACACCAAAGCCAATGATGCAATATTTTGATACTCAGATACTGTACCAAATCTCCTTCATGTAAACATTTTTTGTGAAGATGCAACTGTAGAGTAACAAAGCAGGAAACCTCCATAAATACATACTTTTCAATAGTAACCTGACCAAAGAAATACATGATGAATGAAGAATAAAACAAATGCTTAAATTCAGGTAATGCAATAATTTTGAAAATTAATACTAATCTTTATATTTCCACTAGAACAACATTTAAAGAAACCAAGGTGAAATAGCATTGCTATGGTGATATCAAACTGAGTTTCATTTGAACATTCACAGAAGATTAACTTACATTAACTATAGCTATTTTTTAAATAGATTATTTTTGGATTCAAATTAAAAAATTTTTTGGCTGGTTGGTTGGTTTTTTTTATAGAAAATATTACATTAACATCTTAAAATTATTTAGAAGACAGTAATAGTCTATCTATTTACACTTCTAAATGATGATACTGGAAGGAAGTTCATTTAAGAAAAAAAAAAGTACAGTGGAGATAACTAAGTTCAAACACTAGGAATGCATCAATTTCAAATGAACTATTTTTACAAGAGAGTTAAAACAAGGTAAGGATATAAGAATAAATTAAGTATTTCTTAAATATATTTGATAATTTGTAATTACTATATTCAGCATATACATGTGCATCTCAAAAAATTAGAATATCGTGGAAGAGTTCAATATTTTTTGTCAGTTATTTCAGAAAGTGAAAATTGTATATATTCTAGACTCATTACATGTAAACTAAAATGTTTCAAGCATTTTTTAATTTTAATTTTGATAATTACGGCCTACAGCTAAAAAAAATTAGCAAAAACGTATCTCAAAATATTAGAATATACCATTTCGAGTTTGAGTAAATCATTATTTATGCAGTATGAATACCATGAATCACTCAGTCTGGTTCAGTACACACAACCACAATCATGGGGAAGACTGCTGACTTGACAGTTGTCCAGAAGACACTCATTGACACCCCCCACAAGGGGGGTAAGCCACAGAAGGTCATTGCTGAAAGGGCTGGCTGTTCGCAGAGTGCTGTATCAAAGCATATTCATGGAAAGTTGACTGGAAGGGAAAAGTGTGGTAGGAAAAGGTGCACAAGCAAGAGGGATGACCACAGCCTTGAGAGGATTGTCAAACAAAGCTGATTCAAGAACTTGGGGGAGCTTCACAAAGAGTGGACTGAGGTTTGAGTCAGTACATCAAGAGCCACCACGCACAGTCATGTCCAGGAAACGGGCTACAAGTGTTGCATTCCTAATGTCAAGCCACTCCTGAACCAGTGACAACGTCAGAAGCATCTTATCTGGGCTAAGGGGAAAAAAAACTGGACCGTTGCTCAGTGGTCCAAAGTCCTCTTTTCAGATAAAAGTAAATCTTGCATTTCATTTGGAAACCAAGTTCCCACAGTCTGGAGGGAGAGTGGAGAGGCAGAGAATTCAAGTTGCTTGAAGTTCAGTGTGAAGTTTCCACAGTCAGTGATGATTTGGGGTGCCATCATCTGCTGGTGTTGGTCCACTGTGTTTTATCAAGTCCAAAGTCAATGCAGCCATCTACCAAGAGATTATAGAGCATTTCATGCTTCCGTCTGCTGACAACCTTTATGGAGATGCTGATTTCCTTTTCCAGCAGGACTTGGCACCTGCCCACAGTGCCAAAACTACTAGTAACTGGTTTGCTGACCATGGTATTACTGTGCTTGATTGGCCAGCCAACTCGCCTGACTTGAACCCCATTGAGAATCTATGGGCATTGTCAAGAGAAAGATGAGACACACCAAACCCAACAATACAGACGAGCTGAAGGCCGCTATCAAAACAACCTGGGCTTCTGTAACACCTCAACAGTGCACCTCCATGCCACACCTCATTGATGCAGTGATTCGTGCAAAAGGAGCCCCAATCAAGTGTTGAGTGCATAAATGAACATACTTTTCAGAAGTTCGACATTTCTATGTTATAAATCCTTTTTTTTTATATTGATCTTATGAAATATTCTAATATTTTGAGATAGTGGATTTTTTATTTTCATGAGCTGTAAGCCATAATCATCAAAATTAAAACAAAAAAAGGTTCGAAATATTTCACTTTATGTGTAATGAATCTAGAATATATGAAAGTTTCACTGTTTGAATTAAATTACGGGAAAAAACGAACTCTTCCACGATATTCTGATTTTCTGAGATGCACCTGTAAATCAAATTGTGAAAAGTAATGACGTGTTTACAACTATTATGCAGCTAGATAGTTAACAAGCAAATTAAATTAGACACACATATATCCAAGAGATCCTGCTTGAGGGAAGAGAAATAAGTTGTCTCTATCCTCAACCAGTTTTCCATCTAGGCGTTAATTCAAATGTGATAATTCTAAGACACTTATTTCACACGCCTGTGTCTTAGACTGCTGTGGTTGGTCTGGGCTGTTGGAAGCAGCCAGGTTCTCACTGCACCAGGTGTACATACCGCTGTCCTGGATGATCTTCATGAGATACTCGGCTGTCAGAGTCTTCAGGGCTCGTTTGTATGGAGGGCCGAGCTTGTGAGGAAACACCACCGATGTGTCCACCACTACACTGTGGATAAGCTGAACAGCAGAGCAGACAGACAAATAGAAAAAGAAAAAAAATTACAATAAAAGTTCAAATTAAATTTCTCCAGTGATCATGGGAGGGGTTTGTTTCTCGATAAAATTTAGCCTATATGATAACTGTGTGGAAAATAGCAGGGAAAAACAAGTAAGAAAAACATTTTTAGCACAAATACACCTTGGAATGTTTATTTTGTTTCTTTTTAATTTAAAATCAGCACTTGCAACTGTGTTCAGATGACATAATTTAAATCATATCTGGCCAATCTGTATAATTTCTTGTTTAATGATAAACGAGATTCTTGAACAGAAAACAATACAGGGACCAAAACAAAGTCCTTTCTTGCAGCAAGGGAAACAATTAGCATTAAAATTAATCATGACTTCCAGAGATGATTATTTCAATTAAACTTACAACTATACAGACATAAACAAATGTATAGAGAGAAATATAAATAATGGTAGTGTGCCAGACCTCTACTATTTTACAAATTCCTTGTTCTGTATCTGTATGCATGATTCAAACATTTCTGCTCATAACACTAAATGAATACAAAGGATCAAACACCATGTTGCATTGTAAATGTTTTGTAAATATCACTCAAAAATGTTACCGTGGCTTTTTATGCTAGGTAGAAATAGTCCTGAGCAGCCTCCTCAACAACTACTTAGCACCCGGCAGACTCACCTTGACTGACTTGAAGTCACTCTCCAAACTGTGACCAATCAGTATGGATTTATCTGTGAAGAGACTCAGCAACACTGCTTGAACATCTCTCAGAGTTGTCTTCACGTTCTCCAGATCTTTATCTTTGAGCCCACTGAACCTGGTGAGGCAGACAGAAAGGACAAAACAGACATTGTCAAATGCTAATATCGAGAGCCAAAGTTGTTTGAAACCTGGTCAGAGCAACCTGGCGTAGGTTTCTTCCCACATCTAAAAAAACTGAAGGGTTCTATTAAAGACTTTCTGCAGTAGGCATGTGGGTAACTTCAGCACCTTATTCTCCATTGTGCTTAAGAAACTGACTCCAAGAGTCAGCAATCAGGCTCTAGGAAGGAAACAGACAGGTATAAATAACAAAACTCCACTTCTCCTCTCCATGGAAGGAGAACAATTACAACAAACTGCTGTATAATAGTCCCTAACTACTAAAATTGGCAAAAACATGGTGAACCCTCTCAACCAAATTCATATTGAATTTCATTCGATTGATAAATCCAAAAAAGCCAGCAATTTTCAGGTAATAGAACTGGTTTACCAAAAATTATGATCAGCTGATTTGATTTCCAAAAATTTTCTCCTAATAATACAATTTTTCACAACCTGTGATGTGTTTACAAGTCTCACATTGTGTAAAAGTGGTGCAACTGGGTAGTGAGATGCTGTAAAACCTTAGGCTGATGTAGGTCATGTGACCACCAGGGGCAGATTATATTATAATTAAATACTTTATATTAAAACTAATAAAGAAAATTCAGATATGTTTATGTTCGAAATATAAAGTAATGTATAGTCAGCTCTCGATCTACACGGCAGTTATGTTCCTGAAAATCTGAACATAAATCAAAACCGTGTAAAATTAAACCTGATTTTTCCATAAAAATAAAGGAAATGATAGGGGTTAGGGGAAATGCTGCCTAAATAACATGGTAGGGGTCAGGGATAACTCTGATTGAAATCACATTCATACATCTATTTCTTAAACTGTTTCTTCAAACTGTGCTTACTTGTTACTAAGAATGATAAAAAACCGATCTAAATTGAAAAGTAATTTAAATGAAAGGTTTTACTAATACTTACATTGAACACTCGCTTGGATGGCTTATTGGTGCTGGTGGTGGTGAAGAAAGAGTTGAAGATGTCTCTTCAATTATGGGCAACTTTTTGGATTTTGAGATGCCAGAGGTGGAGAATTGAGTTTGTTCATGAGGTTTTACGCTTTCCTTTTTTTCTTTCTTTTAGAATGTCAGCATAAGACTGCGTGGCAGCTAAAACATTTCTTGACATCTCTGCACTCAATTCAATATTGGGATCATCTTCATAAAAAAATAGCAAGACCTTCCTCTATCAGGCAAAATGCCTCCTCCAATCTTTTACCTATGAGCTTGTGCACCACCTCAATCTCTGCCACACCTGGCTCTTCTGCCCAATGTATCTTCTATAGTTGAAGTAAATCCTTAGTAGAAAGTTCCTCTTTGTGCGGGTCTAATAACTCCTCCACATCATCTAAATCCACCTCAGGAAACCTTACTTTCCAAGCCAATTTTACAACATTATCCCTGGTTTTAGCAATATCCTCATTGACACTGAACCTTTCTAAATCATACTGTAGATAAGGGCAAAGTTTCTTCCATACACTGCTCATGCAAGAATGTGTAACATCCTTCCAGGTCTCGTCAACAAGCAGGATGGAGTTCTTGATGGTGAAACTTCTCCAGAATTCTTTCACTGACAATTTATTATCTTCAGTAGCCTTCACAAGCATATCAAAAGTTTTCTTCAGATAATAAGCCTTAAAAGTAGGAATTACACCCTGGTCCATGGACTGAATAAAAGGTGTTGAGTTTGGAAGTAGAAAAACCATTTTTATGTTTTTACAAAGGACTTGCATTGATGTGGATGACCAGGGGCGTTATCAACGAGGAGAATCTTAAGTTGAGATTCTCTTTCATGCAATATTTGTGCAGCTCATCTTTAAGCTTGGAACTGAGATAATTGCAGAAAATGCTACTCGTTATCCACTCCATGGCATTGGAATAATAATAAACTGGCAGAACTTCTTTCACAGACCATTTTAGAGCATGGGGATTTTCTGAATTATACACCAACACTGGTTTCAACTTGGAAATCACCTTCAGCATTTCCACCTAATAGCAGCGAAAAATGATCTTTAGCAGCCTTAAAGACTGGTGCTTATTTCTCCTCTCGAGAAAGATGTGTTCTGGATGGTATCCTTTTCCAGAAAAGTGCCATCTCATCAAGGTTGAAAATTTGCTGCAAAGAACATCTGCCTTTCTCGATGAGAATTTTCAAGGTCACAATAAAATTTTCCACAGCATTAGTATCGGCAGACACTGCCTCTACAGCCATTCTAACATTATGTAAATTGTATCTTTTTCTAAAATTGGGAAACCAACCTGAACTTGCAATGAAAACCTTGACATCTTCTTCATTCATTGCTAAATCCTTTTAAACCAAATGAGCTTTAGTTTGTGTCAAAAACATGATGACAGGCACATTCCATTGGTTTTGATCCTCTATCCACATACTTAGCATCCTCTCCATTATTGTACTTCTAGCATTCGATGTTTTCGTGGTGCTTAAAGAGCTTCCAGACTTAGCACTTTCCTTAATTTTTGCAGCATTGTCCAGACAGTACTCTCACTAAAGCCAAGGTCACAAATGACATCAGCTATGTGCTCTCCTCTCCCAACACAGCTTATTACATCCATTTTTACACCAACAGCAATTGCCTTTCACTTCTTGGATTAGGTGTTAGCCTGTGATGTAGATGGACACTTTCCAGTCACGATAAGGGTCAAGAGTTCAAAAAATAAAGGCAGATAATTTAAAGGAAAAAAAATGATCACACTCACTATGACAATGGTTGCACTGGAACTGAGGAAGACTGGGATGCTGAATGCTTACCTTGCCTTGTGCCACGTCGTAAGTGGCAGCAAGAGATGGGGGGAGTGATGGTCAGAGGGGACAAAATTCCCCAGGCTTGGCCTGAGAAATTTTGAAATATTTCTGATGGTGTTTCACAAAGGAGGATTCAAATTGCAGGCTTTTCTATCATGCTAATTGTTTACCAGCTTGGGCAGATGTGTTGTAAACATGTTTACACAGGGAGATTACACAATGGAGCCTTGTTTGACCCAGATTCCCCACCAGGTTGGCTGCCATGAGTGTCCTACCTCTATGCTGCCAGGCCGTACCAAAAGTGGTGTGCACCCTTCATCCCATGTTTTTTCTAAAAAAATTGTCAGCGTAAATTATGAAATGGTATTAATCTATGCTGTTCTAAAAATGGTAAATAAAACCCACATAAACCGAGAGCTGACCATATACGCAGATAGATTATACTATTGAGATTTACTGTAGTGATGGGATTAATATTTATTTTTTCAAATTTATTTAGGCACCTTCCATACTTAGTATTTAAATGTTTTGCTTTCATTAAACCTAAATTTGAAATTATTTATCTAATATTTATCCTCACAGTGAATTCTTTCTTTAAATTAAAAAAAAAAAAAAAACTTTAAGGAAATGTACCTAACCTAATAAAATTTTAGTTTCTATTAACTAAAAACATCCATTGACCAAAGGTGCCCCCCCAATTATTTCACTTGAAAGAGAGCTCACTATATATATTTTTTAGTTTTTTTAAGAAAGAAATTTAAGTTTCTGTATACAATGGCTCCAAATAATAGATTGAAGCAGCAATGATTTGGTCATCTGTATTTCAGGTTTAACAATAAAGTCTACCAGGCCCAGTGGGAATTATGCAAATACATCACTTGGAACTAAGTGGAATATTATGGAAATTTCACTCTTGACTAGAAACCTACAATTAGAAACCTGTCTGCAAATTATGCTTTGCTGAATTAATGGCAATAACATTAATTACATAAGAACCCCTACCAAGAATCGGAGCTTAAGAAATTCGCTGCAGTAACAATGGGGAAGTTTGGTTTACCTTGTATTGCAGTCTACCACAGGTTTGTCGGGCTTCACCAAGGTTTCATAAATTGGCTTTAGATCTGAACCTATGACTGTCACTCTCGCTAATTCCACTCCGGCACTTGTGTAGACCTGTCAGGGAAAAACAGCGGCAGGATTTCTACACAACTGGTAATGCTTGTGAATGGGGGAAGAGGCTACGTTTCGGAGCTGCTACTCTTAGCTTTGGGAGATGTGGGTGGGCTTACATTCTGATTTTATTTAAAAACCTTTAATGGTTCCTTCTTGTTGCGCATGACAAACATGACCTCTATGAACAAGTGAGCATGAATAGCGACAACATAAGTCTCCCTGATTGAGCTGTTTGTCTTCTCTCACTGTAAAGTCATTCCTTGAAAATCTCATAAAAAGAATCTGTTTAGTTTTAAATGTCGTAAGCATGATATCTATAACCGAGCAATGTACAATGCAGAGATTTTTATACATATTAAAGTCAAGAATTAACAAAGATATGAAGACACTGCACCACACATCCATGGTGATGCCCACATTCACAAAATATATGCTGTTAAACTGATAAATGCTTGGCTCTTCAGTTTGTCCTGCTGTTGGTTTTGGAAGAGATTCAGTGAAGCATATTACTTTTTTTTTTTTTAATAGTAAAAAACAGTAAACCAAGTGTTGTGTCAAACAAAGAAATTGCAGTTAATTTTTGAAATGCTAATGTAAAAATATAAAATCTTGATCAAAGCTGTGAAGGTTTAAAAACATTCTAATCTAATATTCAGGATCCCCTTATACGGAAGTGTTTATGTAGCTGATGCTTGCTGTCACATATACCCTTAAAAAATGAACCAAATTATTTTCCAATGTAGCAACTTACCATTTCACAATCCATTGCATACACACCATAGTCACCATCAATGGGTGGTGAGCAGGGCAAAGTTTTCATGTAGCCAGAGGAGATTTCATGCAAGTTCTTCTCATGAACATGCAGCTACAACGCAAGATGAGAAATCACTGCTAGTCTGCAATACAAGATGCTGCTTGCACATAAACCAATTGCAAGAATTAGTGCTAATATATTAGTCAGTTTTATCCTTAATATTTCTAACTGTAGACAGCTGATAAAAGTATATTACTGTCCACACACCCAAAATTCTGAAAACTTCGTTTAGAACTTCCACACCATCTCAAACATCTAATAACAAAAATAGGTAAATGAGATAATTTTAATCTGGTGACAACATAGAGAATCTCTGAAAATCCCCACCTGCACTGCATGATTTCATGTGTTGTGTCAGTTAAGCTAATTTAAACAAATTACCAGTGCTAATTACTGATAGTTATCTGTAACCCATTTGAAATAAAATCAAAACAAGAGATTTTTTTCCCTGAAAGTGCCTTTCCCTTTTCTATAAGCCAAGATGGCTGCTGACTTGTAGCATTTAGACTAACAAGGAGTCTGGTCTAGGAAGAACCTACCTTAGCTACTTGGCATCCTATAGACCCAGCATCGCCTTGACAACAAGTATACCTCGTTTCAATCCCAGCAGCCACTTAAAAAATAAATTTAGTAAATAGTTTACTTTATTTTTTTTTTTGTTAAATATCTTAGCTTATTCATCTGAATTAGTGAATAACATATTTAAGTCAATTTTTGACAATTTCTGGCAAGGAATACAAAAAGCTTTCAGAGATCAATCAAAGATTTTAAATATCTGGTAACTGTAAAAACAAAACAAAAAAAATCACCAATTAAACTTGTGAAGGGAAAAAAACTTCTCATTCTAATTTGCTAACATCTGCTTACCCATGAACTCTGCTGTAATGCTAAAAAACAGCCTTCACACACACACAACCCAAACACAGTATTCAGAGTAACAGCCATTAACTGGTTCACTGCAGCAGGCCACATGTGGCCAGATAACATCACTGAAATTGAAAACTACAGTAGACCCAATGTGGCCTGCCAAACTTGTTGTAAAATGTCAATTTGTTAATATAAATTTTTATTACATAACTTAACTTAACCTGCACCAAAACTACTATTTTTGTATGCTAGACATCCAATGAGAAAACTTAGCAGTAAAACAGTTAAGATAGTTGTAAATTTTAGTTTTAAATTCATGAGTTACCTCCCTTCTGCAGTTCTAAGAACACAATGCTTATTTAAAGGAAATTTACCCTTGAAATTTCACATTTTTGGTATATCAGTTTTAAAATATGGGTGCATTTCAAAATTATGTTACACACAAGCACTAGTGCTCACCAATAAAATGCCCTAGAAGGAATATTTTTGGTAAAAAATCCAACACAAACTTATCATAACATATTTTCTTCCATGTTTGCTGTCATCTAGAGAGACATACCTGATAAGGCTACATTGTCCTGGTTGCTGCTAACAAGCAGAGCCAGCCATTCCTGCACCTTTTAGGCTTGGTACCTGCCTTCAACAAGAGATGGACGGCCACTACTAGAACTTACTCCTAGGTTTAAATGGGGGATGAAACCCATGGTACAGAAGAGCAGAAACAAAAAAAAAAAAAAACATGCTATGGGAGGTTTTCCTAACCAAGTCAGCCTCAGCCACAACAGATTGGACTGCAGTGCACTGCCACCTGTAACACATCTTATCTCATATACGTATTTCCTAACAGTAATGTGCTATGCAATATTATGCCTGCCCATATGTAACATACAATGATTAAGCTAGAGGTTCCCATTTACTAAATTATTGCTAAGCATGCTGCTACTTGTTGCCGAATGAGACTAGACCTGCTTTTGTTTCCTTGCAAATTTACAGTCCACATTACCAGACAATGGGTACATTCTCTGAAAATTCTGGGAAAGAGGTGACACTGTGCCACAGATTAATTTTCAGCATTAAACATTTTTTTCTTTTGTCTCCATCTCAAACAATGCTTCACTTACCCCTTTTCTTCCATGCTTTTCCCCAATGATAGAAACACTCTTCTTGCATGATGTAATTCCCATTGGGGGACACCATGAATATCTTGCCACAGCGAATACATGTTCTCTCATTGGCTTAAAAAACAAAACAAACAAGAAAATTTAATAAAAGTTTTCTGGAAGAAATAGTAAAAAAAATCCTGCCCCAGGTTAAAAAAGAGAAAAAAAACAAACAACAAACTAGTAGCAAATTGTATTTTTATTTTACTGATTAAACTAAAGTTTTTATTTCGAAATTAAAAAAAGCAAATAAAATCAACACCTTGATGAATATTCAAGAGCTAAAGTGAGAGTAAAAGGTTGCTAAGATATGTTAATATTTATTCTGATAAAGTCAAGGGTTTTCTGGTAAAATCCCAGTGGTGTCAATTCTGGTGTATTTACTTCTGTCTGATGCTGTAAAAGCTGGCAGCGGATTCTGTTCAATGACTGAATGATTCACTGGTTAACAAGGTGTGCAAGGTAACTGCAGTGTAGAAAAGCCTTCACAGTAAACATCCGGGGTGGTGCTTCATCAACAGGTTGACCCAGACAGTGCAGCCTGCTGACAGCCAAATATGTTCTCTACAAGCACATGTGTTGAGGAACATTTTTTTACAGTATTCTGTTCATAAAATCTTGTCTGCATGAAACAGAACATCAGCTAATGTAAGCAATTCTTAAGTGCAATAAAAAAAGCACATGATTAAAAAAAAGAAAGTCAATTTTGATGATACCAGTGTAATTTGTCTGTCTTGTTCTGATACCCTGGCAACCACTGACTTTGAGGAAAACCATATGAGGCTGTACAACTCCAAACAATTAGCAAACACACTAACAAAAGTGAACTTGCAGACCAATAGGTTATTTAGCAAAGAAACAATTAACAAGAAACCTGGGGAAACATTTATCAAATATGCTAAATCATAAAACTATATTGTTCAATATAAAATAATGTGAACTAGTCAGGAAATATTCCGATAACTAAGATGTTTTATTAAATATCACAGATTTTCCAAAAGAGCTTCAGGTGAGAGAGTTTATCAGATATCTGGTCAAATTACTGAAGGAAAACAAGGCCCCAGTGATGCCCGAAGAGCCAGCCATCACCCCCATGCTGCCCTCCCCTCTGTATCATTTGTTAACTCAGTTTTATGAGGAGAGAATTGCAATGTAATGTATTGAACAGCAAGAAATACAAACAAGATGTGAACAGAAACTAAAAAGAGTGATCATAATCTGTTTCCTCTGGTCTTCTCTCCAACCATGAAAAAAAATGTAGCTCTGGTTTTTCAAAAAATTTTTCTCATGAGCAGTATGTTCCCCACCACTCTAGATTTCTAAGATATTTGGCCTGACTAAAACATGGCATTGCTACTGTACTTACTTTTCCAGCAGATGTCCTTAACAGCATCCTGTTTGTAAAAGACAGCTGAGCCAGGGTTGTCAGTAGACAAACGAGGAAAACCATTCTCCCTCAGCTGATCTTCGGTGAGAGTGTAATTCAGTAACCGCTGGTAGAGGTCAGAACCTGAGAAGGAAAATGCACAAGCTGTCAAATATCTCCAGAGTTACATAAAAACACACAAAATGGATCTACCAAAAGCTGAAGATGTCTTTCATGATGAAAATAAGAATGAAAAACTGAATACTTGTTTCTATTTCACAACATAGTTTCTCCTCAAACAATTCACAAAACAGTTAACTGAGCAAACACTTCTGAATACCTAATGTGAACTTGGCCAAACTGTTTTCCATTATCTGTAAGATTACATCTAAATTAGATTAGAAAGCTTTCTATCTCTCTATCTTTAACTCATTCAGTCCCAGTTATACTGATAAAGCTAAAGATATCACAGATTCATACAGGATCAGAGTGGAATGAGTTAATGTGCTGAAAGCAGCAAGGCTAAACTGTACAGTCTAGGTGAGATCTAATTAGTTGCTATCAGTAGTTTCCAGTAGAAGTCTAAGTGTGTATAACTCTCACAATTCAAATGCAAACTGCTTATGCATTTCACTGTAGTTAATATTTCAACCATCAACCATTCCTCCCACTGATGTGGCGATAGATATAAAAAGAGGCAACACTACCTGAAAAATTTTCTGTGATGGGTCTGTGGGAGCAGCCAGATCTGTTGAGGGTGAAACTTGTCTTTGCTGCCTTTGAGCCACCCAGCATGGCTTCATGGGAGAGTTTTAGTCTTCTGCTGGCTGATGATATGGGATGCAGGTTGACAGATTCTCTCTCAGTAACTTCAACTCTGAGTCGGTTTATTGTGTTGACTGCAACATTGAGGTACACAGTTTTGTTTGCACTTCTACAGTAGACTGACTGCTCTTCCCCCCTTGCCTAAAAAAGAAAGAATAGTGAATTTTTCATGATCGAAGAGTCAAATTTTGTTTGTAATCTACAATACTAAGGACCATACTTATGAATTAACTAAAGCTTCAGCATAAGTTCACATCAGAAGAAATTCTTACAGCAATAGAATGGTAAACAAATGGAATAAATTAATGATGGTAGTTGTTGAAATTGTTAGTAATAGACCAGTTAAAAAATCAAAATGAAGAAATTCTCTCAATAGGGTTTCCACGTGTAATAGTTTTTTGCCCACTATGACGTCTTCTTCCCATATTGTATAAGCCATAACTTTTTGCTCTCTCTTCCTGCCTCTACAGAAAAATCCCATTTGTTCCTTACCTTCTGGAACGCAGCCTCTTCAGTGGGAGACAGCTTCAAACACTCATCAATAATCCGATCCAGATAACGCTGTCGAGTATTTGTTGGTACTTTGCTGCCATACTCCACTGGAATAATTGGCCTCTTTAAGGTTTCCTGTGAAATAAACATGTCAGTCACAAGCAGGCAACCCAACTGCCATGGAAACACAATTACAGTTTGTTCCAATGAATACATTACATTCTAGACTACAGAAAGGGGAGACAACTCATCTGACAAAAATTAAAAATTAACAGCACTTTTAAAAACAACAGTATGTACCATCTGATAGACCGGAGAAAAGCAAAATATGATACTTCCATGAGACTGTCACTTTCAGAAAGATTTTATAAGTTTTAAAAGCATTCTGATTTATTTTCCTGTGGTAGCTGACATAATAAAATTTCAACAATGAGTTGGTACTTCATTTAATATTTATTATTATTATCAGTCTTAATTAGCATTTTGGCATTTTTTTTTGAAAGAATGATTCATCAACTCCTTTAGCTGACTGCTCACATAAAACAAACAGAAACAAATTATAAGCTACCTAATATAAGGAGATAACTCAACTCTGTGCAACCAACCATAAACAATAGGATGCAGTAGTTGACACTGAAATACAAAGATATAGTATACCTTCCTTGGCAGGTGAGCAACTCTCTTGGCACTTTTGTCAGCTGTGCCAATTACAGTCCTTTCTGCATCTATGCCACAACCAGCTTCTGTGGCGACTTTGGGCAGACATGTTAGCCTTTTATCCAAGGGTTTCAAACTGTTTTTTATCTGTCATGTAGAGAGAGAGAGGAAATTAAACTGATTAACCAAAAAAACTAACTTAGAAACCAACTGCAATTACAAAACAGCATTCAGAGGTTGAGGCAAAAATTCTGTTTGATTACCAAAACAAATCCCAGTCATTTTTAAAATCTGTTAGACATCCTTAACCGCTAACCAGCAGTATAGGGTAAAAAATCCAATCACCATGTGCAACAAAAAAAAAAAAAAAAAAAAAAAAATAGAATTTTTTCACTCATGAAATGACAGATTTGCAAGCAAAACTGATATAAATATACAAAAAAAAACAGCATAAAAATATCTCAAAACATCATATATCTTTTTTTTTTTGCCTGGTGGAATGCAAAGTAAGATGCAGTTGAGGGTGATGCCAACAAGTCTGGTGTAGTCTTTCCTGGCCTTGCAACAAGAGTGCTGGGCCTGGAGGTCTGGTTTGTCTGCTTACCTCATGAAGCCATTCACCATGTAACCATACAAAGGCTGAATGCACTGAAGATGTGGCTACTGGCAATCACTTAATATTCCTTTTCACTTTTCTCACCAGATGATGTACCTATTGGTGAGTATTCCTTCTCACCACTTAGATCATCCAACGTTCTCAGAGTTTTCCTCAGGGTCAGTCAGCATATACTTCCACACCATGTGAGTATCACCCAGAGAGGTTGAGGGACATGCATCATCCATGATGATTAATGGTTAAGACTTTAACAGTAACACAAAATAATAGTAAAAATCTGACAAATTAAACTCTCAAAATAATTGATCACATGATCCTGCCAGAGCTGTTATATATTCAGACTTTCATACAGGGAAAAACGAATGTGGTAGAATATTTACCTAAATATCCTGTCTACTTACATTGGGTTGGATGGATTTCTTCTGCTGCTTCTCGTTCACTTCTTTCATTCTCTTCTGCATCTCGAGAAATCTGTTGTGCATCACCTGCGCGGGAGATGGTCTCAACACCAGAGGTTCCTGTGCCCTAATCACCTATATAATTTTAAAAAATAATTGGTATTGGGTTATGATTATCTCTTACACAAAACTGTAGAAATGTCCTTGTCATCTGCCAAGGCAACCGTCCTTAAATCCAAGCAAGTAGCCAGAAAGATGTGGAAGAAATTAGTCGACTCACCCTGTTATCTTCACTGCTTGATCTGTGCGCAATGCGTTTCTTTAAGGCAGATGGTGGTGGAAGCTTCATTGAGTTTACTCTCTATAAATGAAAGGATAGAATAACTGTGGCTGATGGCAGCCAGGTGTCATGACAGATACACATTTAACCTCAAGTGTACAATAAACCAATAATGGACCCCCTCCTGCTCCCTTTACTAGTTAATTACAGCCTGAATTCTTGATACAATGAAAAACAAAAAAAACAAAAAAAATAACTGTGCACTTAAAGAGATTAAATAACTTTCATGTTTACAAATAAACTATAAATCCATTGTTTAACAGTGATGTTTTTCATATTTAACCTCTGTGTATCACCTGTGCCACATACACTTCAAATCTGCATTACCTGGCACAAGCTGTCTTTGTAACAAATAATCCACATCGCTCTACCCTCACCTGTTCTGCATTACAGGTGTGTTGACTAAATACATAGCCAGTTCAACACAAATACTAATGAGTGCTTCTGGACTGCAGGAGGTGAGGATAGTCTAAGGGAGATAAAAACTGATAAGGTTATCAACTTGACAACATTGGAAGGCTTTTTTTAAAAAAAACAACAAAAAACTTTACATGCATACAAATGCTATGATTTGTTCAAGCAAAAGTAATCTTCACTTTATCTTTAATGAGCACCATAAAAGCCATCTTTAAAAACATGTGACCAAATCACTTACTGCTTCGTTCACTCACCCTTTTATTTTCAGGCATTGTTGTTAACTTCAGTGGACTGTGCCGGACAGCATTTGTTTCATTAAAAATCCGCAGGCACTCTTCATACGTGTCACTTTCTGATAAGTCTGTTTCTCCAAAAATCATGGAGAACTCATTTTCAGAACGCTCCACAGCACTGCTGCTCTCATCTTCACTGTCTTCTCCAAAGAGATCCACATTCATCTCAACAATTTTGGGGGATTTGATTTTATTTGGACTGACCAAGACGTCCTGCCTTTTGCTGGAATCTGTCTCTGTCCACAATGTTTTCTTCTGTTCACTACTGCATGAAGTGTTTTTACTTTTCTTCTTTCCATCATTAAGTTCAAACTCTGATTTCGTCTTCATTTTCTTTACCAATATTTTGTGTTTTTTTGTGTCACGGTGGTGCTCTTTATTTGCTATCTCTTTATCCCGAGATTGCTTCAAATGCATGCCGTCTTTACTGGCACCAGGATTCTTTGCTTTGTTTTTTGACTTCTCGGGTTTCAGTGCTGAGCTCTTTAGCTCAGCTTTGTGAGATTCTTTAGAACTGGTTTGTTTTAATGATTTGTCCAACCTATTCTTCTTATCCAAGACACTTTTGGACTTTGATGCTTTTTCCTTTGATGACTTCTTCCCAGCCTTCGCTGGCGAAGTGTCATTGTGAATACTTTTCTCACTGCTATTCTTTGAACCTGATTTAGAAGATTTTTTCTGCAACTCGGTATGCTCAGACTTACTCGCAACAGTTTGAGGCTTATCATCTAATTTTCCAGGTGACACGTTCGAGCAAGAATCTGACTGGGAACGAGTTTCAGCTTCAGCTTCTCCAATGCCAGGTGTATCTCCATTATCAGCAGCTTTAAAATCAACTGATTTGAATGCTGTATCTGTAAAGCTAGGAAGATGCTGATATTTCTCCTCCTGCTCTGGAAATCCATTTTTTGATTCCTTTTCCATTTCTGTAAGTTCATTTTCACTGTCATCGCTAAATTCAGCATCAACGGGCAGCAAATTATCATCATCATCTTCATCCTCCTCTGAAAAATATTTTGGATGCTTTGACAATGTTTGACTGTCACCATCATAGGCTGTATTTTTTCTTTTTCCTGTAATAGGATGTGACTGGTAGAAAGACTTTCCACTTAATCCAGCTGCATAATTGCTGACTGGATCATACTCAAGATCTGATGTAGACTCGCTCTTCACTCTGTACTTGCTGTTTAAGTTTAGCTGCTTCATACGTTTCAACTCACTTATTGGTGTAGGCTTGTACTCTGGGACTCCAGTCTTGTTCCCATCACTGCTAGGAAAAATGCCACTTTTCAAACTTGGACTGTATCCTTGTGTGTATTTGTTGGCATTAGATTCTAGGCCACATACGTATTTATTTTGGGATTCAGCATTCAACCCATACACATATTTACTTTTTAAGTCAGTGTTCTGACTATATGCTTGGAGCTCATGTTCTGTTTTGCCATACAATTCTTTTCTCTTTTTGCTGCCAGGTACCACTTTGTATGTATGCTTGTTATTCTTACTCACATCAGACTCTAACTGATACAACACAGCTGGCGAATTTTCTTGACTAAACTGTGAAATATTTTCCAGAATAGGAGCTTTAAAATCTGGAGTTGTCGTCTCATCTTCAACATTTAACTTCCGCTTGTTTATCCTTGCCTTTTCATTCTCAATGTCCCTCTGTAGCTGGAGCAAAGTCTGTCCAAGCTCGGTCTGGGAATCTCTACTTTTGTCCACTACACTTTCAGGTTCTCTAATCAGAGATAGATTCTTAAACACTGAAGAAGAATCTGGAATTAAAGATGAAATTATTAAAGCTTTTTCTTAGAATTTTTTTTTCATAGCTCTTAGAAAACAAAACACTTTTATTTTAAATGCTAGAAGTTTGAAGCATAAATCTGGCAACTTAAAGTGAAACCAAAAAGAAAAAGTTCTACATACCCATCCCCTGAATTTACCTTCTAACTACCTGATCAGTTAATGTAGTTTGCAATTGAAATTTCAGCATATATGCACTTACTGAAGAGTAGACAAATTAGAACTGAAAAACATTTCTCTTTCTTTTGACAATTTTATATACTAGTCAAACTTAGTTATTAAATCCAAAAAGTCATAAAAACATAAATATATTGATCACTTAAAAAAAAAAAAAAAAAAAGATTGATTTGGACTTTTCTAAGCTAGCCAGCCATGACGGTATGGAGAAACACCTACTTTTAATAACCCTGACCTCATCACCTATTGGGGCAGGTTAGGGTCATGATGGATAAACATATTTAACTGGAATTTTATTTCAGATGGCTCAAAATTTAATTTACTAGATGCAAATGTTTTTTTTTAGTGAAAAAGCAAATTGTTAAAAGTTTCTCTTTATAAAAAAACACAAAACAATTATATTTTTATTGTTCATATCACTTTATCCTTGAGGTAAATTAATTATGGACATTCATACTGACTGTAAAATGCTAAGTTCTTTTAAAAACAACAACAAAAAGTGTTACTAAAACATCTTAAATGGCAGAAAGAAAATGCAAAAACAAAAATGGTTGGTCAGGGTAATAATAATGTTGGAAATGAGAGCAGATAGTGCATTAAGTTTGTACTCCATATGTATGAATCTGTAGTTCCTTTTAAATTATTTCTAATAGATAATAATCTAAATTTCTCTGAGAGCTTTCATCTTTTGCATAAGGGATATTTTTGTTTACTGCCAATAGTCGTTTAAAATACATTAGGAATAAAAAAAACCTAAAATCTTTGCATAAACTATTAGCAAAACTATACCTAGCTATGTAAACAAAGCTAGTTCTCACAAATGAATTGCTGTACACTGAGGTGGTGTTATTGGCATGCACCTCAACTACAAAGTATAGACAACCCTGGCAAAGAAGCGAAGTGTCCCAGTTGTCTGCTAGGCGGACAGTCCTGCACCACAATCCATACCGAAGCTCTTCGTTTTTAGATACAGGAGTAAAACCCATGGAGGTTTCCCAAAGCAAACCATTGTCGTGAGAATAAAGCATAACCCTTTTGGTGCTTGATTAAATTTCGGGCTGGAAAGTTTAAATTACCCAAGAAAAAATGAAATTCAGAATTTGATCTGAGAAGTTGCAGAGTTTTCAAAGATGTGTTGTTTTCCAATTCTTTAATTCGTGATATTACCTGTACGTAATATCTAGGTATAAGATAATAAAGTACCTAAGATTTCAGACACTTTTTAAACTCTCCTTTTAACTACATAAGATCAACTTGAAAATATTTAAATTATTTACTTTTTTAATGATCCTAGACGACGAAAACAGACAGAGAACAGAGAGGGAGGAAGGAAGGTTGGACACACGCAACTCGTCTATTGCTAGTACATGTAAAAAATGAGACTACTGTCTTAGAAAATCCTTTATTAGTGTCTATTAAATAATAAACATCAGCGTACACAATATAATTAGAGAGGGGAAAGAAAAGGACACAGGAGACTGCAATGATACTGTCTGGGGGGAGGGGAGAGTTGGAGGGGTGATTTGACAATTTTACTGCCCAGAGACAGGGTACGGGTACACCACCGGTCGTTTTTACCTTTATCCGCTTGTTTCACATGTCTGTAGTGGCAATAAGGCCTCTCACAGAGGCCACTTGAATAATAGGGGCAGTTTATACCCCGAAAATATCCGGAAGAGGGAAACATTGTCCAGTTTCTTCACATCACTACTTTGCAAAAACAATTTCACTGCTTCGAGACCAAGCAGGCGGCCATGTTTATCAACCATCTCATTTCCACGAGACCCAATTGTTACGTTTGCTGAAAAAACATTCTGGCAGGAGCAGGGAGTCGCTTCGGGATAAACACCTGGAAAAACCGCCTGCGTGAGTAATTCCCTCATTGCAGGTTAAAGTGTTTGCGGCATTTCCCATGAGCGAGCCTAGTTTAAAGATGGCGTCTTTCGGCTAATGAGCCATTACGTAAAATTGTTTATGACAGGAAATCCGAAAGGTGAGTCTCGGCGAAAAGTCTTTGTTCTTCTAACTTCGTTTCATCTCCACCCGAACAATGATATGCTTTCTACGCCTTCCGGCCGCCGTGCTGCTTGCTTGGTTCTGATATCTAGGATTACGGGGAGGGAGGGCTTTTTTTTTTTTTTTTTTTTTTTTTTTTTTTTTTTTTTTACAAGTGGGTGAATGAAGGCGAAGCGTTTCGCAGCCTTTCCGAGCTCTGCCATAGGAACCGGTTCATATACATGTACGTGCACACGATTCTTGTTGTTGTTATCAATGTATGTATATGTGTGTGTGGCGATCGGGGGGTTGGGGGAAACCACCATCGTCATTTTTATTGTCATCAGGCAGCTCGTCGTTGTTTACATCGAGCCCGTGGCCCGTCCAGCAGCGAGGAGTAAGAGGCCGTTTGTTCTTCTATCGGCTGGTGGTGGTGGCCAGTCTCCTTCCTGGTCCGTCCCGTTCCCTGGCCTGGAACTAGCGGACCACCGGCCGGTCCTCGTAAAGGGGGCGAAACGCTGGCAGGGCGTTCAAAGGGCGAGTAAGTGACGACAGTTATGACGGGGGTCAAGGACACCCGGACTGAAACTTCCTCCACTACTTTTCTGTGTCCTCATGCAAACCTAGAAATACAGATCTTATTTTCAGACTCTCTTCCTGTCATCGGTATCGCGTATTAGTGTTTGTTCTTTTTTCCCTTCTAAATCCAAGAAAGGAAAACGAAACCGAAACCTCAGAGAAGATAGCACAAATAACAGCGCCCCGGCTTGGGCAACACGGGTACTACTACTACTACTACTACTACCCCATATAACCTGTGAACTTATTTAGTTGGCACTTGTGGTATTTATTAATATTTTTTTAAAAAAAAAAGATAATTTTTAGTAATTAATGAACTTGCTGATTTTTTAAGTAAAGAATGTCTTCTTTTTCTGAGTGAATTCTGTTGGAAAAAAATGCTGTTGAGAAATTTGTTGAGCTCATTTGTCTAATGAGAGTCCTGTTTATCTCAGGAATGAGATATGAGTAGATATATTGAGCTGTTTACTTTTGGAATGAGAGACGAATGGATGCTAACCATGTTTACGTTATGTGATGAATTTAGCGGATTTACATAATATTTGAAGTGCATAGTTTGATTCTTATAATGTAGGCTTTTGTTGCTTTGTTTTTTTATTAGGTTGATGGCCAGGAAAAGACTGTCTAACAGTGAGATTGAGGCTGATTTGAGACGGCTGCTGGGATTGATGGAGAATCTGTCGCTTAGTGATGCAAACAACCGATCTGGAAATGAAGCAAAAGGAGCTGTCAGTACTATGAAGAAATCATTGCATGATGAATGTGGGAGTATGCTGAAGAGCAACTGTTCTCATTGTGACAGTTCATTTTGTGAACAGGGTAGTGCTAATCAGAGAACACGAGCTAAACTGATAAAATCCAAGCAGAAGAAAAAGAAGGGAACAAAGCCAGTGTATTTGGATTGTGTTGAGTCACGTTTTATCACCCCTGTGAACTTTGATGCAGGTAAGAATCCTCTGGACCAAAGAAACAGACAGTTATCCCAGACTTTGACACATTTAAGGAGGCCTCCCTCATGCATGGACAAAGAGGAGCCACTGTCTGCATCTGCTTTTGGTAAGAAAGATTTTGCAGGTTCAGACTATTCAGATAAAAAACCTTTTGTGGAAAAAACTACAGAAAAGCAAAATTGTAAGACTAGTTTTCACGTGGCTGCAGTGATGGATGATTTTACTAACTTGAGAGAGGCAGTTACTAGTGATAAACCAGATTATAAGAATGAAATTGGTACAGAGAGGAAGGGAGCAGAAACAAGTATTTCTGAAAAGGATGTTGGATTTGCTGAGGGATACAAAGCAAATGTGTTAAATAAAACTACACAGTCCCAAGGTAAAGTTGGAAAGTCAAGGTCAGGGAACAGTTCATTGTCACGAGATTTAGAAAACCAAAATCTAAAAGAAGAGCAGTTGTCTAAGACTGGTTATGATCAGTTACTAAAACCAGATTTATGGATTAGTGACCCAATACATAGGCAAGGTGTTACGCTTGGCGGCCTGTCACAAAGGTTGGATTTGAAAAGTGCTGGTGCTTTACAGAGCTCCAGTGGTTTTTTACAAAAGCAGGAATTTAATACCAATGGTTTGTTAGAGACTCAGGACTCTAGAATCAGTGGTCAGCGGCAGAGACTAAACTCCAAGGCTGGTGGGCCAGTAGTAGACAGTAATAGAAAAGGTGGCATAAAGCAGAGAAGTACAGTGATACAGGACTTGAGTTCTAGCTCAGCTAAGACCAGTGGAGTTGGGAAGTCTGCAGTGATGGCAGCTTCAAACACACAAGTCATGGAATCAAATGGTAAAGGTATGGAGTGTTGACTTTATTTGTTTGCTAACAAGTAAAAATAACACATGAATTACATTGAGTTGAACCTTATTCTGCTTCGTATCTGTTAGTAGGGATATGATTTGGTGGGTAAATGAACATTTGTTTTTTTACCACTGAAATTAATTATGAATGTCAACATTGTTAGTAATGCTAATTCTTTTTTCTTATAGGTCCTTTTTTTGAACCAGCTATTTTGAAGGAGTTTGAAAATGAGCGCATTTTTCCATTGAAGCGGGTAAAATCCACATCTACAATTCCTTCTTGCCATACTCAAGCTCTTTTTCTATATTTATTGCTTATTATCATCGTGGATATACCTTATTGGGTGGATCATGACAGCAATGTTGTTAGTTTACTGATTAAGCGAGTAATTTTTTTGTTGTTGTTTTTACACATCTAGGGTCTTCTCTTTCTAATTTATCAGTTTTATGGTTGCAGGGGAGATAACTAAGGTTTGAAAATATCCAGTGATTGGAACAAGTGTTTATAAATATAACATTTGAAACAGAACACACACACACACACACATGCTTGTAATATATGTAGCTGTAAAGAAGAAGTTAGTAAGATCAAGCTTTACTATATTGAATATTATAGAAAAGAAAAGTATTTAAAAAAATTACAGTGTTTAGAGCAAAGCACCAAATCCTGGAAGGGTGGAGTGCAGTGCAAGTGTTGCCTGTAATTTTTATTTTCCAAGATTCTTAATGTCATTGTTTGAAGAAAAGTGTGTGATGTAGTTCAACTGGTTCCACATTGTGCCTGTATACAAAAGAGCGAGTGAATCTGAGAATGTTGTCGTCGGTGTGAAGTAGTCCTGACCCTGCTTCCTAAAGTCAGGAAAAGTGGGATCTTACCTTTGTGCTTGCTCCAGAAGCAGGAAGTCATCATCTGTAGCCTCCCACTAATTGTCTTCAGGGTCCTTGTAGTGCATCAGTGAATGAAAATCTTGTATTTCACAGAATCAGATATGCATTTTTTGGAAGAAAAATTGGAAATTTGAAAAAAGTACTCATGCTGTTCCATCCATTAAATCCTGATGGGAAAAAAAATAAAATAAGTAGTTTCTTCACTCTAATTTTTTGATGGGTTTTCACTGTTTTTGGGTTTTTAAATTGCTTATTTTATGAATATTTAGCCCCCCAAGGATAATTACAATGGCCACTAACAAATATTTATTGATGTAAAAAGTAAATTTTGTTGTGTTTAATAGCATGAAAAAAACACTTACTAAATATTTATTTTCAACTTTATTATGTGTAATTTGTATAAGGTTTTGGTAGTTTTATATTTGACCAATCTGTATAATGTGAAATACTTTTAACTGTCAGTTAGAAACAGTGTTTTTCCTACACCTTTCTTAACTGTAATTCAACCAGTCTCTCTTGTGTTTGCGCATTGTTTGTTTTTGTTTTTTTTATCCAGCGGTCCTTCAGATACCCCAAGGCAAAATTTTTCTGCCGTCTGTGCGAGTTTCACTGTCTGTCGGTGGATGATGCTCGGACCCATATCCAGAACACCAAGCACAGGTGGCGCAAAGAAGTTGGTTCTACTTTCACTTTTTCCTTTTCTTTTCATAGAATACTTAGAGCAACCATAGGCTTAGGTCTCCTTTAATTCTTTTCTCCAACTCCCATTTTTCTATACACACACACACACACACCACGCACACACACTACTGAAGCTGCCAGGATTTGACCCATCAAAAATAACTAGTAAAGTAGTATGAGAGTTACAAAGAATGAAGTCTGCTGCTGCAAAACTATGTAAAAAAATAAGTCAGCATAGAAAATATGATAGCTGCATCTATGAAACATTTGCATTTACAGGCTTCTATTTGGCAACTGAAATGGTATCAGTGATGTATAAAATCTTTTCCTGATGATTAAAATGTTAAAAGTCATTGTCACTGGCAATTATTTATTGTTTGTTTTATTCACTTTTTCCACAGTTTATTGATGTTTATTTGTTTTGTTTGAGTTTGTATTTATTTGTTATCTTACATGCTTTGGAAAGGTTTCTTGATGTTGACTGCTGGAAAAATGAAGAATGAGAGATCAGATTATCAGGTTTTTTTGGATCAAGTCCAACATAACCATCCAAAATAGACTGATAATCCAAGTATATCATCTGTAAATGTTGATCCTGTTAGAAAGGAAGTTCGAAATGTCAGAACAGCTGATAATCTGTATTATATCATATACAGAGTTAGATCACCTGCAGACATTAATTCTGCTAGAAAGCAATTCTAAATTGTTAAGACTTCTTTGTTATTCTGAGCATTCAGAAAGAAATGGCTAAAACATTGTTCTTAGATATCATTGTGAACTTTTGAAGTAATGCTGGCAAATAGGTACAAATATTACTTTTATTATTAATAACAAATAAAAATTTGTTTGTCTCTGCTCCTAAAATTTAGATCTTGGCACTAAATTATTGCTTTGGCTCCTAATTCTTTTTAGTTTTAAGTTGTCACGGAAAATTTGTAGAAGAGATCTGATTTATTGTACACTGAATGTTTTATGTGGTAAGTGTATCAGTGATCAGGGAAGAAGTCTTACAAATGAATGGGAAGTAGAGAAATGCAACAAAATATGAATCATCATCTTCGATCACTCATTTATAAGAGTGGGATGCGTTGCACCGTCATTATGCGCACTCTGGCCCAGTGCATCTGTCTTCAGCAGTGGTTTATTCTTCTGACTTTTCCTTGTCATAGGAGACTTGCCTCTGTCATGGCTATAGAGCATCACCCGCCCTTGGTTCCTCTGTCTGAGTGCCTACACAGGCCACTCCCAAGCAGCAACTGGGGCAATGCCAGTAAAGTACCTCGCTCAAGGGTCACAACAATGTGTCAGCAGCAGGAATTGAACCCAGGACCCTTAGATCCTGAAGCCAACACATTCACTACTAAGCCACATTGCCTGGCTAAATATGAATCTAAGATGCTATTTATTTTCCTTTTTTCAGAATTGAGAAAATGAGAAAGGCACTTTTAATTTTCTCAGTTATTACAGAGAACTTATTCATTTGTTCATGACTTGGAGGTGAATTCCAGAAACATTTTCACTGTGTATTCAACATACATTCTTGCAAAATTGTTGTTTTTTTCTTGTCCATTCTCCATGTCCTACCTAACAGAGGTGTAGGGCACAAATGACACACAAGTGTGGCAGAATTTTAACAGGATAATTTAGATAGATGTGCACTAAAAGGTCAGTGTTTTAATCAGATGGTACTTTAGTCTTTTCTTAGATAATCCTATGAATTAAATGTAGGTTGGTTTTGGGAAATCAGTTTGATGAAAAGAATGAGAAAAAAAGAATCTACAATCTCTACAATGAAGTCGGTGAAGTCCATGGATTATCTTTGGTGTAACATGTACTAGTACAATACAGAACAGTACTGTTACTGAAATGGTAAAAAGTAAGCATTTCCCTACCATAAGCAAACTAATGTAATCCAGAAATTACAAAATAGTACAAATAGCACACAGGACAGTCATTGCCTGTATCATGAAGAAAATTCTAGTAAAAACCCTCAAAGCTGGAGCCATCACAGGAATCTTCCACAACTGTTAAACTTAGTTGGATCAACATTTTCTTTCAATCCAAGTCATGATTTAAGACCTTTTGATGCTGAAGGGGGCAGTGGGATGGCAAGTCGATGTCATCCTCATTGCAAACTGAATGATCTGCTTTGGATTTAGCCATATGACTCACTATTTTTGCATTAGTCATTGTTTCTGTAACTTCACAGTTATCATAAACACGAAGTCATTCCTTAAGATCCACTGTCATCAGTCTCTTCAAGCAAATGATGCTCTGATCACACATGCTTAATATCATTAATATCATCTTCAGGTTTAGTGTACAATGTCAACAACCATCCCTCTATTTGCAGCAGGCATTGCTGGATTTAGTGTGTTTTGCCAAACTTTGGCATTTTCCTCCAATGGAACAACACCCCAGCTTTCAGCAGAAAGTTTAAATGATTTCAAAAAGGTTATCTAGAAGTTCTTTCTCAATGAGTATTTGACTCAGTAAGGATTTTGTATAGCATCATTTCAGTGTAGAGATTCTTTTGTCCACGTGCTAGATCTTTGAGGAAGAAAGGGCACTTTAGTTTTTATAACAGACATTGTCAGCTCATTTTTTGTAGGATGTATTGGACAGTTATCCAGACTTTTTCTCTCCTGACTGGCATTCGGTATAGAATCCTGAAAAAAAACATTTGTTGAAAATGTCTCATTTCTTATTATCCACACATTTTTGTAGTAGTAGTAACTGACTGGTAGACTTTTTTAAGTTCACATGATGGAAGCATTGTAGTTGGCAGGATATATCAATACAAAGAGGAGTAAGTTGATGTGTGTCATTGTCATTTGTTCTCACAAGAAAGGTCACCCAATTCTTTGGGACCTTCTAGCCCTTTTAAGGATTCAAATCAATTTTTCAGAATAGCCTTAATTCATCAGCATTGTAAATCTGGTCTAAACTATTTCTGTACAGCTTTTTTCAAATCATCTTTGTTACAAGAATGAGATTCACCAGTGAACCCCAGTTCTTTTATGCCATGGCATTTTTTAAAATGGTACGACCATTTTGTTGAAGCTGTGAACAATGTGTTCAAATGTATCTGTCTAACTTTTTTAGCAAGTATTGGTCCAGAAAAATGAGTTTACCTTAATTTTTGTGCATATTGGATAGAGACAATTTCACTGAGAGCTGGATCATGCCTCTCTTATTTCCATTCTCTCTCCAGAGTCTCTACTATGCAAAAATTTTTTAAGTTTTTCCTCAAGACTTTTTGGAATTGCTGATGGCACTCTAATAACCCAGTTTCTTGATTCTTCTGTCTTAAGACAATCAGTAATTGTAAGCTTTACTTTGACAGGTCACCTTTCTCTTCACCATAATTGTAGATAATCAACTTCCTTGACATTAAAGAAACAGCACAATACCAACCTCTCCCAGCAGTCCAACAGCAAAGGTTTAGCCTGTTTGCTCTTGTTGTGTCATACTGATTCCTGATATGATGAAGCAAGCATGTATGAATAATGGCTCTGGCACAGTGAGATTAAAAATTACATTCCAGATGTTATACTGGACTGTACCCCTGCATGCAATATTGTGAAATGCAACAAAATAACAGACATTCCAAAGATGCTATGACTAGAAATAAAATAGGCACCAAATTCTGGAGTGGGGTTAAGAACCTGATCTACCTTCATTGGTACCGCTATATTTGTTGTGCACACATTAATGAAGCATCTGATACTTTTTATCCAATTCTGGGCTCTCACAATACCCTGAACACCTTTAATTACAAAGGCAGAGTTTTATTACCCTGAGCACTAAGTTATAAGCAAATCTGTGCAAAATCAATGCAATAAATGGCTGAGAAAACAGTAAAACTTTATACCTTTTTCTTGTGTCTGCAGCATCTCTCAGTTCCCACAACTAACTTCAGAATGATTTTCCTTTTATCGTCATTGCATTGTTTTGCAAACCAACTTTTGCAGGTTTAATGTCAAACTGGCCTGCTTAAGAGACATCTTGAGTATATGTGGCTATAAAATAGGTGGTTCTTACATCAGTTTTGTAAAGAGCTTCTCAATGTTATAGTGCTTATGTTTAATAGCTTTACTGAAAAAATACTGATTTTAAAGTATCAAATTATGAATAAAGTACTTTCCTGTATACCACGTTTAGACATTGCTAATCTCACTGCACTCTTTTTAGGTGTTCTTAGTATATATTATAAAAACCAAATATAGTTAATAAAAATTGTTTGTAAACTATTTTTGGAATCTCTGTATTGGTTCACTTTAATTACAGTTCTAAATTTGGGCATTTCTCTTTCAAAGACCAAATTCTCACCTTGGACAAGTTTATTTTTTTTTAAATAAAGGAACTGTTCTTGTTATAATGGAAAAACCACCTGAATTGGGTAGCCTTTGTGGTCTGGTGGATAGAGTATTTGATGCAATCAGTAGTTTAGGGAGTCAGACCTCTTGTGCCAAAAAAATCTAGATTTATAATTAGCATTGAGGACCATCATCAATGAAGTTGACTTGAGTTAAAGTTATCTTCACAAAAGCTGAAACAGCACTTACCAGAACTATCTGAGGACTGGGGATGAAACTTCAAAAAAGTACAGCAGGCTTTAGTTATTCATGTGGCTTGATTGGTCATAGGCTCAGTGTGGATGACATCGAGATTTTAGCCAGGTCTTGTTCAGATTTCAAATTGAAATATATGGAATCATTATTTATCAGACACCTTTAACCTGATCTTAATGATCATAACTTATTCTTGCCACAATTTCTTTTATTTTATATATACATACATAAGTATGTACATTTATGCTCATCCATCCATTCACAAGACATTTAGTCTGTGGTTCTTTTCCTTCAATCTGTTTTGATTGATAATAGATTTTGCTTAGAATTGAAAAACCCTTTGTGTTTGAGTGTGACACTCTCTGTTGATGTGTATGTTTTTATTGGAAACATGCTTATTTGCTTTCTTGTAGCTAATGTGATGATAAAGATTAAAAAGAAAAAAAAATACTGAACAGGATATCTTGGCATTAAGTTTAAACTCTGGACAGGTATGCTCAGGTTTGAGATATTTCCATGAATTGGCAGAATTCCACCAATTGCCAAAATTTGGATTGGCTCGACAAAAAGGTCAAAGATGAGAGTTCAGGCAATGAGAAAATTAAACTCGGGGAACTTGTCAGAAAGATCTGCTTGTTTGTGGTGCAGTGAAGAAATGGGCTACAATGGAATGCCATTAAAGGACAGCCTACTAGAAAACTGTAATATTCCAATGACAAAATTATTCTTTGTCGAGTATTTTTGATGGAGGGTTTTGTTTTTCATCTGAAAGTGAAAGAAGCATGGCAAAGTCTGGACACTATATCTCAAGCAGTCCTCAATGTGTCCAGCTGTAGCCATTGTTGACTGAACAGCAACTATATTTAACTCTGTTCATGATATCTGTTGCTATGCCCTCAGACCTCATAGATATGCAGTTTTTTTTTTTTTGGAATATGAATAGAAATCTTTATGGTGTGAATTGTTAATTAAACTTAATTGTTTTTGTTCTTAGAACTTATTCTTGTTAAAATTCATTTCTCTGTCTCGTTATGTGATTGGTACAAGTCTCTACTTTTATTTTCTTTCTTGTAATGTAGTTTGTACATTCTTTTGTCAATAACTTTCCTACGTGTTTTAGAATTTTATAAAAGTAATCATTAATGTGAAAATACTTACATTACTGCCAGACCTATCTACAGACAAGTGATGGACAAGATTTGAGCATTTACACTAATCATCAAATGTGGATATGTACTGATGATGTTTGACTTCTCTCCAAATTGGTCCATTGCTTGGGTTTATTTTTCTGAGATCCCCATTCGTTGTACTTTGACAGATCAGTGAAGCTGCAACTCAACTGAACAAACTACCACAGCCATTGCTACCCCAGCTGAAGGCCATTCAGCTGACTCTCCTTGACCTGCACAAAAGGCTGGGCCTTGGAGAAGAAGACTTAATTGAGCGTGTGAAGCTGGTAGAGTTCCTTCAGCAGAAGTTACAGAAGGATTTACCAGGTGAGTTGTTTATGAATTGAATTATTTACTGCAGTTTGTCAATTAATATGATTTAAAAATATCTGAATCATTTCTCCATGTATTGTGGTTCATTCTAAAGTTCTTGAGTTTACTGTGGACCAATAGATCTAGCAGACAGGGTTTTACAGTTGTAGGATGATAGAAGAGGTTAATGAATACTAAAGTCCACCATATTTATGCTGTTTGAGGTCAGGGTTATAGGGATGATAGATGGGGTTAGTGAATACTGAAATCCTTCACAAGGTTAAGAAACCATAAATTCTGTAGTAGTGTGGTATCCTGAAGGTGAATTAAAAACTATTTTTAATATATTTGTATCAGTATTATTGTAAAAGAAAGATTTCTAAAAAAAATGAAGTGAAAACGTTTTTGTATTAAAATGAATTTCTAGAATGACTAAAGACAGCTGTCTCTGTGTCTACTCTAATACTTTTTTTGATACGCTTGTATTTTTTGTTTTTGCATAATTTTGATATATGAGTATTGGTGCCACACACTCTTTTTGAAGCTTTATAACACAAATTTCTATTTTTGTATTTTTTACAGGAGTAAAACTTCACTTGTATGGGTCCTCAGCATCAGGGTTTGGTCTGAAAACAAGTGATGTGAACATTGACCTGGAGGCACCTGGAGGCATGAATTTGGCCCTAGCACTAAAACGATCTTTTGAAAGTCTCAGTTTCTGGGGTAAACTGCGGTAACTGCTAATTAAGCAGGCACCATGATGAATGTTCACACAATACTAACACACACACACACACACACACAGTCTCTCTCTCTCTCTCATTTTAACATAATTCACCTGTGCCAGGTAAACTTTAATGAATTCTCTTGTATTAATTTTTTTTCTCCAGAAAATGCTAACATCTCCAATTTCAACAGAGGTACTAGGTCTAATTTCTCAAGTAAAACTTTACTTTATCTAGAATTTTTTAAAACTTTAAATTATTTTTTAACAAATAAAAAAACAAGAACAAGTTAATTTTTTGTAGGTGCCAAATAAATGGTCACTTATTTATTTTATTTTTTGAGACTGTTTCCTTTGATTGGCTCATTTATCTGGTACCAAAGTATGACAGTTTAGTAGTCACAGAAAGGCAGGAAACCATGTTGACCTATGCAAGGTCTCCTAGTGAAGAGAACTGATCATCAATATGATTCTTGAGTTGGTTAATATTATCACTATTAACTCCACTTGCCAGTAATTTATTCCAGTCATTAATAATTCTGTTATTAAACAAATTGTTTTCTCTTATCTAATCATGCTGGAATCTTTGCTGATTTTTTTGTGATAATGAACACTAATATTTGTAACTGTAGATAACCAAAAAAATTTGTCTCTATCCACTTCAAAACTCCTAATTATTTTGAAAACTTCAAAGTTCCCTCTTATCCATTTAACACAAACTTTAATTTCAATATTTTTCATCATTTAGCATATTCCAGTTTCTAGTAATTATGTACTGAAATTTCTTTCTAATAAATCAGTTTCCTTTCTCAACTAAGGATTCCTTGCCTGCACAGATGCATGGGTTTCCTTCAAGAACTTCAGTTTCTACTCACATCCAAAAACCAAGAGGTCTGGCCAGGATTTTCCTCCTGAAGTTAGAAGTACTGGGCCTCTTGTGGTGCAGGATTTGCAATGGTTCCTAGTGAACAACTACACTAACACACTCCTACCACACCACTGTCACCAACTAGTGGCTTGCTTTCACACATTTGCATCTGTTTAACTCTAGGAAGTTTTTGGATGAGCATAATGGCACTGTACAGCAGATATCTCTTCTCAAGATCTTATTCATTACATTTTTATTGAAAAACAAGTAAACTTAGTTTTGAGAAATAATTAACAGCAGTAGCTGCATGGTAACGTGCTTTTGTGTTGTTTTCTATCATTTTAGAATTGTGTCTTTTTAAAAATATTTGTTGGCTGTTCTCTACTTTCAGCTCTGCTCAAAATTATAAGCTTGTCTGCTGCCTACTTAAACATGGCTACAGATGAAAGTCAAACGTGATGTGTACAGAGACGAAAGCACAAACCAAATTATTCTGAATATTATAAATTTTTTTTTTAAAAAAGCCAGTTTCTAACTGTTATTCAACTATTTATTTATTTTCCTAATGTTGTCACTGATTAGTGTGGCAGTGAAACTGAAGAATGTGGCTCTAGGACTTTTATTTTCTGATACCCACCATTCTCTTTTCAGATGCACTGATAATGGTTCGCAGTGAGTTTTCTGCCAAGGTGCCCTCGATTTATTTCAAAACTGTGGATACTGGTCTGCAGTGCCAGCTGACGGTGAACAGTATGTTGGCACGACAGACAAGTCATCTGCTGGCTCTCTACAGAAGTATAGATCCTCGTGTTTCTGTGCTAGCTGTAGTTTTCAGATATTGGGCCAAGGTGAGTATCTCTTAATGCTTTTTTGGATCAGCCAGGGCAGAGTTATTATTGTTACTATTCGCGACTCTTCAACTGTCTGCCAGACTAGAGCCCAGGTCAGTCAGATTTAGGTTTTTGGTCAACAGACTTTGGATGTTTTCAATCATGGAAGTCTCCCCACACCAGAGAGTCCCTTCTAGAACTCCTATCTTTAGCTGTGGAAGCAAGCCAGAGTACATGGCAGAAGCTTACACTGACGAACTATTACAGAAGAGTGAAAAGCCATGCTATAGGGGGGGTTGCCAAATCAAATTTATCTCTAGCAGGGATTCAACCTGTGCCCTCAGTCATGTGCATTGTGGGGTTTAATTCATAAAAAACGATTTATATGATAATTTTTCAGAAAATTAATTTTTGCTTTTTTTTTAGATTTGTTTTAACATTTTGTTTCATCTGTTGACAAATTTAAATTCATCTGAAGGGCTGTCATGTGGTGATCAAATGTCTCGTGTGCAGAAGAAAGAGAATCTTGTCATCGTCTTGTGGATTGATGACAAAAAACATGGCCATGCAGTTGATCTCTGATCACAAGAATAAGAATCAACCAGAATTTTGCTATGCTTATGACCACTGCCATTTTTCCTCAGACAGAAACCTCATGCCTCTTTCTTTCTTGCTCTTTCTCCAGCTGTGCAAACTGGACCAACAGGATGTAGGCACACTACCGGCCTACTGCACCAGCCTGATGACTGTTTATTTTCTACAGCAGGTTTCTCCCCCTGTTCTGCCAGTTTTGCCACTGGTAAGTAAAAAAAATAAAGTACAAGTAAATATAATCAGCTCAGCTCTGCTCTGTTCATTAAATGATTGAGTAGTATCAAGTTTAACTGATTTGAACACTTGACTGCAATTTTCTGTCTGCTGGTTTTGTCTTTTCAGGGTTCAGAAAGAAATGAAGAAGAAGAAAATGTGAAGTGCAATTTTGATGAACTCCAAAAAATAGTAAGTTTCTGCCTGATACTTTAGTGAAGAGCACAAGTGAACTAATAGCTGTGCCCATCTTTTGAGTTTGGACCATTGCATGAAAAAATTCTAGGAAAACTCTGGAATTATATGAAAGTGTAGAATATATGTGAGTATGTGGTTGTGCAGAGTTGATTTTTAATTGTAGAGGCTTATTCTACTATACATGTGGACATTTTTTGGAAATAATTGGCACTCAGAGATTTTTGAAAATGATTGTACTGTGTTTAAAACTGATGGCCAAGTTTTAGCTTTAACTTCTCCTATTTTTATTCACTTTGGATGATCATGATTTGGTTTTGATGTTTTCTATATCTCAGATGCTTTCAGTTAGATTATCATGCGTGCTTCCTTCTTTTTGTAGGCTTATCAGTTCAGGTCATTCAACGATAGCTGGATAGCCGAACTCTGGCTCAGTCTACTGCGCTTCTACTGCCAACACTTTGACAGCTCAAAGATTGTTGTTTCTATCCGTCATCTCAGTCAGTTGAGTCGTGGCTCTAAGAACTGGAAAACAAAACGTTTGGCCATCGAAGGTAACAACAGCAATTTAGTATTTTCAAAGTATGGTGGGTGTTTGTTAAGGGTAAATCAGTACTTGACATTGGCACAAAAAAAGTGGGATGTGTTTGATTGATTTCTGACTTTGGTGTAGTCAAGCCAAAGAAATTCCCAACTAATCTTGTTTAAAACTCATTGACCCCTGGTGTCAACTTTTTGTCACCATTTCATGTTGTTTACTCCTGACCAATCATAACCATTACAACAGATTTTCTTAACCAACTGAAATGTTGCTTTTATGCGTCGTTCAGTAAATCCAACATGGCAAACTAGAGCGCATTTAAGCGACAGTCGGGAGTAAACAACATGAAATGATGATGTGTAAAAGTGACACCAGGGTTCAGTGAGTTACAGAATTTTTCTCTATCCAAAATCACCAGTCATGCAATGAAAGTGACTTTCAGTGATCGTGTCACTGCTTTTGACTTTTAAATTATCTAAGAAAAGCAAATTAAATTTTCTGTATGTTTCTTCTAAACAAATCTACATGTGCCATACACCACTCTTAAGTGTGAAGTGATGCCTTTATGAAGGCACTAAACTCAAACAACAATAATTAAATTTCACTAATGAGAAGGTTTATAAATTACCTTCTAACTGATTACTTATTGAAATATAGAACTGTGCATTGACTGAGCATTGTCATGTGACTGGTATCTGTTATCTGATTGGCTGTTGGTGGTCTCACTTGCTTCCTCCATGTACTTTATGTTGATGACAAAGTTGGTTTACTTTACTCAGCATGTTTTCAACCATAATCATTGTTTATTTTTTGCAAAGGGACAAAAAATAAATCATTCTTGATCTGAGCCATTTGAAAGTCCAGAAATCATTCAGATTCCAAAAAAAAATTACTGCTCAGTTTAGTGCTTGCTGCCTCAGACTCCAGAAACTAGCTTACCCCGAGTCTTGTGCAAAGGGCCTTATATGTAGTATTGGAAATAATTATGGAAGCACAGGATATGCACAAATAATGACTAATTGAAACTAAGAAATGTATATAATGCACAATACATTATTACATTAAAAAGAAAGAAACAAAATGAATACGTGATACAGCACATTAGTACTTGGTATGTGAGCCCTTTGCTTTATATGGAGCACGACACCTTGTTTTCATGCTCCCATACAGATTATTAGTGTATGACTGGAACGTTGTTCCAAAAGTCCTGTAACAGTGTCCACAATCCATCCAAGGTGTTTGGTAGCCATATAACTCTATATAGTCTAAAAGATGTTTATATCAAGACTTTGTGCAGGCCAAGGCATTTTTTTTTACTGTTCCACCAGCCTCTTTATGTTCCGGATAGTTTTCACCACATTGGCATATGCTTTGGGTCATTGTCATGTTGGAAGATGAATTCCCACTCAATGGGATGTCTTCTGAAGGAATGCTATGATGGATGGGAACCACCTGTGTCTGTCAGTAATCAGTATACTTGTGATTTTATACATATCTCCAACATGTTTGGCTGATATGCAGCCCCACACTTGTATTGATCCATATCCTCGCCTTATTGGAGCTGTTGTAACTCCCTGGTCTGTCTTTGAACAAACTGCTGTTGATTATTTTCAAACAGTGCCTTTCAGGTTTGGTCATTCACTGTTTATTTCTTTTGCTCAGTTTAGCCTTTCCATTTGGTTGCTTCTCTTCAGCAAAGATTTCTGGGCAGCTACTTATTCATTGAGACCATTTTATACTAATGTGTATCTTACTGCTCTTGAAGAAACATTAACACCTGTACTTATAACTATGTTATTCATAAGATCTCTAACAACTTGTCATTCATCATATAGAGAACATACCTTGAGATGTGATTCTATCATATATATACTGTATATATACACAGTTTTTCCTTTGTTTCTTTAATTATTTAATACTGTATATTGGTCACTACTTGCTAAAAGAATGGACTTGGTTTAGGTACTCTCACTTCACCATCTGCAATCACATTGTAAGTGAGACCACCACTCCAAATAGAATGGGGTTTTCGTCAATGAACCCATGTGAAGTAAACAGATGATCTCTCACAGGTATGGTTGAAATGGGTTGTGGATACCATGACCTTTGGATGTTGTATGAAGGCATGAAGAAATATGCAGTTTCCATAGGCTTAACTTTTAGGAGCATGATCAAGCATCTTTGAGAGGCATGAAAAATCATGCAGAAGGCATATAAAGAGATTGATCCATGTGTAGGGATTGATCCAGTGGTAGAGATGATGATGGTGATGATGATATAGATATTGCTATCTTATATGATGGTTCCTGGATGGGGCACAAGTATGGTATAGTTGGAAAATGTCTTGATGTAAGCATGTAAATCTCTGTTTTCTTAATAAAGGATACTCAGAGTTTTAGTGAACTTTTTAGCAGCTGTATCTTGAAACAATTCAATATTTTTTGTTCAAATTTTTAACAAGTTGAGACATTAGAAACACATATGGTGATTTTGCAGGGTCAGGCTCTAAGGAGCCTTGCATCCTGAAATATGACACTACCAAGTGTTATTTCTGAAATAATCTATTTTATAAAGATTTTCTTATAGAATTATATTACTGAACACTGACCAAATTTTATGGTACATGCCCTTATTTCATCTACCAAAATCAAAGATGGCCACAGTTACCATAATGGTAGTTTGGCCCACATAAAAAATCTTTCATGTTTTCAATTTGTTGGATGCCTAGATGACACTAAGATTCATGCAGACATCTTTAGAAGTAAAGAAATTAGGATTTTGAGTACTGATCTTTTAAGCTTAGAATTGTTGTCTATCTATTGTTATTCCTTCTTAATCATACTACTAAAAACAACAATCAAATGCATAAATATAATGTCATATAAAAGATATCAGCAGGGTCAGAGTCTGATATTTCAGCTTTATACTTCTTCCCTCTATTGCACAGTGTTTAATGTGGAAAATAATTATGAATTGTTGAAGGAATAATAATTTTATGAGATTGCATCTGTTACATTTATGATTATATCTTTTGTAACACTATTTAATTGAGAAAAGGCTGATGGTGTTTGTAGAAATGGTAATTTAAGCTTTCATATTCTTTTTCACCTTTTATAATGTGTAGTCATTGTGACAGAAGTTAATTTAATAGGTCATCAGGGTAGTAAGCTTCTTTTTATGGCTCCACTGTGCAGTACTATGTCTATTAGTGCCACCTGCCTCAGTCGGTGTTAATACACATGTTTCTAGGAGTTAGTGACATTTGTTGTCTGGGTTTTCTCTGACCGTACACATTTTTCTAAAATTTCAATTTCAGACCCTTTTTCTGTTAAAAGAAATGTGGCGCGCTCCGTCAGCAGTGGTCGGATATTTGAGTACTTCCAGGACTGTTTGGTGAAAACTTGCCTTTACTTTGGACTTCCCCAGTGTCAGCATGCACAGTGCCATAAAAGGAAACCACTCTCCAAATGTGACGATATCAGCGCGCATTCTAGCCCTGTAGAAAACCAGAAAACTCTGCCATTAAAAATGGATCCATCGAGTTCAAGTCAGACTGCCACAACCAACTGTTCCTCGTCAGACTGTGCAAACCACACTTGTGATGACACGTGTTCGAATGGCTTGCTTTCAGACCAGGATTCTTGTCACCTCATGTCCAATAAGAATCCTCCAAGGTGTCTGATGCAAGATCTTGATTTTGATGCAGACTATGAATATCACTTTACTGTGAAGAATCTGTCAGATGGGAGGGTAGGTTTCTTTTTGTTTTCTGCCCATGCTAGCAACATTTTAAGTGGTCTAGTGGATGTGTTTCTGCTGTCATGACTTTAAACATTAGACATCATTTAATACAGTTATTGGATTTTTGGGGAAGAAGCAAAATCTGTGGAAAGATTTTATCCAAATGATTTCCTGATGTCTGTGAGATTTCACTGACAGTCTGGTAGTCAGTCAATCCTTAATTTGTGTAAACAGAAATCCGTCATGCATCATTTCTGTGTAGTTACCAACGATGTCAAGAGAAAGCCATCTGACATTTCTGTCAAGTCATCCTACTTACTCACTAGGTTTGAAGTCAGGGTCACACCATTTGCTCTAGTACTGCTGAGTCTTCTTCCCCAAGTAGGTCTCATCACAAACTAAAGCAATGTTTTAGGTGATGATCATATTTTCCATTCTATATTTTATTGTTACTTCCCAAAAGTAATATCTGATCTTGCTCTTCTCACTTTCCATTCCTTCCAGCTTCATTTTCTTTTTGTTGGATTTGTCATTTTTAGCCAACACATTGTCATATTGCTAGCATATAACAAACAGATCTTTTTTTACACCTTGTCTTTACAGACAGTTGATCTTCAGGCACACATACTAACTGAGTTACTCTCTCTCCCATGCAAGTTACATCTCATTTCTCTCTTGAAGCTTCTGCTTTCTTTGTCTGCCAGATTTTATCTGAATCAAACCCCTTTCTTCAGATTTTTGCTCATATCTGAGATATTCCAGTGTCCTTAAAAACTTTGCCCTAACTTTAGAGCAACCATCCTGGCTTTCTCCACTGTGCATAGATCTCTTTTATTATGGCGTTTTGTAATAATGTTATATCAGTAGGAGAACAGAGCACCATTATACCCTGCTCTGGTTAACAGCAGTAGTATCATTGACAAAAGTCTGAAAACTTGCAATATGTACAGTTCACACATGATAAACTGGCACATAATATTTTAAAAATAACATTATGCAAGATTTAATTTTTCACATTGTAAACCAACACATTTTCTTATTTTGACATTTGTACTGTATAAGCACACAAGAGTTGGAATGGTGGAAAAATCAACAAGGAAACCTTCCACTTCATCCATTTATATAGTTTCTATAATAATAATAGTTTTTAGCTATAGTATTTGATGTGTCCTTTTATATTTGTGATCTCAGAATTTTGCATGGTATTGTATTTGGAATTAGCCTTGTTGGATGCCACCATATGTTTGAAAGAGTTTAACCATTTTTGTTAAATATGAGTTTATGTGTGAGGATGATAAAGGTGATGAGCTGGTGGGAACCTTTAAGATGTGTCTATAATGGTAATTTAAAAAAAAATGTACTTCAAAATTTCTACACCCATGGACTATATTCTTGGTTAGTGCCTTACATGTTTTATCAGTCTGTTTATAACTTTCTCCCCTGTCCTATTGACAGCTATTTATCTGTTGGACCAGTTTCATTATTTACTCTGACAGATAGATTATTTATTTTTTATATATATATCTATTTTTATTCATCTTCTATCATTTGTCAAATTAATCATAAAAAAGTGGGGGGACATCTTTCGTGACAGCACATTACACGTTGCCAGATTAATGCAGCCTTTTTATTCTAAAGATCTGGTTGACTTTCCTTGATATAGGGCCCAGCCATCATCTGCAGCATTTGTGGAAAGGAGGGTCATCTGAAAAGTGCCTGCCCAGAAGAGGTGCTGCCCCCCTTGATTGACCTTCCTCCAATGACTGACAGTCACATGAAGCTGATGACTGAGACACTGAAACAGGTTCCAAGTATGCAATTTTATGCTACTATCTATCTATTTGTTGCAGTTTGATTTTGGTGTGGATGAGAGAACAAGATCTCTCAGCTTACAAGAGACACCAAAAGGTAATGTCTCCTATTTATTTTGTGAAGAATGGAAAATGAAAATCATTTACAAAATATGTTTATATATCTTATCACTTGTGAGCTTCATTTTTTCCCACCATGGTGAAGCATTCAATAGCAGTTAGTGATGGTGCACATGTTAACATGTGTTAAGCAAAGAGCAGTTCATAATTAAATTTTTCACAAATAAGGGGATTTTGCAAATTGAGATTTACTGATATGATGAATGTGTACATGCATTTATGTAATCATGTGAGAACTGTAAAATGCTGGGTAAATCAAATGAAAAGTGGAGATATGAACTCCAGAGTAGACATTGCAGCAGCTGCTAATGAAGACAACACGCAGAAAATTGATGAACTGATCTGCAAAGATTGACACATTGCATGGCGTGAGTTGAGTCAGTCTAAGAAATGATTCTTGTAACTTTGGCTATGTGGGCAGTATTTCAAAGCTGGTGATGCTGAGAAGAATGTGTTCATCAGTGACTACATAGCAGTGGCACATTATTTTAACATAATAATGCTGACTGGTTCTACATTTTCACAAGTATGTAGATTATGACGATGATGGTGGAAATGTTGGGAAAATAACTGTACTGGTTATTTAAAAAAAAAAAACTCCCTTTGTGTCTGTTCTCTGTTAAGTTTTGTATGTTTATGTCAATATTACAGGATTTGAGAAAATAGTTAAATAAAAGGCTTAAATTTTGGGGTGGTGTCTCTGGTAGTTTTGCTGAATAGATAATTTTTTCTGTCATTTAGGGATTGGACTAAATAAATGATCTTCCTTGCTGTCAGCTGTCAAACTATATCATTTTCTCTGAACTTAATTTTAAAAAAAATTTTATCTGTATGAAAATCTTTTTCACCGCACTATTTGGTATTTGACACTTAACTTTAATTCAGTAGTGGAGTCTTTAGAGTGGGAAGGCCCTGGAAAACAAGCAGTATGCTACACTCTGTCTGTCACTTGGGTAAGGATGTAAAGATCACACTTAAGTATAGACCTGTATTTTTCTGTAATTAATTAGATGTTTCAAAATATTTTGTACAACAAGTATATTTATAGTGTAGTACCTTTAGTTGTTTTAGACTGTATTTTTTATATTTAAATACTTCTTTATCAGGACAAATAACTTTAGATTTTTAATTGCTGTTGGCAAAATTCTTTAAGTTAACCTCTGGTGACCCTAATCCCTGACCTTGACTTACAGTTATTTGCAGATACATATTGTAATTTTTTTTGCTTCACTTTAGAGTTGCAGAACTTGCAATGGTCTTTCAGTTTACCAGGTTAACAGACAGATCTTAGAATACTATTCATTGGATGTGGAAGGAAATCTTTGTAGTTCAGGAAACTGGGGAGTAGACAGAGTTAACAGGGTTATTTGTGGGCACTGAGCTGTATAAATCTGATAGCCATGGTCACATTCAAGTCATTGCCTGTTTGACTTCTGTTTGCAGAGGACTTTGGACCTCAGCAAAACGACCTAAAACAGCGTAACTCAATTGTGCAGGAACTGCAACAGTTTTTACAGGAGCTCTATCCAGGTAATGTTAACTCAGCTTGCACTGCCACATCAACTCACAGTTTACCTTTTGTTCACTGCACATTTTGAGAATCTGAGGCAAAAGAGCTTTTTTTTTTCTTGTCTTCTAGATGCCAGGCTGCATTTGTTTGGCTCGTCCTGTAATGGGTTTGGCTTCCACAATAGTGACCTGGACATTTGCATCACTTTTTCCAACAAAGCAACAGCAATGGTGAGCAATGAATTAATTACCCGCCATTTTGCATCCTGGTAATTTCACACACACGTGTGTTTGTGTGTGTGTGTTTTTTTTTTTGCAAAGTTGTTTGTTCATTTTCTTCCAGGGAAAAGTAAGGTGGAATTGTTGCTGCAACAACATTTGACAAGAAATCATTCCAAGAATTATCAAACTGAATCTAATTTATTTATTCTATAAATTTGTATGGGTATTTTCCATCTTGTAACAGAATTGTCTATCTAATGAACCTAAGTTTTGGAAATCTGTTCCTGTCATCGTCTTCAGATGTTTTGATGCAGTGATGTCGATTTACCATAGGCATTTCTACTTTTTGATTGTACAAGTGGCTTGAACTGATCTTCTACCCATGTTTTGTAAGTTGCTAAGTTTTGATGGTGAAACAACCTACACAAGCTTTAGGACAATGCCAAACCTAACTTGAACATGTAACATTTAAGGCCATTCAGAAGATCAGATAGGAAACAATTTCTCATCTGCCATACAGCCCTGTTCCTAGCACCCAGTAACTTCCACCTCTTTGGTGGTACGAAGGAATTTCTCTGTTGTGTCCACTTTAAAAGTGATGAGCCTGTGAAACATGTTCTGTAGTGGCTAAAGGTGCAACCACTACAGTGTTACTGTGTGGGCTTTGATTCCTTTGTTAAATGCTGGAGAAAATGCATTGAATGTGACAGACATTATGTAGAAAACTAGAACTTGCATGAATGACATGGCTAAACAACTGTATTCAATTTGAACAGTAACATTAGTTTTGGAAAAAATTTCTTATTACACATTTTAAACCTTGAGACTTTTATATATGTATATTTATATAGTTTTACAATCTTATGATTTTTTTCAATTTGTAATTCAGTCGTCATATTTTTTTCTCTTTTCTACCAGAAACACAAAGTTGGTTTGTGCTTCATTATGTTTTGGGTAAGGTGTTTACATGTGGCAGGCAGTAAAAGGCTTGATCTCTTGACTGATATGCACAGTTGGTTTATTTTGGTTTGTGGAATATTATGACATACAGTGTAGTTATTCAAAATCCAAATAAAAACAGAGAAACTTGTATGCATGTGGTTATTCTGAACTCTCCTGGAACTAAGTAGAGGCATTAAGGACAACAGAGACAAGCCACAATTGAATGTCTTGCTGTTTTCCAGGGATTGGATTGTGTGAAAATCATTGAAAACCTTTCCCGCAAGCTGCGAGAAAACAAGAAACTGTACTCTGTGATTGCCATAACAACGGCTAAAGTGCCCATTGTGAAGTTCAAGCTGAGGTTCTACAACCTGGAGGGGGACATCAGTCTGTACAACACCTTGGTAAGTACTCACTCTTAATAACCATGGTTTTGTCACATGCCAAGTAATCCAACTCTATAGCTACAGTCATAATTGAGCGATAACACAGCTCAAAATATTGTTGAACATGTTCTTCCTAAGATAATTACAGAAAGGCATATCTAAGAATTTTGTAATAGCTAGTCTTATTTGTTATTAACAGGGTTATATCTAATAATTGAGTAGGTATTTGTTAACGAGATAGTCTTACCTGTTATTGCCAGGGGCATCTATCAATTATGCAGGTGTTTGTTGACAAGCTAGCTTTACCTGTCATTTTCAGGCTCAACACAATACTGTGCTGCTGAAGTTGTACACGGAGCTTGACATCAGGGTGAAAATATTAGGCTATGCTATCAAGGTTTTTGCTAAGGTGAGATTATAAATTTATTGGGATTATTTTCCTTTTAGTGTATTTTTTAAGACCCATTTATCTGTTTGCAAACTTTTATTGGTGGCAAGTTATTTACTTTCTGGCCTGGTGAACAGTTTATTTGTTGTTGTCCTTCTGTTCAGATCAGGGGCATCCCTCAGATTCTACAGCAGGTCTTTTGATCTGAAATATTTTTGCTTTTTTTTTTCATCAATCCAGTAACTGACTGATGATGCTGATTCCTTATCATCTTCTCTGTTTGCTTGCTTTTCTGTGTATGTAGACTCTCTTCTTTTTTCAGGTGTGTGAAATTGGTGATGCATCTAAAGGCAGCCTGTCATCCTACGCCTACATCCTGATGTTGTTGCACTATCTCCAGCAGTGTGAGCCACCTGTTATTCCAGTCATCCAAGAGGTAAGCCCACCCATAGCTGGAAAATGATTGTCATAAGGGTCTTTGTCAACTTTATGACTGTATAATCTAGCGATTAAAAAAGGAATCACAACAAGGTAAGCTAAATTAATTATAATGGGAAGTTACAGTAATACCACAAACCTTTTGATTTGGTCCAGATTTGGAAGATTAAGATGAATATAAATAAGGGCCCAGTTAGATTAAACAATTACGCAAAGATCAGCAAGAAGCATACTGGGATAATAGTGTTCTGCATTATATAAGAAAGCACCATAATTTAGAAGCTGGTTAAAATCAATTTAGACAATAGTAAACATAGCTGCTGCTATTCCTGTTCAGTGATGACAGGGTACCTCTAAGCTGTGTTGTAGTGTGTGAGTTGCTAGTATTTGTACTTTTATGAGCTTTCTTCACCACCACTGTTATAAAATTATCGCTGCTTCAGCAAACATTTCCTGTCATCATCTGCAGGATAGTCCTGATAAAGCAATTTTGAGTTAGAGGATAACTTTTGTTGACTATGGTGCTCCTGATGTCATTTAGAAATCTAGATTATTTCTTTTTTTTCTTTTTTTTGTGGTGCAGACTGTGTATTTGAACTCTTGATCTACTGGACCACTAGGGTTTTTATCCCTCTGACACTAAGCATTTTTGTGATGCTTAAGTTTCATTGCCGTTCGAGGGTTAGAGAAAGTTATCCTCACAAATTAGGTGGTGATGCTGAAGGGAGAAGTTTACAGAAATGTCATTGATTTTATAATAACAGAGGTGGTGATAAAAGCTCAAAGGAGTACACTGTCGGATACCTTACACTGCATAAATATCCCTTGCTAGTTCCCTATTGTCTCTAAATTTTGTTGTATTTCTGTTTTTCAGCTGTATGTTGGCATGAAGCCCAACATGCCAGTGGATGGCTGGAATGCTTGGTTCTTCAACGATCTCTCCAAACTGGTGGGTAACTTCTTTTCATCCACTGGTTTTAGAGGTATACCTAAATTATAGATATCCTAGACAAATTTACAGATCAATTCTGATTAAGCAAATGTAGTTTTGTTACTTTTTTTTATGAAAAACACTACCTGACTTTTTTTTAACAAGCAAAAGATTTCCTTTAGTTTATCTTTCTTTAATTTACAGGACATCCGGGCTTCTTATAAGTCACGCTACAGTGACAAAAACAGGCCCTAACCAGCGAGAATGTCTTTCCAGAACTAAACTGCCAGTCGGCAGCCTATTGTAATCACAGACTTTGTAAAACATTTTAACTTGTGTAATCTTTTCAAGTTGTAATTAGCACAAAATGTTTAAAATGGCAAACCTGTTTACTTTTGCTCTGTGTAGACGATTTCACTGACTGTTGCCCATAGTATTTTTCTCTGTTACTGTGCAATCTACTTTAATCATGCACGAAGAGTATAGTCTGACTATTTAAAGAAGGGCGGACCAGAGTGATGCGAGCTGCTAAATAATGCATAGCCACTAACCTCGGCCTCTGTGGATCCTGACCCAGAGCAAATTTATAAAGCTGATGAAGCCAGACTATTGGAAGGTTTGATCCCTCCATACTTTGTCTATGGCTGCAAAATATCAAAGGACCATGTTGAAACAAATGCTCTTCCTGTTTTTTTTACTGGCAAATTGAAATGCGTGGATGCTCTTCCTGTGGTGTATGCCAAAGTCTTATCAGTGCATTGATGACTGGAGAGATTTGTAGGGTTTTCACTGACTGGTTCTATCATTCCAGCTACGAGCGCACATTTGTACAGTGGCGACCTCTCGATGAGGTGGTTTTTCTGTCAAGACAACATGCCAACCAGCCAGCTCAGCTAACGCAGACAGTCTGACTTCTGATGGTGGAGGATTTGAATACAAGTTCTCACTATTAGCCAAGCTGTCTGGACAATTGCTCAGATTTGGGAATTGTTGCAACTTTGTACAGTTCAGAAATGATGGAGAAAGATCACCCGACTGTATAGACTAGTGGTGGTGGTGGAGAAACAAACAAATGACATCAGTGGTATACCAGATAGCTATGACGGAGTCCAGGAATGACTATTATGCAGCATCAATGGTCTAAGACATCAAATCCTTTTAGAAGATGGCATCCAAAACAGCTAATAAAAATGAGCCTACAAATCAGAAGGAAGATAAGAGCTAGGCCTCAAGTCACTGCCAAAACTATTCTTCACATGGCAAAATCATATAAATCACTGGCAAAATCTTGATATGGCACCACTCATGCTAATGTAAATACAGTGTATACAGGTTATGGCAGCAAAAAAGAAGAAAGGAAACTTAATCATCAACACGTGGCATTTTTTGCAGTCCCTCTTTCAGAAATAAATAGTAATATTAAGAGTAATTCTTATGCAATACAAGTTTCCAAGGAAGCTCAAGAAGAAGGCGTATTCAAAGTTAGAAAGGCCATTATAGAAAGAAAATACTTAACAGGAAAGTTATTTAAATCAGTACCAGAACCTTATTAAGTTAGTGCTTCACCAGTGCAAAAAGTGCTAAGAGGGTAGGGTCTTAATGAGTGGTAGAAATTGGGATGCTATTATTAACATAAGGAAACGAGCACAAGGGATGAACCTAGGAAAATAATCACAAAACTGAAAGAAAAAAAAAGTTATTGTTTGGATACAAGAAGCGGCAGTTTATTTGGAGACAAGACTGACTGGTAAATAATCACATGTATAAACAAGGCAGCAAAGCTTAGAGAAGGTGCAGTTAGGGTAAATAAACACTTGTATAACCAAGGCAGCAAAGCTTAGAGAAGGTGCAGTTAGGGTAAATAAACAGGTGTATAACCAAGGCAGCAAAGCTTAGAGAAGGTGCAGTTAGGGTAAATAAACACTTGTATAACCAAGGCAGTAAAAGCTTAGAGAAGGTGTGCAGTTAGGGTAAATAAACAGGTGTATAACCCAAGGCAGTAAACTTAGAGAAGGTGCAGTTAGGGTAAATAAACACTTGTATAACCAAGGCAGTAAAGCTTAGAGAAGGTGCAGTTAGGGTAAATAAACACTTGTATAACCAAGGCAGTAAAGCTTAGAGAAGGTACAGTTAGGGTAAATAAACAGGTGTATAACCAAGGCAGCAAAGCTTAGAGAGGTGCAGTTAGGGTAAATAAACAGGTGTATAACCAAGGCAGCAAAGCTTAGAGAAGGTGCAGTTAGGGTAAATAAACACTTGTATAACCAAGGCAGTAAAGCTTAGAGAAGGTGCAGTTAGGGTAAATAAACAGGTGTATAACCAAGGCAGTAAAGCTTAGAGAAGGTGCAGTTAGGGTAAATAAACACTTGTATAACCAAGGCAGTAAAGCTTAGAGAAGGTGCAGTTAGGGTAAATAAACACTTGTATAACCAAGGCAGTAAAGCTTAGAGAAGGTGCAGTTAGGGTCAATAAACACTTGTATAACCAAGGCAGTAAAGCTTAGAGAAGGTGCAGTTAGGGTAAATAAACACTTGTATAACCAAGGCAGCAAAGCTTAGAGAAGGTGCAGTTAGGGTAAATAAACACTTGTATAACCAAGGCAGTAAAGCTTAGAGAAGGTGCAGTTAGGGTAAATAAACACTTGTATAACCAAGGCAGTAAAGCTTAGAGAAGGTGCAGTTAGGGTAAGGGTAAATAACAGGTGTATAACCAAGGCAGTAAAGCTTAGAGAAGGTGCAGTTAGGGTCAATAAACACTTGTATAACCAAGGCAGTAAAGCTTAGAGAAGGTGCAGTTAGGGTAAATAAACACTTGTATAACCAAGGCAGCAAAGCTTAGAGAAGGTGCAGTTAGGGTAAATAAACACTTGTATAACCAAGGCAGTAAAGCTTAGAGAAGGTGCAGTTAGGGTAAATAAACAGGTGTATAACCAAGGCAGCAAAGCTTAGAGAAGGTGCAGTTAGGGTAAATAAACACTTGTATAACCAAGGCAGCAAAGCTTAGAGAAGGTGCAGTTAGGGTAAATAAACAGGTGTATAACCAAGGCAGCAAAGCTTAGAGAAGGTGCAGTTAGGGTAAATAAACACTTGTATAACCAAGGCAGCAAAGCTTAGAGAAGGTGCAGTTAGGGTAAATAAACAGGTGTATAACCAAGGCAGCAAAGCTTAGAGAAGGTGCAGTTAGGGTAAATAAACAGGTGTATAACCAAGGCAGCAAAGCTTAGAGAAGGTGCAGTTAGGGTAAATAAACACTTGTATAACCAAGGCAGTAAAGCTTAGAGAAGGTGCAGTTAGGGTAAATAAACAGGTGTATAACCAAGGCAGCAAAGCTTAGAGAAGGTGCAGTTAGGGTCAGTAAACACTTGTATAACCAAGGCAGTAAAGCTTAGAGAAGGTGCAGTTAGGGTAAACAAACACTTGTATAACCAAGGCAGCAAAGCTTAGAGAAGGTGCAGTTAGGGTAAATAAACACTTGTATAACCAAGCAGCAGAGTAAAGCTTAGAGAAGGTGCAGTTAGGGTAAATAAACACTTGTTATAACCAAGGCAGTAAAGCTTAGAGAAGGTGCAGTTAGGGTCAATAAACACTTGTATAACCAAGGCAGTAAAGCTTAGAGAAGGTATAGTTAGGGTAAATAATCATATGTATAACCAAGGCAGCAAAGCTTAGAGAAGGTGCAGTTAGGGTAAATAAACAGGTGTATAACCATGGCAGCAAAGCTTAGAGAAGGTGCAGTTAGGGTAAATAAACACTTGTATAACCAAGGCAGCAAAGCTTAGAGAAGGTGCAGTTAGGGTAAATAAACACTTGTATAACCAAGGCAGTAAAGCTTAGAGAAGGTGCAGTTAGGGTAAATAAACACTTGTATAACCAAGGCAGCAAAGCTTAGAGAAGGTGCAGTTAGGGTCAATAAACACTTGTATAACCAAGGCAGTAAAGCTTAGAGAAGGTGCAGTTAGGGTAAATAAACACTTGTATAACCAAGGCAGCAAAGCTTAGAGAAGGTGCAGTTAGGGTCAATAAACACTTGTATAACCAAGGCAGCAAAGCTTAGAGAAGGTGCAGTTAGGGTAAATAAACACTTGTATAACCAAGGCAGTAAAGCTTAGAGAAGGTACAGTTAAGTTTTGTGGTGGAATTGATGAAGGAATAAATACTAAGAAATTCTTATTCACTATGTCAAATCCAAGGGATTGATCTAATTGGCCCAGGTTTCGTTTGGCCTCACCATATCTGATATAAAAATTGTACAGCATGTTGGGGAATGCATTTCATCGAAAAGTTTTTTTGAGACTGCTATTGTGAGTAGAGGAACTTTACAAAGCAAAAGGATTGTCTCTTTATTCTTTCAAGGTTGTTTTCTTTTACTATTTCATATTTCTTTCTTATGTACTTAACATCATTTCTGTTATGCATATTTAATGTTAGTACCATGTATGTGAGAGAAAAGATTGTTTTAGAAAACTTTTTTATTTTACATAGTGCACTAAGGCAGTAGGTTAACCTGGAAAGTATCCCCGGTATGTACAGTGGTAACAGTGAAATCCTTTTGCTGGTCTGCCCTTGCACCAGAATGAGTGTTGTTGGCATTGAGACAGGTTTCACTTGAAAGCATTTCGTTTCAGCCCAGTGTTTGGAAAGACTATGACAAAAACAGGCAGAGTGTCGGAGAACTATGGCTGGGCCTCTTCGTCTACTACACAGAGAAGTTCAACTTCAAGGAGCATGTTGTCACCATTCGTCAGTTGAAGCTTTTGACTCGGTTTGAGAAGTTATGGAATAGAAAGTGCATAGCTATTGAAGGTAAGATTCATCTGCTAGGAAGTAGGTTCAGGGTTTTGTTTGGTGACAGAGAAATCTGTGTAAATGGGAAACAACTTTTGAGAACATGAATACTGATTGGAGCTGTGTGAGTTCCATACACTATGTAACATGACACATGGTCATGCATAAGACATTTGTAGTATGTGAGCAAAAACAGAAGTGGATCAGTTCTGCAATACCTGGCCTTGTAAGAATATGACTCTTATTTTACATTGACCAAATTATTTTGGCCAGCTTTTGAGTGGTTTTACTATAGTATTTGATGATTATTTACAATTTACCTTGCCTAATTTTCTCTAACTGTTGATAATGCTTTTAAATTTGTTTATTTATTCTTTTTCTATTTCAGATCCATTTGATCACAGTCATAATCTGGGAGTTGGTTTGTCTAGAAAGAGTAAGTAGAATACATTCTTTCTAACTGCCTAAAAAATCAGTCAGCACTAATTAGAGTTGTTCCCCTTTGAAGTTATTATCTAAATATACTTTAACAAAATGCAGCATGGTTACAATAAATGCCTTTTACTATCAAAGTACTTATTTTTTTCATGCTTTTGTGAGGACAGAGAGAGCTAGGGAAGATTCACCATTCAAGTAGTGGCCAAAAAGATGCTACAGTTTTAGGTTTTTATCTTTTTTTGATTGATGTAAGCCTTAGGAGCCATCTTCCTGTCCACAAGAAAGAACATAGCATCTTGTCAAAGGGGAACTAATTTTATACTCGAATGTCTCTAATTTGATTTTTCCAATCTTTTGTTGCTGGGTGTTGTAACTGTTTTCTGCTTTTAAAGGTAATGTGGTGCAATTTGACAGGCTTGGACAAAAGAAAAGGAACACCAGCTGAATTTTACAAGTGAATGACAAGAATGAACAAGACCATTGTTGTTTTACTGCTTGCTTCATAAATGTTGGCATACTCATTTTGTAGCCTGCCTTTTTTGGGAATAGTTGGGCCAGTTCATAAACTGAATTTTTTCCTTTAAAAAGTTTAACTTACTAAAAACCAATTAAATAAAATTCAGTGATTTCCCGTTTTGTTGAAGGTAGACTGTATGATTTTGCACTGATGGCTACTTATTTATTAAGATCTTTTAAAGGGACAGATCTCAGATAAGCCTACATTTTCGACTATAGTTGTGCTGCAGGTGTTGGTAGTGGTACAATTTAGGCTTACCTGTTTGTGTGCTTAGCAGAAATTTTAGACAGGCCATTTGGTGCGGATCACTCCACTTCTGGTATGGATGCACGTGGTAATTTTTTTCTATACAACGATGCCTACAAGGGAGGAAACCCTGGTGAGGTAGTATAATACCACGGTTGTCCACTAGGAAGCGTTGCCAATCTTGTGCCACATGGGGCCTCACTCTTCTGACTTTGGCAGGGGAATCCTTACAAGAACTCTTTATTTTTAGATTTGGATGGAAATCCACATGGCCAGCTGGTGAAGAAGCAAAGAGATAAGAAACCAAGCCAGCAAGGTACTATGCCAAACCAAGTCTGTACCCTGCTGGAATCAACTTTAACAGTCTAGTAGTCAACCACTGACTGGAATGTTGTATGGTAGTAGACTACTAAAGCCATTTGCAAAACTTGTGTGTAGCATTGGCTTTCCTGTTGCTGTGGTTACCACCTTAAATCAGGTGCCATATAATGTAAGTCAGCAATATTTAATATCAAAGTAGCAGTTGTTAAAATGACTCTAGATATGGGAAGTTTCTGAAAATCTTACTATTTCACTACTACATCCATGCTAAATAAGTTTCCCAAAAAAATTAATTCAGTACTGTGTTCTTTTTGTAGTGAACAACTACATCCTGAAGACTTTCATCAATGGCCGGTTGCTGTATGGAGTACCAGTGGTTGACCGTGTTCTTGCAAACTATCAGACACCTGCAGTATGTAAAATCTGCATCACCTTTAATTAAATTGCTGGAACTAGTTTAATCTTTAAACAGCGGGACTAAAAAGCTCTGTTTATTTTTTATCAATTTTTTCTTCAACTTTTTCTCTATTTTTTTTCCATTTCTTTAACAAAGCTGGATACAAAGTCAGTGAGGGATAGTATACTTCTGTCCTCATAACTTAGCATTCTATTTCCATTTAAAGATTATACTAGCATTATGCAACACTGAAAAAGTCTAAAGAACTCATTAAAACATTGGGTTTTGTTTTTTGTGGCATTATCCTGACCTGTTTCAGTCAGTTGGTTTAACTTTGTTTTCTTCCTAGGATTATTTCTTCGATGGTGCTCGACTGAAGGAGGGCAAACCACCATCGGACAGGTGTTGTCGATACTGTGGTAAGATTGGCCACATAGCTAGAGACTGCCCTTTAGTAAGAAACAAGAAAAACAGGTAAGTGGACAGGTATGATGCATATGCAGAGATAACTCTTGTTGAGTTGAACCAAAAACACAATAAACATAGTCATACAATGGAGACAAAAATTGATAAGTAAACTCTGTTTTTAGATATTCTTTACACCAGACAGTTTATTTCATACTTTATCGAAAATCTTAATTTATCTGTTTATTTATGGAATGGTCCTTTCGAGTTCAGAGCATTCAAGATTTGTCTTGTGTTGTTTTGATCAAAAGTTCAATGCTGTCAAAAACTTCTAATCCTAAACGGATTTCTCATTATTCAACAATCATGTTATTTATGCAGAGAAAAGGTAGCAAAATCCCTAAATGGATGTCAGTAAGGTGGCTCTTCTCCCTCGGTTTTTATACTCTATATCTTGCCATTTTTTGGAGCAGTAGTGGCTAAGGATAGATCCATGAAAAAGCCTGAAAGCAAATTAGCTCAATAGAAGTACCAAGGTCATCACCTTGGCAGTAGCAGCAGAAATGGTTAGCTTGCTAAGACAACCTGGCTTTTTTACTTTTATAGGTACCATACAGAGGATAAATTCTGTTTCAGAAGCAACTGTGTTTTGGGGTGACCAGCTACCTTATGTCAATGCTGATTTCCTCGGGTCTTGAACTCCACTTGTATAAATTGATCAAGCTACATCATATGGGCTTTTTTTTTTTTTTTTTCAAACTGAAGCTAAGAACTTTCTAAGAAAATAAAAACTATGAACCAGGCTTTGGTTCCACTTGGGAGATGGCATCATACCCACCTCAAAAAAACAACAACAGCAACAAACAGTATCTCTAGGCAAGACAAAGATTTGCCCATGGCCAGTCCATAACTGAGCTGTTTGACTGGAACAGTCATCTCTCCAAAAAAAAAGTGAATGGCAAGAAAGTTCATCTTCACTCTAGATTTTAGTTGTCACTATTCATTTCTGTCAAAGGAATCAACAGGACCTTCCATCTTGTGTTAGTGACTGATTTGAAGACAAATGACTGTTGAAGTTAAAGAATCCAGACATGAATCTGTAATTGTTATTTTCTAGCCAAAATAATCTCTCTTTTTCAACAAGGCCAGCATCTTTTAAGATGAGTTCTGCATCCATCTGCATGCAGGATATTGTCAGAACAATTTTCTAATATGGCAATAAGGATCATTAAGCCAGACAGTGTAAATGGATAGGAAAATATCCATGATGTTGACTTTTCTAAGAGAAACCAAAGATGAAGACAACTTCATAGGTGGGAAAATAGGAGCCTATGTGAAGCAGAATAAAGATAAATATCTGATATACATATTCCTATTTGGTGAGAACTTCCATCCCACAGGTAAAGACGAGTTCTTGTACTACCAGATTGATTACTTATCAGAACATGCAAATGTGATAGAGAGGATACTTACAGCATTGAGTTTTCTCCTGAAGGCCAGGAATTTATTTAAAAGACAACTAAGATATAACTCACTGTGTAAAGTTTCTGAAGGTTGGTGTCCACAGAAATCTCTCAAAGTCTTATGACCTGAAAGATGGTAATGAATCCCACTGAATTTCACACCATGCTATACAACACAACAGTCTAATACACTTTTAAGGAGATATTAGTGCCACAAATAACAATTTTAAATAGAATAAAATATAGCTACAAAAAGTATCTGGACTGATAAATAATAAAAACAATTTTAAACATTTAAAATGGTGTTGTTTTTAGAATATGCCATAATGCACTAAATAGATTTTTAAAAAAAAGAATTCTCTGGAAATTATACTCTTTGGACATTTGTGTCAAGAAGAATTGATTATTATTTTTTTTCCAATTCAGAAAGATGGTAGCTGTTATGGCCTGCTACTACATTTTCCTGCAGGGTATAGTATGATATCCTGGTGGATGAATATGTAACCAGCAGAATTTAGATGTCAGTCAGTGAGCCTGTTTTACCTCCATTCTGTTTAACACCATTGCTTTGTCACTTGGTTGTTAACATGCTGGGCCAGCAGCCTTACCAACCCTTCTTCAGATTCAATCAACTAGTGAAAGATTGACTTATCTGAAGACTACAGATCTCCATTGTGCAAGGGATCTGCCAGTACATGTGTTGCACCAGGTCCACAGTCTATGCAGAAGTCATTTCACAATGCTTTGACTTAGCGATCTTGAAGCTGAAACAACTAAAAGGGATTGTTGATGATTACTTCAGATTTGACAGACATCGGCCCTTCTATGCATGCTATGATGATTTATTCCATGCACACCACTTACAGATGGTAAAAAAAGATCAGTGGCAGTGCAGTGTATAGACTGGCTGATACCTCATTGGCCAACTAACCCTGGATAAATGGCACAACATTATGGCTACCACATGCTTTTAGCATCACTTTCTAAGGCAATGAATCTGCCTACCCCAGCATTTATGGCAACAACAATGGCCAGATATATAAATCATCGAGCTCAAATTATTTTAGAGGGAATCTGTATCTACAAGCAGTTTGCAAGCCATTCTTTAGAACAAAGATTTTGCTCCAATTTAAGGTTGACACTTCTCCATTGTGGTTCAGAAACTATTATGGACTGTACTTTTGTTTGTTGACTTGATACAAAAGAAGTAACTAGCTGTTATAGATTGTTAGGAAGGAGACAAAGAAAAAGTAGCTCTTTGTATAATCTTGAGGTTGGTTTGATAATAAACTAAACGTATTCTTAGATTGCTGTCTCCTACTCATATCTTTGCTTTAACCCAGTGCTCTGTACATACCAGTACTATAAATTTTCCATATAAATCTTTCTTTGTGCAAATAAATAGTTATGCCGCTTGTCTTTTATTATGCTTTTTTCCCTCTTCTTTTATTCCGAAGAGAAGAACAAAGCAAAGAGAGAAAAAACAAAGAGAAAACTGTTGGTTCCAAACTGGACGAGAGAGGCAGTGATATGAAGAAATTTGGGAAAGAATCAAGTAAGTCAGCAGAAGACTGTAACTTATTTTGTATTTATTTATTAATACTTGCTTGGTTTGTTAAGATTGTTGTGAAGGTGCTGACATCACTTGTTTAGACTAGGCAAATTCCATCACTAGTGTGTGCATAATTGGTGATACAGCTACCATGTGACAATGGCTAAGCTGTTCAGACCTTAGTTGGAAATGTCTAGTTGTGTGCTTAGGTGATATAGCTCAGCTAGCAAGTGTAGAAAGTTCTCTGCTAGAATCTTGTTGGATGTGAGATGTGAAACAGGGTAGTTAGACACCCTCTTCCCCCCCCAAATTGCTTCTGGTTAAGTTAATAGTAATGTTTTTTTTTTGACTAGACATTAGTTAGCTGTCAGCAGTATTTGATTCTCTAAAACCACCTGTTCAACATGCCCTGTTGTCAACCTAACTCTGTGAGCATGTGTTCACAAAGATTGCTGATTTCAAAGTGCTACAGCTTTCAGCTTCCTATCGCAACATCATTTATAGCAACTTTCCTACATTGAGATACATAGTGAAACATATCTACAAAGATGGAGAAGTCTCACGCCCAGTACAAAACCGGCTTTAGCGGTCACAAGAAATTTGCATTGTTTCTGCTGGTGAGTAGAGCTGAAATGTCAGATGCAGCAGAAGATGTTAATTCACAGCATTTGGATGACATGTAGCTTGGTTACCTGTTTAGTGTGTCTGCCTGCTTCCCAGTGCAAGTCTTCCTGTGCAGTTTTTTTTTTTAAACATAACGTAGAAAATTAATGAAAGTGTATTTATTTTCTGTCAAGCTTGCAGAATGTGTTTTTGGTGTTCTGGCTAATTTGTAGAACTCAGACTAGAAAAAAAGCAACAAAAGTGTATGTTGTGGGAGAGTTTGATACGAAATTTTCCAAAGTAGCGAAGAGTGGGCATCTCTCAGACCAACCCACTGAACTGTGGTCTGGATCTAGCGTTTACCCTCTTTATATTTTCACTTTGTCCCCACTTAGGTACCAGTTTGTTAGCGTGCTTTCTAAAGTGATCATTGGAATTGTGGAATCTTTCAAGTGTTTTGTCTTGGCACAGATACAATCACTGTTATATTGCAGCCCTCTCGGTTTTTATGAAGGAAACCATTGGGATTTTGTTTTAGAATTTTAATTGACAAATATCTGTCCTGTAATTTAACTTTTGCGGCTCTCTGCATTTTCTAGAAACCTTCAGTTGTGATACAAGGACTGAGAATAAAAGTTGTGCACTAAACTGAAATACAAATCTGAATTCTACACTATGCTTTTGTCTTTTTTTTAACTTTCAGAAAATAATTCAGCCAGTAATCCTATACCACAGTCACAGAAAGCCCCAGTTCCTGGAGGTCAGCAGGTGTTAAACAAATTCAACACTAATGTCTTTTACAACTCTGCACGTACAAGCCGACAGCAGGCTCATCTAATTGACAAGAGTGCAGCTTCCGTGGTGAGTGCTGCTTGTTGACTGAATTCTCTTATTAGTCATCTTGATTAGTTAAACAAGTTCTGTGACCAATGCCAAGGATTTGTTTAGAGTTGCTCACCTCCCACTTGAACCTGTACCATGATTCTTGTTGGTGAAGTCTGATCACCATCTGTGGCCAAGATGTTGTTAGGGTTAAAGAAGCCAGTTTGGATCAAGTAAAAAAATAAAGACTGCCATTTACTTGCATCAGACTAAAAATGTTTGCAGTATTTCTGATAACCTAAAGCAGTCCTCCTCCTCTTGTGCAGTTTCCATTCACTAAGCTAAACAGCTCAAGGTTAACTGTAAAAATTCTATAGTCTGAACTAAATATTCTTATATATTCCTAAAATATGTAGCTTCCCCTCGGGGTCTGGGATGGTTTGTGAAAGAAGAGAATAATGATAGTTGACTTCTCTTGTGGGCTGCTCACTATCCATCCTGTGGTTATACTTCCTCCTGAGTTTCAGTTGTGCTAGCTTCCCTTACTTTCTTGTTGGTCTCAACATTGGCCTCTTTCACCATGTTGATTCTCTGACTTGGCAGTTATCCATGTCTGTTCCTTTAGCTCTTGTGGATACAGTTCCCCTCTTTGGTCTCTGATTACATGTGCTTTTCTTTCATGGACCTCTCTATTTGGTCCCCTTTGTATCATCTATGCTGACTTCCTGTACTCTCTGGAACTTCTGTTTGTGGCTGCTTCTGGCTCTATGCTAAAAGTATATATTTTTGGGAACTTATAACTTACCTTTTCAACAAAAAAAAACTTTTGTAACAAAATCCTTGCTTACCCTTACCAACCTTATCTCACTCCACCCTTGTGTCCCCTCATTCAGCCTACCTTCTGTGGGGACTCACCCCTGGAAGCCTATGGAGAGGCTGAGAGCAGCTGACTACTTCTGTTCTCTTCTTCACTTTTGATCAATACTTTAGACTCTGGTTAGCTAGAGATTTGAGTGGCTAGATGTAAGCCATAGGTAACTAATTTTTTTGTAAAAATACCTTTTCCTCTGAAAAAAATAATTTTTCAGAACTTCATTTAAAGTCTTCTTGGTAAACAAGAACCAACCATTCAACTCATTTTATTTTATACTCCATGTACACTTTACAATAACAGACCAGTTTTGTTTGGTGTCATTAGATACTTTCATTTCCTGTAGGTGTGATAATAAACCAACTAAAATGATTAACTTGCTATTCTGCTTGATGCATTCCTAACAATGGTTGTCCTTTCTCCTCTACATCTTTATTTCCCCACTGAGCTGGTGTTGGCTGCTGCAGCTCTCCATGAACTCAGACTTCTGCTGGCACTGCTCCTGCTTGCTAGACTTCCCCTGATGTTTGTTTTTTTTTTTAATACGAGGTCTCTGCATTGCAGATCTATTCCCAAGAGCGTGTGTTGCCTTCAGAAAAACAGCTTCCCATTGGTGGGCAGTCCTGGCTGAAAGATGGTCAGCAAGGTCACCATGCTGCTGCAGCAGACTCCCGTTTTGTATCTCCAGCACAGCCATCGGTTTTACAGCAGGGCTTACCTTTAAACCACAAGTTGGTCAGTGTGAGCCGGCCAGAACAGTTTCGACTGGTGGGCCATCCATCATCTGTGGTCAATTTATCGCACTGCATGCAGCCAATCAACAGCCCAGTGCAACCACCTTCCCCTTGCCTGGCTCTGCCTTTGACGACTGCATATGCATTCCTTCCATTCTCACCTGCACATCAGCAAGCCATGATACCAATGCTCCAGACACGTCCCCCACTGACACTGCCATCACCAGAAGGCGCCAATCAAATGCAGGGCCAGTTCACTCAGGTACCTTGTCTAATACTCTTCTTTCACAAGGATTCGAAACTCCTGCCAGTGTTCCTCTCTTACTTGGGAAAACACTTTATTACTAAATAATGGGAAAGTTAACTTGGCAGTAAATGGTAACTTTACCAAGAATCTTATATTTCACGCTTTGAGCTCCATTCTCCTGTGAAACTTTTAAAATCATTCAGCTTCATTTGCATTTGCAGGTATATTTAAAAAAATAATATATGACTCTACTATATACTGTACTTTTGTCTGAAAAAATGTTAATGTAAATTGAAAACAAATTTTGATAACACAATGCTGACAGGATTAGGATATAGGAATTAGACCACATTTTGGTTGGCCAGTTATTTTAATTTGAAGATGGTCTCCTAAAAATGTCTGTCTGTTCTTATTTAATTCCAGTGTAATGTTGAGATGGAAAGAGTTGTCACCAGTCTTTGTTTTAATGATTAATAAAGAAAAAAGCTAAACTGACATAGCCATGAGGCTAGAGGTCAAACCAGACCAAGCCAACACTTTTACTGATTATGGCTTATGCAAGTGCCCCCAAGGGAAGAGAAACAGCTATCAGTATAATTCTCTAATTGATTAATACTGTCACCATTAGCTCCACTTGATGGTAATTTATTCTACTCATTAACAATTTGGTACTTAAAAAAAAGAAAACTTTCTTATATATAGTCACCCTGAAATCTTAGCTAATTTGTAATTATATTCATTAGAATTAGCAGTTCTAGAGATGAAAAAATGTCCAGATGCTAAAACTCCTAGTCATTCTGAAAGTCCATACTAGGTCCTTCCTGTTTAAGTCACGTTCTACTGTAGAAATGATAGACTATGAAAAGTATTATCATTGTAATATTGAAACATGGTTAGCAGGTAATTATCACTGTCCTTAGAAACCAGACATTACTGATTGGATTTTTGCTTTTCCATGATAAATAGATAGTATGCAGAATGTGTCAATAAAAGTATAGTTGAAATATTGTTCATAAGGGTTCCTCATAGTATTGGATTAGGTTTTAAAGAACTGGTAGTAATTGGTTTTTAGTCTAGTGAAGATGTAATTTTGTTTCATATAAAATTAGCATTTTTGACTTTTCTACCAATTATGCAACATAAGTTGTTGAAAATCTTTCCCTTATATAAAACCTAGAAATGCAGCATCACTGGAACAGTTAGCTCTCTGACAGACTAATTTGTGTGTTTTTATAGCCATCAAGAACACAGCATATTGGCTACATGGGTCATCAGAGGAAAGCTAGAGAAGCTGACAAAAGCTTAAGTGAGTAGCGTTTTTTTCTTTCTACTTTAGAGTTAACTGCTGCATAAACTAATCATTTTGGCTACTTTTTAATAATTTTATAGCTTTGACGATCTGAACCCTTTTACATTCAACTTTTCTTATTTTCTCAAAACTGCCAGCCAGTGCTTGTACCACTGCACAGCTGACGCAGTATTCTTTTACACTCTCAATACATCCTACTGCTGATTGTTTCTTTTTTAGATGCCTTATGTTCAAAGGAAATTGCAAAGATAATTTTTCAGTGACATGTATTTTTTCATTGTGCCCAAAAGTTTCAGTAGTTTGTTTGCAAATGGGACAAGAAAATGTCACAGACACACACCACATTTTTTATGTAATTTATACAGTGGACAGAGATATTGTAGATGCAATGCCATAGTTGATAGGTTTTGGTTTTGTTGAATTGAAGCCATTTTTTTGTCAAGCAATAATATCTCTAGTCTAGGGTCCAAATGAGTACAATGGCAAGCAATTATCTAAAGACTTTCAAATAAAAATAGCAAAGGTTTGTCTGTTATGCTTCTAGACAGGTGAGAGGAATTCAGCAATGCACTTGTCCATGCCCTAAGCTGGGAAAACTTTCACTGAGCAGCAGCAGAAATACTCGTATGACTGACTCCATTCAATCAGGATGTAATTGAAACAACAAAAATGCTGTCTAGGGAACATAGAACATTGCCTCTGTTATGGAAGCAGTTGACAAGCTTTTAAGATGTGCCGCTTGTGAACTGAAAGTTTGTTCATGATAAATACTTGAAAAAATGATGACTTTCACTTTGTAGTGTTACACATTGAAAGAAACAAGTAACGACTGGGTTCAGAAGTGATAAAGTATGTTACTGCCAGCCGATGAGGATATTGCCGTGAGATAGAGGAATGTACAAAGTTGAAAAACAAGTTGAATGATTTCTGCAGACTAAGATAAAAACGTGGAAAGGTGTAATATCTGAAACCATCTCACCTAGGCAGCCGACCAAAAGGTCTGTAAACAAGCAGCTAATCTACTGAGGCCCATCATCAGTTGAACTTTATCATCATCTCTAACATTTCTAGCTATGAGGAGCCTACCATTCCAATTGGGTGCAGCAGTTAGCTTTGGTGCATCAATATTCCAACAAGCAAATCCTTATTCACCTGAAGTATTGAGAAACTGGTCTGGATTGGAACCTCCTTAACCAGAAAAGGTAATAAAATTAACAGCAATGGCCAGAGGCTCACCTTTCTCGCAGATGCAGAATATTTTGAACATTCACTAACATCAGCTGCCAGGAAGATGGAATAAGTGGGCAACATGTTGACCAATCTGAATGAAGGATTTATACACCAGAACTAAAATTTTGCATTTGTTTAATGTTTTGGTTAATTACTCTCAACATTCTGTTTGCTTTGCTTGTAGCTGAATCACAGTTCACTTATGAGATCCTTTTCTGAAATTACATTTTCTGATTTTATCCATATAATAATAATGATTATAATTATCTCTCTGGATAGTTGGACATTTTTTAGCATTGAATTCCTTTTCCCACTTAACTGATCCATCTAATTTATTCAGATTGATCTGAAAATTACTCCCATTCTATTCAGTATTGACACTGGCATGTATTTTAGCATTGTCTTCAAATGTTTTAAATTCTAACATTTACTGCAGCATTGATACCATAAATTCAGAAGAATAGTGGACCCCAAACTGATTCCTGTGGTTTGGTTGATTGATTTTAAGGAATTATCTGGATTTACTTGAAAACTTTGGTTGAAATCTCTGAACTAAACTGGACAACTAATTTTAAAAAACAATTAGTTTGAAGATTTCTTGGCAAACCACTGTTCTGACTTCAGAAGTCTACAGACATCTCATAGCTGGAAGGCGTGGGATTATTAGCCTTGGTGATCAAGTGAGTTACTCAGGTACAGCTGGCGGCTCTTGAGCAGGGGCCAGGGTGCATGTCAATCAAGAATTATTCACAGGGCACACAGGAAACTCTTCAATTTTAGATGTTGTAGGAAACCCACATAGCTGGCTGATAACAAAGAATGAAAAGGAACCATGCCAGGGAGGTAAACCAGACCAAACCAGTCTTTGGTTGTGATTCAAACTCAGGCCCTCTACTAAAGCAGTCCACTTCTGTCTTTAACAAGACTCCATACCTGCCAGTTATATTGAAGATGTGACCAAATCAATGTTCTGTACTGGGGTTTTGTGTTCCATTATTTTATCAATTTTAGTTCCCAGGGCTAGATTAAGACGTTGAGGCCCTAAACTAAGCATTTTTGAGTCCTTAAAAGCTCAAACTAAAAAAAAAAAATGCTTTGAATACTAATTTATTATGATTGACACTTTATTTTCAGACATAATGCATATTTTATTTTTTTGTTATTTTAATAATTTTTTAATGTGTATTCATCAATAAATCTAATACATATTTTCTAGTGTTTGTTTGCTACTCTTTCACAGCCGAACTGTATCACCTGGGAGCCCCAAATTTGGGTGTAGGTACTTCAGAATCTGGGCAAGTTTTAAGCTACTGCATGTTGGCCTCGAAGGCTACCTTATAGATTACACTTAATTCACTGTGCTCATTCAAAATAAGCAACCTAGCAGTCTCAAATTATAATGGAGGTACCTCAGAATCAAAAGCAGGATCCAAGAGTACCAGAGCCTGACCAACAAAGGCCACCTTTCAAGGTTTGGAGTTACTGCAGCTTCATGGTACTGATTCAGCTCTAGAAATGACCACAGATTTTTATTTACAACAGCCGGCCTTGAAGGCCACGTGAAAGCCAGCAACAGTAGGTTTTGATATCATATGCTCAAGAGTTGGCCGAAACAAAATTTTTTTTAGCTTTTCATCCCAAGGAAAAACTAAAAATATTGTCTCTAATGAGGTTCTTATGGAACAAAGTTAAATTTAAGTGTACAACTTATAGAATGTTAAGAAATGTATCATTAGCATCAACTTACTGTTCATTCAATGATTGTGTATTTAAACAAATAAAATTTGTTTTTCAAATTGATATAAAACCTTTTTTTAATAAAAGCCATTATTTTCCAGTGCAGCGCCAGGTTCCCCAGCTAGTTTTTTCATGAGTCCCCTTGTGAGTTGAGGCTCTAATCTATAGCTTACCTAGCTTACACCTTAATCTAGCTCTTCTAGTATCCATTCAGCTATTTGGATTACATAAATATCTTATTTCTGATCATCTTCTGAATCTTTTTTAGATTCTACATTTTCTAACTCAGTTTCTGCCATAAAACAGCATAGAGAATTGTGTAAGCTATATTTCTCATGTTGCCTTTCATTTGACTGGCCATTCAACTAACTAACTTGGAGGTTGTCTCACTTGTTCCCATTACTAACTCTTCATGGCCAAATTTATTGCTAACCAAAGCCTGTCAAGAAATGGAAGTTTGCCATCACTGTCAGTCTTTCTAGTGTAATTGAAGATATTGTGTTATCACTTTGTTTTATTAAAGGTGCAGTGGAGTTACTAACCACCACCTTTGAAAATTTCTATGTATCATTAACTTCAAGGAAATTTCAATGAATTGAAACTTTCGAGTTTTCAATTGGACATTATTGACACTAGAACTCTCCTGTCTAAAAGAGTGCAAACTTTGTGACCTTCATACTTGTGCTCTCTGGCATTAATACGGGTTCAGGGATTACTACTTTTTCTGCTCTCACTACAGAAGAGCTCAGAAAGAAAAAATGGTTCTTTCCAAAGTAACAGTATAAGAGTACTGTATTCAAATATACATTGGATAATTGGTGATAAGTAATTTTAGCATTGATACCGAGTCATTAATAGTTTAAGTTGTGTAGACTTCATTGATCCTTTAAAATGAGATTTTCTTCTATAGTCAATACAAAATAAATATAGTATTAAATTTATTGGCTTGGTACTGTAAATGTTATTTGTGAATATTAATATTAAACTCTGATGAGTGTTTTAATTAAAGTTGATGATGATAATAGTGCTAAATTTTACATCCACGAACTCTTTAAAACTCATCAGTACACCAGCAATGTTTAAAAAATAGTAATGTAAATGTGCTTACACAGGTATGTTCATTTGTGCTTTAGATCTTTCCTTTTTAAGATGTAGTCATTGGTAAAAGGTAAACAGAAAAGAGATTTATCTTTCTGCCTCTGAAATCATGTAACTTGGAGAAGAGTATTTCTAAATTCCATCTACAATCAGAACCATACACCAGCCACAACTTCCTGTTTCTTTGAAGTGCCCATGTTTTCATGTCCCCCATTTCTTCAGATGCTGAGGATAATTACGACTTATTTTGTTTGTTGCAGACATTAGGATGATGAATGAATGTGTACAGTTGTCAACATCACCAAAACATTTGCAGACATCTCATTCCAAACAGTCACACTTTCAACAACAGCAGGTAAGTCAGTACACCTGAGGGGATGAGAGAGATACCACAACTATGCAGCTGTAGCTTAATCTTTATTGATATACAACCAACCGGTTTTACTGTGCTGTGCATTTCATTTATTTAAAGTGGTTTCTATGACATCCCACTAGTGCATGAAATGAGCTATGCTCTAAAAGAATTTGAATCCAAGTAACTTTCAACTTTAAAAACTGATAAAACATAAAAACTCTGGGCCGGGAGTAAAAGAGGAAATAAGACCTTCCAGCCCTTTTCCCTGCTTGGTATTTATTTTATTGTAAAGGCAACAAAGTAAAATCTTGTCTGTAGTTGGAATTAATTTGCTGCTCAAGTTGCTACAGCCACTCGTGGGACCAATGTTTGTTTTGTTTCTCTTTCAGTCTTGAAGGTGTAGAAATCTTGAAGTTACGGCCACGGAAGTTCACATCACTTGTTCAATGTGGGAAACATCTGCTCAAAGAAATTATTTTCATAACACTCTTCTCTAACAACATGGCTCTCTTGGTAGCTGGATTATCTGTAATATGGAATTAGTTTTCAAGTGGAAAGAATAGAGAAAGATCAAAATGGAGAGTGTTGAATTTGCCAGTATCACGTGGCAAAGTTTTTCTTGTGTGCCTGTGAAAAAAATACATTTTACAGGATCTTTTTCTTAAAATTCTTTAGGTTAAACAACAACAACAAAAATATGGTGACTAAGATGTCTGCTAATTTTTAGAAATATATTGTTCAATTATTGAGAAAAATCCACAAGCAAATAAAAGCTGTAAATGCTTTTTTTAAACAAAGTAGTTATCTTTGTTGTGTGCATTAACTGAGAAGTTCTGTGGTACACTTGAGGGAACTGAAAATTTACACCTGGCAGGTTAACTATTTGTGTCCATGACCTTTATAGTGACATGAGGACTTAGAGGATAATGTACTGTGCTAATCACTTTCTAGACCAAGTGTAAAACTACAACAATCCAATTTAAAATTCTCTGTGTGGTGTGACAGAAATTTTATTGCTAATTTAGTAAAAGCTCCAAACTTTCCCAGTACCTTAGTAACGAACCACCAAAGGTACATCTTGATCATTTCTCTAACTTTGCAGCAACACTCACCTGTTATTCTAGGGGAATTAGCTATTATGTTCTATAGCAAGCCAGACCCCATGATAGTGAACTAAGTGTGACAGGGTTGGCCATCTGTTATTATTAACACAGCTCAGCTATGTTGTTTTGACTGACATCTAAGGTAGCAGGGAACCTAGCATCCTTAAAATATTTGACAACTTCTGCTAATAATTTAGTCCACTATTCACTATCCAAAAGAAATTGCATGTTTATATTGAAGTCTCAGTTAATTTACAAAAAATATAATTTTAGTGATTCCTTTTAATTTTAATTTTTTGACTGAAAAGAAATGCATTAGTTTCCACGTTGAATTTTCATTTATCTTCTTTCATCTGTCTGTGAAGTAGAGTAGGAATCCGAGGTTGTTGTTCCTTTTTTTAAAAAGGCTGTTAGATCCTTAGATCCTGTAAAGATTGCAGACAGTCCATAAGGAACCTGTTCTCATTGCCTCAAAAAATTAGTAAGCAATATCACCTTTCATGGATTCTCCCAAACATTGATGCGAATTAACCAAGTACAGAGTTAAGATGGCTGTAAATAGAGAATGTTCTGCCCCACAGTTGTCACTTTGAAAGATGAAAGGTGTCTTTGCTATTTTTGAATTGAATTCCCTTCATTTGATTATTTCTATTAACTTGTTTAGATTTATCTATTGACACTTCCTGTTCCCTGTAGGTGTCATTTGCTTAGATGAAGGACAGAACAGGAGGATTCTTAAACTAAGCTTTTAATGTAGTAGTGTGGGTTCGAAACATCAACCAACATCTAATTTAATCTTGGGTAGGAATGTACATCATCATCATCATCATTTGGGAATTTTATCATTGCCAATAAAATGCTTTCCCTCTGTTTTGAACCCATAACTTTTCAGTTGAGATGTCAGCACTGTAACCACCAGACCACCAGAGATAAGTCCTGCAGTTTCTGTTCAGGATATTTAAGTTCACACAAAGGAGCACAGCATCTTTTCACCTCTACACTGGGAAAGTTCAGCGTTTGGACCTGCCAGGCCATATGATAAGGCTTCTTCTAGTTTATAATGAACCATTAAGAAAGAAAATTTATAACTGAATCAATGATCCCTTATCCACCCCTTTCCTCATTTTCACTAAAAAGGAAAACCCTACAACTAATCAGATACTTGCATCTGGTATGAGTGCTGTGAAGTCTCTTCCTCCTATTCTAATAACAGCAGATTCAGTTTGTTAGTCTAGTGCCAGCGTAATGTTTCCCTTACTATGGCAGTATTCCAATCACAGATTGCTCATTTTCCTGGTGGCCCCTATTCCATATGTTGCTGTGGTCAGTTACATATCAGATTTTCATTGGGACTCCCACCACTGACTCAACTACTGGAACCATGCATTGCAGGTCATACCATATCATATATATATATATATAGGATTGATCCTTACAATTTCTTTACTATCTACGTCAACTCTTGTCTGTGTCCTGGAGCTACATGAAAGTGCTTATATCGTTTGGCATTAAATCTGAGAAACAAAGACACAGGGTAAACAGAGTTATTTAGTTTACGAAAAACATCATAACCAGTTTCAGGAGACAGATTCTTGTAAGATTCCATATCAAAGCTATCACACATCTAGAGACCTGACACAACAATTTCTTGATATGACCCTCACTAAACAGAAATAGGTTTAAATGCTAATGTGTGTTACAGATGGCCACCATTAAAAGCTGACTTGAACATTATTTCTGAATTCTCAACTTCAAGCAAACTAAAAGCTTCTCACTTTTAACAGATGGAACTGGACTTTTTGGTTTTTTTTTTAACCCCAAAGATGATAAACCTGTTTTTTGACAATGCTGTCCTTTCACCATCAGGGTCAATCCAGAGGATTGCTGTCGATGGGCAAATTTTAATGTTATTTTCATTGGGAGCAGTAGGTGTTACTATTTTTAGATATTTCAATGGCAGCACAGTGGCCTTGACCATGTGACCTGTTGTTTGCTAAGATGTCTCACTCATTACTTTGATGGTGGTGACAGGGAATGGATGGATCGCTGAAACAGGTTGGTTTATCAGCTAGTCCTTTTACTGATGATGGTTGGAAAAGTCTAAAATAATCTTCATCTCTTTAAATCCTCAGTTTTTCATTTCATTTAAACATCCATTTTGCTACTTCCTCAATGCCCTTAATGAATCAGAAATCATTCAGACTCCTATGATTGTTAGTGAACTGTCAGCCCCTCACTGGTTGGTTCCTACATAATTTTGGGTCAGAAGAAACATTAATGGTCAAGTATGAAGAATAAACTCAGATCACATTTGTCATTCGTCAATTCTTTTGCTGTTATTGTTCTTTTCCTAACAGAAAAACAGACAGACCCATACTAAAGGCCACAGTTCTCTCTCATCATCAGTATTTCTGTTTATGGTCTAAGTTTTATAGTCACCCCATCATGCTTATAACCAATGAGGTTACTCTGATTTAATTAAGATATCTACAATGAATTTCTTTTGTTCTTAATTTAAATGAAAATGTGAAGGCAACAACTTATGTTTATCAGGTTACCATTAAATATTAATGTATGCATACAATTGGATGAGGGGGAAAAAACCCCCGCCTCAACAGAACTGGGGTCTGCACCCATGATCTGTATCCTGTGACCTTTATTACATAGCCTGTTTCCTACCTGAGCATTTGTAGGTATAAACCAAACTGCACTAAACATCAGATAATGATTAATTTAGCTATTCATGACAGAATACATTCCACTCACTGCATCTTTTTCTGATCAACATTCAAGGAACAAAGCTCGTTACACTGTAGCTATCTTCCTATGGAGCCTATAAACAAGGGATGAAATGAAGATTAGCCATCATGATCCCACTAAAGACCTGTGTTTATGGGAGAACTGCTGGGTTTCTCAGCAAGAGAACAAAATAATTCCGTGTAAACATTAAAAAAAAACAAAATAAATAAAATCACTACCTTAGCAAAAAATCAATCAATCAATGTGTATAGGTGCAGTGTGTTAAGGATTTGATAATCTGTGATTGTAAACTTTCTTAGTGGTACCCCGACATTTCAGCACCCAAGAGACAACAGTCCAGTCCCAGAACACTCAGTTTGTTTCTAAGTGTCTGGACTTAAACAGCAGCAGAGTTTCGAGTCTCTACACACAGTAGTCACCCGACTTTGTGTAAGTGATCCAGTTTTTCCTGACCGTTTTTGTTTAAATCCCTGATAATCGACCAGTACAATGAGGATTGGAGATCCTGCTGATTTTTGAGATTCCTACCTCAATCCATGCATCATTCCAACCTAGATCAACCAAGTTTCCAAGTCAGATTCATCCAAGTTTTCATGTAAATTTTCTAACAAAATGGAAATAATAGTGCACACACAGTTATGTTATCCTTGGACTGTTGCTTCACTGATAAAGACACCATTACAGCAGTGGCCGTGTTTATCTTCTCTCAAATTCATTAACATATCAAGTAAACTTACATCATCTCCCCTCCCTTTGTTTGTAGCAGTTGCAGCAACAATTTCTAGGCTCATTCATATTACAGGTAACATCATAGCTCGTCCATGCCTAACTAGCTTTTTCTCTGAAGTAAGAATGTTTTGTGAATCTTCACTTGAGGCCCCTTAATTTTGAACATCAAAGGTTTTACACATTTAACAAAACCTCAAATGGTTGATTAACTGATTTAAATTAGACCCTTTAACCTTAGCCAACAACATAAATAAATATGAAATAAACCACCACACTTATTTAAATTAATTTAATTTATTAAATGTTTTGCTTAATTTGTATTTATACAAAAAAAAAATGATCATCAGGTACTTTGTAACTGACACAAAGACCTGTCAGTACTAACAACAGTCTGCTAGCTGTGCAATTTGAACCCAGAGATATTGAAACAGTATCTCTACTAAGTCACCTCATTTTGTTAAAAAAGAATCTTCTATCTAGAATTTTAACTAAAAGGGCCAAAGATAAATGATCTATGTCAGAAATAGAATGCAACATAACAGCTGTTTTCCTTCAGGTAATATAGTCGGACCCCAGTTACGAATTAGACTGATTCGTGTATACACACTTTACATAATGTGAACCAATGCTTCAACTCACATGATACCCTGACCCTGCATCACATTAATGCAGTAGAGCAGTTGTTGATTTGGAGTCTGCATCTCAGTCAGTCAGCAGTTAGCTTTCAGCTTACATAGGTTTGGCATCACCTTTTGTCTCCTTTTTTGGTTAATTTATCAGATTTACAAACAGTATTAAAGCAGCTGTCGTTGTCGTGTCCAAAAGAGCATCTATTAGCCTGGCCCAGAAAACAGAAATCCTTGATAACTTAATGCAAGTGCAACATTGACTGCTTGCCAATACAATTTAATGACTGTGTACCATAAATAAAAGTTAGCAAAAAAATTAGAGACTGTGAAAACAACAACACCTGAGAGTTTGAGTATCACTAGTGACAATAATTCCTTAATCTTTGGATCAATGAAATGACCAATACAAAAGGATCAGTTGTTGATGGCATGAAAATTAGGACTAAAGCTTTGTCTCTGCATGAACATGTAACCAGAAGTAAACAGCAGTGATGCCAAGTCATCAACTGCTAGCAGGGGTTGGCTGTACAGCGCCATAAACTGGGAAATGTGAAATTACAAGGCAAAGCTGGATCTGCTAATGCAAATGATAGAAATTTTAAGAGTTTTTAGAATTTAATAAAGATAATGGCTAAAAACTCACCCAAGTTTTTAACTGTGATGAAACAGGACATTTTAATATGAAAATGTGCAACAAGAATAAACAAACAGCCTGTTAAGTCAGTCATCACTGCTAAAGTCATTTGAGAGTTTGTGTAAGGCTAAGCCATAATCATCAAAATTAAACAAAAAAAGGCTTGAAATATTTCGCTTTACGTGTAATGAATCTAGAATATATGAAAGTTTCACTGTTTGAATTAAATTATGGGAAAAATGAACTCTTCCAAGATATTATAATTTTTTGAGATGTACCTGTATATGTATTTCTGATTATCAAATCATTTAATAAGAAAACAGTGGTAAGTTATACAATGTCAACTTGACCATCTCAGACACTCAAATCCAGAGTGTATGCACACCTGTGCAGATTATGATTACAGGCAAAATTTTAGCTTTACACATCAAAAGTTTAACATATGATGACCTACTTAAGACATTCTAAGTATTACTGTTCAAAAACTTCTAAAGATATCTGACATTTTCAACAAATGCTGAAAAACCACCAGAGTAAATTTGTGGCTTTGACATACAATGTAATGTTGTTCTGTGAGTTGACCGATAAACCAAACTAGCAGATACTGCTCTGGTTGGTTCTGTTGGTGTGCATCCAGACTTTAAAGATCAATTGATCATCTTCATCAATATAAAGATTAGACAACAGGTATTCTTTGTCAGGACATTCAAAACATCTGATCAGTATACATTATTTTTTGTGGCAGGCAATCAACCGTAGATCGTGCCTCTCCAAACCCACACTGACTAGATCATCAAAGTGCTCACAATGTCCATCCCATGGTAAGAGCACCATCAAGAATAAACATCACCATCAGCAAGAACTTTTTCATGCAAATCTATTTAACTGTTTCTTTATGATGAAGAGGATTCCAGCTAGTTTGAAGAGCTGTCGAACCATGCTCAAGAAACAGAATATGTCTGGCGATAACCTTACCAAATGGCAGCCCATTACAATCGGCAATGCAATATATCACCTATATACACGGCAAAACTCTTGGGAGCGGCACAGGTGTTGCATCAGTCTCAGAGAGGATTTGCCAAATTCATTGTGTATGTGCATATTTCTGTCAGACGATTATCGTCAATACATTCGTGAGAGATTAAAATTTCTCACACATTCGTAAAAATCTGGTGTACCGCAGTCTATCCTTATATGCTGTATAAAACGAATCGGCATTGTTTCATTAATTATGTGCTAACTTCATTTCATTTATGTTTACTTGAACGTTCTAATTATTTTATTTCATTTTTGTGTTAACTTAACACATTAAATTCTGAAAGTGCATTTCACTTCTTAAGATTACTCATTTATTTCAGTCACAGCCCCTATGCATAAAATGAGTAGTGCAAGCAAAAAAGAAGTTTGTCAGTATTCAGAGGAATTTTTGAAATTTGGTTTCATACCCGCTGCTCATGATGAAAGGTCATCTTTCTGTCTCTTATGCCAACAATGCTTGACCAACAAATCAATGAAACAAGGTCGTCTTGGGGCACATTTGAAGACGAAACATAGTGTGTATGTAAATTCAGATTTGAATTACTTCAAATCTTTAAAGAATAAGTTTGAAAAAAGATCAACAATAAAGTCTCTGTTCACTGCACAAACTGTTACTATCAGTCGTACTCTTGAGGCAAGTTATGAAATTTCTTTACTCATTGCTAAATCTGGAAAAAATCATACTATAGGGGAGGATTTAATTAAACCATCAATATCTGCATTTCTTAAAACAGTTCTGGAAAAAGATGACAAAGATGTTAAAGCCATGCCACTCAGTAACGACACTGTTAGGAGAAGAATAGAGAATCAACTGTGAGAGGCAGTGAGGCCTTATTGCTAACTTATGTAAGATATATTGATAAAGGTGAATTTGTTGAAGAAACGTTATTCTGCAAATCTTTAGATACCACCACTACTGACGCTGATATATATATAATAAACTAAAATACTACTTAGATATCAATAATATACCAATGGAAAACATAACATCTTGCACAGCTGATGGTGCTCCTGTTATGATGGGCAAGAAAAATGGCTGCTTAAAATTGATGAAAGATGAGAATCCGGAGATGCTTCTTGTGCACAGTGTTATTCATAGAGAGAACTTAGTGTCGAAAAATATTTCTCCTGTACTTAATGAGGTACTGAAATCAGTTATAAAATCTATCAATGCTATCAAAACTAATGCCAAATGTGAGCGTCTTTTCGAGAAATTTTGTGAAGATAACAATTCAGACTATGTGAGACTTTTACTTCACACTGAGGTACGGTGGCTTTCGAAAGGGAATTGTTTGAAAAGATTAATGGAACTGTTTGATGAACTTAGTGGCTTTCTAAGTGACAAGCCTGAAATGAAGCACCTGCTAACCGTTGATGGAAAAGCGTTTTTGAGTTATTTAGCAGATATTTTCGAAAAACTGAATGTGTTGAATAAACAACTCAAGGAACGAATAAAAAAACACTTGTTGATGCAAAGGCGAAGATATTTGGCTTTATTTCATTTATCGAGTTATGCCAAAAAAATATTTCTGACAAAAATTTTGACCAATTTCATTGACCAAAAAAAATGAGCCGACTGAGGCTGCTGTGCTTGTCATTGTGGATCATCTGAAAATATTGGCCTCTGATTTTAAAGAAATTTTCTGATTTAAAACAGATTAATTTTCCATCGTGGGTGATGCAGCCAGTGCTTGTGGATTTATGATGTTTCAGTGCAGTACAGAACAAAACTCTCGGAAATAAAAAATGAGTCAGTTAAAACTTTATTCAACATAAAAGGAGCGATGGCATGGCTTTGTGATGAGACAGAAACTAAATACCCAAATTCAACTAGCTTTGCAAGGAAACTGTTGTTACCGTTTCCATCTTCATATTTAGCTGAATGTGGCTGTAGCGTTGTAAATGATTTGCTACTGAAGAAAAGAAATTCACTGGATATCAGTAAACGAGGAGATTTGAGACTAAAGCTGACTAAATTAGTGCCTAATATAAAATCTCTTTGCAGCAGGCATGAAGCACAAGGGTCTCACTAACTTTATTCCACTTTTCTTGAGGTGTGCTCAAATGGCATTTTGCTTTTGCAAGGAACCTATACTTTATTGTACAGTAATTAAAATGATCAAATAAGCTTCCATTCAAATTAGTTTGTGTTCATAGTACATTTCAGTTTTCTATTACATGTTTTGAATTTTTATTTGCTGTTTTTGTATGAGACAATCCACAAATATTTTCATAAATATAGAAATTTTCTCTCTCTCTTTATTACCTGTGAATTCTCTCTTATTATCATATGTATCATTATTAAAATCTAATACCACTTAATATTTTTTCTTACAATTTTTTCAGTAATTTCTTGCTCTAAACTTTAACTGTCTTTTGTTTATTTCATTTTTCATGGATGCCATGTTCTTTTGAAGCTTGTTTAAACCAAGGTATTGGCGTTTTAAGCTTCTTCAGCTGAAACGGAGTTAACTTTTTAAATGATAAGAATTATATATCACCACATGGGGGCATCAGGATTTTAGAGGTGATTAGGTGGGGCATGGCCCAAAAAAGTACATTAGACAGGTTCTGTTCAATCCTGGCTTTGACTTTATATCACAGTTGCTCTGTCTGGTCCCAGACTTTTGGATCATGTTGTTAGTCATGGACGGAATATGGACACCGAACCTAAACAGTAATGGGAATGTGATCATTCCCCAATTCTAGACAGTTATTCCAAAAGCATTCAGATTTTGATGTTGAACACAAACATTGTGCATATTTTTTACTCTCTGTTAGCTACAAGCAGCCTCTCAGGTATCGGAATTTTGTTTCCAATAATTTTAATCGCACCCACATCTTTTTGACCAGGGCATAAACAAGAAATTTCACCTTAAGATTTAATTACTTTCGCTTTCAACATCTGCTAGAATTTTGCCTTTTTCTTCCACAGACCAAAAATACTAACACTTTTTGATGTAAGCCTTCTGGCTTGCTTGATACTGTCACCTGGAATTTCTTTGTAGTTTTCCGTTGTCAAAATCTGTACCTGTTTCTGTCTAGTTGAGTCAGTAAAGTGGTATATTTTATCACCCCGTGTTCTATAAAGCCACTAAATGAAGGAATGATAGAAATCAGTTGACATTTTGAATAGATGTAGTTCACTCGCAGGTGATTTCGGCATTTAAAAAAATTGACCACCTACTTTTTCCACATCTTGATAATGGTGGTGAAATTACTAACTCTTCAAAGGAGGTCACATGATTTTATTTAAAAGGGTCAGTGAATAAACTGAAAATTTTTGGATCTAAAAAAATTTACTTTCACTTGGCATGCAAAGTTAGAAACAAATCTCATGATTAATTAATGGTTTCCATATTACCTAACCATGCCCAAAAATGTGTTGTGATTGTAAAATTTCTATTTTTGTCTGAATATAATTAATACAAAACTTTCCAACATAACTACCAAACAAAGCCACAATTTCAGTCTCCGGTTGGATGTCAGATATCTTTAAACATTTTTGCACAGCAGCTTGAATTTTTTTAAAATTTCCACATTGAACGACTTCAGTAGGCCATAAAATAAAAGCTTAAATTAGGACTGGCCTATACAGCATCTTTTAGTCATAACAAATTTTTGTCAATCGATTATACTGCAAATAGTGTAAAAAAAACAGCATAATCTAATGAAAATCCAGAATTCATCAGGCTGAAAATCAACACCATACACCCACCTTCATGGCCTAAAATTAGCCTTTTCACCTGTAATTGGATTTATATCAGTTCGATTCACTTTAAACTTGACAGAAAAGTTTGTTTCATTTCCAAAAATAGGTCAGTGGGCCAATGTGAAAATAATCATAAATGATACATTCTACTATGCCTAAGGAGTAATCCAGCTGCTTGTAGTAACTTTCATGAACACTTAAGGTGTCTTAGCCCTCAGACCAGTGGGTCGTGAAGTGTTTTCTGGGGGTGGGGTGGGTCACAAAGCCCTGGAAGTTTCATTTTTTGTCATATAACTGAGTCAAGAAACTGTTCATCATGAGTATGCATTTGTTTTGTTTATATGTACCATATTTGCCAGCTTATAAGATGCACCTTTTTCCAGAAAAATATACAAAAATTACCCTGCATCCAATACGCCGGTATCACTGATGAGAGGCCGAGTGCCAACGGTGTAAGCCTTATCTCCCACAGCAGGCACTCCCAGTTGTGTCACAGGCCTCTGCAGTAACACACTTGCATTCCCACCCTCACGGTGGCTTCCTGTCGCTCTGCATCCTCATAGAAACACGGACAATACACACTGGCAACAGAGGCTGGAATTCGAACTGTTACTACAGTAGGACTGACGCAATCGAGCCACACTTCCATTGGCTAATGCCATTGGGACCTGCAGCTAAGACTCAGACCACAACACCTGGGGCAGAGCACGCTACAAGGACTGGACTGTGACTTCGGCCTGACACACACTAGTCAGCTCGATTTTAGGCAAACTTGGGCACCAAACTGTCAATACATTCAAATAAAACTTGTGTGTGTGATATTTTTGCTAAATTTATTCTTTGATTTTTTTCAATTATGGAAGTGTAGCAGGGGGTCACAGGTCTTTTGAGTATTAGAAAAAGATCCATGAGTCCAAAAAGGTTGGGAACCACTGGACTAGAGAGTTAGTCTCACCTTTTACACACTATCAGATAACTGCAATAAATGTTCGGCTCACAGTAGTAATTACTAGCAGTTCAATATCAGTATCATATAGTCGAAGCATGCACTCAACTTACCTGATATTTACAATCTAATCATTTAACTTAACAAAAAAAAAAAACGAAATCTTTTCTGTTAATTCAAAAATTAAAACAAATCCCATTTAAAAAATTTAATGTACTCTCCTTACTTACTCCCTGTACTGTTTTAGGCAAAAACACAGGTGACTAGAGCCCCTCCACATTAGAGAAGTGTTTAGCGCATCAACAGAAATCAAACTTGAAAATCCGAGCAACCCATCTGACAAGTCTTAAGCCAGATTTCACAAGGACCCTTCAAGATGACCATTCTTCTTGCTTGGGAGGGAGAATATTTGACGGGACAGGTTGCAAAAGGCTGGGAATTTCTGCTCTAGATTGTTAACTGTCATAGCACACAAAATGTGCGCTAAAATAAGTCGCTGTGTTTGTTTCAGTCTCTTCGTCATATTCTAGTAGGCAAAAATGCAAGAGTAGGCAGGCCTGCAAGGCAGCCTATAGGCCAGGATCCAAAACACTCATCAAGCGGGTGTGTGACACCAGAAATTAGGTCAGCATGAAAGTCTGGTGCACTTGGACTCCAACCAGTCTAATAAACCAAGTGGAAGCCCCCCATTAGAAAGCTTAATTTTTAGATTTGGGAGGAAACCTATGTAGCTAGCTAAGAGGGCAGAAGAAACCATGCTGCACCATGTGGGAATCAAACTCAGGCTCCCCAGCCACACCAATCTAGTCACTGGACTGTGCTATTCCAACATCAACAAAAGAAAATTAAATATTCATAACATGGTTATGATAATTCACATCATATGGACAGAGACATACAGCCGATGAAATAACAAGAAACCGTTAATTAGAGCAGCCAAAATCAATAAAGTCCATTTTTGTGCCATACAATTTTTTTTTTAATTTAAGAAAATAAAACAATTAAACTGTGCATTTTATGTTCATATTATCTTAAACATATTTTTTTGCCACAGTATTAATTTAAAGTTGGAAACATGTCTTTTTGACATACTTTTATATTGATTTCTATACTTATTTTATATTTCAGATTTAGCATAAAATGCCAATACGGTAGTCTCGATTATCCGACATACCCATGTGACGTGAGCTATTTCAAGGCTAAGTGTCGTCATTTCTATTTATAGTACTGAGATGCGTGCACATTTGTTTTTGTCTGTCTCAGTCCGTTGCTTTTTGCCACCAGAGTAAATTATTTGTTAGTCTGCGCTAGTAATTCGTGTCATACAAACTGTGATCGTGATTTATTTTTAATTTTTTTTTGGTAAAAAAATGGCAAGTGAAAAGAGAAAAAAGTGGTTCTTTTAATTGAGCAAAAACTTGAGGCATTAAAAAGACCAGACAAAGGTGAGTCCATGCAAAGAATTGCATCCGAACTTCACGTGGAAAGAGTTACTGTTAGCGAAGCGGTACTCTGATCGAGCCTCTAATTATGGAATAAACACTAGGAAAACTATGAAGAAATGTGAATGCGAAAAGGTGAGCGAAGCTTTATTTCTATGTTTCACACAGCAAAGAGACAAAGGCATGCCTATATCAGGCCCTAGACTGATTTTCCAAAAGAATTAAATGAAGGGGACTCTGATTTCACGGCTTGTGTAGGTTGGCTTGATCGCTGGAAAAATGATACAGAATAAGACAGCTATTTGTGGGGGGAAATTATCAGCAAGTTCTGAGGAATTTCTTAAATTTAAAACAAAATTTCATTGTCTTATCAAAAATGAAGGAGTATCAAGGGAGCAGATATATAACTGCAATGAAACCGGATTAAACTATAAAATGTTGCCTGCAAAAACTCTAGCTTCCCATCTAAGCTTCAGCTCCTGGATATAAACAAAGTAAAGAAAGAGTGACTATTCGCTTGTAGTAACGCTACTGGTAACCATAAACTACAGCTCACATTTAATGGAAAGTCGAAAAAACCAATGGCTTTTAAAAACCTGGCTCCTGCTGCACTTCCAGTTTCTTATAAGAACCAGAAGAATGTGTGGATGGATTCAGACATTTTCTGAAGCTGGTTTTCAATGAGTTTGTTCAATCAGTAGAAAGGTTTTTGAAATCACTAAACCTGCCAAGGAAAGCAATCCTTCTCATTGATAATGTGCCATATCATCCTGACGAGGATGAACTGAAAAGTGGTGACATTAGACCAATTTTTCTTCCTCCTGATGTCACCTCATTGTGTCAGCTAATGGACCAGGGTGTTCTTGAAGCATTAAAGAAAAAATATCGCCGTAAGCTTTTAACTATGCTTACTTATGTGATGGACAATGGAAATGGTATGCTAGATATGCTAAAAAAAGTGAACTTTAAAGATGTTGTTTACTGGATCGCATAATCATGGGACGAAATTGAACCACAAACCCTGGCAAGATCATAAAGTTACTTTCTGAAGATGAAAATAAACAAGAAATAGCTCATGGAGATGGTGATAATCTGCTTCCCTTGTTACAAGAAATTCCAGGCTGTGAGAAAGCAAATGAGGACAACATACAGGAATGGATGCAGAAAGACGAGTAAGAAAAACTGACTGACAATAACATAATTGCTATGGTGAATGGGAATGAGAATAAAGATAAAGAAAATGGCACTGAGACTGCGCTGGGACTAGACAAAACAGAGAAAACGAGTCATAGTGAAGGGGTCAAGGCCTTTGAGGCAGCACTGGCTTACACTGAACAGCAAGAGGAAGCGACTGCTACTGACATTGTTATTGAAACATGGCACCTCACCGCAAGGAAGAGAAATAAAACAGGAAAACAAACTTTAATCACTAAATTTTTTAAATAACTTTTTCGTTGGCCATATTGTATACTCACGCATTTTCTGTAATTACATGTAATTTAAAATGCGTTGTTCTATTAACTAAATGAATCTATTACAGTACTAGTAATTGTATAACTGTTACCAGACACTATTAACAAACAAGGATTTCAAACTTATACTGGACTTCCATTCAATTTGCGTTTCTTTCATCCTGCATCCACCATTTCCGTATTATCCGACATTTTTGTTTATCCAACCACCTGATGGTCCCGTTTATGTCAGATAATTGAGACTCTACTGTACGAGGTCTGTCAAAAAAGTATCTGACTTTATTTTTTCCCTGTGGGAAGTAATGACGTTAGAGAGGCAAAAGTGTGCATAGTGGAGCCGCATGCCTTCATGCGTATGCATAGTTTTTGGCAGGCTTGCTGGATGCGTCAGTTGCTGACAGCCAGCCAGCATGTGAGGTTCTGTACTACTTACTCATCGCATTTTCATTTCGCCTGTGATGACAGAACGTGTGGAGCAACGATCTTGCATCAAGTTTTGCCAAAAGCTTGGAGATACCCAAGCAGAAACAATTTGCAAAATTCAACAGGCTTTTAGTGACAATGCCATGGGTGTTACCCAAATAAAAGAATGGTACAACAGGTTCAAAGATGGCCGCACATCGTTGGAGAGTGACCAGCATTCTGGGAGGTTGTCAACAAGCTGCAATGCTTTTATTATCGAGAAAGTGCAGACCTTGATAATGGATGTTCATCATTTGACAGTGCGGGAAATTGGTGACAAGGTTGGGATCAGTAAAGATTCTGCACATGCAATTTTAGAGGATTTGGGCTTGTGCAGTGGCAGCGAAATTTGTGCCCAAGCTGCTTTCTCAGGAACAACAACAACTTCATCCAGGACCTGCTGGATACTGCCAACAGGGATCCTGAGTTGCAGAATACTGTGGTAACTGGAGATTAGACGTGGGTGTATGGGTACGATCCGGAAACCAAAGCTCAGTTATCACAGTGGAAGCACCCAGTGTCAGGTCCGGAGCAAAATCAACATGATGCTGGCTGTTTTATTTGACTACCGAGGCGTTGTGCATCACGAATATGCACCAGAAGGACAAACAGTTACAAAGGAGTACTATCAGGAAGTCCTCCAACATCTTCGCGATGCAGTTCGGTGCAAGAGACCAAATCTGTGGGCTTCGCAAAACTGCCAGCTGCATCATGACAACACCCCAGCTCATTTGTTGCAGCTGATCCAAGGTTTCTTGGCAAAGAAAGGTATTTCGCTCATTCGCCAGGCTCTCTACTCTCCAGACACGGCTCTTTCTGACTTCTGGTTGTTCCCAAAAATGAAGATGCCACTGAAAGGCTCTCTCTTTGAGAGCTGAGAGGGCATCATGCGGAATGCGACGGTGGAGCTGAGAGCCATTCGGAAGAAGCATTCCAGACGTGCTTCGAACAGTGGAAGGTTCACTGTGCTAAGTGTGTGGAGGCGCAAGGGGCCTACTTCGAAGGGGATTAGCAATTGAACCCCACCAAGTATGTAATTTTTTTTCCCCAGCCTAAGGTCAGATACTTTATCGACAGACCTCGTATTTTAAAAAATCAGCAGTGACAATGAGCTGAACAAATAGTTGAAGAGTTTCCAACAGAATTCACAAGAACACAACAAAATATTCTTTACTGTACATTTTTCAATTGAGAGGTTCAGTGCAAAAAGCAGTATTTTGTGGATACATCAAAGATCTTTGCATAGAAAACTTGAGGCACCAGCTGCAATTTAAACTATTTTTCAGTATTCATTTCTGCTGACATTCCTTTGTACAAGCTGAGAAATGCAGAACTTAAAAACTTTTCTGACTATATGGGACAAAATTTATCCTCAGAATCTACTTGCCAAAAAAACTAACTGGAGGTAATTTGTACAGTTTATTCAAAAGACTTGGCAGTGGCACTAACATCTCCTTAAAAAGAACTTGTGCAGTGTCTGTAATGTATGTAGCAGGATAATAATGTAATCTGTATCCATCTTGATACAATGGAGATTTTCCACCTTTAACAATACTGCAGGTATATGGTACAAAGTGAACAGTGAGAATGTGATCTGGCCATCATCAGCAGAAAGATGTAGGAATGAGGGTGCTGTCAACATTTCTTAAAATAGTTTTCAGAAACTATAAATGCTAGAATGCATCATGAGAAATATCGTTTATGGTAGTGAGAGACAATTTCATTCATATTATTTTCTTCCACTATATGAAAAATCAGCAACGGTATCTTTTACAAACTGTAAACAGATCACTTTCAGTTGCACATAGAGATAAGACAAAAAAAATAAACCTGCTGCTTCATACCTGTTGTCTCTCCCAATTTCATTAGGAGCCTTCTGATATTAGCCCTAACCACCTCTTCTCTTGATCTGGGAATATTACTTCCCATATCCAATTATATAACAAGGATAAAGATTAATAAAAAATTCTGAAATACCACAGATACCTTTTTCCATTAAACTAGAACTGACATATCCATGTTATGCAAAGAGTACTCTGGCCAAAAATGGCATCAAATAAGCTAGCCAGTTCACTCTCTGATAATCACAAGAATAAATACATATGGAAATACAAAGTTGAATGGTCTAAGCACTCTGACTGGATAAAAGAAGAAAATTATCCATACTTCCATCACCAGGGTATATTTACTTGCCGAAGTACCAGAGGTATGCTGCCAGGCATGAACAATTTTCAGGCAAGGGGGAAAGAAAAATTCTTAACTTTCCCCCCATAATCTGCTCATTTGATTTCCTTTATTCACTGCCCTTATGATTTCCATGTTCATATTTTTTCATTTGTTTTTGAGATGCATTCTATAGTGCCTCCTAAACCACTATAGTATTAAATGGCAGCAAATGTGGAAAACTGGCTAAAGACTTGAGAATCTTTAGTTGCACTTCAGTACTCAGCTTCTAGGTGAAGTCTGTTTTGAGAAGGGTCAGATAAAACTTGTTGGATTTTCCCCAAAAGGTGGCTCAAAACAAAAAAACATGAGGATGAAAACAATCCAGAAAAGTCTAAATTACCAAGACTAGTTGGGGGGAAACTATGACGATGAAGATGAAATTGATACAAGTTGTTTGGATTCAGCCCCAACTTTTAATCTCTTTTTCCTGCTTTCATTTCTCAGACTCAGGCTGATGTTTTTTCTTGACAATTTAAACTTCTCTCTAACGAAGCACTAATCCTACTTTCTCAAATGCAAGATTGACAAAAGGCACAAGCAAACCCATCATGCCAGAAAACACCAGAGAAAATCTGATTTCCAAGCTTCATCCTTCACTTCAGCTTCTTCTACAGTTTCAGAACCAAAAGAGGATCAGATACATTTTTCTGCTAGTTACCACATTGAAGATATTGAAAATTTGCTACATGACATCTTCAAAGTTGATACAGCCATTTATGAGAGTTCTGTAACTGCTGTTTTGAATCAACATCATCTTTGTGTTCTTCATCTTAATGTAAAACCGAGCTGAGTTTTCAAACTTGCAGGAGTATTTTGTGATAAATTGCAGTGGAAAAGGAAGACACTTCAGAAATCTTTATCAAATAATAATTTTGGAATGAAATTGCCAAGAAATTTGCCTGTGGGAGAATGAAAACCACCAAAATAGGTAAGAATACAGATGCATCTGTATGTAGTGACAAAAAAAAAATGCAAGACAAAGATGAACAGTTTTTTATCATGGTGGATGAAAGAGAAGATTACCCAATTCCTGGATGTGTGCCATTTGTAATATTGAGACAGGAAAGGTCAAATTTAATGAGAGACACTGAATGTTCCAAAGATGCTATGGACAAATGCTGCAGCATTTAGCACCAAACAATTGCAATAAAATGAAAGGCAAAACTAACTCTACACTGTCTTGGATATATGAAGTACTAATACAATCCAATGCGCATAACCTACGCTGCATATAAGACATGAAAAGACTTCAATTTCCAGTAAAGAATTTTCTGGTAGACATCTATTACCACTTCCAAGAGTTCTGCCAAAATGAACCTCTAGGGATCCTTAAGCATTGCTCCACAAGATTACTTAGCCTTAAGTGAGCTCAGGATTCTGCAACAGTAGCGAGCAAAGTACAGCTATTTCCAGAGTCAAGTAGAAGTATTTTCTACAGAAATGTCAGAATATCACATCACAATGAATTTCCATGTAAGACCTGAGTTGATGAAATTAACTGATAACTTAAGCAGATTTCCATATACCAGACAGTTGGTATACTTTGACCAGATTGCCATTGTACAAAGGGCATGAGAGGTTAGAAATTTTATCACAAAAAAATTTAGACTGTGATAAATTTTAGAGAATGTTTTTTGATCTGTTCATGGTCCAGAACCTTGTTTCAAAATTTCACAAATTATTTAGTTGTAAGAATGAGTCAGTCAACAACCTTGATATCACAAAAGTCAAGTGAGCCCAAGGAACTGAACTGGATGCTTTGAATGAGTCCACTTGTGTCTGCAAAGAAACTTGATGATGTTGATTAGCAACTTCTTGAACAAACTGAGATACTTGGTGTACAGAGAATAAACATGAAGTGGTCATCAGCATAACAGAGATAGCGTTGTGATTCTGCACTGCCTCTTATGATTCCTTATGAGCCAGTTAAGCTTTCTTGCTCCTCTTTCAGTGCAATTGTTCATGGTCAAATTGCTTGGCTTTCACACAGCTACTCTCCAACACAGAGATCAAACAACAGTTTGGTGGGCTTTATGCTGTGTACTATTGGGAGAAAATGATAAAGACATCACTTGACAGGCACTACCATCAAACTAACTTCTTAGATGGATGGAATGTCTTCAAGTGTTTTACATTACTGTGTGGTGGAATTGGGAGCATATTTCCTGAAAACCAGACTTTTCTCTGAAATTCTGCATTATGTATGCCAAACATTGCAAGAGTTGTGAATGCATCACTTCATAAATTACTCATTCTCTTTCTGTAACACAGTTATATTTTGCCATTTATCCTCCAAATTTCATCTAAGTTATTTAATGCATTTATAGCATTCATTGCTTTTAAGAAAGCCTGGGAATTGACTGATAGAATGTGAACTTTTATTCCAAGACTGAATATTTTAAGCCAACAGAGACTAGATGTTAATCTGTGAAATTCCATTTTCATGTAATTCTCCTGACAAAATGCAAGGACAGTTTTCAGTCCTTAAAAGAAACTGGAATACCAAGACCGAAAAGTACTGATTTCCAATGATGATGATAACAGAACTTTCTTTTATTTTCCAGTTTAGCCATCTCAAAATATCTAGACTACTAGTCATTTACTATCAAGTAATCATTACTGTTCCAAAAAATAAATCAGCACAATTTTTCATGGGTTATTAGGTATTCAATGTAGTGTTCCTTTTGTTTTTTTGTAATGGCATGCTGATATCTCTGGCTCTTAAACCCATTTTTTAGATTCTCATGTACATACAAACTCCTTGTATCATGTCCTGAGACTTTGGCATCACACTGTTGCTACTTCTATTTCTGATAGCTTGTTCTTGAATGGCAGAAATGACTTTATTTCAGATGAGCAATCATTTTAACTTTTCAAGGTTTAATCTGTTTGATGGAGATAAAATAGATTTCACCAACACTGCTTCTTGTTGTTGTTAGTTCTGGAGGTAGGATCCCTTTACTGGGTTTGTTAAATGAACATGGAAGTTATATTTTTGTTATATTACTTTAGTGAAATTTGAAATGATTTTATTCTGATTGTTTTGAGAGATCTGTATGATGAAAAACTGATGAGACAGAGCAAGCTAGCTCATATCTCTGCACATGACAAAGATCTCAAAGCCTATCCTGGGAAACAATGATCCCATAATGAAACAGAAATAATTCACGTTTATTTTATACAGGGCCTTGTCATGTTCTTTATCCAAGTGAAATTGGATATCACTCTTCAGTAGCATTTGGTAGAGTGATTGTCAGTAAGTTAGGAGCAAATTTTGCCAATTAATTTAGTGCTAAGAAGGCATTCAACTACTTTCTGCAGCACTAAGGACTTCAAAAAGTACTGTAATTTTTTTTTTGAGATCTAATTTTACACCGCTTCCTCCAATAAAACCACCTAAATATTTTATTTATTTTACCTCCTATATATATATTGGTGACGTCTGCTTGCATTTTACAGCTTTTTAAGGTAGAACATAATGTTTTATCATGTTCTTTCTCGGTACACCTCTAAGTCAAAACATCATATGTTTCTACTCCAGGCTGGCAAATCTCTAAAAAAATTTCTTCTTTTTATTTTTGACGATTTCTTGTCTGGCAAACAAAAACTACATGATTTCCTGAATGTTGTCAGTTGTTGACTTGTTTCATCTAATGGAATTTGCCAGTAACAATTATTCACATCAGGTTTTCCTAAGCATTGTGCACTTCAATCTTGATGTAATTGCTTCTATGATTGATAAATGAAAATATTTTCTATTTATGACTTTGTTAAAGTGTTGTAGGCTGATACAAACTCTGAAGTCATCTGTTTTGGTTTTCTCAACCAATACCAGAGGATTCACCCATTCAGTGGATTGATCTAGTTCATGTACTTTTCCAATCATTTCAACCTTTTTTTTTTTTTTTGGATAGTTTCTCATAATACCACTGGTATCTTTCTTGAAGAATTTGTAACAGCTATTTCTCTATTTCAATATAGTATGAAAGAAACACTAAAGAACTTTGATGACTTAAGCCATACAAGCCAGACAAAGCCAGCTATCTTCATTCTTCTACCACCAAACCACAAAAATATCAAACACAAAGATGAGCATTTTATTGTCTGTCTTCAGTGGTTAATAGTGTCATTTATTTAAGATCACATCTGACCTATCTGTCCGTGCATTCTTATGGTGTTCTTACATTACGTCTGTTGCTTGTGCCATGATGATTAATGTAGAGCCAGTCTTCTTCATCAGTTTCAGATTCACAAACTCATTAAAATGTGCAAGCAAAAGACGTTCAATTCAAAAAGGACAATGATTTCAGAGCAAAAAGTAAAGACAGAGAGCATCACGCATTATGCAGCTTGTGCCAATGTGATATCAATGTCATCCACTGAGAAAAGAAAAATCTGAATCAACTCATATTGTCAGAAAAGCACAAATCGAACACTTGAAGTGCAGGTACAACATTGAGCTCTTTTCCAAAATAGTAACTGCTGCTGAACTTTGTGAAATTTACCATGCCATGAAGCAGCACCAGTCTTATAGAAGTACTGACCACAGCATAAAATCTGCGATGACACCTGCATGGCAAAAGACCAAATGTGAGAGAAAACAAAGTCAAAAGCATCAAATGAAAATGTTCTAGTGCCATATTCCATACAAAAGAACTTGGATTACATTAAGGCAAATAATTTTTTTTTTCTTTGTCAAATGATGCCTCAAACAAGAATGCAATGAAGTGTTTACCCTTAGTTTTGAGATATTTTAATTTGAGAAGATCCAGCATTTACTTTTGGATTTTTATAGTAATAACTTCAGAAGCAATCGCAACAGAAATATTATTGAATTGCCTTTGATAATCTCAGCCTGGAGGAACTTTCTGCATAATCAGCTAACACTTGAAAAGTGCTCAAAAGGGCATCATTGCAACCAAGTGCTTGGCTCATATTTTGCACAGCACAAGAAACTGTGTGGTGCAGAAAACATCATTTTTGAGATATATATCCACTTTAGAATTTCTATGAGTAGAGCAGAGCAGTTGAGAGAATTTTCTGACTTTGTTAAAGTGGAGGAGTGCACTCTATTGAGGCACATTGTGACCAAGTGACTGTCTGTGCTGCCAGCTAATGGTCAACTGTTGAACTGTTGGAAACCTCTGACAATCTACTTTCAGAGTTTAGGTAAGGAAGTGTGTCCTAAAATAAAATGGAAATGCTTCAGGAATGATGGGATTGCCAATAAAGTGGCTGTGCTTTACTTTCTCTTTCTCAGCCACACTGAAACTATTCATGGACTGTATCGAAGTTATAGAGGGCAAGTCTTTCAGCATCCTCTTGGTGTATGAGCTAATGAGTGACATGAATAGGAAACTGGAGAGAAGGATTTAGTACAACTTTTTTTGAGTTTGCAGTGAATTGCAGACTTAAGTAATTGATATTGGATGTGGCAGGGAAACGAAATAACAATATAATTTTTTTTAAAGACTCAAGAAGTACTTGAGTGACAGCTATGACTTGTCTGTAAACAGCTTTTACAACAAAGTCTCCAAATTAGCTCTTGCAGACATAGTGCCCTTTGAAGAATTTTACAATGGTGTTCAAGCATGCAGTCTTAAAGAGATTGACATAGATGTGCTGTATGAAGAATTTGGCACTGTAGAAAGGTCATATCCTCCCAAGATAGAATTGCTGCACCAGTAATGCAGGGTACCTGAAACTTTTCAGCAAAGCACAGGGAGAATTCAAGATGAAGAAAAAAATCAGCTCCTACATATTGTCCACACCGTGCAGCAAGGCTCATACAGAATGAGGTTCCTCAATGATGGTCACTGCTTAAAGCATTAGTTCCTAACCCAAATCAGAATCTTGGGGAGATCCTCAGCAGAGTCAAGGGTCATCAGAAATTGCTTTTTTAACAAAGAAAAGTGCCTGACTCTCCTCACCCCAGCATAACATAGAAAATTTTAAATTATGATATATTTTTCTATGAGCCTGGTTCTCACCAAGAATTTCCAAACAAGGATGATCTTTGTGCTCTCTTCCATAGGTATGAAAGACTGTGCTAGCGAGTTGTGCCAAGTCCACAAAAGGGGCAGAGCTATCATTTTGGCCATGTGAGTGAATCGCGAAGCGCAGATCATTCTGACCCAAATTGAGCATGACACAAGACTGTCACAGCTCCAATGATGTCATGTTGCTAAATCATGTTAAGCTGTTGGTGTGGATATGCCATTTTGTAAACAAAATTGTCTTCCTTGACATGATTGTTTGTTGTAGATGAGCTCACAAATTTTTCAGGTTTTAATGGCCAAATTTCAATATTCACTATCAAGAAATGTGTATTTCATAAACTGATCCAAATCCAATGTTTGATCAGATTGGATCAATCCAACAATTTCAAATTCTGAAGCTCAGCCAGGATGATAGCTCAATTTAATTCTGATTTCCTCCTTGAATCGCCCCTCCCCCAAAAAAAAAACTGCGCGAGTATCATCTCTTCAAACCCTCATAACTTTCGAACCACTCAAGTTCACATGCATCTACAATGCACACAATATTTATTTGTGGAGTGTTGTTCATCACTCAATTTGTGCATTATGGCCAATATTCACTATTTCTTAATTCAGTTAGTAATACCATTTCTGACTTTTAAAGCAATTTTTTCTTGATCCAGACTGAAGCCCTTGCCCCTGTTTTTGCAAAATGGCAAAATGCAGTTTACCATACAAGTCAGAGATTTTTTAAAGCTGGGCTCTGCTGAGTTGAGAGATCATTCTGGCTTGGTTCGCCTATAGTGTCTGCAATGCATGCAACACTGTTCATCTGAATTTCATCAATAAAACAGTTTCTGGAAGGAGAAAGAGGCAAATGTGAAAAGTACAAGATTTATGCTCTGTCAAATTCTGGGAAAAGTTACAAAGGCACTGTTTGAGGTCACCTATAGAAATTCACATTGCAAAAAGCCTCACAGTAACAGTAGAAACTTGTTAAGCCAGCAGCCCTTGCAATGATCAGGACTCTCTGCAGAGATAAGATTGCCAAGAAGGTTGAATTGGTCTTGCTACAACAGAATCAAACAACAAACTGACCATCTCACAAGATATTCTTGAATGAGTTGGTTGTGAACTGAAATAAGCTAGAAAATTTGAAATTCAGTTCAAAGAATTTGTGGATATTGAGGACAACCCTGAGTTCATGGTGTTTGTATGGCACAAAACAATTTTGTTGGAAGATTTCTGTTTTGTGAGCCACTTAGCACTACCACAATTGGTCAAGACATTTTTGAAATGGTCAGCGTTTTTTTAAGCAGTGAGATCTTCAATGGATGGATTGCTGTGCTGCTTGTACTGATGGAGACCCAGCCACAATGGGAAGTCAAGTGAGATTTTGTACCTCGAAAGAGGACAACCCTGTTGTTGTTATTCATCATTTCTTGCATTGAGAACTTGGTGACCCAGGAGATTTAACTAGAGCTTCAGTTGGTTCTGAAGGATGCTATCCTAATTGTGAACTTCATCAAGGAAAGACTGAATTCTAGACTGTTCTGTGTTGTGTGTGAGGAAATGAAATTGGAGTACCAGCACTTGCTCTATTACTAAGTCCACTGGCTTTCTCGTGAGAAAATACTTTAATGCGTTATGTTGTTCAGAATGGAATTGAAATTTTTCTGAGAGGAAAATCACTTTTTGACTGACTGCTTCAAGGATGAAGACTGGCCTTACTCGAGTGACTTTTCCAGCACTTGAACAAGTTGAATACTGAAATGCAGAAGTGAAATCAGACTATAGTTGATATTGGTAAGATCTCTTCATTTGAAAAGAAATTAGCCCTTTGGCATTTCCTGGGCTAAATAAATTTCTTGAAGCCACTGCAAAGTATCTATCAAAAACTCGGTTGAGATTTCCCAAGAAAACTTGTCAAAACTTCAAATGAAGATAGATAATACTTGCCCAAAAATGTTGATATTCAGAAGCACAACTGGGTGAGAAATCAATTTGACTTGGACATCCATGAAGCTGGGGGATGATGTTGATGGATTCCAGGAAGAACTCCTTGATCTCCAGGAAATCCAAATTTTCCAGTGATTCCTGAGAACTTCAACCATCACCATAAGCACAGGAAGGAGGAACAGGGGTGGGGGGTAGGAGAAGAGAATGACAAACCTCGCCTTGCTCTGGACAATCTCTTTTCCTCTGTCTTGATATTGGCTTCCGAAATCCAGATATGCTTACAATTGCCTGTTCCCCCCTCCCTCCTTTGCATTTTCCCATTGTTAGAAGAAAGCAGAATGACACTGGCCAGTTACCGGAGGCTGGACACTTCTGATGACAATAATGTAGCCATAAACTAGAGAAAATTGAAGACAACAAAGAACCAGTCCAAACGCTGACTCACTGCGCATGCTCCAGTCCTGAAAAGAGTCAACACAGTATAATTAGGTCAGTGGAGATTGCATTATAAAGTTCAAAAAGTAGTTTTTTAATGGTGTATAGTTCTTGACACAAATGAAGTACACGTAATTAAAAAAGCTTGTTTATTTAAGATGAAAATAGTAATTCATGCAGATATCATTGTCATAAGTCAGACAATAGCCTAAATAAAGCCAATAAAAAACCAAAATTTGTATTTTTGTACACAAAAAATTTCTTTTCAAAAGTCAAAACAACTTAAACTATAGTCAATGTGTTGGGGTGAGGCACAAAAAACAGTACCTCGTGCCAGATGCAGAATTGCTACACTGGGCATAGGCGGGCAAGTACATTCTAAACATCCAGCCCAAATAATGTGCTCTTGTAGAGATAACAATGGACATATAATCTGAGTAAACCTAAAGCTGAATGGTAAAACACAGGTACTTGTAGTCTTCATTTATGTGCTCAACGTTTAGAGAGAACACATCAAGTTCTTTGATAACCGCAATGCTCTTTTAGAAAAGGAAGTGGAACTCTGCCCTGCAGATAGTGTTATAATAGTAGAAAACTAACTGCATGCCTAATAATGAGGTTGATAAGCAAGGAGGCCTGGTTACTGATCAAAGGTGGTGTAGCTGCAAAAATCAATACAATGCACTTGGCCTCAAAGATGTATTTAGACTAAATATTTTTAGGTTAAACCATTCACCATTATTCAAATAGTTGCAGTGTAGCTACCAGGATAGACAGGGTGTATGTTAGCAACAACCCATTGGTTATTCTCTGGAATTATCACAATTGTAACAGTAATATAAATTATTAAGGGATATATTAAGAATTAAATCATTCCTGGCCACATGCCCTGCAAACACATACTAATCCACACTAATTCAGACCCAAACTATAGCCAAAACAATAGGATTTATAAACAGTGTTTTGTGGTATGAACCCAACAGCTTTTCTCAGCTTACCATACTAACCCCCACCCCCCAACAAATGTAATTCTGGTAAAATAAAAAAAACAAATACAATCACACCAATTACATCAATAATTATAATTTATAAGAAGAAAATAGTGATTGATTGATATCTTACTAATGTGACAGGTACATAGCATGTAAACTCAACATTGTCTCCTAAAAAGGAATGGTTAAATATGGTGGTACTGATTTTTCCTTTACTGATAAACTCTGAATTTCAGACAGTGTTCACTTGATATATCAGTTACAAGATGAACACTGACTTCTGAAAAGTTAATGTGGCATAAAATAACTATGTTATAAACAAATGACTATCAAAAATAAAGAAATCCTGAATTGAGACTTGCTCTACACTTCACTCTTTTCAACCCATTATTGGAACTTAGAAATTTATTTTCCACTCTTCCAGTTTAGGGACCATAATCTTATCTCAGACAGATCATGTGTAACGTCCAACTTGCTAAGGCAAAACAATCTGGCATGTCTATGAGACATACCCACCACTCCCGTCAGGCAGAGAGAATTAAGTGCTTTTAGATCATCTCTCTGTAAATTTAAATAACAAATTCCTTTTGAATGATGCTGAGATACAAGCCACATCTTGTTCCAATTCAAACTTTAAATTCCATAATCTTTATTTATCAAGTAACTGAAGCCTTTTTTTGAGTGAACATAAAACACATTCTCTTTCCTTAAATCTGCAAATACTTTGGTTTTTTCTTCTTTACAGTCGACCCCCGCATAATCGTGGTTTGGCATTCGCAGCCCTGGTTATTCGTGGAATTTTCCTTAGAACCTAACTAATAATTGTTCGTGGAAACCCCCACATATTCACGGAATCGCAAATATCTTCCACAATTTTTTAATGGCTTTTTTCGTGGCAATATATATTTTTTCATGCTTTTTAATGCTAAATTATTAATAACAATATAATTTACTAGTTTTATAATATAAATACTAACATAAATTCAAATATAAAATAAACGCTATTGGCTGGAGGTTTGAAAGTAGCCAATCCGAGAGCATTATTCATTTCTCTTTGCTGCTGCCCACAAGGCGTTGTCTCAGGCAGATGCAGCCCAGCATCATCCCAGTTTACCGCGTGTAGCTATCTCGAGTGTTTCTCTGAGTGTTGTATTTTTTATTAAATTATTATTATATATTTACTTATATTTTTTTATTATATTTTACGTTATATTTTGACGTTTATAGGCATCTATAGGCATTTTTATGGACCACGTCCAATATTTGCGGGTGCTCTAGGAACATAACCCCCATGGATACCGGGGTACAACTGTATTCAATTCTTAAATATAGGACACACAATTAATCTGTTTGTGCCTCAATTAGTTTTTCTTATGTCAACAGAGATGAAATATTCATTGACTTGTATTTTCACTTTTCCATGTTTTTTTTGTTTTTTTCATGATGTCAACAGTTGTTTCCTTCAGTTCACTGATCTATAAGAATAACAGAAAAAAACTATTTGTTTCCAAGCTCAGCATTGGACATGAACTGACTGTGCTATAGCAGGAATGGCAAATAAATAAAGCACTTGATAGCTCACAGCCCAGCAGGAAGCCATTAGAACTTACGTAATGTACAGTACATCACAAAAATAAATATGTACAGAATATTAAACTGACAGGCATAATGAGGAATAGTTCAAAGGCAAAGCTAAGCCAAGCAGCTAGAATACAAAAGATTATGGCAGGTGTGGGTCTGAAGTAAGTACTACACAATGAGAAGAATTGTACATAATTCAACCAGAGGGCAGTAATAGGAAGTTTTCCCAAGCATCAACGATTTTCCCTCAATAACTAGATCAGTGATTCCACAACAGTGGTAGTGATAAAACCTTGTAAAAGAACAGAATAAAAATGAATGCATTGAAAATGAGGAAAAATAGACAAATAAATGAAATTTTCCAAACAGAAAAGTAACAGCAAATAGATTTATCTTCAAAGCAATTTTTAATATCATTTTATTTCGGTTTAAAGAAAATTCATCAACAGCAAAAGCAGAATTATATATTTCCTGTATTAGTTATTATGTGGAGTCTTTCATTTACCAATGATGAAAAAAAATGAGATAACAGCAGTGGATCTATCACTATCATCCGTCTGTCAGTGTTTACGAGCCAAATCTTTTCAAATAAATACTTAAGAGACATTAAAATCATGAACTAAGTAATTTATAAGAAGTTACTGAGACATTTTCAGTGTTGCTTAATACTAATAGTATAAAGATAATCCAAAAAAAAGTAAAGAAATCAAATAATCTATTCTCATTTCTCTTTAAGATAACAATATTAAAGGAAACATGAACCTTAAAATTGATGTGTTGTTTCTGTTCTTCAAACTAAACAAAAATTCCATGAGTTTTGTACAATTTAAAAGATTCTATTACTCGAGAACAAAATGACACTCAGTTATAGCATTCTATATTTAATTTTGAATTTTTTACTTCACTTCTAGATCAATTTATAACCTTTTTATTTCTCTCTTCATTATTCAATTTTTTTTTAATGCTTGACAAAGCTGAATACAAAAATCAGCAAAATTTCAGGCTTTTCTTTAAGTTACAGTGTTTCTCTCCCGTGTAAAAAATTATACCATTTTTTTTTTTGTTTTCAGAGAATTCACTAGGTTTAGTTATTCGGTTAATATACAAAAGCATCTGGACAAGTTCCAACATTCTAGTTTTCCCCCATACAGCAGAAAATCTACTCTCTCCCCAATAAACCTGCTGGACCATCCCATCCCAGAACAGAGCAGATTTCTGGGTTCATTTAAAACTGGTTTTCTCCACTACTGAATAACTTGTAGGTAAAAAAAAAAATCTGTTGAGAGAAAATTTACACAACACTACTGATTTAATTAATTTTACTTTTAAAAAACAAACTGATTTTAAATTAAAACTGACAAAAATAATGAATGAAAATAGACATCAAAGTAAAACTAAAAGAGCTCATTATTTTGTTCCAGAATATCTAAAGAAAGTCCAGCCTTCCTGGATCTATAAACAGGTCACAGCCTGAAAGGTGATAAACCAGCAGACAGTACAATATTAATGACATATCGAGAGATAAAAACAATACTGGACACACGAGTGCCTGCTTGTAGGCAGATCAGCGCGAAGGAAGATAGAACGATGGGTAGCAGATGAGCAGCACAATTTTCAATGACAAAAAGTGACAGATTATTTGGTCAAATCAAGAGAGTTGACAATAAACTGAAAGTTTCAGTGGAGGCAAATTCATCCTTACTCCGTCTTTAACAACTGATATGAAGAACCAGCAGACTGACCTTGAGTTGCTGTCTTTAATATTTAATGTGATGTAAATATCTTGTAAGATGGTCTGCTGCTGGTCGTCATCAAAGATGTCTAGTGTTTTCCTTAACACTTCATTCAAACATGGATCCTCACTGACAGCCATAATGGATCACAGCAATATTGATGTATCCCTTTCACAGTTTTCTACTAATCTACTAAATTAACAAAGGCAATCACGGGTTTATATTCTAGAAAAACTAAAGAGGACATCCTAACCATTCTTCTTCTTTTAACTTGTCTAACAGAAAGTCTATCAGGTATTTAAAACCAGTTTCTGTAAATCTGCAGATCCTTGTGGTTGTACATGATGCCAGAAATATTTCTGACATCATCTTTCCTCCACCACATTCAGGATACAACTAATAGATAATCTCAGACCCCTCAGCAGTAGCAAATATGAAACCAAGCATGGAGATCCAGACCATCCTCCATTCTGTTCAACAAGATAGACATTAAGTTGTTTTAAAAGAAAACTATACAGATTAAATATTAATTATTTTATAAGCCATCATCACTAAAGCTGAGGAAATGGGAATATTGGAAATCTGCCCTCTAACTTCTGTAAACTAACGCAATTTTGTGTACAGGGATACAGACAGGGATAATGTGTTTGATGACCTTCTTTAGCTGTGTTACACTGAGATACTAAACACTTTCTGAGAAACAAAAATTGGTCCAGTTCTCTTATTAACAGTAAACATGACACAGATTTAGTGTCAGCATGATAAACTATGGCATATATTTTGTGACTATCTCTTAGCTGCTATAGTTCAACATATGGCACTGGATTGTGGAAATATTTTTTCATATCATTTACTCTTAATACAGATCTTTTCCAATTAAAATTCTCAAAAGCAAAGTTAAATTATTTATCATATATAAAAACAATATAGTTAATAATAACAATACAGATAAAAAAAATGTTTTCTGCAACCTTGGAAATATATAGAAATCCATCAAATATTGCATTACAATTATCCACAATATTTCTGTATACATTTCATTAAATAATTAATTAAAGATGAATATTCTTTTAAATATGGTTATGGGAAACAGACAACTTATCACCTTTAAGCCAATATAAAAAAATGATTCTTCATCAAAGTTCATTCTCCAAATATAGGAATCACCAGGGCCGTGTCCAGGGTAAACACATAATTTAACAGACAACAAGCAGAATTTAAGTCCGAAGAAGTGTGAGATCAGCCAATCGACCAACAAATGTTTCTTGGTTGTCTGACCATAATACACGGTCATGTGACCTCTCAGCTGTAGAGAACATTCCACACATACTGAACAAAAAAGAAATGACAACATCCAATGAAGATAGGTAGACATTAACCTGATTATTCTTAAATCATGGTATTTACATATATATATATATATATATAACTGTAGATGGAGTGTGAAGTATAGATACTAGAATAAAAGATAACACAGATGATCTCACTTACTAGATGCACCATATAGAATAGAAGACTTAGTAAATTGAAAAAAGTAGATACATTGTGGTAGTGGCACAGTCCACATAAACTGTAACAAAAGAACACAACCACAATAAGCTGGTGTCTGACAGCAGTACAAAACAGACTTGGATGTTTTAATATGAGAGCCACTCCATTCAGGCAAAAACAAAGATCACATCATAATTTTGGAGATAATTTTAAGTTGATAGAAATTCTGTAAAAAAATCATAAAATTAGCTTTCCATAAGCCAAAAGATTAATGAGTGCAGTTGTTTTATGCCACTAATTAAGACAGTAAAAAATATTCAATGCATACCTTAAATTGTTTTCCATAACAGATGATGCAACTGATTCCTCCATTACTGAAGGAACCCCTGGAATAGCACAATGAAATCCAATTGTTTGTTTTGTGACCTTGTATTTCTATATCCCATTAATTTTCTTTAGTCAACAGAGTTTTAATCTTTTAACACAACACCAAACTCTGCCTGTCATTCCACTAATAAAAAACTATTTTATTTAAATCTCATTTTGTTAAGTATTATTAATGATGATTTAATAAACATGTGATTGAGTTAATGAAATATCACATGTATTAGACAACTTTAACAAAAATATCTTTCTTCAGGAAAGCCTTATTAATATAACTTATTCATGAAAATGAATTGGACATTATTAGATATTCTTTCTGAAAAGAAAAAAAGCACCATTGTATCTTGTCTTCTTATGACAATTACCAGGTAATAGAAAAATTAAACAAATAAAAGTACTGCACCACAACAATAATCATTCAGCTAGAACTTTAACATTGTTTGGTGTTGCACAATTTGCCTAATGGAGATTACCCACTAATTCAATTATGACTGGAAGAACAACAGAAGCACTGCTACTTTCCATGGCTTGAGTTCATGTTTGTTGATATGGAGAAAATTAACAACGCGAGAAAACATTCCACTGATATAATTAATATTTCAAGAGCTTATTTTAGAAAAATTTTTGATGACTGCTCAGTTTATTTCCTAAGAGAATCTTTGTTCTCTTTCTCTTTGCCTGGAAACTTTTACATCATCAAGTTCAGGTATTACAAATCGGATGACAGGGAGCTGACAGCTTTTGAACATTAATTAGAGAAAAATGAACAGAAACTTAGGAAATGATAACATTTCTTCTTTGGTTTGAAAACTAGGAAGGGTATAACAAGAATCCAGCACAATAAAATTTAGCAGGAATAAACCAGAATGCTACACTGAATACTGATGTCACACAATAAGTTGTTAATAGCTTCAAACAACTAACTGATCAGTCAAGCTTCACTGAATACAGTACAGTACAGTGGAGCATTTTTGCTATCATCTCACCTGTCTCCCCACCTGAACATTTTCCTCCAAAAGGCAGAGTAAAATATTTTTTATTTACAGTCTTGACTAACTACAATTCACTCACTCCACTAATACAAAAACTATACAATAACAGTGTTGCTCTATGTAAGATATACTATTAGCAGAAGTGAAGCAATTCTATCAAGAAAACAATCACACAATTGCTAGGTTTACAGAAGATGTAGACAGCTGGAGCAGGAAGCTTTCAAAAATTATACGTAGCCAGCTATATTTGCTAAAAAATGAGAATAGAACCTATTTTTAAAATATTTACGCTGACTGCATCACCTACCTACCTGACTCTGACTGAACAAATTGCTTTCTTCTCTCGCACAGCTGTCACTCTGATCCTGCCAGTCCCATTATGCACTATAACCAAGTGGCATCATAATGTAATAAGCTGCCGGTTCTGTTAAGGAAGATACAAACAACACACGGACTTGGCAGGGCAATCCAGGCAGACACTATATAATTAGTGAAGAACCATTCTCTCTGTGGCTTTTGTCTAATTTTGTATGAACTATTACTTTGTATAAAATTTTAAACATTTTTAATACATACACTCAAGTGCTGTGCTGACCTTTTACAGTTATATCTATTAATCAAATAAGAGTTTGATACTAACCCAGTAATTCCTCTGTAACTGTGCTCACTGTCATTCACACCCATCACATGCACCAATGTCTGTTGCAGCCTTATCCTCAGAACCACTTACAATGTTACAAACCAATCCTAAATGTCTGCTGTGGTGGTGCTGCATCCTTCTTTCTTAGTGATTGTAAATATAAACATCCAGTGATGACCTTTCACCTCTCGTTTTTCTGAAAAGACCAGACCTCAAAATGATATGATGCACGGATTGCCTTCTACTCCCAATGCTTCCTACCACCTCCAACCTCCCTCAGTCCAGAATCATGTCTACCACCCTAACCTCACACCATAGTTCTTCACTCCAGCCATATTAACCATCCTGCCTAGTACACACTTACCAAAATACATTTTTCCACCTAGAAAATAAGATTACTTTGGAAAAAACAAACAAATAATACACAGGATATCTAACTAAAACATTAAAAACAGACTTGTGTGAAGTTTGTACTACAAAATTAAGATGTCCCAGAGTTTTAGAAAATGTCTCATTCCCAAAATATCGGGTATTGAAAAAAAAAAAGCTTGCTACATGAGGAATGTTCAAGGATGGAAGTTTTATTACCCTAATTATATCCAGCTGGGTTTCATCTAAACGACCCTAGTAAAAGTTTTCTTTCCCAAATTCCTAAATATATACTTCCAATAGTCTTTAGAAAAATGCTTACATAAACAATATAGCAGAGAACATTGCTGAACCATTTTTTCACCTACAGGTTTCTCCCTGACCAAACTTACCTGTGACAGTGTAATGAATGCTAAGCAAATTCCTTTAAGTTGGCAGCTTCATGCCTAAGGTACCAGCAACATTTCAGACTGTTACTGTACTGCACAGCTTTCTGTTGCAGAGGTGATTTCCATACCACGTTACCCTATTTCACAAGGTCTGCTCAACCATTCCAAGACTATACATACCAACTTAGAACTCATGATGCTGGATTTTGTGAAAGCATTTGATACAGTGTCCCACAAACACCTGTGGGTGATCTTGAAAATATGCACTGTATCAGAGATCTTTATTTCCATCATTAAAGATCTATATCATGAATCTGCAACTGTGTTCACTATCAAAGGAAAGAAGTCAGAATCCATCCCCATCAGATGAGGGGTCAAACAGGGTGATCCCCTCTCACTGCTGTTGTTTAACATCGTTATCAAGTTTCCTGGTGAGGTTAGGACGCATGGGTTTAGGCTACCGGTTTGGCAATAATAACATCTCACATGCCACATATGCTGATGACTTGTTCCTTGCATTATCATCTCTGGCTGATATGAACCAAATGATCGAGGTCGTTGCTTTTTGCAATCATACTGGACTCAAGACTTAATCCAAGCAAATACAGAGGATTATCACTTCGACTGTTGGAAAAGGCGTTCATGGTGTGGAAGAAGCCATGTTGGACCATTTGGAAATCGCTGATCTGAATGGTCGGACCAGACATCATCTTGTGCTATTTGGAGATTAATATCAGCCAATGGACCAATCTGCATCTACCAAAGGAGATTCTGGAGCAATTCGAGATTCAACTGACCGCTCTTCAACAGGCTGCCTTGAAGCCTTGCCAAAAGGTGGAGCTTCTCGCTGATTTTCTTCTTCCTAGATGGCATCATAAGCTCGTTCACTGTGAGATGTCACCCACTGCTCTTACGTGATGGGATAATTCCGTCGATGCGCATCTTGAGGGGGTTCTACATCTTCCTCAAAGGGCTTCGACACCTTTTCTACACTGCGACCAGGGATGGTGGATTGGGTATTGCTTGTCTCACTAAATATCAATGTCTGCAGTCTATTGCAGTGGTTGATGATACGCAGGTTCAGGCCGTCCGATGGCATCTGGACGTTGATGAACAAATACGAAATACCATATTTTTTGCGCACTTGGAAGTCTATGACAATCAGCTGGTGTCATGGCGAAAAAAGGAGTTCAAGGAATGGATGGCCCTGCTGGTACAGGGTATGGGTGTTGAATGTTTTGCAAATAACCCTCTTGTCAATCGATGGTTGAGAAGATCAGTTAGCATGAAAAAGTTTGAGTATCCTGCAGCACTCAAACCCCATTTGAATATCTATCCCACACAAGAATCATTTGGACGTGGTCGGACAACGGATAAGACCTGTCTTCGCTATCAGGTATCTTCAGAGACTCTTAGTCATGTAAGTGGCGTTGGTATATATATCAAGGCCAAAATGATCAGACGACATGACCAGGTCTGCCGAATGTTAATAATAGAGGCTATATACGACAATGCTGGACTGTCCTTGTAGAACCGGAATACAAGGTGGATGGTCACAGTTTAATGCCAGACTTGGTGGACCCAACAGTACATTTGGATAATTCTTTGGCATCCCTTCATCAGGGATACAAGAAAAAGTGCTCTAAGTACCAGGCTTTGTGCACGATCTTCAAAAAAACAGTACAATGGATGGAACATCAAAATCCATGGGTTTCCTCTCAGATGTCACAGAGGATGGCCTCCGATTCTCGATGTTGTTCTGTGAGATCTTGACATTGACCAATGTAGTTTCACGCGTTGCTTGGACGAAGAGTGGTGCTCCACACTCTGGATCTTCTGCATCATCATGGAGACTTTTTAGCTTGAACAATTTGACTGTGAGAACATTGCATCAGTTTGCTTGCCTTTGTTGGCTGTCGTGTTTTCCTGGTATGTGACATGCTCAGATAGGACTTTATATCAGACAGTATCTGTCTGATCCTGGATGGGACATTAAACCGGAGATGCTCTATCCAGTCTCGGACTTATCAAATGTTTCCTCATGTTGGACGGAATATGGTCACCATATCGGAACCTCATCTCAATTGCAGCTTCTATAACATCATTTACACCAAGTAGTTTTTCCATAGTAAACTATAAACAAAGTTAAAGTGAGCATTCTAATATAAAAACCAGAAGTCCCAGATATTATATACATCACCCCAAAACTGGTTATGTATATGAAAACAGGTGACAGAGTGATGCATAATGACAATTTCATTTATGCAAGTTGTATGGACTACTTTATATTTAGCATCTGGTCTCCTGTTTTAAAAACAAGAGAATCTGTCTGTCTCCCTTAAAAAACAGTTACCCTGAATATAAGTCATTACTGTTTAATATTTTCATCCACTCATCCATAGAATAACTCCACGTTAATTTTCTCTGTCACAGGAAGAGATTTCATGTAAGAATTAAACCTTTAACAAGACAGCAAGCATCTGGTACAAAGGGTACAGGGAGAAGCTGAATTAGACATCAGCAGTGAAGAAATGAGAGGGGGATGGTGCTGTCCTGATGCCCCCTATCACCCAACGGAAGAGAGAACTGGTGGACCACGTCTGGAGAAATGTTCTTGCTGGTTATCATAACTGAGAGATTATTTCATTCCCATTATTTTCCTTCCACATGATAAACCAGTAGAGATATCTTCTTCATCTCTTACAAACCGTAAACAGATTTCTCTCCTTGGCTAGACTCAAGACACTAAACAAACAACAAATAAATCTCATGTTTGTTTCGCTGATTTCATTAAATGGCAGAGACGCTAAATAATTTCCTGGTGTTCTGACTTCTAAGCTCAAACAGACTAAATCAGTCAGCCGGTCTGACCGACGGGAAATGCCATCAGTTAATTCCCATACTAAGCCACAGGACACCGCCCTCTTAGTTTGATTGGCAGACACAGGTCCTGAAGTACATGATAGGGACCAGATCTGCTTGTCAATGTTGCCCTTATTTCTGTTATTTTCAGGGTGGAGGAGACAAGTCGCTGGATGTGGATGAATGGAACCAAGTGGTCCCCTGGTAACACCGCTAGTAACAGCAGAGGGCAGAAGCGGTTTTTGTAACCCGGGTAATTAATTATAAACGGTCCTTCATGTATGAAATCCCTCCTTACGAGCACAGAAGGCATCGGCCTTCTACTTCCCCTAACTCTTATTATCCTCTTTCATCAACTCCTCTTCCTCCATTTACTTTCTCTTTCTGCCTCTCAATTTCTCCCAATTTTTCCTCAGCCTCGGTGCCAGTAAGCAACCAACAAGCCGCCATTGCTTCCCTCCCCCCCCTCTCTCCCTCCGTCTCTCCGGTCGACGAGATTTCCCTATAATTTTCTATTTATAGATTTGTTTTTTAAATCTTTCACATATAAACTTTATCAATCAATTTCTTATGACCAGTTTAAATAATACATTGAAATCTAAATAAAAAAAAAAAGTGTTTAGCAAATGAACAGGGGAAGTAAACTTACTCACCAGGTGGCGTTCACCCTGTTTTTCAACAAAAACACGTGCTCCTTCCTCTAGCGGTTTTTTCTTGTGAATAAAATGAATATTGAAAATTTAATTTATCAAAATTAGTTTAAAGAAAATTGGAAAGTGTACTATTAATATAACAACCTGCTGTAAGCTGTATAAAGCTTGGAGGTCCCTTGTTAAAAAATTACACCAAAAGGTCTCACAAAAATTGAAAACATATATGCCTTTTAATTATCTAATAGCAAGGCATTTAAAGTGAAAAGTACAAATTATTTTCAAATGAATGCATTTACTGATTACATATCTATCGTTTGTTTGGCTTGATCTCTATCACAGATTATAATATAGTATACCCTGGAAACAATACTTAAATGTCATTTTTAAAATAATTTTAACACATTAATATATACAGGGTGTCCGTAAAGTTACTATACAGTCTTACAAGTTACTGGTCGTTGTTTCAATGCCGGTACGATGACATTTCTCAGTTTGTCCAGGTACCTTTCTCCTGTAACAGTTCCGTCGAAGAACTGTGGACCCACAATTCCATCAGACGATATTCCTGCCCAGACAGTTATTCCAGGCTGGTTCAATTGGGACGTGATCGTAAACTGGTAAGACTGTATAGTAACTTTACGGACACCCTGTATATACAAAATGCTGACAAAATAAGTAATCAGGATCACTTGTATTAATATGAGTAATAATGAACTTGTTCGCAAAATCAGAAAAATGATATCAGATACAAGTTAAAACATTCTCTTTCTTGATTTCCCAAAAGCAAATTCATGAATTGTGTCCTCAAATGGAATGCTACACAGCTTATCACTTTCTATGCACATAATGCTAAGTGCAGACAGTTTTTCTTTAGACATGGCTGCTCTCAGTTCATTTTTGATTCTCTTTAGCTGTGAAAATTACCTTTCTCCTGATCCTGAACAATTTGTTACCATCAGACATAAGAATAGTCATAATATTGCTTCCACATTAGAGAACACTAGATGAATAAAACATCATAAGACAATTAAACATAATTATACATTATTATTAAACTTAAATTATGTGATGATTGAATTAACTGAACAAAATTATAGTATAAAATATAAGGTTATAGCCTATTGATTTACAAGTTTATTTATTACTATGCTAAACTCGGAAACAGTTTCTTCAGTATACCTTTTAAGTAAATTTATAAGTAAATAAAGTATAATAAAACATATCATGAATGAAAAGCCTACCCTCCAAAAATTCATGTAAAATAACATATGTCAATGCTATTATGACAGTGTTCCATCTTGTGAACATCATATAAATAAATGTAACTATAATAAAACGTTAATATTTTAGATTTTCTTGCTATCTATTCAAATAGCATTATAAAAGAAAGTTAAACACTAAATTTAAATTATCTAACTTAATTAGTAAAATAAATATATGGAAATAAACTTACATTGTTGTTTTCACAGCCGCAGCAAAATGTATACTAATATTATGTACAACAATATAAAGATAGAGAAGGTTCATGCTCTCAATATTTTTATACATCTGCCAGACGTATAATGCATGGTGTTCCTGATCTACTCGCACTGACAATTAAATTACATTAAAAAATATAAAGGTTTCTGAAATGGAACACTGCTGCAGAAAGGGTTAATGGCAATTTTTTGTCATGATGGTTTCTTGCACCAAGGTATCAGTTCTTTAGGCCTCATTCACACATTTTTACACGTCTTCTCACATTTTTGAGGCCCTAAGCTGTAGCTTGTTTAGCTTATGCCTAAATCCAGCACCGCTCCTTTGTCTCCTGCTGTGGACAATGTTCAAGTATTTTTACCGATCATCTTTGGACAGGTTAATATCTATAAACAATAACCGATTGATGAAGATATATGTCACTTAACCATGGAATTAAAATGGGAAGATGCTTTTTGAGGCTGTAGGACTGTCAAAGGAGGAAACCTCATCAGGACCACAAACAAAATCAGCAGATAATCGTCACTAATTAAACTGAAAATCTTTAAATAAGCATTTGTAATATAGGGGAGCAAAAAAGTTACCTAAAATTAAACTAACAAAACAAAATTTCTTGAAAGCAGCTTTTTTAAAAAGTTTTTTTCACTTGAGGCAGACTAAATATACTGAGAAAATTTTTCTGCACACACTGGGGACAGTCTTCTCAGAAAGACAGTTTTTCAGAAGTATACATGTAGGTAAATGATTGCAAAAAGTTTCAAGAACATAGTTTCATTAGGTTTTGCAATATTCCAGTGTGAAAATCACTCAAAATACGTTAGGAAATTAAAATTTTTGAACGCTGCCCACGTTTAAATGATCATCAGTCATTCTGACTGAAATAATTAGGTTGTTGTATTGAAAAAGGGCTTGTGGTCTAGTACTATATAGCAACTTAAAGTTAGGAGAAAAGAGATAGTGATGGTGAAGGAGGTTTAAGTGGCATGGAAAGACCCAGGTTTAAAAATTGGCACAGTTTGTAAATTTTAATATGACAGCATGATGTTAATTATATAATTTTTGAAAGCATACAAATTTTACCATTTTTCTTATCATTTGCCATTTTCAAACCAAATAAGCAGTCATAAGATGTATTTATAATTTTAAAAATTCTATTTTATACTGCAATTATCCAGCAGTCTTATAAAAAAATGATAAGATTAATTTAAATTTAAATTAATTATCATTAAGTATCTGAATACTAAAATATTTCTATATAGTTCATATTAAAGAGGAATTGATGTGAAAAACATAACTTGTTTATTAACTTTTAATAAAAACTAAGTAATTGATATTACTAATAAACAACACAAATCAAGACTCAATCATTAACCATTAAGACTTAAGTACAAGAAAGCCTTAGACCAGAAGTTAGTATTCTAATTAGGAAAGACTAACTCATTTATAGTCACTAACCATGTTTAGGTATGGCATCCATCTACCATTTCATTGGCATTTTAATAAATAATAATATGGCATGTGATATAGAAAAAAATCTCTTTAGAAGGAGATGAGATTATTCCACACTGATGTAATAAATATGAAAATGGTAGATTAATATTTACTGTATAATAAAACAAATTTATGTAGCAGACATCACTGTATAAGGATCTTATGTGCTTAGTGACTGCTGCTGCTGTTAGTATTGAACACTCACAATGTCATCATCTATCACACAGATGTTTCTTCAATGGCAGAACTCTTGCATGAATTGTTTAGCAGTAATGGCTTGCATTGCACCATCCACACATACCTGTGGTCCAGTGGCAGGTGTTAAGGAGGTAGAATGTTCTCACTAGAACTTTTCAGTTTCAGATGTGTGGCCACATGTCCAGCTAGTGAAGAGAGAGAAGAAACCATGATGCTAGGAAGGTCCAACAAACCAAGTTGGTCTTGACTAGTCCAGCAGCCATTTGCAGTGGCCCTGTTATCATTCATTATAATATCTGCAGCAAATATTAAATAGGAAGTCAACTTCAAGTTTTAAGATATTTAGAAAGAGACACATAGTAGTAATTGTAATATATGCAAGCACCTGTATTATCATTTTACCTGACAGTTATTTGCAAACACACTGGGTGAAATTCTTCAAATCATTGAGACTAGATAGTGTAAACTGGTGAGAGTTTACCTTACCTCAAATGTAAACACTAAACCCAGCCAATATTCAAGACATTCATATTTGTCATCAGAAGGTTTCTATTGAACTTATCTACTATATCAAACTATTTGATGCAGGAGCCATTGCACAGTACATGGTCTGATGCTACAATAGCTGAAAGAGATTGTTGTTAATGGTTACTGTTATTTGGATGCAACCATTGTGCATGTATAGATATTTGCCAAATGGTAGCAGGCAGTTGTCATGTGCTACATGAAAAACACACAGCCCCCAACCTAAGTAACCCACCTTAAACCCATAATAATGGCTAAATATGTAAATCATGGATTAAAAAAACAAACAACAAGAGTACATTGAAAATTTCACAAAACAATTAAAAAGTAAGACAGTAGCCTAAACTACTGCTTGGTTCCAGGGGAAATTGAATAAGGCTAAGAAATTGACCACTTGAGGTCAGTTCACTCACCGGACCTTAAACTTTCTACATATCTGCACTTATTATATGCTAATGCAACACATTTTTAAATGGGCCATACCAATATGCACCTGGATCTCAGATAAGGTGTGGTTGTTTCTTAACTTTTCTACTTTCAACTAGTTTGATTGGTTTTGTTTTTTTTCCACTTTAAAGATGACATCTTCATAGATTTTTGTTCAATCTTGAATATATAATGAGGTCATTCATTGTCACCATGAATTAGGGCAGAGATCGCTCGGGGTGCCATGTGAATAAATGTTCAAAAGTGATTATTAGCTTTAAATAGTAGTAATAATAATAATCATAAAAAATGTACAAAGATATTTTATTTTAGGCTGATAGTGCTTAGGAAATAAATATAAGGTGTATTTATAAAAAAAATATATATTAGGAAACAATATTAAAATGGAATAAGAATTCCTTTTTTCTATTTTATTTTTCTTTCTGAATGTTTTTCTCTGTAATTCCATTTCAGACTGAAACTCGAATGACAGTTGCATGTCTTTGTTTGTCTGATTTAAAAAAAAAAATATTGACTAATATTTTAAATGTTTAAAATTCTTTTAGTTTTTTTTAAAAATATTATTGTCATTTTTGAAAATTGGGTGTTTTTAATGCCTTTACAGTTTAAAATATTTTTGTCTTGAAAATTATGAAATGATTTCTTAATTTAATATTTTGTTTAATTTAAATATTAAAAATAAATTTATCTTTTTTTTTAAAAAATCCATTTCAATGTTTGCCTATACTGTTTAAAAAGTCTGTTAATCGTGACAGGTGTGTGAAGTCAGAGATCCAGTAATTCTACTCGTGGATACCAAACCCTTTTATGCACAATCAAGATAATCCATTAAGAGGGATGTCTGCCACATCAATTGTTTTGGATTTTTAAAAAAAATTATTGCAATTTCAGTTTTTGTTCATAGTGCTAGTTACTTGCCCCTGGTTTGCAGCTCTCATAATTAAATGATCTTGTATTTAGAATATGATTTTTTCTTATTTCTTCTAAACAAATTAAAGTTTTGAACATAACACCCCCTCAAATGAACCAACTCCCCCCAAAAATGTTTGCTGGAGTGCAAAAAAACGTTTTATTACATGAAATTACCATAATCTTTGACAGTTTTGTTAATAGATATATGTCTAGTTTCATTTATCAGCCATTGGTAGAAATAATAGCTTTATTTAGATTTTTTAGCAAAAATCCCAGGTAAAAATGATTTGTGTAAATAGAATCAAATAAACTGAAATTTAAAAACAAATTATTATAAAAAAGAAAAGTGGAAATAGAAATAACAGGTGAGCAGTGGATGACAAGAATATTCACATTCCTGGGATAGGTTTTAGACCCCTATTTGGTGTCTAGATCTTTGATGGAAGATTTTACTGAGGTCTTTGGAATTGTGAATGGTACTGACGGTGTAGTCAGTCAAACTGTTGTTTTTCTGAGAACTTTAGAGAAGAGAGTCTCTTGTCATTGAGGATTAAACAGCGAAAAAACAGTTAATATAGATTCATGTGACAAGGTTGAGTGTGGAGAAGAAATATCAGTGTTTAAAAATCAAAGAGATAATGACTTCTAAAATGTGTTAGCCTCATAAAAACTTATGCTTTCCTGTCCATATAACAACTAGGGTTCTATCCGTGAACTGGTCGCAAATGTGATGAGCTTCTATAAGCTATAGTAGCTTCTGGCCTCCTTATGACCACTACACTATATGGATACTTATCAAACCTAGGGATCCTGTATAAGCTTGTCCATTATTTTTTATTTAAGAAATGCTTTCTAAAGAAAAAATTGTTTTTTTTTAAACAGATTTATATGAATAGTATTGGATATTATTGTTTCACAACGTTAATAACAGCAATATTATCATCACTGGCAGTTTCATTGTTATTTTTCATATTCTTCTCTTACACACATTACTTGGTAATTGGAAATATTTCCTCTCTGTGCTAGTCTATTTTTAGCCAATTAGATGAGAGTATTTTAGCCAGTCGGTTATTAGTGGAAATGTGATCAATACTTAATATTCTCAATCAAAATGGAATGGCAAAAGCTTTTACATTTTCTAGTTTTGGTATTTGACATACACAATTGAGTCAAGATAAGGAAGAACCTAGAATAATTTTGTTTTATATAAAAGTAAAGTAGGCTAGCAAAAATGCCTTTAGGCATACATGGTTCACCACTTAAAAACGATTTTTTTCATCTGATCTGGTGAAAACAGCTACAACATAAAGGTTATAAAACACACAGATTTCAAGTTTATCACTCCATCATCCATTGGAGGGTGTTTGGAGGGAGGGGTGACAAAAATGATCAACCTAAAATAATTTGCACAGAAATGGTTTTTGTTTATAGTAAAGTATTCCAAACTGATAATATATATATAGGATATAGGGTTATATCACTGGGGGAAATGCCTTTATTTCATTGACAACATTATCAAAATTAAACAATATGTTTCAGCTACATATACAGAATATATTCTTAACAACATTCTTCACTTCACTCATCCCACAGGTTGTTGGGGCACCACAAGAGGTGTGTCTAGGACATTTTACAACCTGGCGGAGCCCATCCCCCTCCAGGCTGAGAGTCAAGGTGAATGTCAGTATCAAGAGGAGGGCTATACAGCTGTTTTGTACTTTTGGTCCTCATCAGCAGCATATACCTCTGGCCCCAGTGGGGATCGAACCTACGATACCAGGATTGATGAGCAAACTCTCTACCAACTGCACCACGACACCATCTTAATCCGACGTGAGAGAGACCTCCCAGGTCCTTGGGGCCCATGGTGTCGGGGGACCGGGCCGTTTGTCGGCTTGACGAACATCTCTCAGTAACGAGGAGGACTCGACAGAGAACAGGCCACTTATCTTTACGGGATGTGATGCCATTGACAGAACCTCGTTCGGAAGTCCAAACTCGCTCAACAACAACAACAACAACACCATCTTAACAACATTACATATGCTAAAAATATTATACATTATACAGAATATGTGGTTAAAATGTAAGTCTTAAGAGTGACATTCAATTGTTTTTATCATCACTTTTAACTATTGTCTGCCCTGTATTTGTAGTCTTTCCACACCTTTGTACATTCAAGACCATAATGACAAAATGTGAATCTGGTACCACAAGGTTCATCCACACCTGTTATATAGCTGCAACAGATCATGTTTAGCAAGGTAAGTGGTGCTGAACTCACCAGGTGTAACTGGTTGCAGTTGTTTGCTAACTTTCTTCAAGCACTATAGTTAGGTCCAATACCATCTATTGTGTTCCATCAGGGGCCTTGGAAATACCCACACAGTAAGAGTGATAGCATGAAGTATTTTTATTGGAGGTAAATGTGATATGTCAAATTCACTCTTTGCAGTAGTAATTTTGTAGTGTTCATAGCACAATATATTTAAGAACTGTTGTAATTTCTGCCATAAAAAGCCACCAGTATTTTGGAGCTGTTATATTACTAACACTCTCTCGTAGAAAATCTGAAAGGTTACAGCTGTTGGTGAGGATCCATGTTTGAATGAAGTGTTAAGGAAAACACTGGACATCTTTGATGACCAGCAGCAGACCATCTAACAAAGTATTTACATCACATTAAATATTAAAGACAGCAACTCAAGGTCAGTCTGCTGGTTCTTCATATTAGTTGTTAAAGACGGAGTAAGGATGAATTTGCCTCCACTGAAACTCAGTTTATTGTCAATTCTTCTTTTGATTTGACCAAATAATCTGTCACTTTTTGTCATTGAAAATCGTGTTGCTCATCTGCTACCATCGTTCTATCTTCCTTCGCACTGATCTGCCTACAAGCAGGCACTCGTGTGTCCAGTATTGTTTTTATCTCTCGATATGTCATTAATATTGTACTGTCTGCTGGTTTATCACCTTTCAGGCTGTGACCTGTTTATAGATCCAGGAAGGCTGGACTTTCTTTAGATATTCTGGAACAAAATAATGAGCCCTTATAGTTTTATGTTGATGTCCATTTCCATTCATTATTTTTGTCAGTTTTTATTTTAAAAATCAAATTAATTAAATCAGTAGTGTTGTGTATCATTTTCACAATTTTCAAATTTGTCATGATTATGCATTTAAAAAATGGTGGAATGAGTTGAAAAGTGAATTTTTATTTTTTTAACTTTTGGTTGGTTACTAATCATTGGAACAGCAGATGTTTCTGACAGTTTATATATTATTATGGATCTTGATAAACCTATAAAAACAAATAAATAATAGTACAGATGATATGTTGCACTGCAGTCCACCAATAATGCAGAATTTCAGAAGTTACAAATAAAGAAATGTGAGAGAGAGAGAGAGAGAGAGAGAGAGAGAGAGAGATGGGAGATGGACAGGAAAACAAACTGGTAAAACTGTCATTGGCAAATTATGTGAAAGATAAACTCACTTGAATGTCTTAGAAAACCTAAACAAACATAAAGGTAAATTATTAACAGGAATGAAGGTTCTTTAATTTAATTTTCTTTTTTTTCGGTATAATAGGCATATTCCCCTTCCAGATAGATCAGAACACCAAGATCACGGTTTTCTTAGTCATGTTGTTTGACATCGATGGAATCCATGTTGATGAATGTCTTCTCATGCTTTACATTGGTTGTTGAAATATCGTTAACTTTAAATTAGTTTCTGGTATAAACAAAAACAAAATCATTGACCAGTGTTATTGTAGAAAGACAAAACATCTTTTCTATTTTATTATTTTAAAAAAATTTTTTCTTTTTAATTCCATTTCAGAGAGGTACATGAACGACGGTTACCTGTTTTTGTTTGTACTTCAAAAATATCTATTAATATCTTAAATGTTTAAATTTCCTATTACTATTAGTTTTTTAAAAAAATATTATTAAGTAATTCTGTAAAATTTGGTTTTAAATATTTTTACTTTTTTGTAACTATTCCTTTTTCAAAACAATTGACTTCTGAATTAAGAAAAAATTAATAGTTTAATATTTTGATTAAAATCTTTTCTTTTTAAATTCTTTTCTGTCAAAAATGGTGAACGGCTTTGAATGATTTATGTATAAGTTGTACATTGTTTTGTTTGTACAAGTCCTGATGTCTCTACTTTTCTACTTTCATTTCCAAAGAACTCAAAAACAACAGATGGGCCAAGGGATCATCTATTGATATAACAATATTCTTTCTCAATATGTTAAAATGCATTTGAATGTAATTAATAGTTTTACCATTTAAAACAAAGAACAATGTACTGTAGACATCGTTATTCTTTTAACTCTCTTAAGTCAAGTGTAAATAATAATAATAATAATAATAATAATAATAATAATAATAATAATAATAATAATAATAATAATCTTAGATGAGTACAATCAGGAGAGGCAGAATAAAAGATGTCATGGGTTTTATATATTTATAAGTTTACATTGCCAGACAATGGTCTACTTTACTGGATGTTGAAATTTTAACTATACAGTAGACAGTAATCTACCATTTTATTTATTACTTCAATGAGGAATGATCCTATGCCAGAGTTTGTCAAGGACGACTAAGATTTTAAGGTGTAACTTTCTGGTATCTCTACAATTTCTTACTTGGCAGGCCAGCACCTCTGCAATCACATTATTTTGCAAGAATAATATTCACAGATTTATTCAAACAATAGGTTCTCTTCCTCCCATCTCTCTGTGATTAACCAGGTTTCATTACTTTCAGTAAAGACTTCATATCCTTATTAAGAGTAATTCCTAAACTGTCCCTCTGCTTCCTGTAAACAACTATCACAAATAACTTTCCTCTCTTGGGTTTACTCTGATTTGCCCCTTTATTATTGATGTTAATTAAGTCCATATCCTGATCAAATCTTCATGAAAATTTGCACCAAAATGGTGAAGATCATGGCAACAGACTTCTCTTTTGTAAAAAAAAAGTAGGAAATTCTTCTGTTTCGTGAAGGTGCTAGGTCTGCAATCATAAAAATGTGAGCATTCAAACAACATTTAATGAAATACTTTGCTTTATAATAACTGCTCTCTGAACATGGGTTTGGTTTGAACTGTTATCAATAGTTTTTATAAGGCCTTTCCCCATCTTAATGGTTAGTTTCCTGTCTCATATCTTTAATTTACCAAATAATAGATATTTTGGAATAGAAATTGAGAAATCTGGCTCATTGCTATGGGTAACCAATCTTGTGACTTTAAGAAAATTGAGTTGCTTTGCTTTGATGCTAGCTGAATTTCTTAATGGTCAAAACAGTTCCTATTGTAGACTTACCTGTTAGTGGTTTAGTCATAGACCAGTAAAAAACTTTTCCCTAACTAAGCCCACTTCATATTTTGTACCTTGACATTCTGCAAAATCTAATAGGGAAATTTTGAAATTGTATGACTTTCTAAGGGTCAAAATGAACTAAAGCCTGGAAACAATGCTCCATGGTTGTATGGAATCTTCTCCATTGCATCCTCCCATATCATTTTTTCCACACTCCACATTTATTTCAGCCACTGTAGTAGTACAGTAGTTACAAAGGGGCCATAAAAAGGTCTTCAAGTTTGAGAAATGTCGATAGATAGTATTTTAAAATATTTAAGACATTGGGTATAACAAGAAACTATCATTTGCGTTCCATTCTAAATGATTCTGAAATGGAATTAAAAAGAAAAAAAAATTTTAAAATAATAAAATAGAAAAGATAAAGTTCTTATTTTATCTTTTTTGATAAAAATACAAACAAGAATTTAACCCTGTCAACCTGAAATAATGTGTGTATAAATGTATCTTATTATTGATATCAATAAAAAAATTCCTACAAGCTGCCAATGAGCAAACAGACAAAAACCAGCCAGGCATTGACAAGTTATTCCTCGATCTCTCCTGCCTATACTATAGACAAGTGATGGGCTGCATGAGTGGCCCTCCATCTTTGTGAGCTGCAAGATTGAAATTAGGCACGTGCACCAACCATGACCCCACGAATAAGCTTAAATATATTTAATACAGGATGAATACTTTATGATGAGTTCTGGAAAATACTTATTCATTCTAAATTAATAGAATCATCAACAACTTTTAATAGTAAAAGCAAAAGAAATATTTATAGGCACGACAATGTCATCCACTATCATCTCCTTGTGACTTTAAATTAAGGGATTTAGTTAAATTAGGTGCAAATGATATTGAGATCCTAAAAGCATTTTAACAGGCACCCTACTGATGTCGGTCTAATGGAGCAACTTCAACTTTGATAGGGGCTGGGTCGTTTCATCTTGTGTGCAACAGTCAATAAATGGGCCACAGGTTGCCCTTCACTGCTTCAGAAAGTACATGCAGGGTCCACATCATCTGTGTTGTCTATACTGTAGATAGTACTGTACATGCAATATCCTCATCATCCCTGCCATCTATACCAACAGCAATTTGAAAAATAAGAGAAACCATTTTTTTTTTAAATTCCTTCAATAACAAGTATTTTGAGAGCACAATGGATGTAGCCTCCTGGTTAAGAAACTGAATAGCAGAATGGAGATGCATATTGATTTTTAACAACAAAACATGATGTTTACTGATTCAAACAAACAATTAACATATAAACATTTTAACAATTTATGATGTACTTTAACGACTCCATCCTCCGTTGCATTATGCTTCCTCTTGCCCTCCCTCTTTCTCTCTCACATGTGTCCTTCCCTCTTAAGATGTCAGCAATCACACAAATACACCTGGAGATATGTCAAATACAAATTATGTATCAATTCTAAAAAACTATTACGAATTCACATCAATGAAACTGTTTGTTTTTTTTTTTGCATCTATAACTAGCATTTTTGGTACAATTATTTTAAAATCACTATGATTCTCTAGCCAACTTAGCAGTTCAATGTCTTATCTTCTGAAGAGTCTCTTTGCAGAGCTGTTTAGTGTCTTCATTTTAAAGCAGGACATGTTTAGAACCATATCTCTCAGTCATCAAGCTCGTTCTACTCTTTGAATTGTTTCAGTGATGGGAAATGAACCAGTGGGCATGTTTCCAGGTAACAGAGTTAGTTTATGCTCAAACAACAATATTTCTAAAAGCGAGAGTGCTGTATTTCCCCTTCCTTGCAGCTTTCTCTTTAGGTCATTTAAATGTCAGGTAATGTCAGCCAAATGGTGAAATTTCTGTAGCCACAAGATCTTCAAGTTCTGCGTATTTGTGGCCTTTTTGATGCAAGAACATCTTCACTTCTTCCAGACAGGCAGCAAAGAGTCACCATATCTCATTGTGTAAAATCGGGTCGGAATATTGACAGCTGACCTCTTCAAGAAGTTCACAGAACTGTCGATGGTTTAGTTCTTTTGCCATTATTTTGTTGGCAATTTTCACAACCAAGATCATCACTTCCATGATCTCGGGTGGAAATGTTTGGGCACAAAGTGCCTCTTGGTGGATTATACAGTGAAATGGTATCATATTTTGGTGTAACATTTTCTGCAGCAGAATCGCAAGCCCCTTATTTGCCCCCCCCTTCATACTCGGTGCCCCATCAGTCGCGATAGAGACTAAATGGCCTGCACCGATCTCTCTATCCTTGAGACAATCCACAAATCCTCTTCCTGTGTTTGGCCTTTGAGCGGCAATAATTCTATAAGCTGCTCTGAATTCACATACCTGCAGAAGGAAGCAGCAACCTGTGCTATGTCATCAACATCACACGATTCATCACTCACGTGATCGGGCTGCTGACACTGATACTGTTACATTCTTGCTATGCTTCAGCTGGACAGGTTTGTGAGTAAATCGCCTCTCGGGATGCGACCTTTTGCTGTTCACACATTCAAGGTGGCGCGATTCGGTCCGATTCCTTTATGAATTCTCGCCTTTCATTTCTTCTTCTGAAGCCATTTAATTGTGAACTGAATGGCAGCTTTTATTTCTGCTAATCTCCATCGATCGGGGCGGCGGAATGTGAAACCAGAAGAGATCCTAGAAACAATGCTAGTAGTCCTCATCTCCTCAACCGATCTTTGATCTGCATCTGAATGCTGCTGTTATATTCTTCGATCGCGAGGGAGCAGTCAATGAGCCGCAGGTTGCCGACCCCTGGTCTCTGATGGAGTCGACTCCATCTATGTTTGGAGTTCCAGTCACTCTGCGATAAGATCCTTTCCTCCTCCTCCTGGTGATGAGTGAGCGCACAGCTCGGAACTCTGGTCGCGCAGCAATGAAGAAACAATGACACGTAGAGTTCTGCAGCCAGCCAGTGTAGCAGCAGCGTTTACCCATCTGTTGATCCAAAGACTGATGTATGTTGCCAGGCCAGTCTGCTACTCTACATCACACAGACACAAAGAGAGGCAGGCAGGACTGACATCAACTGGATGGAGCAGATGAAAACGTCTGCAGCAGTAACCATAACTATAATTCTCCATCGACTAGAGTGAGGACGACAGAATTAATGTCAGAAGTAAGGATGTTAAAAATCGAATCAGTATTGACACCAATGCCCACGTGGGGCCCAGATGGGCTGCCCACTCTCGCACGGCATCGCGCACATGCTTCGGACGGGTCTTCTCCAGGTTTGTTTCGCATGCAATTATCAAATAATTCAGTTGATATTAGTTTCATAAACTAATCATTGCTTCCCTGGTTTACAGGTAACAACTACGTTAGCCACTTGTTCTGAAGTAATGTCTCAGCTGTTGTTGTTTTGTAGAGATCAGTTCAGCGGTGTTTACGTAATTTTTTGTTATTATTATCATTAAGGAAGTGAATTTAGTTATAAGATAAGTGTAAGTGGCAAAATTTGTTAAACAGTCCATCTGTCAGCATCCAGCACTGTTGTTACAAAGTGCTTTTTGATTCCTGTTTTTGCCAGATAGCCATGAGTGATTATTAAATTGTACAGCGAAAGAAGCAGGCGTAGGAAAATTAAAGCCCGAGAGCGCAGCTGTACATACAGACTGTGGATCAGGAAGTGCAGTTGCAGTCTGATGGTTTATTTCAAAATGCAGAAGGCAGTTGTTCTAACGTTGATCTTGAAGAAGTAGTTGAAGCATCATCTGACATATATAATATCATGGTTCCTCCATTTGTGGCTATGGAAGAGAGGTGTGATGGAACACACAGAAGCAGATCATTTTTTTGATTACACTGGTGAAAATTCTGGAACTGGAGACAGTCTGATGAAGAATGTTATGATAATGACACTATCAGTGTCTTCATTGTTGGAAATTCTCAGATTGTTTAATATTGATGTACCAAAAGACCCAAGGACTCTGCTTAGCACCCCTAGTGTCAGCTATAAAAGAGATGGCTGGTGGCAGTTCATACTATCATTTTGGCATTGAAAATTCCCTGCAGTCACACCTGACCTCAAGTCCCTTTCTGATCTAACTCTTCATGTTAATGTTGATGGTCTTCCATTGTTTAAGAGTTCATCCATGAATTTGTGGCCTATTTTAGGTAGTATTAAAGAGGTGCCTGACTCTGTGCCATTTGTAATTGGTGTTTTCTGTGGACCTGGAAAGCCTTTGTTTGTGGAAGAGTTTTTGAGTGACTTCATTTCTGGCATTAAGATGTTTAAACAAACTGATTTTGTGTACAAACATAAGAATTTAAATATTGTTCTAGATGCATTTACTTGTGATGCCCCGGCAAGAGCATTCTTTAAGTGTAGTAAATGGTATAGTGGGTACAATGGATGTGAGCGATGCACACAGGAGGGAGTGCATATTAATGGAAAGATGCTTTTCCCAGAATTTAATGCATCATTGAGAACTGATGTGTCCTTCAATGAAATGAGGGATGAAGATCATCACCACAAAGTGTCACCACTAACTGAAATTAGAGTTGGCTGTGTTTCTCAATTTGTCCTTGACTACATGCATCTCATTTGTCTAGGCTTAGTTCGGAAGATGATTTTCCTTTGGAGTAATGGTATTTTAGGATGTTCATTACCAGCAAAGTCAGTCAAAGCTATTTCTGATCGATTGACTGGAATGAAAAATTGGCTTCCACAAGAGTTTGCCAGAAAACCCCGTAGTTTATTCAAAGCCAAATGCTGGAAGGCAACAGAGTTGCGACAATTTTTGCTTTATACTGGCCCTGCGGCTTTGTTTGGTATTTTGCCTCATCAGATGTATAAATTTTTTGTGTCTGTCTGTCTCAATGACTTTCTTATTGAGTCCTCATTTGTGCCATGAACATTGTGATTATGCAGAGGAACTTTTGGAGGCTTTTGTTAAAAATTTTGCTGACATTTATGGCAAGGACACACTTGTATACAATGTACATAGTGTGATTCATTTGGCTCAAGATGCCAGACGGTTTGGTCCCTTGGATTCAGTGTCATGTTTCTCCTATGAAAGTTTCCTAGATAAAAGAATGGTCAGAAGACCCCAAAACCCTGTTGCTCAAATTGTAAGGCATATTGCTGAGAAACAAAAGCTTGCTGAACATAGCACTATGAAAAACAAGACCAACTTAAATCCACACAGAAAAACTCATTTAAATGGACCCCTTCCTCATGAGTATTCAGCTTGTCATCAGTTTAAGAACTATCATGGGAAGAAGTGTTTTGTTTCATGCTATAGAGGGAACAAGTATTTTAAGATCAGGGACAAAGTTGCAACTGTGAAAAACATACTGCTTTCTCAGTCAGGCAAAACATTTGTGGTATATGATCACTTCACTGAAAATGATCCTTTTCATAAGAAACCACTTGATTCTGTGCACCTGGGTGTTCAACAGTTGTGCTGTCTTTCTAATGGGCTATATGTTTGCCCAATTTCAGTCTTGTTGCTGAAATATGTCTTATTGTCATTTAGTGACAAATATGTAGCTGTTCCTCAGCTTCACTGAAGTTCTGTCTTAGATTATTAATGTTGATTTTCTTGTTACTTTTCATTATTCTTCAATGGTTGATGGTATAGTCTTTCATTAATTAATTACCTGTTAGTGTGCATATGTTGCCTCTGTCCATTGTTGCTGAATGTCTGATGTAATTGTTCTGTGTATATGCCTCAGCGTTCTGTTCTTGTATAATCTGATATTATTAGACTGATGAAGTTGTCACTTTGAGATTTATTGGATAATCAAGCTCTTTCATTCTTGCCTTTCTGAACTCAGTACCTGAACATGTTGCCATTCACAGTTGTGGAATTTTTGGCTTCATTGACAGCAGCCATTATTCCATGCAACTGGTTTACCAGTGAGGAAGAGGACCACTGCTTCTGGCCTGCCTCCTCTAGGGCAGCCAAACTGGCAGAAGAGGAGAAGCCGCCTAGTGAGTCATGGAAGAAATTTGATGTAAGGACCCTAGGAAAAGCTGGTGAGTCTCATATTTGAAATTTATCTTTGCATAAACTTCATATTTGGTCCATTGTCAAGAAAAATCATGTAATTAATTAATAATATGAACTTATTTTCATTCTTAAGCTACTTATGCACGGGCACAAGAAAAGCTGCATATGTCTGCGGATCAGTCTGACTTTCAGACTGACCTGGAACACTTCCCATCATCAAAAAGGAGGTACCAATGTTTTTTTATCTTATTCTTTTTTACATATATATCAATGCATATGCTTCACTGGTTGTTTTCCCATGTATTGCATTTACAACTATATTCATTATCACCTACAGGAAGATCAGGAACAGAAGGTTATCATCAGAGTCTGAGTGTGAAAATGACTTCACTTTTTTGCCAAAACCACCAATGTTTCTGACAAGTGTCTAGTGTTTGTTTTCACAAAAATAGCATTATCATTTTGATAAAATTAATTTTAAAAGGTGAATTTGAATGCATGTGTAACATTCAGTGTCTTATTTACTTGTGCCAACAGCTGTTCCTGTTATGTCCAAAGCAGACAGCCCTATGCAGTCACCACAGGTTGCTGGAGGTGTGTGTGGTTCTGTGCATTTGAAACAGAGAATATTATTGTTGACAGTAATGTCTTGTTTTTGTAATAAGGTATCAATATGACATTCTATCAGTGAGATGCTACCCCAGTTCATCTCTAGTGTAACTGCCACCAACATGTGTCTTGGTTGTGCCTGCTACATGTGAAACTAGATTTTTTCCAGATATTTTTCAATGTTTTGTATCGTCAAGAACTTACTTATTGCTCAGTCATTGTAATACCTATTTTATTTTGATTTTTTTAAGGTGCCTGCCTGACATCATCTGTAGGTGACACCCCTAAAACTTCCAGACTGCTTTCTCATCCAAAAGGTAAATTATTGTTCACGATAATTATACTTTATAATATGTACAATTATGTTATCTACACCTGAAATAACACAGTTCTAGCTAACTATTTAGCAACTGTTTTACATCCTCCAATAATTTTCAGATGTACTGTTAATTGGATTGGTGTTTCTGCTTATTTACAGGAGAGTCTGAGACTCATAAGATGCTTTCTCCCTCCTCCTCCTCACAGAACATGCACCAAGCAGGTACATAACAAAAAATAATAATTTAGTCAAATAATTACAGTATCCTTTCCATGAAGTTTTATTTTAAACTGTTAATTGATTTATCTTTAATTGTTGTTATAGGCATGGAAAAAATGTATCGCTTGTGGACCATGACTGTGTGTGCCTTGGAAGAAATAAAAGGCACAAAAGATCCATTCTAGTGCTCCAGAATTTGGTTAGACAAACCAACTCAGCTCCTGCGATACCCAATTTGCCAGAGGAAGGCACATTTCCTCTTAAAGCCTTGGTAGACTTCAATGCCAATGAAGAAAAGCTGATTGATCCAGCTTACCAAAGTGGATTGGTCAGTACATTGTAATTATACATTTTCTGTTGGTACACATTGTTCACATAGTTTTAGTAAGTCATTTTTGGATCTGATATAACTAAATGATCTTGATGAGTTTGCTGTTTTTAAGCTGCTCTGCTAGTGCTAAACTATGAAACATCCTGATGTGCAAATCTCTCTAAATAATTCACTTAAGCTATTTTCTTTAGATTGGGTTAGGTCTAAGCACATATGTGAAGCTTCCTTGCAATGTTTTGTTCATGGTTTTCATTGTACACAAGTTGAATATAATAAGTTGCTTCAGTGATATTTCCGTGCTAGTAATGGTACTTACTTTTATTCCTTTCTGATGTTCAATTTTGTCAGTTAAATGGTGTGCACTTTTTTACTTTAATAATTTCAAATTTTATATACCCTCAGCTAATCTTTGTGGTGTAGAGTGAACGTGTATTTTGTTCTTATTTTAAGGTGTGCTATCTCGGAGATTTGGGTGGGAGATTCCTAGATGAGACGGTGAAAATAATAAAGGGGTTTTCACGACAAACCAGCTGTCGCTGCTGCTGTTGTTGAATCACCGCAGGCGCCTGAGGATGGGGAGGCGGACCAATTCCTCCATCGAGATGCCGAGTTGGCGGTGGTGACGCTCCACCAACAGGGCTGGACATCGGAGCCACAGGTGTTCCGCGGACTCTTCCTCTCCACCACACAGTCGACAGGTGGAGCCAACGCCGTAGTGCTGGGTGGTGGCCGCGGATGAGATCCGTTCTATCGGCCGTTTGCTTCGAGGGGGTGATGTCCCTTAGTCGAATCAGGGCCGACTGGCTATCAGAGACTATTCGTGCCTTGGAGATGATCAGCGCCTTCTGTTCTGCCTGGAACGAGGAGCACCATTTTCCGGCGGGGGTTGGCTGACTGTGGGGTCATTTTGGTGGCCGCCACCACCGCCATTTGCTGACCCGTCCGTGTAAATGATGGCGCCGTAGGTGTCCCATTCCTTTTCCAGGGTTCGTATGGAATCATCTTCATCCACGTTTCTCGCCAGGGTGGAAGGAGGCTCGGGAAAGTCTCTGGATGGGCTTCCCCGAAAATCGAGCGCCAGGCAGGTGTTTCGGGGTCCTTTGTCGTATCGTCGCGGTCGCTGCTGGAGGGAGCGATAGCAGTTGCTCTGTTTCCGTAAGGTGCCTGTTTGTCACTAACCCGCGCCGCCGCCAAGGAGATTGGTCTATCTTTCCCTGCCTTCGGTACCGGTCGGATGTCCGCCAGGCTTGGGGGACTTCAAGAGTAGACCAGGACCGGTGGAAAATGGTCGTTGGCCTGGCGATAGCCATTGGTCCTGGGTGGTGGATATCACCCGGGCCGGCTGCTTTTGACGGGTCAGGATGCTTGGTCGTCTTGTCGCAGAAAGCTGTCTATCTGAGGGCACTCACCATCCGGTATTGTCTCATGAAAGCGTTCGCCTTCTGACGACGGCTGACGTAGGACTTCCCGTCTTTGGAGATTATGCGGGCGGACTCATCCTTCTGCGGCGATATGAGATTTCGGGGTATCCGCCACATGTCTTTCTGCCGTTCCTTCATTTCGCAGTCTTTACTTTTGTATTCCTCCGAGTGGATGCCCAGAGCGCCGCCTCCCGATCTCTTCGATGATCTCCCTTGTTTTCCAACACGTGTTTACGTGCCGCTTGACTGACTTCGCAGAAGGTCTTGTAGATATTGGCGATTCTTTCTTCACATGGGGGGGGGGGGTTGTGCTGCAAAAATGCTTTTGGAGCAACTAGGCTCTGTAATGTAATTTACCGTAAGGTTAACACAGAATTAACTCCAACTCATTAGGTTAAAGTAATTGACATACAAAAACATAATTCAAAGCAGATCGATTTTGCATTTGATTCTGGTATCTAATAAATGCACCATGGTTTTGTGATGTGTTACAGTAATATATTACCCTGGTTTTGTTAAAAGAGATGTACGGACAGCTGAGAAGTCAGTAGCCAAATGGCTGACTGGAGGGCGGGACAGACATAACACGGACACAACTAGTACATCTTCATGGAACTATTTTCTAGGTTGTTTTATTTGAGATGTTTTCACTAACAAAATTTTTTCATTAATCATGTCATCTTTTTGTTACTTGTACTCACCAGAGAAGATATTTTGTCACAACCAAGCCTCAATGTACTGTATTTGATGGCATATAAGACGCACTTTTTTCCAAAAAATGGCTAAAAAAAGTACCCCTGGGTCTTATATGCAAAGTTGAGGTGTCTTGTATGCTAACGTTTACCAAAACGCTGACTACCTTAGCCGACTGGGACTTCTACCCCAAATCCACAATATTGTAATGTTATTTACTCAAACATCATCATAACTATTATTATTATTATTATGGATAATTTAATTTAAAAAAGAATTACTGTAAAAATTAAAGCTGGATGTCTGCAGACGAATATCTTCTTTCGGCACCAAACTCTTAAATGTTAAGCAGTAACCGTTTTTGAACTCATATGTATATTACTGTTTATTTATGCTATACCTGCCACATATATCTTCTTATCTTTACATGAAAACTTCTTTTAGTTTTTGAAAGAAACTTGAAATTAGGGTGATATGGTGAGTGACGCCGACAGTAATCATAGTCAGTTGCAATGTTCCATCAGTTTTACTGATCATCTTTGAACTGGCTAATTACTATCAACAATAAACAATTGATAAAGATATGTCAGTTGACCATTTAATTGAAATGTGAAGATGCTTTTGAGGCTGTAGGACTGGTGTCACTGATGGTAACGTCGCCAGGATCTCAAACATAATCAACAGATAACTGTCACTAATTGAGCTGAAAACCACCTAATGAAAATGCGCAATGTAGGGTGGTGAGGACTCATCCAAAATTTAACCCAAAAAGAAATATTATTAGAATCATCCCTTTTTTTTTCATTTTGAAGGTAGAAAATATAATTTTTATACGATTTATTAGAAGTAAACATATAGGTAACTGGAAAACATCCAGTCATATAGTTTAATTAGGTTTTGCAATATTCCTGTGTAAAAATGCACCCAAAACCCATTGCGAATTTAGACGATTGGACCTTGCCTGGTGTAAATGGCCATTCCAACTTAAATAATTGGACTACAGAACTGAAAAAACAAATGTGGTCTCAGCTATACAATTGGCAGCATTCATACATTTGAACAGGAGACAGCACACTATTAATATTTTGAAGGCATGTAGGTTTTAATATTTCCATTATTATTATGACCTTTTAGAATCAAAAAAATAGTCGTAAGCTGTGTTTATAGTTTCAAAAAATCTAACCATCTTATGTTGTAATTATAAAGCATTTGATTACTAATCTGCTTAATATTTTCCACTTTAACTTACTTTGCTCAATTAAAATTAATTATTAAGTATCTGAATACCAGAATATAGCTGTATTACTATAAAATTCATATCAAAGAGGAACTGATGAAAAATGGTTTGTTTACATCAGATGTGGACACTAAACCACACAACATTCAAGGCTTCCATATCTGCCACCAGAAGGTTTGTGTTGATCTAATCTAGAAGACTAAACTATTGGAAGCAGAAGCCAGTGCTCAGTACATCAAATGACGTTTTAACAGTCAAAAAGGATTTCAATGGTTACTGCTAATTCGAGTACAGCCAATTGTGGGCAAAAATTTCATGAAATACTTTTAATCATCCAACCCCGACCTTCATTTCGGTTATATTTCCAATTAGATTATTTCAATCAATTTTTTGAAAACATGAAAATACCAAAAAAAAAATAAAACGCAACATAAGTTCTGAAACAGGATGATCTCGCAGTAGACCTAACAAAATCATGCATCCTTTCTTTTCTCAGTGGATACACGGAAGCATTTAGCAGGAATGTATTTGTTTCAGAATGCATTAATTACAAAAAAATTGTGTTAGACTGTTATGTGCTGAAAATTTGAGAATGCAACAGTGAAACAAATAATGTAGTAAACAGTCAAAGGCAAGCCATCTCTCTCCTGTTGATGATCCTAGAAGGGAGACAACTAACGCTTTCCTTATTTAAAGTTTTCTGCAATGTTCTGCTGATTTAATAGCAAATACATTTTCTTTTTACTGCTGAATGGAAAAATCAATATCGAAACAGAATAACATCTTAAACATAAGTACAAAAAAAAATAATCTAATTTAGATAAAGGGAACTTCTTTAGTTTGATAAATATCAAATATAAACCCTGGTGGTGGTGATTGGGAGACACAAACGTTCGAAATGTTGGTTCTCTATCAGAACTACCAAAATAGTATTAAGAAATGCCCAAACTAATTGCCTCGTTACTAGTTGAAAACTACCCTCCAGACAAATAGTATTCTATTCACAATATGTTGAGTTTCCCTAACTAGGATTAGTAGTGCCAGTGCTGCTCCACAGCACGTCGAGCACGATTGGTGTGATCTAACACCATGCAGAACTTGGCTACACAGTCTGTTCTCCATGGTAACCCCATGCGCTGAATGAAGGAGAAAGGCTCAACTGCAACATTCCGAAGCAGGTGACATTCTTAAAAAGCATCATTACTTGTAATGAATTGTGGATGCTCCACAGAATAGCGACATCCTCATTTAACTCTACCAAAGAAATTCAAAGCTGCGTTTGGCAGCAGATGTCATCCTACTACATTTCGGAGAGCTATCCATATTGCCTTTTTACCTAAGAGAGAAACATTTAAATTTGCTTGGATTCAAAAGAACATGGGAGACTGCCACTTGGTGTGCTCACGCATGTCAGGTGGCACACCACTAGATGCCAATAGGGTTTGCCAATTGGATGAACCAGCAAGATCAGTGACAACGGAAATGGGAGATTGTGCAGAAGTTACCTAACTATCACCTTTTTTGTATAATCTAGTTCTTCAATAAGATGTTATATTTTCCAAGAATATTCACAGATTTATCCAAACAATGGGTTCCTGCCTCCCACTCCCTATACGAGATCTGTAGAAAAAGTATCCGACCTTAGGCATGGAAAAAAAAATTACGTACTTGCTGGGATTCAATTGCTAATGCCCTTCGAAGTAGGCCCCTTGTGCCTCCACACACTTAGCCCAGCGATCCTTCCACTGTTCGAAGCACGTCTGGAATGCTTCTTCCAGAATGGCTCTCAGCTCCACCGTCGCATTCCACATGAGGTCCTCTCGGCTCTCAAGGAGGGAGCCTTTCAGTGGCATCTTCATTTTTGGGAACAACCAGAAGTCAGAAAGAGCCGTGTCTGGAGAGTAGGGAGCCTGGCGAATGAGCGAAATGCCTTCCTTTGCCAAGAAACCTTGGATCAGCTGCGACAAATGAGCTGGGGGGTTGTCATGATGCAGCTGCCAGTTTTGTAAGGCCCACAGATCTGGTCTCTTGCACCGAACTGCATCGCGAAGATGTTGGAGGACTTACTGATAGTACTCCTTTGTAACTGTTTGTCCTTCTGGTGCGTATTCGTAATGCAAACACCTCGGTAGTCGAAGAAAACAGCATCACCCTGATTTTTCTCCGGACCTGATGCTGGGTGCTTCCACTGTGATGACTGAGCTTTGGTTTCCGGGTCGTACCCGTCCACTCATGTCTCATCTCCAGTTATCACGGTATTCTGGAATTCAGGATCCCTGTTGGCAGTATCCAGCAGGTCCTGCGCAACCTCAAGACGAAGTTGTTGTTGTTCCTGAGAACGAAGCTTGGGCACAAATTTCGCTGCCACTCTGCGCAACCCCAAATCCTCCTTTAAAATTGCATGTGCAGAATCTTTCTGATCCCAACTTCATCCCAATTTCCCGCACGTCAAATGATGATCCTTCATTATCAAGGTCTGCACTTTCTCGATAACAACTGCATTGCGGCTTGTTGACGGCCTCCTAGAACGCTGGTCACTCTCCAACAATGTGCGGCCATCTTTGAACCTGTTGTACCATTCTTTTATTTGGGTAACACCCATGGCATTGTCACCAAAAGCCTGTTGAATTTTGCAAATTGTTTCTGATTGGGTATCTCCAAGCTTTTGGCAAAACTTGATGAAAGATCGTTGCTCCATATGTTCCGTCATCATAGGGCGAAATTAAAATGCGATGAGTAAGTAGTACAGCACCTCACATGGTGGTTGCCTGACGCATCCAGCAAGCCTGCCAAAAACCACGCATGCGGCTCCACTATGCACACTTTTGCCTCCCTAACATCATTACTTCCCACGGGAAAAAAAAAAGTCGGATAATTATACAAGGTCTGTCGAAAAAGTAACTAGAGCACATTACTTTTAATAACCCTGATATCCGTATTTAAAGCAATGCCTGAACTGTCCCTTCTCTATTAAACTATCACCAATAACTTTCCTCTCTTGGTTTTACTCTCATCTGACCTTTTATTATTGCTGCTAATTAAGTCCAGACCCTGATCAAATCTTTATGAAAAATTGTACCAAACTGGTGAAGATCATGTCAACAAAGATCTCTTTTGTAAAAAATAAGTAGGAAATTCTTCTCATTGTGTCATGAAGGCACAAACTCTGTGATCACAAACATTTAACGAAATACTTTTCCTTGGAATAACTGCTCCTTGAATACGGGTTTGATTGGAATTGTTATCAGCAGGTTTTCTAAAGCTCTTCGCCATCTCATTAGTTAGTTATTCTCTCTCGTATCTTTTTCTTTACTAAATAATAATTAATTATTAAGTTGAGCCATTATCATAAATCAAAAATTAAAGTGTTGCTGTATGACTTTCAGAATTCTGCAAATCAGAAATTGGTCAGAAAAGTTCTTCGGTCTCGGAAATCTAGTGGTTACAAAAAGGGAGGATTGGCTGCAAAATATTGAGGAATAAACTTTTAAAGGATAGCCTTCAATCTGCGACCGTAGTGGTCTTAATGATATTAAATGGTGATACAGAATTTTAGAGAGATTTGGTACTATCCTGGTTAAATAGAGCTTAGTTTTGTATTTAAAAAAGGAGAATTGGTTATGTAATTTGTATTTTAGAAGTACCAAACAATAAGAATATGTTAATACATTCATTATGACAAACTAGCACGATAAACTATAAATATTGCACACAATGTAAAGTTCAATTATATTTGGAATCCCAGGATTATTCAGAAACTCACCATCTTTACTTAATAGTAATGGCAAAAAATGTTTGAAATTTATATTGGCATGATACATTGTGGAACAGAATTAGAAAGCGTTTTTCTTCATTCCTTTCAATTTGATACATAAAAAAACATGAGGTTAATTAATAAAATTGAGAAAAGTATTTTAATAACTTTATACTACATAAACAATATCATATACAATAGAAACTTGTTTATCCAGAATGGTCAAGGGGTAAAAGGTGTTCCTGATAACTGATAATTCCAGTTAAAGGATGTCACGTAGGTTGTCAACCCTTCAATGATCATCAATAAACACGGGTTTAAATACTTTAAATACATCTGCTGCATATGAAAGCAAAGCAAGTCAAATATCCACTAAACAATCATAATGGCCATTACTGCGAAATAATCAATACTACCACAGAGCTTGGCTCATGTGCAGCTGGTTACCTAAAGCATGTCTGCTACCAGTTGCAGCACCACCTGGTGGAGCAGCAACAAAATACAAGGTCGAAAACACCTGCTCCTTTCACTTCTTTGAGAAGTCAAAAGTATTTTAAAAAGATACCAAAAAAAAGAAAGCCCATTTAACAGATGTTTATATTATTAAAATACAAACAAACAAGAACAAGTAGCCATCATTACGTTTCAATTTTAAATGATTCTCAGATGGAATTTTAGAAGGAAATAAAATCTTTTATATTTTCTTAATATATGTATATATAATACACCATATATATTCCCTAAACTATACCACCCAAAAATAAAATATTTGTACATATTTTTAATCTAATTATTTTTATTCCTCTATTTATTTATAGCTTAAATATGATTTTTTTAAAAAAATCTGTTCAGCAAGGTAAATAAAACCTTCTAGCCCTGATGGAATCTCTCTCTCTCTCTCAATAAGTATATTCAGCAAACAGAAAATAATTCACCTTTGAACTCACTCCACCATTTCTTAAATACATCACAAATTTGGGCAGAAAGGGTTTCCTGGAGCCATGTGAATAGATGTTTCAAAAAGCAACCATTTGCCCAGCTCCACCCCAGAAAAGATATGCATTTGGGTTTGCTACCATTGTTTTAAATTGAAAAGGGAATGTTTTTGTTTTCATCTTTTAAAATCTTTCATTCATTTATTAAAGAAAAGAAACGCAGCATCATTGTGGTCATCAGCCAGACCAAACCAACTTTCTCTGGTTATATATCCATTAAACCCGGCAGTCAGTGACAAAACTCTGCCAATAAGATAACCAATTCAATCCAGGAACTTTGAGAAGATGCTAAGCAACTAAATGTCATACTACCATTGTATCTTTGTTTTACTCAAAAAGGAGATTATTGCACTTCTCATCCCCATTAATGACTAGAATTCTGCAGCCATTCTCAACTGTTCATGAAAATAGTGTGATAGATGAGCCACAAACAAACACATGCTCAAAATTTATACATTTTCTAAACCAACATATAGATGGTATTTTTGAAAACCCTCCACATCAGCATTAATGAGGTATTTATCTAGCTGTTTCCTTACCTTACTTTCTTCTTATTCTATGGCTTGAAAGACAGTGAACTTTAAAAAAAAATACTCTTATTGATAGTAAATTTTTTTTACTTCTCAGGTGTGAAGACATTAATGACTTTTGTCGAACATAAATATTCATATATCTGTAGTCTTCCACAACCATGGATAGTACACACCAAAACCAGGATTGAGGAATAAAAGAAAACAGCAAAAACTTATCCAGTTTCCTGATAATTTTAACTCAATAATTAATTGTATTTAATTATTTTCAAAATAATTATACATTTGTAACATTTTTACATAGCATAATTTATATGAAAATAAATGTAATAAATTAAAATGGGTTATTTGTAAAGATATCTCAACCATGTCTACGGTGTGTTAGATATTTGAATTGTGGTTATTTCTTACTTTTAACAAGATGTTTTTGTTTCTGCAGTTAAATATTAAATTTTAGCATATGGAATCTGAAATAAATTCCTGTCCACTGATTATTAATGCAATTCCCACAATGCACCATCATAAAAGTTGATTTCCTGCACAACTCTGGCAGAACTTACCTAGAGATCTATGATTGTCAGACATGATGACACAATCTCAACAGAACAATTATGAGAAGCATAATTTAGTCTGGAATTTGAGTTTTGTAGTTTTAAAATGCTTCTATTCCTATTCAAAGTCCTTGATATCTATTGACAATAGACCTTGGTGAGTATCACATTGCTACAGTTTACAGGATCCTGTCCACTCCCCCTGATGGCAAGAGGGGAACTTAGGTAGACCTTCAAGGAAAAGTATGATGCAAAAGAGCATCAGCTGTTTTCCAAATGTGAACTATTTCTCCTTTGGCAGATATAAACCAGAAAGCCATTAGAGCTTATGTAACACACATTGTACCACAAAAATAGAAAGGTACAGAATATTAATCTGACAGGCATAATGGAGTAAAGATCAAAAAGCAAAGTAAAGCAGCTAGAATACAAAAGATAGTGGCTGGTGTGGGGCTGAAGTACCACACAATTACGGGAGCTATGCATAATTCCACTAGAAGACAGTAATGTGAACTTTTCCTAAATGTCAAAGATGTTTCAGGGTTGTGGAATCACATCCCAGCTCAAAAGCTTTTTGAGTACATCAGGGTACTACCCAGAATTAAGGCAGCTGCTATTATCGTTGTTTTCTCCTAGTAATGCAGTAACCATAGCTAGCATTAAATTAGATGATCAAACAGGAGCCCTGACCATTCCCATGTAACTCACAATATTCCAAGGGAGTGCATCAAATTTTATGAGTCTCAAATTAGCCTTAAAGGAACTAGTATCTTTCCCTGCAGATCCAGTCTATGTAATGGGTAAAATTTATTTGCATTCCTGACCATACCTTAGATAGGCAGGATCCAGGTACTAATCATAGAATCATAGAAGGCATCTTATGTGACAACTTAAAGCCTTGTTTGTAACTTGGCTTGGTAATAAGCACCTTGATGCCAGGTCATACATTCATCACTCAAATAGGTATAGATAGTGCAATAACCAAAACGGACAGAATGTATATTAGTACTGAACTGGCAGATAATGTCAAAGCTGTCACTATGTGAAATCTAGGTGGGACCACTTTCTGGTTAGGGCTACCTTTAGTGTAACTGGGAAGATCAGAAAACAAATAACCAAGTTCCCGAATTTGTTAATAGTGAGTATACGAAAACTGCTGCATAGAGTAGCGCTTATAGGCAAGATAAAGAGAATGACCTTAAGAATATAGCTAAGCTAGAACTAAGCAGCATTAGTTCCCCTAATGTAGACAGCTAACTCTTTTTAATGGAATAAATCTTAAATTGTTCTAAAGAGAAGGCACTAGATGAGGGCCAAATCATAGGCAATGAGTAAGGATAGATGTAGTGAAGCCAGCTGTAGATTAGAAAAGTGGTTGGTAATCTAATGACTAATCCAAAGAATAAACATGGCTGCATCATAACTGATGTAGGTAATATAAGGGAAAAGGCTCAATATTACAAACAGCTTCATGCTACAAAAGGATCTGTCCTCAATATCAGGACACTTTTTTGGATAACCTAGAGCAAACTATGCCCTGTAAAGGCTAAGCTTTGTGGAAACACCATAATCCATAATGAAATGAAAGATGCCATACAATAGATAACTGGAGGCCTCTTAGTAACTTAAAATACAACTAAGTTGCTAGCTAAAGTTGACTGAAATCATTCCTGGTCCGTTTGAGGTAGATTTATAACAGACTGATCATAGTAGTTCTACATGGAGGCATGAGGCTTCACAGCAGTCAGCCATTAGTCAGGTAAAAGTGTTCTTTAGGATAGAGTGAAGTTAGTTTGATTCTGAAGACAACTTTATTGGATAGATAAAGCCGTGTTACTCTGGTTTCCAAACAAGAATCAGTCAAAATGGTTATTTATGGGCTTACTCTAAATTTTCTTGCAGAACACAGTAGCATTGCCCTCTATAGGTGGTGATTGCAGAGGTGCTGGCTTGCCAAACAAGAAATTGTGGAGATACCAGAAAATTACACCTTAAAATCTTAGTCATCCTTGACAAACTCTGGTGTAGGATCATTCCTCATTCAAGTAATAAATAAATAAAGTTGAAATTTCAATATCCTGTAAAGTAGATCATTGTGGCAATGCAAACATATAAATATATAAAATTCAGATAACATCTTTTTATTCTGCCTCTCCTGATTTTACTCATCTAAGATTATTATTATTATTTACACTTGACATTAAGAGAGTTAAAAGAATAAGGATATCTACAGTACATTGTTCTTTGTTTTTAATAGTAAAACTATTAATTATATTCAAATGCATTTTAACATATTGAGAAAGAATATTGTTATATCAATAGATGATCCCTTGGCCCATCTGTTGTTTTTGAGTTCTTTGGAAATGAAAGTAGAAAAAGTAGAGACATCAGGACTTGTACAAACAAAACAATGTACAACTTATACATAAATCATTCAAAGCCGTTCACCATTTTGGGCCAGAGATAGAGATGGTATCATCCCTAACTGTTTGAAAAAATGAATTCATTTTTTCTTGTAATTAAGAATTCATATCCTACTTTCATTTTAAAAGTCCTGAAAGAGATGTATTGTTGCAGCTCTGATGAGGCTGGCTGCATCATCAAGTTGGATATATAATGGTGTGCAGCCAAAATAAACATGCTACTATTTACCAACCGGTAGGGATTAAAAAACTAGCTCAGGATGCACACTGACAATTCGATAATCCTCTTAGTTTCCCTATTGGCTGCTACTGTGGTTAGCACTAAACAATGACAATGTTGTTGTCATTCACCACTGAAAGTGTTCCTTTAATGGAAAAATTCACATGAACTGCATAGTAATGATCACTATCTACCACACTTTCACCTAGGATCCAATGGCAGGGATGAGCAGCAGAATCTTCTTACTAGAACTCTTTAGCTTCAGTTGTATGGCTGTATGCAGCCACCTGGTGAAGAGAAACCACAATGCCAGGACAGTCCAACAAGCCCTGCCAGTCCCTACTAGGATTCAAACTCAGGCCCACTACCTGACCAATCCAGTAGCCAGCTACTGAGCTCCTGTTATCATTTATTGTAATTGCACCAAATTTTAAAAAGAAATACTTAATAGAAAGTCATCTCCCAGTTTTAACATATTTAAAAATACACACAAAGTAACAATCATATATGCAAATACCTTTATTGTCCTTTTACCTGGCATTTGTCAGACGCACTAGGTAAAATTCTTCAAACCATTGTGTCCAGATGGTGCAAACTAGTGAAAGTTTACCTCAAATGTGAACACTAAATCCAGTCAATGTTGAACTACTCAATACAGGAGCCATTACACCACGTGAAGCTGCTTCAGTTGCTGCTAACTTGATGGACCATGTGCATGTGCCAATACCACCAGAATGGTAGCTATTCTTCCCTAAACAGGTGAGTTACTTGACACACTTGTATTAACTGTAATAATAATGGCTAAACATGTACATTATGACAAGGATCTGTACAATAAAAACTTCATGAAACAATGAAAGTAAAACTGAACTTTTTATTTAAATTGTTTCAATCATCCAACAATCCTGATTTTCATTTATTCCGCTGAAAATTTGGTTATTCAAATTTCTCTTTTAAACCCAGTGCCAGAACTAATGCAGTCCAAGCCTGTGAAGAAAATGATACAATGATCCCCAACACACTCTCTCTGAAAATCTAACAAAGTTCCATCTTTTTTTTCTCCTCAAAGTGACATGGAAGCATTTAGTAAGAATGTACGTCTCAGGCCATTTTGATGAAAAAAGAAATGGCTGTCAGATGGTCAAGTGTAAGAAAATATCAGATTGGAAATCATAAAAGCAAATAAATTCATAAACCAGTAGGGGCAATCCATCTTTTTTCTCTTTAGCACATCACAAAAAGAAATTCTTAATCAGAGACACAACTGAAAATAGAAAGCAAGATTTTGTTTTCCTTTTCTAAAGTTGTCTCTACCAACAGTTTTTCTGATTTTACTGTGAAATGCAATAGAAGAACAGGATAGCATCTTGAACATAAGAACAAAAAAAAATCTAATTTAAGAGAACCTACTTGGTCTGCTAAATATTAAAAAGGAAAACGTCTCTCCCTCGCTCAGAGTTTACAAGCAGTATTCTTGTGAAGTTGGGTATTTCCCCACTACAGAATGTCTGGTGCCAGTTATACAAGTGGGGAACACTGGCGATCTTCACATTTCAGCAGAGTCAGGTGTGGACAAACTGATTCAAGGTGACCATCAAGAACCTTGTTAGTAGTCACAGCATCACACAGACACAGGCTACAGGAATCTATTCTCCATGCTTACTGAAGAAATGAAGCTCAACTGCAACATTACGAAGCAGGTGACACATTTATGTATAGCATCATTACATATTGTGGATCATGGATGCTGTATAAAATAGCCATTTGACTCAACCAAAAAAAAAAAAAAATCAAAGGCGGCCTCTGGCAGTAAAGGTCACACTACTACAGTTCAGAGGGGAGGGCATTTTCATTCCCCTTTTATCCAAGCAATGAAGCCTGCATGCCAGTAGGAGACACTGCTATTTGGTGTCCTCAGCCATATTTGGGCTCAGTTTGCGGAATTCCTTTTAGGACCCCCTTTTCAGTCGAGTTTCTGCTGATGCTACTGTCCAGGGCGCAAGCATTTGACATAGTTGTTTTCAATGGTGTTTTTATGTCCACTGCATGGATGCACCAGTGTCACCAGAAATGGGGAATTGTGTAGTAACTTAACCGTTCATTTCCTTTGATATGCTCTACTACTTTCATTATGAGTCAGTCTTATGATTGCAATTGTTTACCAAACAATGTCCCCATCCCCACATAATTTATTAGGGTTCATTACTTTCAGTATAGCCCTAACATTATTGAGGATAATGCTTTAACTATCCCACTGCTTCATGTGATCAGCAGCAAATCCTCAAAACCATTCCTCTTTCAGTTTAATTTCCTTTATTATTGCGTTGTATTTGATTTGAGCCAGTGGGAACAAGTTTTCTAAAGCTCCACCAACATCCTGTTTCCTTTCTCTACACTGAATAAATATTTATTATTACTCAAGTGCAGCTGAAAACCTTGGCTCAGGTAACCGCAACCTTTATACTGAACTGGAAAGGTATGAAAACAATTTCTGTTGATAGTTTATACTCAGACCAATAGAGAGAATGAGCTACAACCTAATTAAGCCCGTCTATTTTGTACCTAGACATTCTGCCAAATCTAACAAGAGTTTTAGAAGTGAAGGGGAGGTCTCTAAGAGTCCAAATGAACTCTAGAAGACTGGAGACAAGTGCTCCAACCTCCCCTTCACTTGAGTTTACTATGTATGACAACATTTTTTTCATACTATTTTTATTTTTCACTCAAGCTACATTAGTAGTATTTGAATGGTTAGAAAACTTGGAGTTTCCATAGATAGTACAGTGTAGTGTTTTCAAGGCGTCCAGAAGCTATCCTAGCTTATAAAACTCATCACAGGCAAGAGTTAGGATAGGAAAGCATCAGTTTTTATGAGGATAACACATTTTAGAAGTCATTATCTCTCTGATTTTTAAACACTGATATTTCTTCTCCACACTCAACCTTGTCACATGAATCTATATTAACTGTTTTTTCACTGTTTAACCCTCAATGACGAGACTCGTCTCTAAAGTTCTCAGAAAAACAACAGTTTGACTGACTACACCGTCAGTGCCATTCGTAATTCCAAAGACCTCAGTAAAATCTCCCATCAAAGATCTAGACACCAAACAGGGGTCTAAAACCTATCCCAGGAATGTGAATGTTCTTGTCATCCACTGCTCACCTGTTATTTCTATTTCCACTTTTCTTTTTTATAATTTTTTGTTTTTAAATCATAGAATCATTAAAATAAACTATTTGCACAAATTATTTTTATCTGTAGTTTTTTCTAAAAAATCTAGATTTCTACCATTGGCTAATAATTAATAACACAAGCATATAATATCTACTCACTTCTCATAATCCACAAACATTTCTTTGTGAAAAGAGTTGAAATTGAGGGGCGGGGGTATCATAAAAATTGCAATTTGTTTAAAACAAAAAAGAACAGGTGATTTAAATATCCATAATAGTTTGATTATTTAACCTGCAAGACAGGGGCAGATAGCTATCAAGCATCAAAGAGAAAAATATTTTTAAAAAAGAACACATAAATAGCAATATGAACAAAAAATAAAATTGAAATGTAAGCATAACAATAAAACAATTGATGCAGCAGACATCCCTGTACAAGGATTGGTTGTGCGCCATGCCAGTGTCTTGATGGCACTGTAATTAGTGATAGTAATACAGCAGATCACATACATAGCCAGCCTAAAATATCACCCCCATGGTGCGTGTAACCTGATAAAATGTGAAAATTTGGGTGGGGGGAACTTTTCTATTTTCTTCAAGATATCCTCCATTAAGCTTCACAAATTACTTACTTTTATTGCTGAGCCTACAGTTACTTTTATGCATCAATTATTTTTTAAATTATTGCTTCTGTTTCCTGCTAAACCATTATCTTGATTTGTGCATGAAAGGTTTGCCAGCCACAGGTACAGTTACTGGGCCCCTGACCTCTCATACCTGGCCTGATTAACAAACAAGGAACAAAAAGAGATCTATTTTAAAGAAATTTTACTTAGTCAAAATATTAAATGATGATTTTTTTCATAATTCAGAAGCCAATTAATAATTTCAAAAAGAAATAGCTACAAAAAAAGTAAAAATATTTAAAACACCAAATTTTCTAAAATTACTTAAAAAAACAAACTGATAGCAATAGGAAGTTTAAACATTTAAGATATCAATGGGTATTTCTGAAGTACAAACAAACAAAAACAGGTAACTGTCATTCATGTTCCACTCTGGAATGATTCTGAAATGGAATTTTAGAGAAAATAAGAGAGTTTTATTCCATTTTAATTCTTTTTCCTAATAAAAATATATTTTGTTTTATATACACCACACATAAGCCCCAAAACCTCATCAACTGAAAATAAAATATCTGTATAAATTTTTCATGATTTTATTATTATTTAAAGTATAAAAAAATTTTTTTGTTTTTTTTTGTTTTTGTTTTTGTTTTTTTAACCTGCTCACCAAGATAAATAAAAAATGTACAATTTTTGAGAAGAAAACAAATCTACACAAAATAACCAGAATTTCTTTAAATCAACCATCCATTTTCTCCAGGATTCAGGAAAATATTAATGATAATCTCTTGTACATTTAATAGAATGCAACATTTTCTCTCTCACTTGAAAGACAATTTCTTGAGAATTAAATTTTTAGGGCCATAAAAAATTAATTAACGTTTGGTTTGGTTCTCAGTTAATTACATTTTCTTTCTTCTTTGCTATTATTTCCAGTTGTCTCCAACAAAGAGCATCATTTCTAAGGCTAAAAAGTGCTAGACATGGTCACTGATGAAACATCAGGGTATAAGATGTGTTAACGTACATCGATACTCTACAGTTTGGTTTCGTCAAATATTTCCCATGGATAAATTGCTGCCCTGAGCTTCTGAGCTCTTTTGGAAGTGAGAGTAGAAATAGTAGTGATATCAGGAATGTACACACACATATGACAAGCACAGTGTCCTGTGGTCTTCTTGAAAAGAGAGCTATGATGCTGCCATACGTGGTCGAAAAATATTTCACTGTTACTATTTTCTCTCGCTAAAATTGATTTTGCATTCTGTGGTAAAGTAAATAAACTTGTTATTTATTTATTTATTTACCTATTTATATTAATTTCCACCAACTCATTTAAAATGGAAACTGTCACCACAGTTCGATTTTCAGAATGTTGCTACTGAGACAAACAACCAATTTTATGAATTTATAATAAAGAAAATTATATTGACAAAAATGGTAAACAATACTGGCTGACTTCTGCTGTTACAAAACTGGAAATTGAGTTGTCTTTCTCTCTATCATTATTTTTTTAAAAAGCTAATGGAGAGGTTAATGATATTTCAACAACCAATGTAAAGCACGAGAAGACATTCATCAACATGGATTCCATTGATGTCAAACAACATGACTTAGACAACGGTGATCTTGGTGTTCTGATCTATCTGGAAGAGGAATATACCTATTATACTGAAAAAAAAAAAAAAATAAAATTTAAGAAATTTCATTCCTGTTAATAATTTTCTTTTTTTTCTTTCATTTTTTAAGTTATTCTGAAGTTCTAAGACATTCATGTTTGTTTATCTTTCACATAATTTGTCAATGACAGCTTCACCAATTGTTTTCTTTTTCTCTCTCTCATTCTAACATTGTTTGTGTCAAATATTCAAAACCCTGTAACATAGGACTAACCAGGAGCTTCCAGGACCTGTGGAATAAGGCAACTCATCACCACCAATACCTGATGTAGATTTTTGGACAGTAATTCCTGTTATATCATGAAAGCTAACAGAGACATTTTTAACGCATGTCCCCTAAAAATTCCACGTTACTGGTAAATTCCAGTACAATGTGTCATTAGTCCTAGTAGATACCTTTTTCCAGAGGTTTTGCACAGTCCACAAAACATATCACCTGTTATAAACTTTAACAGTTCCAATGATTAGGAACAAACCAATAAGAAAGGACAGTTAAAAAAAAAAATTCACTGTGAACTCATTCCACCATTTTTTAAAATACATAATCACCACAATTTTTGGCAGAGAGAGGTTTTGGGATAAAAGTGACCATTTTCCCCCTGAAGACATCACTCGCCAGTTTAATCATCTAATAAAGACCAAGCAAACTAGTTGAAAGAGTAACCTCATAATTATCTGAGAACCAAATGCATATTTGAATGGCCTAACCTTTTTTAATTAACCCCACGTCTTTCCTTTCACCTTTTTAAAGCCTCCCATTCCATTTATTAAAAAAAAAAAAAAAAATTCAACAAACTGTCATCATCAACCAAAAGAAAGCAACACTCTACATGGGATGTTTCTAATTGTATTTAAGAAACATTACTTTTTAAAAACCCTAGAAAAGAGATCATCATCGAACTGATGTGGTGACAAGCAGTCATTAAAACTTTGCCATTAAGATAAATTCTACACGTGAATTTTGACAAGGTGCTGTAGCAACAATCTGTCGTATTACCATTCCAATTTTGTTTTACTCAAAAGAGAGCTTACCACACTTCTCTCCATCAATGACTAGAATTCTGCAACTGTACCATGTGTTCTCAACTTTTCAGGCAAATGGTGTGACCCACATGAGCCCACACAAACAAAATTTACATATTATGAAAACCAACATATATTTTATATATCTGGCATTGTGGCAATCTCCTACATTGGCATTAACAAGTTATCCGTTTAGTTTTCTCGCCTTGCTCTCTTTTTATTTTTTGGCTTCGCTTCAATCCAAGAATCTGAAAGACAAAAAATTAAACTTAAAAAAAAAAAAAAACTCTTATAGATAGTTAAATAATTTTACTTCATAGGTGTGAAGACATTGATAATTTTTGTCAAACATAAACATACATATATCCCCAGCCTTCCACGATCATGGATGGTACATACCAAAACCAGGAGGGAGGAATGAAAGAAAACAGCAAAAACTCATCCAGAGTTTCCTGACAATTTTAACTGAATAATTAATTGTATTATTTAATCATTTTCCAAATAAATATATAAATAAATAAATAATGGGACAAATTAAAATGGGTTATTTGTAAAGAATTTTTGAAGTTTTCAAACAAAGAGATTACATACAAGGTGTAGTCAAAAAGTATCCGACCTTTGGCCAAAAAAAACAAGTAATATTAAAAAACTCACCATTTTGATTTAGTCTCCTTCAAAGTATTCGCCTTGGGAGTCTACACACTTCTGCCAGTGTTCCTACCACTGCTGGAAACATTTCTGTAAATCACTTTTTGGGATGCTGTAGAGCTGTGCCGTCGAATTTTGCTTAATGTCCTCTGTTGACTCAAATCTTCTCCCTTTGAGTGTTTTTTGAGCTTTGGGAATAGCCAAAAGTCACACGGAGCCCGGAGCCAAGTCTGGGGAGTAGGAAGCCTGACAAACAAGTGGTGTGTTATGCTTGGATGACGTGGGCAGAATGAGCGGGTGCGGTGTCATGGTGGAGTCGCCAGTTCTTTGCTGCCCACAGGTCAGGTTGTTTTCGCTGCACAGCTTCACGAAGGCGATGAAGAACCCCCAAGTATTCTTTGTTAATTGTCTGACCTTGTGGTGCATATTCATGGTGCACAATACCTCTGTAGTAAAAAAAAAACAGTTTAACATTGCTGTGCACCTGTTTGCTTTCTTTGGTGTTGGTGAGGATGGATGCTTCCATTGGGATGATTGCAATTTTGTTTCAGGGTCATAGCCATACACCCATGTCTCATCGCCAGTGATAATAGTGTTCATGAAGTTTTGATCTTGGCTAGCACACTCCAGCATGTCCTGGGAGATTTCCTTTCTGTTTTTCTTTCTGCTGGTCAGACAGCAACTTTGGTACGAATTTGGCCGACACCCTCCTCATGCACAAATCTTCTGTTATAATTGACTGAACTGACCCATGGCTGATTCCAACTTCGGCAACAATCTCTTCAATAGTCACACAACAGTTTTCATAGACTATTCCTTGAACTTTTGCAATAAAGGTGCGGCCATCTTTGAACTGGTTGTACCACTCCTTTATTTGTGTTTTTCCCATAGCATCATCTCCAAAGGCCTTCTGAATCTTCTGATAGTCTGGGCTTGCTTATCACCAAGTTTTTGGCAGAATTTGATACAGTATCTTTGTTCAATGCGCTCGGTCATCTTGACTCAAAAAGAAAAATTGCACAGCACACTCTTCACGTCTGTACTCAATGTGTCACTGCAGGCGACTGGCGCCACCTACAGACATGAAAATGTTTGCGCACGCTCAGGAAGGACGCGGCCACCTAATACCCATGCGGATTTTGCTCACGCATTATTATTTTGTTCAAACAAATTCAAGGTCGGATACTTTTTGACTACACCTAGTATTTGTTAGATATTTACAGTTATTCCTCTTTTTTTTTTAAAAAAAAATTTTTTTACAAGATTTTCTCTTAAACAATGTCAGATGTGTTTTCATTTTTACAGTTGAATTTTAATTATTAAGGCAATTTCCACAACGCACCATTATTAAAGATGATTTCCTGCGAAGTTCTGGCAGACCTTACCTATAGGTGTAAACCCTGACAAATTTGATAAATTCCAATGGCAGAAATATGAGAAAAGTAAGAGAATTGAATTCATGTTTAGTCTGGAGTTTAAGCTTTTGTAACTTTTAAGTTACTTTCTTTGTTATCATTGGAGATAAGCCCACGTTTATTTGCATCAGTCATAGATCCAGCTAATTATCACCTTGTTACAGTCTAAATATTCTTACCTGCTACTTCTGATAGCATTAGGGGGGGGATGTAGAACACCCCTAAAAAAAAAAAATGGATGCAAAAGAGAATCAGATGTTTACCAACTAGAAAGTATAAAATTTCAAATCATTTGTTGGTGGAAGAAACAATTTGGTTTTTTAAGCTACAGGAAACTATATCATGATCAAATCAACTTTTTAGCCATGTTCTACTGGGCCCCAGCAGTATGAGACACTGCAACATTATTGTGTGAAGGTTTTCTTAAGTAACGGAGACAGACAGACAGACACACACACTTTCTCTCCCTCTTATGGAAAAAACGAAAAACAACTTACCTCCAACTTCATCACGCAGAAGCAGTTTGGAAGAGTTCCGCTTGGTTAGGCTTGTGGCAGCCTCTGGCGCTGGCTTAGCATCTCGACTGGAATTTTTAGGTTCATCCTCTGCAATGGGTGCAAATGCAAATTAACATTTCAAACAAACCAAAGGCCACCCATCTTTTTCTTCAATTGCTCCTTCTTTCCTTAAAATGTTACCGAGAAAATCCATTAAAATATGGACATGGCTAATATGAGCAAACACTCTGGAGCATTTAAGAGAAAATACTGCAAGATGTGCAAACAAAGTGCAGAACGTAAGGATGAAGATTGAAAAATACCTGCGTTAATTACAATCAATCAGCTGGTCTGTAAACCGAGCAAGTGTCGAGATCTGCTGACAATGGTACACTGTGGTACACCAGCCAGACCACAGCCAACTGCTCGTGTCACCTCACCTTTCATTTTTTTTTTTTAAACGCAGACCTACAGTAACATGGGATGAATTTCAACTAAGTATGGATTTCCATCCAAAAAAATACAAAACAGGTCCTTATCTGAAAGATTTAAAAATTGCAATAGTTTTAAAGTTAAAGAAAAGGAATGTTTAACTTTGTATTTTTTTTAGATCTTAATTCTCAAAAAAAAAACAACAAAAAACACTAATATGCAGTGAAAGTCAAATGATCCTTTTAATGCAATACTTCACTTTATTTATTATGAGTTTCCTAATGTTTCTGCAATCCAAATTCACAAAATTCACATGTTCTATGGAGTGACACAGATTCACCATTTTCTTGAGGTTTGGAAATGGTGGTTGGACGATATGCTAGTTGGATTTAGGATTAGCTGATGCAGACTGATCCAATTTCCAGCCCATTGCTTTGGTATCAATTTTATTGTAGGGGTTACTTGCATTAAGAACCTTGTTTTCTCTCAACCAATAGATAAAGCAAGATCTTGATATTCAGGCTAAGAAGTTGCTGGTGCCAGTACCATGTCTACATATCATTAACTGAGTATAAAAGGTTAGCAAATAAACAGAAAAGAACCGGAGGTTAGTTATCAGAGTGGTATAAAATGGATTGGCCATTCTGAAACAAGACAGACAATCAGTGACAGAAAAAAAAAAAACACAAAAGCCAGCTTTGATATTTGGTCTGGAAGTTCAGTACTTCAAAGCTACACTGCTAGCCAAAAATCCTCAAACTACTAGCTCCTTCTAAACAAAAAATGCAAAGTGCTTATTATGTATCGTAAGGACTTCTGATGAATTAGGCATCCTTAGTGGAGTCATTTCTTGCTGACATGCAACTACAGAGTAACAAGGCATTTAATTTTAATAGATGCAACCTTCCTGATACTGTTTTGTCAAAAGACTATTATTTTGAGATGTGTTCATGTGTATGGTGGTCATGTCTTGGTGGGCAGATCACCATCAGGCCAAAGATATTATTCCTGTTAACTCAAGTCATTTTATGGGATGCTCAGACTGGAGCAGGCAAACCAGAAAGCAAGCAAGCTGCTTAAATTGTTGCATTAGTCATGGTATTTGTTCTAGGATAATAAACATGATAGAATGCAAACAGATCCCAGCATAGTTTTATAAAAACCAAGAGTTCGTCCACTATAGGTAAAGTGATTTATTATTTTCTAAATTGATGAAGAATTACACCCCCTGGAAAACCAGGAAAGTTCTTGAATAGAAACTCATAACCTCACCAACAAAAGAAACTCCTAAGACAGAGAAACAAAAACAAAGTAGAATAAATAAAAAGTAAAAAAAAATTTAAAAGTCTACTCACTGGAAACTTTGGAGCTCTTAGGAGAGAGAGATTCCTCTGGAGCTTTCTCTTTCTTATTCTCATCTTGTTTCTCTACACTCTGTTTTAATTTAAAAAAAAAAAAAAATTGACGGAGACTTGACATATCCTTGTAATGTTGGCACCTGACTACAAAAGTTACTACATTTAGAGAAAATGTTTTTTTTTTTTTTTTAAAACCTTTTTTTAAAAATTCGAATTCACTTTAAGGCAGCAGGAAAGTTAGAAACAATAAATATGGTTAATGAAGGATTTATGGACTCCAAAACAGGCCTGCCCACTCCACTAATAATTAGAAACAGTTCCAGAATGCAAATCTAACCCCCCACCCAAATAGCTACACAGGAGTATATATATATATATATACACACATTTTATAAATTATAAATGAGAAAGATTTTGCCTGTGTTCACTGGGATCAGTTTTTATAGCAGTGAGTGATAGAAATGGATTTTATACAGTCCCAGCTACCAAAACCACTTGATGCATTCATCAGAAGGACATCATAGATGATAGGGCAAAAATTTATCCACAAGACCATAGATAATTATGTTTGCCTTTATTTTTTTTATGTTAACTTCATTACTCATCTCTTTTTTTAAAAATTTTAAATCTGAATGCCGCACAATGAAATTCCCTGATTGCAGTCCGTCCCTTTGAGGCAACAAGAGCCTGGAAAGCTGCTGTTGGACTCAGCACAGATCAGCATGCTTACCTTAGTCAGTTTATTTTTCTGCTTCTTCTTTGGGCTGCGTGCTGGCTTAGCATCATCCTCAGTGGCTGTCTCTCCGGCCTCCTGCTGCAAATCCAAGTCACCCGTCCTGGAAACCTTTGGAGTTTTGTAATTGGCAACTTTATTATTTTTCAGTTTTTCAAAATCTCCTATGTTTTCAGGTATTGCCTTCCCCTTGGCTGGCACTCCAGTGACACTAGAGGGTGGCACCGCTGTCCTCTCCCTTTTAAGTTTTTTCTTGGCACTTTTACTCGGGCTGACAGCTGGCTGATCAATTGCAAAAGAAATTGCTTAAGCATCATGAGAAAAAGATAACTAGTCAGCAATAAAAATAATGAGATGAAGAAATGTCGATATCCCTTATAAGTGTTTTTGAACTCAGAAAAAGTAGAGGGTCGAAGGTGAACCAGTTATGGGTCAACAATCTGAAGGTTTAAAATGATGCATGAAAATACTTTTCTATTTTGTTTTTTTTTAAAATAGCAAATGGAAATATTTTCCACATTAATTTGTATTGTTCTTATTTAAAAGATCCAAGATTACTTTGACAAAATCTCGACTCACTCTCAGTCAGCTAATGATATCACAAATATCAGCAACAATCGAGCAAGGACTTGGCGTCCTGTGAAACAGCTGCCATTCACATTGGCGTCAAATGAGGTGGAAACTCACAACACAAGGTCAGCTCAACCAGCTTAAAAAAAACCTAGTAACCATAACTCTGGTCCATTCCTCTTAGGGGTATAAACAATACAGGAGTTATTTCCTGTTCACCTGTTCTCTTTCCAACCACCTTATCATTAGTAATTAAGGCAGTCAGCAGTTACTTTACTGTCTATGTAGACAAAACAAAAAATCCATCACTATGCCATGCTACTGAAAGCTTTTGTTTTATTACATTTCTCAATGGAAACCTTCAGCCAAATCACCCAGCAGATTTGTTGGTTTGAAATAAAATAAAACACCTGCTTAAATTCAAAGCAAAAAAAATTTCTGCATCTTACTGTCAGTTATCACACAAGGGAGGCAACTATTATTTTACTGTACAAAACAAAGAGAACATTTATTCCTGCAAGTTTTAAGCCTTTAACACGATGTCTCACATGTAAAGATCACACTGAACTGGGATAAGTAGCTCCAAACATCAATCATGGTGCTGGATAATTACATTACCTCCCTTGTAGAATAACACTGGTCAACACAATATTTTTGGCAGGAAAAGTGAGACTGGTTTCTGGGGTTTTCAAGGGCGCTGAATCCGAATCTGACATTTGTTTTTTCAAGTTGGCTCTAGTTTTGGAGATATCACAGGGGGGTCGTTCGTCTGAAATCACCCATTCGCGACCATAACTAAACGTACAAAAAAACGGCTAAATAGTGCAAAAATGTCAGATATTGATTTTTATGATAATCAAAAACCACAAAGACAGTGTAAAATCTCAATCTAACAAGTTAAGTTAGAGTTAGATATAACATCATTTCATTTATTAATAAATGAACACTTTTCATATATTTCGAGAATATACAAAAAATTTGCTAAAAATTTGCTGAATTTTAATTCTCCAAGGGGAAAAAAACATTTACATAATCAGTTATATATCATAAATTAATGCAAAGCATTATTATACACTAGATTCTTAGTTACAATGAACACACAAAACAATATTTTATTCACAAAAGTGAAATTGACGTTTATACGATTTTCGCTTGTGAGCAACTTTCGGGCAGTCTCTCAAAAGGTTCCAGCAGTAGTCTGCCATCATGTGCTCATCCCATTTGCCTTGATACCTCTCTTCCATTGTTTTGATGTCTTGATGGAATCTCTCTCCTTGCTCCTCACTGTAATCACCAAGATTACCAGGAAATCTGTCGAGGTGGCTAAACAAGAAATGAACTTTGATGCTCACATTTGCCCCTAGTTTTTCGTATGCAGTAAGCATCTTACGGACCAATTGCTTGTAATTGTCAGCTTTGTGATTTCCCAAAAAGTTTGTCACTACATCTGTGAAGGACACCCAAGCATTTAACTCAACCATGTTCATATGATTAGTGAAGTCAGAATCCCTCATGAGCGTTCGAATCTGAGGTCCATCGAAGATGCCACCTTTAGCTTTTTCGATGGAAAGACCTGGAAATTGCCTGCATATGTACTTGAAGCAATCCCCATCTTTGTTCAACGCCTTAACAAACTGCTTCATGAGCCCTAGTTTTATGTGCAATGGAGGGAAGATGATTCTATCCCTGGGTACCAAAGGCTCATTGATGACGTTGGCTGTGCCGACTTCGAGACTTTCTCGTTCTGGCCAGTTCTCCCTTCTCCAGTGCTGGATTCTTGCTCTGCTATCCCACAAACAAAGAAAGCAGGGATACTTTGTGTACCCACTTTGCTGACCAAGCAGAAAATTCACCATTTTCAAGTCCACACAAATCAGCCATTTATGAGTGTTGTAATTTAGCTTTTCAAGAACAAATTGGATACCATCATACTCTTCTTTCATCTTGGTAGAATGGCCAAGTGGTACAGGAGCAAACTTATTGCCATTATGCAAAAGTACAACTTTTAGACTTGCTTTCGAGCTATCTATAAAGAGACGCCAATCTGCTGGGTCATATGACGAGATCCCCATGCAGTTAAGAAGTGCAGAAACGTCATTACAAAAGATCAGGTCATCTTCTTTAGAAAAGAAACGAAGCAAGCTGCCTTCCCTTGTCCTATAGTATGTTATAATGATTCAATAATATCAGAAAATTATTACTGCTTACTGCTTCTATATTGAAGTATTTCAGGGAGAATTTTAGCAGTTTAGGCTTATTTGAGGCTATCAATATCTTCTAAACTAGAGCCAATCAGACAAAACCATGTTATATTCGTAATCAGCGACCTTCAAAACCCCAGAAAACACTCCTAGATGGTCTGCCAAAGAAAAAAAAATAAAATTTGTTGACCAGTGTAATCAACCAGACTGAAATGGAGAATAGTCTTGAATACTCTTTGTAAGGCACTTAGCAACAAAGAAATTCTAATAACCAACAGTCCCAACTCACCTCTTCAACTGTTTCGGCGATAGCAACAATGGAAGCAGTTTCATGTTTTTTTACCTGAAGCACCACAGACTCCTTAAAAAGAGAGAAGAAAAAACTTTGGCTGACACGTTGACACCACCGATTCATGAAAACTGGTTTATGCAAGTTCATGGGCTGAAAGAAGTTCCTCATTAAGTCCGCCTTCCAGCTCCTGCTCCCACTTTCGTGCCATTTCACCCATCAGGCTAGTTCTTGTCATAAAAGATGTGGTCAGCCACACAACTCCCATCTGCATTTTCAAATACCATCTATCTTCTATAGCTGCAGCTGAATGGGATGGATGGATAAGAAACATCTACCCCAAAAAGCAATGTGAGAATTGCCCCTAACACAACACAACTAAAATCGGGCTGATTTTCATTGGTTTTTTTTCAACAGGACATCACAGCTAAACTAATGCGTTGGGACCAACCCCTTACTAGGGCTCTCAAACTCAAAAATTTGGTAAAAAAAACTGGACAGCCAATGTAAGTTCTATAAACTAAGTGTCATTACATCTAAAACAAACCATTGCACTACCCAGAGGCACTTAATTTGATCTAGAATCTAGATCACATGATGCATTAACAAATAATTATTTCCCTTTGACTCTTAAATAACTAAAAAAAAAAAAATTTCAAGCACTTGGGAATGATCTGATAAAGGCATCAAACCAAGTTTCTAACAAATACATGGGCTACTTTACTATAATTATTTTTTTAAAAGTTTTACTTTGCTTTCTTAACTTTTTTAAAATCCAAAGCCAATTACATGGAATATGGGTGCTGCTCAGCTATGGAGAACCATTTTCGCCATGCAAAACTACAGATGCATATCCAGAAATAATGCAAATCATTGAATTATAAAACACTCAATACTGGATAAGTTGTCTATGTTGCAGAATAGAACAACTGGGAAAAAATGGACGACGAATCACAAGTCTCCTCTCTTACATACTGCATACCTTGAATTTTTGCAGGTAGGCAGGCAACTGTCCGTCAAGTCAGATTCTTGTCTTATAAACATTAAAAAAAAAATAAAAATCCCCTACTGAAACAGCAAATATTTTGTGTGTGTGTGTTCACAATTCATCAACCAAACCAAAATTCAATGGTGTAACTTACCTCCTGCTGCTGCTTCTTACTGGACTTCTTTTTTGTTCGTTGTCCCTGTGGTGGAGGTAATTCGTTCTCTGTCTGTACAGAGACAGACTGGGCTTTTGGGTCATTCTCTACTCTATCCACTATCTCCACCTTTTCTTCCTTCTTGCTCTTTTGTTTCTTTTCCTTTCGATTGTGTTTGGTCATCCAGCCACCTGGGCCAAAAATAGTAAATAAGTAAACAAATGTCTAGTTTTGTGAGACAAAAAAAAATTTACTTTTTAATGTTTGTTTTAAATTATGTTCATTTGCCAAGAAAATAACAGAACAGGTATTGCAGCTAGAAACACTTGTAACAAGCATGCAGTGTATCACCTATCACCATACCATAACCTCCAACTACAGTCTCACAAATTTGTGATATTGTTAAATAGCGATTTATTAATTTTTCTATTTTAAGTCATATGCAGATTGTTTCTAACAGCAGCTTATATTTACTTGCTGCTTTACTTCTTCTTATTCTCTGATTACCCATTTCTCACTGCAACCCCCACTTCTTTCTGGAATTCTCCTTACTAAATATCAGTTGGGAAACAAGATGCTAAAAATTTCAAGCTATTTCCTTAATACTGTCAGTTCAAACACATTCATGTGGAAAACTGAACAAATTCTTAAGACTGTGATATGTTTTGTGGGTAAATAGTATGAGAGGGAAGGGAAGGGAATAGAAGAGAAGTGGTTACTCAGCTCTGAGAATAACACAGCCATGTGTGCTTTAAGTAAAACACACAAGGAATTTGTTATAAAAGCTGGCCTCTGTAGCAAAGGTGCTACAATCCTTTTCCTTTCCTAACTAAATATTATAAGTCTTTTGATCTGCAATGACCAACTTTAGTGGAAAGTGGTGGGGGGAGTGCAAATTGGCAGCCATCTTTTAGCCAAATTTTTGCTACATCTGAAAAGGATCATTTGGATCGCCGAACTGCATACTAAGCCACTCGTGCTATTTGAGTCTTTCCTCGACTTCTAAATGTCTTTTTCTTACAAACAATTTTAATCAGGTAGGTGCATTTTGTTCAGCCATCTTGCAAACTGCCTAAACACTCACATATTAAATAGAGCATTTCATAACAGGAAAGGGTTAACGACTAAAAATGTCGATAATACTCCAAAACAACAATCTAAAGCAGAGCGTGCAACTTAAATACTCTAAGTAAATAAACCTTTTTTTTAAAGCTTGAAGGATGTTTCTAGGTCTCAGCACCTCCCTCTCCACGGTGCAGACAAACAGCTCTCCTCAAACAAAAGAAATGCAACCTTGCTGATTCAGTAACTCTCACCTTCGTCATCGATTGTCTCTTCACTTTCTTCCTGCTTTTGGACCTCTTTCTGACTTTGCCCACCGCTCTTCTTATTCTGAAACTATTAAAAAAACTTAATTTAAAAATCAAACAAGCATGCCCTGAATTTACCCAGCATTCTTCCTAATCAAATGAGCAATAGGACACACCCTCACTACTGTCCAGCAGCAGCAGCTACAAGACCTTTTTTTTTGTTTAACCCTGACCTACTTCCATCGCTCACACACACAGGCAATTATCATTTACTAGAAGTTCCTTGTTAAACCCCCTGAAACTCAGTGTGAAAATGTTGTTTCTAACAGAGTTTTCCCCAAAGAACCAGAAATCTACACCTGCATTGTTTAGTTTAGAAAAATTCTTCAAACTTTGCAATTTCAGTGATACAAAAACAATGCTGGAATAGCAAGGATCAGTAGAATATGACTTCTTGGCCAATAATTAAGAAAACCTTCCCACAATGCAATGCTATAGAAGTTGACCTGCCCTTTATCTCAATGAAATATGGACCTTTTCTTTTTACCCCCCACCTCCGTTAAATAACAAATAGTATCCAACTCCAGTGGGGGCTTTAAGTAGAGGTTTTTTGTAGGAATGTTTTCATTCTTAGCTCACTGGTGTCTGTTTCAAAAGGTGGGAAAAAATTTTTTCCTTACGATGGACAACTTTTTTATTAGAGGGAGATTTGATAATGTTGTTTATTAATAAGGTTAAACAAAGTTCACCGTAATAAATAATTTAAGGTAACAAGAACAATTACCTCACTCAAAATCTTATTTACAGCAAGGTAAAACATGAAAAACACAGAGGTCAAATTTGGCATCGACTAACTTTCTGTTCGCTTCCCCTCACCCCACCAAATCCACTGCACAGGCATGGTTGAAATAATCTTCAGTCATATAATACTGGGCACACATCCAACAAATTTATTTTAAAAATGCTTTCAGATAGTCATATCTGGAACAGAATCTGGTAATGTCCATGCTGGTTCTTAACTTCAGTTACACAAATCTTTTTAATTGCACTGCACCTAGTTTTCTTGCTGATTTTATATATTTCTGGAACAAATGGAAATTCTGTGGAAGATGACTTCTTTCATCAGAACTAAACTATAGACCACCTACAATTCTGTATGCATATTCATTCATTTGTTTCTGTCCATGCACAGTGTTAGACTATACTCTGTTACTCCACAACCTAAAGACTCTTCTTCTATGTTCATCCTGCTTCTCTGGTGACACTGTCCAGCCAATCACAGACCTATTACTTTCTTCCACTCGTCTACTATACAAAATTATTCGCCAAATGTGGACTTGGAAACTCCTCAAATTGTCAAACCAAATGCCCTAGATTGTGTTTCAAATCCAGCAGAGATCCTTGAGAGATTAGCTAGTAGTTTAACAATGTTATAATCAAGGCCAGTATCCATTTTTAAAAAATATGAGAGCTATGTACATATCATTTAATGTGGCTTACTGTTGTATAGTGATAAATAGAGAGATTTTCAGAGTAAAATTTGGCAAATGCATTTTACTACACGAGATGACACTAACCATCATTACCCAACCCAAATCAACTTGTCAATGATAACCTTTCAGTTGTATCGCAATCTGTGCATAACCAATAATCGTATCAGCATCAGATGCTACTGCAGTTATCTGAAAGCTGGATAATAAAATCCAGATTTTTATGTCACATTCAGCAGCAGTAACAAGGAATCCACATTTGTTTTTCTCATAATGCCATGTTTTCTGAGTGACAATATTATCCACCAATGCAGCTTGAAATTCACTGACACTTTGATGAATGCTGCAATTAGCATCTTTTAGTTTTTTTTTAAAAAAAGTTTTAAAAATGTACAGTCAGAGTCCAGAGGTTCAGCAGCAGCATGGAAGAAACTCTTTGGTCGTTCCTTTAGAGGCAGCCAACACGAAACCTTTGGCACAGCTGCAGCTACTTTACCATCTTTGTTAAGAGTTGAAAGCAGCATTTTACTCACAGATGCCTTTTTTTCGCAAATCCACCAGAACAATCTTTGGCTAAAACAAACCTATATTCATGTCTATTGAAAGAAACTTTAAAGTATTGGGCAGAGAACAAAAAAGAAATTATTTTTAATTTAAAAAAAAAATAGTAGTAGTCATCCCCCTTGCATTATTGGAGCATGATATTCCTAAGTTTCTATGGTTTAAATTTAGTATATTTTTAGATAACCTCTAACCAATGTCAAAGTGTAAGAAAAATGATATTTTAATCACTGCTTGGGTCAGCAAACAACGAGATGCTGAGCAAACCAGACCTAATGTGGAACTTTGCCAGAGCATTAGTTCCTGCAACATTTATGGGAACATGAGGAAAATCAAATGCAGAAAACAGCTGGAAGTGATTTTGATGATTTTTGACCTTTGAGTTTTTATCAGGTCTTGGGAAGTCAAGGCCAAACCTTCCCTCAGGGATCAGCAAATATCAGTTGGCGGGCATAAGTAGAAGAGGATCATTGGGAAAGCAGCAGTTACTACTTCAGATTCAACATTTTTTTTTTAAACCACTGCTATAGTTTTCTTATTTTATTACTTAAAAGTATCACTTATTCATTACAGACGAGTTCTTTGTAGACCAAACCCAGCGACACAAAAATTTCCACACGTGCCAGCCTGTTTTCAGTACAAAAGTAAACACCCTAAATCCACCAATCTTGCATAGTTGTAAAGACACCATTCAGTTTTAAAGGTGTGCTTGATTTTTTTCTATTTTCATCCTATATGAATAATTAGGCTTAGTTAAATCATTACTAATAGAATCACCAATGACAAGAAAGCACTGTTAACTAGTAGTCAAAACAGCTAGAAATTCAGCAAACAAGCAACAGAAAGGGGGGATGTGACTAAGTGATTATGTGGTGTTTAAGAGCCTTTCTGAAACAGGGAACTTTTCACTGACCTTACACTATTCAACTTTGTCAAATAAGCAAGTAAGTTGTTTTCCCTCCTAACAAACTAATGGTGATGGCTTTTCTGTCTATTCGCACCACAAACAAAAGATAGAAAAGAAAGATGCTGACAAAGCTAGATAAAAGGTCAGCAAAAAGCCGTTTTTTTTTTTAAATTTTTTATTTTGACATTTATAGTGTTTTGTTCCCATCTAAAAGTTCAAACCCTTTACATCCAACACACCAAGTCTCCATCAAAAACTCTTGTAGGTGTTTAATTTCAACGTTAGACTAACAGTGTTTCAAGTCTCACCCTTTGCACCTCTATTTAAAAGAAATATTTTTTTTAATACAATGGCTGCCTTTCATTTTAAGTCTTTCCCTGTTTGAAAAATAAAATTTGCAGCCAATAAAATACAATCAAAAACATGGTTGTACAACAGTGTGCGTGCACCAGTTCAGCAGCAGATTTATGGTATTTAAAACTATAAGTCAATCAGTCCTCTTCATCATTGGTTATTAGCGAGTTACTTTAATACCCCCCCCCAATATTCTACTATTGGTGATCTGCACCTATTGTGTAGAAAAGTTTCCAGACTATCAGAAGAAAAGGAAATAGATCTCCCATAAAGTTTTACTCTGACCCAGCTTAGAATAGAAGATAGTTGTTGGGAGGGGCCTGTCAGAGATTGCCAAAACTACTGAGACTTATGCTTTCTCTCTCTCTCTCTCTTTTTTTTTGGCAATCTACAATTACCTGTAACTAGGAGATAACTATTAACTGGTGAAAGTCTTAACAAGGCTCAGTATTTAAAACTGAAGGTCAGTGGATTACAATCACTGGAAGTGGCATAAGAATTATTTTGGTAAACAGTTCTTTCCCAACAGGACATCTAATAAAACCATGATAGCAGTAATAATGCACTGTGTTGTTCTGTCCACTCCAAAAACTTTTAACCCTTTGGTAAAGAGCCCTTAAAATTGAAAAACAACAGATGCCATTGAATTCACCAGGAACTGCTGAACAGACAGTATATTTAAATGTAATCATGGTAGGAGTCCATTAACCACACACTTGGTCACCCAAATTACAAATAGCATTATGCTAAATGGAATAAGTTTTTAAGTTTTATAGCTTTACACTCCTTATTCAACAAACTTATTAATGGAAAAAAAAAACAACAGCTGGGCATTTTATTGATTCTTCATTTTGTGGGCAAACAATATTTCCCATGGAAAGCAGCAGCCCGCATCACCTAACACTGAACCTGTAACATGAAAACCTTCAAAAGTGTATTTATCCATGCTGTTCACTAACTGAAAAACTAATAGCCTACCCTTTCTTCTCACTAGTAACTAAATGGACATTTATCCTAAGAGCTCATAGCAACGGCATCCATCACCCAGCAAGTGCTGAACCAGAGACATCTCTGCCAATTCTAAAGCCAAACAGATGTCAAGACTTTGACAGCTGCTGGGTGGTGAATGCTGTAGTAACAACTTTGAACCACTTAGAAGATCCAGTTTTATAAGAGAGTGTGTTTCTGTCTAATCCAGTGGTTCTCAACGTGGGGCATACGCCCCACAGGTGGGCAATTCGATTTTCAAGGGGGGGCAATTGAGTACGAATGAAGGGGTCTGGGTCCAAATTTTCGATTTTTATTTTTTGGATTTTCCATCAGGTGAAGCTTATGTTTCAGATGCTATTTTGAGTAAATATTTTTTTTTAGTGAAAAAGGTCTTTATTGTATAGTTATTACATAATCACTGTGCCATCGCTCTTCATGCACATCACACAAAGTGCACGAGGTCATGGAAAAACCTTATTTATTGAATTTGATTTAGAAATGCGATTCAAAGGGCTTTTGCTAAGTTACCATTATAATAACTGTTTCCTCCATTTTCTCTCAAAGGAGAGCATTTCCATTTTCTGAAAATTCAGAGCTCTTAAAGAAAGAAGTTGTTTTGGTGGTGTCATGCAAGGTAATTGATACATATTTCTTTGGTTGCTCGTGAATATATTTGATTGTTTAGTATTATGATGATACGAGAAGATACAAAGTGTCAGAGATGAAAACTTAATAGTCCAAATGCTAATATAATACAAAAGTCTTGCCAAATTCATTGTGTGTGTGTGTGTGGTGTGTGTGTGTGTGCGTGTGCATATTTTGTCAGACGATTATCGTCAATACATTCGTGAGAGATACAAATTTCTCACACATTCGTAAAAATCTGGTTTACCGCACTGTCTATCTTATATGCTGTATAAAACGAATCGGCATTGTTTCATTAATTATGTGCTAACTTCATTTCATTTATGTTTACTTGAACGTTCTAATTATTTTATTTATGTGTAACTTAAACATCTTAAATTCTGAAAGTGCATTTCACTTCTTAAGATTACTCATTTATTTCAGTCACAGCCCCTATGCATAAAATGAGTAGTGCAAGCAAAAAGAAAGTTCGTCAGTATTCAGGGGAATTTTTGAAATTTGGTTTCATACCCGCTGCTCATAATGAAAGGTCATCTTTCTGTCTCTTATGCCAACAATGCTTGACCAACAAATCAATGAAACGAGGTCATCTTGAGGCGCATTTGAAGGCGAAACATAGTGTGTATGTAAATTCAGATTTGAATTACTTCAAATCTTTAAAGAATAAGTTTGAAAAATGATCAACAATAAAGTCTCTGTTCACTGCACAAACTGTTACTATCAGTCGTACTCTTGAGGCAAGTTATGAAATTTTCTTTACTCATTGCTAAATCTGGAAAAAATCATACTATAGGGGAGGATTTAATTAAACCATCAATATCTGCACTTCTTAAAACAGTTCTGGAAAAAGATGACAAAGATGTTAAAGCCATGCCACTCAGTAACGACACTGTTAGGAGAATAAATAGAGAATCAACTGTGAGAGGCAGTGAGGCCTTATTGCTAACTTATGTAAGATATATTGATAAAGGTGAATTTGTTGAAGAAACGTTATTCTGCAAATCTTTAGATACCACCACTACTGACGCTGATATATATATAATAAACTAAAATACTACTTAGATATCAATAATATACCAATGGAAAACATAACATCTTGCACAGCTGATGGTGCTCCTGTTATGATGGGCAAGAAAAATGGCTGCTTAAAATTGATGAAAGATGAGAATCCGGAGATGCTTCTTGTGCACAGTGTTATTCATAGAGAGAACTTAGTGTCGAAAAATATTTCTCCTGTACTTAATGAGGTACTGAAATCAGTTATAAAATCTATCAATGCTATCAAAACTAATGCCAAATGTGAGCGTCTTTTCGAGAAATTTTGTGAAGATAACAATTCAGACTATGTGAGACTTTTACTTCACACTGAGGTACGGTGGCTTTCGAAAGGGAATTGTTTGAAAAGATTAATGGAACTGTTTGATGAACTTAGTGGCTTTCTAAGTGACAAGCCTGAAATGAAGCACCTGCTAACCGTTGATGGAAAAGCATTTTGAGTTATTTAGCAGATATTTTCGAAAACTGAATGTGTTGAATAAACAACTTCAAGGAACAAATAAAACACTTGTTGATGCAAAGGCAAAGATATTTGGCTTTATTTCATTTATCGAGTTATGCCAAAAAAATATTTCTGACAAAAATTTTGACCAATTTCATTGACTAAAAAAAATGTGAGCCGACTGAGGCTGCTGTGCTTGTCATTGTGGATCATCTGAAAATATTGGCCTCTGATTTTAAAGAAAGATTTTCTGATTTAAAACAGATTAATTTTCCATCGTGGGTGATGCAGCCAGTGCTTGTGGATTTATCTGATGTTTCAGTGCAGTACCAAGAACAACTCTCGGAAATAAAAAATGATCAGTCAGTTAAAACTTTATTCAACATAAAAGGAGCGATGGCATGGCTTTGTGATGAGACAGAAACTAAATACCCAAATTCAACTAGCTTTGCAAGGAAACTGTTGTTACCGTTTCCATCTTCATATTTAGCTGAATGTGGCTGTAGCGTTGTAAATGATTTGCTACTGAAGAAATGAAATTCACTGGATATCAGTAAACGAGGAGATTTGAGACTAAAGCTGACTAAATTAGTGCCTAATATAAAATCTCTTTGCAGCAGGCATGAAGCACAAGGGTCTCACTAACTTTATTCCGCTTTTCTTGAGGTGTGCTCAAATGGCATTTTGCTTTTGATAGGAACCTATACTTTATTGTACAGTAATTAAAATGATCAAATAAGCTTCCATTCAAATTAGTTTGTGTTCATAGTACATTTCAGTTTTCTATTACATGTTTTGAATTTTTATTTGCTGTTTTTGTATGAGACAATCCACAAATATTTTCATAAATATAGAAATTTTCTCTCTCTCTTTATTACCTGTGAATTCTCTCTTATTATCATATGTATCATTATTAAAATCTAATACCACTTAATATTTTTTCTTACAATTTTTTCAGTAATTTCTTGCTCTAAACTTTAACCGTCTTTTGTTTATTTCATTTTTCATGGATGCCATGTTCTTTTGAAGCTTGTTTAAACCAAGGTATTGGCGTTTTAAGCTTCTTCAGCTGAAACGGAGTTAACTTTTTAAATGATAAGAATTATATATCACCACATGGGGGCATCAGGATTTTAGAGGTGATTAGGTGGGGCATGGCCCAAAAAAGGTTGAGAACCACTGGTCTAATCTCATGCGTAACAAACACATGCATAAGATCTGAATTGCGCGAGATCTTGAAAAAGAGATATTAACAAAAAGCAATGCTTTCCAGCATTCCATGTACATGTCCCGTTCCCTCAAAGAAAACCACATCCACAGTCTTGTACAATGATGAGTCGTAAGCCTCGTTAGTGTTTAAAACCAGATAGGTAAAGTGGGCTATTTCACCCGAGAATTATTTCCACTTTACCTAGCTGGTAAGTTTTTAAAAAGGTAGCTTGGCAATTGAGGTTGTTGGTGGTTTGGAAAGATTCAAACCACATTCACCACTCCACCCAAGTACATATGGCACAAACTAATCCAGTGTCTGCTAACACTGTGGATCTTGTGGATTATTGAACATATAAGATAAACACCAACCACATTGTCTTCCATGTACCAATGGCCACCACAGAACCTCACATTTCCCACTAGGTGGCACTCCAGTAAACCATTAAATTCAGGAAAGAGTTTAACAAATCAACAACATGTATTCAAAATACTGTACAAACACCTGATTAACGACTGGCTGTGACCTGAAAACAAGCAGAAATAGAGATTGAACACCCCCAAACAGCAATACCTAGTAGTCATTTCGCAAGCAGGTATCTGATGTTAGAAATGTCACATGGCACCAATGCCCCCACCAAATCATGCCTAATGGGGTCACCACTTGCTTTGCCACAGGGAATGGCATGCCTGTAATTCTATTATCCTCCTGGTAAAAGCTGAAGCAAGCTGCTGTCGAGTCTGTGCTACAACATTGTGATGGCAAAAAATACAGCCTAATTTGTCCCAAATTATAGGTTTGACACCAGATCTGGAATCCCAGTCAATCACACTGATATCCTTAAGAAAGATGCCATTAGCTTCAGCCCTGCTACATGGTGGTGGGGGGAGAGGGAGCAAAGGGCAGATGTTATCCTGATTGAATGTCGACAGCAGTCCATTTTACTGCAAGAGAACCTTCTCCACATATCATTGGAACATAAGATTCTCATAAATTATTTCAATTTCATCAGCATCATATTTCTTAGAAATAACATGAAAACGTAAGTACCAGTCAACAAAACTAGCACATGTATACAAATCAAAATAATTGCATGCCTGAAACAATAAGAAACAGTATTTGTTCCCTACCAAAAACTTATAAGTAAAAAATCAATACTAATAAAGAATTAAGTAATGTTCAAAATAAAAAAATAAAGGAAGAGTTAAGTCATTCCAAGTTGTAATCATGTTGTTTCAACAAAACCAGAATTGTGGGTCTAGAATAACATGGGGTGGGGGAGGGAGATATAACTATTCCATGTGATTTGTCAATGAAAATATGTTACATGCTATAGCAGCAACCCCCTTAAATACATACAATGCATTTCTTGGAATTTTAAGTTCCCAGTAAAAGGGCAGGAAGTGGAAACAGCGTAATTGGGAGTCAACTGAGACCAGTTCTTCAGATTCAGCATCTACTGTGTAAAATTTAGAATTTTGCCAAGTATTTTAAAAATGCATCATTTATTGAAAAAAGGTCAAGAAAGATTCCCTCCAAACCCCAGATTTCTCTACCCTTCAAAGATAACGTGGAAAGTGCTGACAATATGGGAGGCTTATATCGTTGTATGTGCGAATTCATTGGCAAAGACGACAGCAACATCATGGAGTTGGTTCAGAAATTGCAGACTTGGCTGACACTAACAGAAAACAGCCACGCAACCAACAGGTTACTGCCACCATCACTGCTGGTGTAAACAATTCAGGAAAAAATGTTATAAAAAATAAAAAGTCAGCAAGAAAAAGTGTCAGTCACTTTAGAAGACCTCGCCATCCTCTTAATCAAAAAGTAAACACATTAAATAAATAAAAACGGAACTTTGAAAACAAAACAAACTTCAAGGACACTTAATTATAATTCGACATTTTCCAGTGCAAACTCTCAAAACAGTGTTGATTGTTTTGATGTGAGACTGTTCCACTAAAATGTGATGAGTCACCAAAGACTTAGTTAACCTACTGGACTGCCAAGATCGAGGAGGGTTTGCTGCTTCCAAATGGAATAGCTGTTTGGCAAACCATTCTTCTCATTCAACTTCTCCAGCCACTGTATGGATTTTTTCTGGGTACTCCAATTCTCTCTGCCAGGAAATTGTGGCATAGGACATTAATGCTTTCTAGTGGACAACTGTGGTACCACACACCTACCATCACCAGGGTTGCCTCCCTTGTAGCACAAGTATATATTTATAAAACACAATTAAAAAAAAAAAATTATTAAATTCATAAATAATTCTGTTGGAAATAAAGACATTTGTTGTGAAATACCAATCAAGACCACCACCACATTGGGGCAAGGAAAAGTCATAGTTTAACTTACCCTTCTCTCACATCCAACTCAACCATTTTTTTCAATAAATGGCCAACTTCTCAGTCAGGCATTTATGCAAACAGAAGTAGATTAATAAACTACATATCAATGGAGAAGAATCTTTAAAACTCTACATTTAATCTTTTATCTAATCAGAGTACTCAATGAAAGAATAACTTATGCATGTAGGCTATCGGTAAAAAAGAAGGTACCTTCCTCTACCTAAGTTTAATCCATTTGTTAACAAAGAAACCCAACTGAAACAAATTTTTTAGGCATCATAAGCAATTGATAATGCAAGATCTCAACCAACAGGTCTCCCACTTTGACCAGACTGCCCTCAGTGTCCAAAGACAGTAGGTAGAGTGAGATAGCATTTCATTATTCTTCAAGTACTGCCCATAACAGCATGGAAATCTTCACCCTGCTGATTTGCACAGATATTCACTGAGACACTGCAACCTGAAAGAACTTCGCAGAAGTCGGTGAGGTAAAACCAGACCTTAACGTGTCCTGTAAAGTTGTAGGTGGGTGAGAACCATTGCATAGCAACGCCGTCAGTGAAAAACAAAATAATTCACTCAGCAGAGATAAACAGTCTCCATTTTACAAGTTTTTTGATGGTGGAAAGAGAATTGAAAAATAAAAAAAAAAAGAAAAGAAAAGAAATTCTGACGTGATAAAGAAATAAAAAATAAAATAATTTTTTCAGGCAGTAAATAATCTTTAAAATCCATCTGTCACAAGAGAAGATACAAGATATTTTAAAAAATCATAAAGATACAATTTTTATTTTGCTTAGAACTTACACTGTTACGTCTGGCTTTCGTTTTAATAAAATGCTCAAAAGTATCCAGTTTTGTTTAAGGCAGCAACACATCAGTTGAGCCGCAAGCAGCTTACTGAAGCCATAAGTATCCTGTGCACAACCACATACAGTAAACAAAGGGAGCAATTAGTGTTTCAAATTAAAGTTATGAACTGCTTTAAGTAGCATTGAATGAGTGAACTTATAGGATGCCAAGTCAACATTAAATGGGCCCCACTTTACTGGGTTTAACAACCCAAGTCTTTCTTTCCACCCACAACTAAGGTGGACCCCTAAAGATGAAGTCCTGTAATTAGCAGGGTGAGAAATACCACCAAGAGAAAAACTATCAGCATCTGAAAAAAGAAAATCTTCCTGGTCAAAGTACATTTGTACTGGGGTTCACTGTTTAGAAAACCCCTCAAGATTCCCCTGGTCAAGAGGGGAGATGGGATGGGATGGGCAAAACAAACTAGTCTGCACTGACAGGTCATTAGACAGATAGCCAGACCCTCATCCAGGCAAAGCTCTAATTCTACACAAGAAAGGCAAACATCTTCCTTTCAGTGGACTTCTGCTCTAAATCACAGTGGCCATCTATAAAAGCTGAACTTTCTACTTGTAATTCAGCACCCCCTAAACAAGAGTAAAGACAAATTAAAATGAAACATTAGGTCAACCTGCCAAACCCCTTTTGTCCACTGTCCAACAAAATACAAAACAGGATTTCAGTGGAGGGCCTCAGATCAATCCCTGACCTATTTGCTAGATACAATGCCTTTAAAGAAATACATTTTTGTTTCTGGAATCATTAAAAACAAAGTATTTCGACCATTTCAGATATGTAAACAATTGTTTTTTATCCTGATTTATATCTGTTTTACTTTTTTATATAATCATCGACGACAAGCAACTCAATTAGCCAGTCCTTCAAGAGTCCAAGCACACCTACAAGGAAAAATAGACCTGACTGACACCAGTCCTGCACTCCATTTGTGGTATCTTGTTATCAGATATTGCATAAAATCTAGACTATCAGATTTTCAGAAGGCTGTGGCAACATCACCTCATCATGTCAGCTACTATGCCAGTTGTTGTGTTGCAGTAGCATCCCTTTAAAAATAAAATAATGTTTGTAGTTAGATTTGCCTTCTGAGTCCTGGTGCTATTAACAGTAGTTGGTACCTTTCCTTAAAATATCCAAATCTATGATCCCTTTCATGTTACAGAACATTAGCCATCACTTCAGCCATATTGATTTGCTACTGATGTAGAATTTTTCAACAAAGACAACATAGGAGGAGTGGGGGAAATGACTCCAAACTTTATATTCCATGGATGCTCCATCTCATCATGATGTGCTTCGCTTGCATCAGCAGTGACGATGTGTAACAATAGGTCAATGCTTTTCTATTCAAACCACTACAGCAAACCTGGTCATGCAAAAAGTAACATTGTGAGTTTATCAAGAGCATGCTATCCCACAGTTATAAAGAATGTGGATCATTGGAAGCACTGTTAGAGCAAACACGCTATTGGTTTTCAGTAGGCCAACTCCTTGCATTCCTTCCTATCATTTAAAAAGTCATTCATTCATGATCTGATGGCCACTGTGCTTACTCAGCCAGTACAGCGTACATCAAATTCATGTCCACGTACACATCCCATCCATGCATAGCCTTGATCGCACACAAGTATTATTTACCAACAGATATCCAATGTCCTTCTGTCCTTGTGCAACATGGAAAACCCATTCTGTCACATAGCATCACCTAGCAGCCACAAACTGCATAACAGCAGCAATGTTCACACACAACTTCAAATATAAAACCTACCAGCTCCCAGGTTGTTTTCTTTTTTCGATATCATTAACTTTTTTTTTTTTTTTTTTGTTGATGGCCTTTAACCTCTAAGAGAGCTTGGTAATTTATCAGTTTGATAAACTGCTATAGCGCAGAGAAATCACATGATCTGCACTTCAACCATTTACCTTACATTTCTTTGTTTTCCCCCATTTCCCTACTATAAGTATAGACTTGTTACAAGGTGTACACATGGACAAACATTTCCTTCACTGAGAAATTAACATTGCAACAAAGACTGCCTCCACAGCATTTAGTTCCAATCAAATTCTAACACATTACCATCCACAATCCAGCTACAATGCTACTGATCACAAATTATCAAACACTTAAGAAGTTGTTTGATGGTCTTTTCGCAGAACAGCCACATAGTTGCTGCTACAGTGAAATAGAGGAGTTTTTTAATAACCCAAATTCCTTTAAAGTTAATGATACAAAAAGCATTTTATTGTCAACAACAACGCAGTGTGCCATCTTTGGTTCTGAGCTCTCTACAAATGTGAGTTGAAAAAATTGTGACAGTGCAACAGGCCATCAAATGTCTCCAAGAAATGAACCTTAGCCAACAAAGAAGCTTCACAACAGAGGTAGAGCAGCCACTTATCTACAATTAACAAACAAGCTTGAAAAGGTTACTCCATCTAAATACCATAATCTGATTACTGGATGTTTACCCATTGCAATAATCTGCATCACTTGTTTTATCATCGGTGGTAAATGATAAAATGTGGAATTGGTTCACTTCTCCTCTATTCTAACATCACTGCAGCACATCACATGACCAGTGTCACTTAACAAAACTACTAGAATGATACGCAGTAATGCCTTTTACTTTTTACTGCTTGTTTCTCTTTTAAAACAAAAGAATTTCAAAATTTAATTTGGCAAGTTTTTTTAAAAAAGATTAATTTACCTTCTTGGGCTCTCCCTTCACCACAACTTTGCTTGTATTCTTTGGTACAGCAGCTGCCTTTTGAACGCTTTGCTGTTGCTTTGTGGATGTTGCATGCTTGTGACGAGGTTTGTGCTCATTCTCTGCAGCAGCAGTGACTGTTATGATGTGCCCATTTGTAGGTACTTTTGACTATAACAAGCATGTAAAAGTGTAAGATAAATTTTTTCTGCTGAAACAATGCTCAATTTCTTTTAAAACCTCTATTTAAAAATTCACAAACTCTGAAAAAAGAAAAACAAACAAATTTAACTGGGCTGATAGGCAGATAGTGGCAGTGCTATCCATTTCCACTAATAACAATGATTAGCTAAAGAAAAGCAAACAATTCTTGGAAAATTAACTTGAAATTTTCAAGCAGACAGAAGACAGACTTAACACTAACTTATGTTCATGATAAAATGACATGGCAGAATTTATGACCAGTAAAACAAAATTCAAAGTCATTTTCTTGTTCAGCAACATTTTTGGGAACTTATCTGCATATAATAAAGGACATTACTATATATTTGTGTATTTACCAATAAAAGAGACCACATAATCGAGTTATTACTGCAAACAGCTACAGGTATAATAGCATGGGATTCTGATAATATGTATGTACATCATGACAAAACTTGTTAAATTAAGTTTATATCAAACAAAACTTTTAATCAAAATCCACAATCATGGACACCAGTGTTTAACATTTTAAATGGTTTCTGAAGTTACAATGCAATTGCAACATCTACATTTTGGGCTGTTGCTGGACCAAATTCCTTAAAAGAATTTAAAAATTTTTCTTTTTAAAATTCAAAATTTCCATTTTGGAGATCAGATCCTCCTCAAATTTCATACATCCACCCTTGCAAATGAAATTAAAAACTAATTTACTTAATTGTAGATATAACAGATCAAGCCACTGAGAAAACTAGATATGCTCACGGATGACATCAATGTTTAATCGAGTGACAGCAGCTTCAGCCACAAAATGCTATTTTACAGCTGCAGAGTAATCCAACTGTTATGCAGGTGCAACAAAACCAAATCAGCAATTTTCTAGAATTCTAGCTGAATAAAAGAACACCTTAGGGTATAGTAGACACAGAGGGTAGTAGAGTAAGACTGCATTAATTAGTCTGTCACCTTTGTGATATTTGTGTTATGGTAACAGAAAGTACCCCAGGCTTGCGCCAGGTTACAGATCAGATCAGATTGTCAGAAAGTCTTCAAGCAGCTGGATCTTGGTCAAGTCAGCCCCTCTACAAACTCACTCTGAATTAATGGCAATGAGCTGCACATTTTCAATGGTATCAACAATGACGAAGGGCCTGAAGATGCTGGAAAAATGTTCTTGTGATTGCTACTCAGACAAGCTGACGACTAACAGCAAATGAGCTGAAGATGTGGAGAACGCTATGGTGCTGCATAATCAGCAAATAGATAATTTTTGGAGGTGGCAATAAGGTGGTGTGGAGGAAGGAGGGTTTTATGATCACTGTATCAGGCTCCTCTTAAAGACATTCTGCACCTTTCTTTCATCAATGTCCACAAAGAAAAAAAAGACCACCACCACCTGACCATACATCGAAAGCCAGTATGAATGTCTCACAGGCAAACAATATTCATCTGCTAGCCTGGAGCTTGATACTTCTCCTACAGAGCACCTGTGGGATGAGGAGAACAGAAGCTTCACCAACAAGATCCACATCCAGAAAGGGTCATACAAAGCTCCATCAAGGGCGCACACTTCCTCTCATACAGAAGGCGATACGACATTGAAGTTCGCCTTTTTAATTGTTATTTAGAGACCATACTACACATTTAGGGACCTGCAAAGTAGAGTAGAGCTCGTCGTCGCCACCAGCGGGAGCTGTATGGACGAAGTACAGGCTGGAAACACCCACGGACCCCCCCTCTCTCTCTCTCGGGGGGGGGGGGGAGTACATATACCACAATTATTTTGAACAGCAGAGGTTAGTATTCAGAACGGTTGGGGGGGGGGGAAACCAACAAAAAAAAAAGGAAGGAAGGAAAGGGAGAACCCTTTTTTCCCCATTGTGATCTGTCGGGATATGGAGAGAGTGGCTGTCATCAGGAACAAAACTCGTCAAGCGACCTGGGAAACCTAGTTCCATCGATTTATAGACCTACTGCTGGTGTGCGCGTGGGAGGGAGAGTTGCGTTTACGTGTAACCCCAACAGTAAGGGACTACGACTGGTGGCGGCAGCAGAGCCCCAGCCACGTCGACCCTTCTTCCGGCCTCTGCTGCCGGGACGGGACGGGGAGCATCAAGGGGGCACACCCTTCCTTACCTTGTGTTTTTTCGCCTTCTTCGGCCCCTGCTTTCTGTCCTGCGGGTCGAAGCCGGACGGCTCGACAGGTGACTTAAAGCCGAACGTGAACACGAGCACGGCGAAGAATATCACCATCAGGACGGGCACGGCCACCTGCACCGATAGCACCTCCACCAGATCCATCCTGTTCCTCCTGCGCAGCCCCACCGACCGATTCCCAACACCTGCGTTCCCGAAGCTAAGAAACAGAGAGAGGATGCTCCCGCTTGCGACCGCCTTCTACCGTCCCTCGGCCCATATGGTGACCATGCTGACGTAAACACTTCGTGCAACCACCTCGTGCGCCATCGTCATCAACCCTGTGACGTCACGAAACAAATTCACTTCGCGGTCGGTCGGGTTTTTTTTTTTTTTTTTTGTTATTAAAAAAATGCTTGCACACACACATTGATATCTATATAAATATGTGTGTATTTAATTTATATGTATTTACATTTATATTTATCTTAATTATATTTATATTAATTTTCATAAGGAGATTTGTTGCCAACGTAGTTGCCTCTTCTGTCCCATACGTCATCAACACACAACGGTTTTGGGCTAAATAAAACAATCGGAATTTTGTAAAAAAAAAGAATTATTTTTGTTAAAAAAAAAAAAAAAAACGCACTGACTTTTTGTCTCATCCGCTAAAAAAAATATTGTCTTTTTTTTTATTTAACTCTTTAATTTTTTTTAAAAATCCGCCTCCTGTGGCCCCACTGACCGCCGCGCGAGATCGCGTTCCCCAGCTGAGTGGCTTAGCTTTCTGTTTTCAGAGGAAGCAGAAGTCAGTTTTCCTGTCGTCAGTTTGAAGCAAACAATGCGCAAGAGATGTTTGCCCGTTTTCACCCGCACACGTTGAGCTGTTCTGCCCCCGCTGACGTCACCAGGCCGTACTTAACATGGCGTCTACATGTGGGATCGGTCCCTCGGTTTCTGCTGAGTCAAGGGTCGCGAGCTGCCTCTGAGGGGAGGGAGAACCAGGTGAGTGTCGCCCGTACGTTTGTCTGCCGTTATTTTCATGGCGAAATGAAGAAGAAAAGGAGACAGGAGTGAGATGAGTCGGTCTCTCGCGCCACCTTCGTCTCCCTAGACACCCGACGGGTCCAGACTGGGCCAGTGAACCTACGACATCCCTAGACACCCGACGGGTCCAGACTGGGCCAGTGAACCTACGACATCCCTAGACACCCGACGGGTCCAGACTGGGCCAGTGAACCTACGACATCCCTAGACACCCGACGGGTCCAGTGAACCTACGACATCCCTAGACATCCAGTGAACATACGACATCCCTAGACACCCGACGGGTCCAGTGAACCTACGACATCCCTAGACATCCAGTGAACCTACGACATCCCTAGACACCAGACGGGTCCAGTGAACCTACGACATCCCTAGACATCCAGTGAACATACGACATCCCTAGACACCCGACGGGTCCAGTGAACCTACGACATCCCTAGACATCCAGTGAACCTACGACATCCCTAGACATCCAGTGAACCTACGACATCCCTAGACAGTTGACAAAGTGCATCACACCCGTCACGGGTCACCTTTGTATGGGTGGCTTTACTGCTGTTAGTACTCGCTTCTCGTTACTGCTAGCCACTCCCTGTTGAAGTTAAAATGTTGCCAATCCAAATGAAAACTTGGTTCCTCAGCTAATTCTGATTGATCCTCCATTTCAAAAAAATATAACCTGCTGCATTTCTAAGCGAGCACAATTTCTCCTCTTGATTATTTGCCTTTTATGAGAGCAATTGCATTGAACTGTCATACCTTTTTACTGTCTGCCAAAATTCATCAACTTCTGTTTTATTTACCCTGCCCATAACCTGACCCTCAGATGTGGTAAAGCCTTAAGAACAGTACCATGCCGGCTAGTAGTACTAATAGTAGCAGAGGCATTTCACTTATAGCCATTCATAAACTTGATTCGCCAACTATTGTAAATCATGGTGCCAGACTGCCTCTGGTAAAAGTTAAGTTTATAACAGGCATTACAAAAAGTATCTGTTAAATAAACAGTGTCATAGGAATCTATTTGTATCACGCAGAAGTATGACTGATACTGAAAATGTTTTTCATTAGTTAACAAGTTTCAAAAGGATGGAAGGAAAAAGAAATAGATGGAAGCAGATATTTTTAGCTACTTGATAATAAAATATAACCATTAACATTAAGTAAATACACTATAATTGAAAGTAAATTTACTCAAGTAAAACTCTACAGATCTTCAGCTTCAGAGTAAATGCTATTTAATACTGAATTTTACCATTTTAAATACAAGCTAATTGTTGACATTTACATGGGATCACTCACTCAGTAGTATCATTTGTTAAGACTGTAACTCCAGTGTTCTTTTAATTATTAGTCTCTCAATCACCTGGAGAGAGAGGGAGAGAGAGAGATTGTTGCTATTGATAGGCACATAGAGGAAGGTTTTGGAAAATATTTTGGGTGCTTTAAATTATTCCTCCTGTCTTTTATAGATAAGTCAAAATGGCAAAAGACATCAAAGATGAGGAAGAAAAGGTGCTGTCACTTCAGTCATTTTTTAAGCAGCTTAAAATTGATCCTGAATGGTATGTAAGGCAGTTTCTTTTTATCTGCAGAAGTTTAATGGTTATGCTTTTGCCTTTGATGGCTTTAAGATTCCCCATAAAACTGGTCATTTTGGGGTTTTTATCAACTACACACAAAGGAGCAAACACGTTTGATCGGCATAATAGTCATAGATGCTGGAATATTGTGGCAGCTGTTTTTTTGTTTAAGAGTGGGGGTCTAAGCAGAAAAAACATTTAAAAGGCAATCTAACAAACTTCTGCACACCAACCCAGTTCTAATTGTTCAGTGTTATCCTTATTATTCAAACCTGCATTAAAACTTTAGTTATTTCTGTGAAGATGTTGCCAGTAGTAGTGAAATGGTATGGAGTCTGCAACAACAAAATGGTGCTGTTATGAAGGGTGTAACATAGAGGATGATACCTTGCTTATCTCTTATTCACTATTTTTTTGGTCCGTTATTGTAGAGAATCTAGAAGGAACATTCACACGATGCTGTTCTGCAGGTGACAGGCTCTGTGTATTTCAATTTTTAATTGCAGATGTAAGTGCAGTTGTGCACTTTCATCTCCAGTAAGTTCTTCAGCTTTAAGTTGGATTCTTTGAGCAGTTTGTCAGTTTCCATGGTGATGCATTGAGAACATTTTAAACTATCAGTGGATGGAGATTTTTTTAACTTAATAACAACTAAGCAACTAAGAGGGTCAAGACTTCCTAGAAAAAAATGGTTATGATGTCAGTTGAAAATTTTATTATTTTTTTTTCGATTTGGTTTCAGGAGTGCTGCAAAAAATGTACAGAATAGCCAGTATATAAGCTTGAAAGAACTGTGGTTACGGTAAGATTGCTTTACTGTCTGTTTTTTGAGCTGGGTAGGGTTGTTATTACACTTATGCACTCAGAAATGATTTTTTGTGCTGCTTTGAGAATACAAAGTTAGTGTTTGTTTGTTTTATTTTTCAGAGACAAGCAGTCAAGAAGTTGTGTTGATATGAGGAAGCAAAACCTTTGTGGAGCAAGGAAACGTCATGTCAGGTTAAAACCTGAACCATACTCAGACTGCATCAGCTCCATGCAAAAGCTGAATTTCCACTTGGATGAATGCCAGGCAAATGAGTGTATCTGCAATAAAACCAAATCACAGTTGTCAAGAATGCCCTCGCTGAGCAACAAACTGAATCTAGCGCGGGCTTCTTGTATGGCGCGTGTTTTAATCAAAGAGCCACGGCTGAAGTTGCATCAGAAGACTGACACAAGCAAAAAGATCTTGCGCGCAGCTCGTCTAAAGATGGTTGGGAAGCTGCTGCTGTCAGAGAAGGTAAAACAGTCTGCGTGTGCTTGCTCACCAGGAACAGACTTGCAAATTAGACGTGTTTTTGGCAGCTGTCGTGATGACTCTGCTGATTTCTCTTTGCTTGTAGCCAAGGAAGACCACCCTGACAATGCTGCAGTCACGCCCAGTTTTCCAGATTACCAGCAGTCGAAGAATGCTGACCCCAGTCATTTGTCTGACTGGGACTCAGACTGCACTGATGTGATAGGGAAGTCTAGAACAGCATCCTTCAACAGCTCAGCAGCCAGAGTTGCATGTTGTCTGGAAAAAACCTGTTCTCAACAAGCACGTCTGGATGACATGAGTGTGAATGAGCTCGCGAGTTATTTTGAGGACTATGTCTATATCCCCAAAAAGATGTCAGAAATGGCTGAAATGATGTACACATAAGGTTGGGAGTTGCTGCTACCCTGTTATGTTTTTGTTTTGTTTTTATATTATTTTTATGACAGACTTGTGGTGGTGAAACATCAGAAAAATTCTAAGCTGTATTTGATTTGCTTGTTTTTTGTTGTTGATGCTGTGGTGTTCTTTCATCAGAGTTATTTTTTTTAACCAGATAACAAATGAGGTCATCCGCAATATCAGCTTAAACAAGAGATTCCTCAACTCAATGTTGTTAGAATTTTGAATGCAGCAGCTAGTCATTTAGGAGCAGTTGTTCCAGGTACGACTGTCTTCAAGACTATTTATTCTCCCTATAAATCCCTCCCTTATAAATAAAGTTTGTTTTGTTTGCTTTTTGTCCTTTTTTGTAAGTTTTTCCATGATATGAATATTTATGGAATCTTGGTGGTGATGTCTCCACTATAATTGGATGTCATTTCTGGCTTTGATCACCACCTGGAAATGTGGAGATTTCAACAAAATATCAAACTTTCCTGTTAACATCTTTGGCATGGATGTTAACTCACTGAAGCATTGATTAAAGATTGTTTTCAAGCAGTGATTAAAGGCTGAAATATGTCCAATACTGTAATGTACTAGTGCTATAGCTGTGTTTGTCTACTGATGGTGTAGATTTGATTCCCACTGGCTGGTTCTCAGGTGGGCTTGGCCTGGATTATAAATAATTACTTAATGAAATTAAGCTACAGGCAGTAAGGATATGCCTATTCACTATAATTTAGGGACTGGGTCATGGTGATTCTTTATCAGTCACTTAACCAATGATCTTCCAAGGATGGTGGCAGCAGATGATGATTTATGGATTTGTAGCATTCAGTTTTACAGCAGACTTTAAATGCCTTCCTATGTTCTGTTGCTAAGTGGACAGTGTTACTACACGCACTGTATGAGAGAAAAACAAAATCTAGACTACAGGCTGAGGTTGCAAGTCACATTGCAACAAATGCAAAATTTAGGGTTTGTATTATGAGACCTAACTGAGTTTGTAACAAATTGAGGTAGGTGAGGGTTGTAGACTCTCTGAATTTGACCAGACGAGTAACACTGCCAGAATTCTCGTTTTCATCATGCAGTGGGTGAAGATTTCTGCAGTACAACGATGAGTAGTAATAATTTGTTAGATAATATGGCAAGATTAGAGATTATTTTTTAGTCTTAAAGTATGAGTGCACCATGATTTCTAAAATCAATGATGCTTGCAGTTCCATAGACAACAAATGTCTGAAACCAAATTCCATATAGCATTATAATGCAAATGAAGCCATGAAGCACCACCTTGTATTAGTGTGAAATAGTGTTTTTTATTTTCTTGACTGGAGAGCTATGACATAGACTATGCAGATAGGAAAAGTATTGGAAGTTGACCTGAAAATCACCATGAAATCTATGATGAAGGTGATTGTCCATGATGACATTTTCTTTCTTTCTTTTTAAAATCTGATCTCAAAGCTGTTTCCACCCTGACAGGTGTTAAAGATTATATTGGTATTACACCTCAACCTGTCTGGAACTTCATGACACACACCCCCCCTCACATTTCAATTATGCAATAGAATACCATTGTGTTAAAGGTATTTCTAAAGATTCAGTAAGGGAAACTATCGTCAGGATCTTCCCTATCCATCCCATAAGGTTTAATTAATGCATTAATCTTTTTTTTTAGTCGAATACTCGGCAAATCTTCGTCATCTCTTCTGACCTGGCCGTGGTTTACGACACCCTCAACCTCGGGGTGGCGACCCGCCAACAATTGTTGGCTCCGATATTTGTTTATTAACCGAAGATGTCCTCCGACGTAGAACGAAGAGATTGAAAGAAGCAACAAAAAAAAAGTCACCTCTAACCTCAGAAACTAGAAGAAAAAAAATCCCTTCTGTCCTCAGCAAAAAGCTGATGTCGCTCGTGCCAGGCCGCTTTTCGGTAATGGCGGAGTTCACTCGACAGTAAAGGTGGCGGTGAAAACTCCAAATTGAAACGGTAGCGGGCATTGGGACAATCAAAAAATCGAAATGCTGTACTGTACCGTACTCCTCGGTTCGTTTTAATTAATAAATTTTAAAAAAATAATTAACAAATACATTCTACTTTTATTCGTGAAAATCAATTTAGTTTTCGTCTGTTTTATCCTATTATTCAAAATCTTTATTTTTGTGACAAAAAAAATGATTAAAATTTTTTTCTTCTTCCTAAAACACTGGCTGATATCGAATTAAAGTCTCAGATAGTTTGTGGTTACTTCCTTCTCTAGTGAACCAAAAGACACAAGCGAGTAATGCAGAGCAGAAGCTTCTAACAGACTTCACTGAGTTGGGTATCATCATTTATATTGTATTATTAGTATTTATTTGGTTTCACTGATCATAAAATAATAAATACAAGAATTAATTATTCATATATTTATTCAGAGATCAATTTTTTAGCTCTTGATGTGAGAATAGAAAAAAGTAGAGGTCAAAACCCATCCAATATACTTGTCTTGCACAATCAAACCGTATTGCTCTGTACACAACTATGACATACTTGGAGATTTGCTGTCTTTTTTACAGGAGAGCTCTGGACAGTTATATCCATCTGCATTTGAAACTACTGAAAGTTTAAATGACTGAAATTGATTAAGCTCTAACATGTGATATGGAAATAAATTATCTGATGTAGTTTTATCTGAAACTTGTCTGCAGGCAGATATTTAAATTATAAGACAAAAGGGATTGATTTTTATCTGAAAATAAGCTAGTGTACAAGAAAATTTTGTGATACACTATATGTAGGTGATACCCCAATACTTGGAAAATAAGACATGTACATTTTGATTTACAAAGTTTTTTTTGTAGAAAGCTTATTTTTATACTTAAAAATTACCATGTCTACATAATTAAAAACAACATTTTACTCCAGTTCCGGATAACAATGCTTTATTTTCTCTTTCAGAAAGCAGCTGCCATAGCTTCTAACAACAATTACATATCACAGGATGGTGTAGATGCATTATCATTGGAGTCTGAAAGTAAAGATCCTTCAATGTCACCAGAATCAAGTAATAAAGTTAAATGTTAGTACAATATTTTTTGTCAATAAAAGGTTTAGTAACTGGTGTAAAAGCGTAAAAATTGTTGTAATATGAAAAATTTTATTTTAAATTTTAAATTATATTACATGCATTAAAACAAAGAGTAATATTTGTATTTGCATATATCAATAGTATGCACTGCTCACCATCATTTCACCTTTGGACTGTGTTTGCTGTCCAGCAAGGCACACCACCTCTTTTAATCCTGCACTCTGCGAACTGTCAGCACAGGATGTGTATAAAGGATCTCTCCCTTAAAAGGCTTTTGGACTTCTAATAACTTTGTTGTTCAGTTTTTTAAAAAATCTGTGTAGAGCATACTAATTGGTTAACAAAAACATCTGGTAGCAATTCTTTCCATTCTAGGCATTATCAGATCACAAGATTTAGTGGTTGGAAACCATAATACATTATTTATGCACACAGTTCACTCCAGCCTTGTAATATATTTATGTACACTTTTTTGTCTTCTTTTTCTGTAGTATTTCTGCTGCAATGATAAACTGAAATCAAACTACTCCCTTTGTTTGAAAATAGTGGTGGTGATGGGATCTGAAATGGTTTTCTTCCCACCAATGTTTAATGAAACATTCCCTAATCTAATAGCACATGATTGCAGTTCTCTAGGTAGTCGTTGATTCTGTAATCTTATGATAGGACTTAGAATTGCATGCACATGTATAGCCCTCTAAAAATGTGATTAAAACGGTTGCAATCAACTCCACTTCTACATATTTTTTAGGGTAAACCAATACTCAACACCTAGTAAAATAAAATTTTTTGGCTAATTTCTGATTTTGGCATAGTCAAACTGAAAAAAATCTCTAAACTTTCCAAAGCAACTTCTTCCCTGTCCAAAATCATCATTCATGCATTAAAAAGTATTTTTCTGCAATATTCTCTCTGCTTTTGATTTGCAAGCCATCAAAAGACTTTTGTTTACAAATTTCAATTCTGCTCAAAAGTGTATTTGAATTGAATTTCGAGAACAAATTTGGACAAAATACCCTGGACTAGGCCTGTGGTGAAACGCCAAGAGCACAGTTAGATTTCTTCCGGAAAGAAAAATTGAAATGGTGCCTGATAATCATAAAAATAGTGTTGACACAGTTGTTTAATTTTTTCTGCTGCTTTCAAATTAGAATCCATATTGCCAAAGAAATGAGTTATAGGCAGAAAATATAGTGGAGTTGATAGAGATTTTTATTAAGCATGGGGACAAAAATCAACTAAACATTTGCAACAAAAAACAAATGACATTGTTACAAGAGGCTGTACATTATGGTGAATCCATTCTGTAGCTGTTATTAAAAATGATGCAAATGTCCATGCACCATCAAAGAATGATAAAACAGCACTGCACATGGCAGCATCTCGAGGGGATGTTGAGGTCAAACTGCTGGTAGATTTCTTAACTAAGACGGACAAGGCTAACTTGAAAAACTGTGTGACCACTGCTTTGCATGTAGCTGTGCAGAGGCCGCAAACAAATTTGGTCAGCTTCTTGGTGAAAAATGGGTCAATGTCAAACAAAATACAAACATCAGTCCTTCAGATAGCAGCTAAAAGTGGTACAGTGAAAATGATGGAGATCCTTTTAAGCAGAGGGGGTAACATCAGCATGAAAACTAAGGTGTTGGCATCTCCCTTTTGCACACAGCTGCTGAAAGAATGATAAAATAGAGTTTCTGTTGGATCAAGGAGCAGGTGTCAGCATGCAGGCATAGGATAGCACTTACATTTTACATGAAGCAGTTTTAGACAGAACCAGGATATGGTGAAATTGCTTCTGAACAGAAGGGCCAAAATAGTTATCAGAAGACAGAATGGTTTCGGTGTCTTACACACTGCAGAAGTGCATTGTAAGAGATGTGAAATTAGTGGATCTCCTTGTGCAGAGAGGTGCTGTTAAACAAAGTACAGCATCAGTGTTCTCCACATAACCATTCAAAGCAAGCATGGAGGCAGTCCAGCTAGTGGTGAATGAAGGGGCTATGGCAAATGCAAGAACAAAACAAGATTGTTATCCACTGGGCAACCATATCGTTTTGGTACAATGTGAAAATGGTCGAACTTCTTTTGAACCAAGGGGAAGACATTCAGGCAGTGACTAAATATGGCAACTCCATTATGCATGTAGCAGCTAAAATCTGGATCACAGAGATGGTCCAGCTGTTTCTGGAAAGGCAAACATGAATGCAAAGCAAAGAATGGCAGAACTGCTTTGCGCTTTTCAATCACATCTTGCTAGAATGACCTCAGTATGGTCAAGCTGCTCGTGAATAGGCGGTGCTGAGATCAGTGCGAAAGATGGCGGCGGCAACACCATGAGGCTGGTGCCTCTTCTTTTTATTCAGAAAAAAGCATGATTTTTTCTCAACAAATACGGCGCAGATCCAAAAAAGTGCTACAAAGAGGGCCTAGCTAGAACAAGAGGGATCTATTGATGTTTCCAGGAAAGTAGTTTTCTTCATCTGTTATTAAGAAAATTCCTATTCATACAAAGCACCAATGTTCCCCCCTTCCAAATTAATGCAGATGTATGACTACATGCAGGTTAAAATAACGTGGAGTGGTAATGACAGAGTAGCCCTGATGCTTTAGCAATCGTTTCTCTTTCTATTCTTTGTTTACCTGGTCTGCTCAAGTTTCTTCTCTCCAAAAAGGAGCTATAGATCCTCTGCTTCTCTGCATCAGTAATACTAATTCTTCCCCTTTTCACAATTATCACAAGGCAATGTACCCACAAAGAATATTGTTCAAAATGTTTGTATTTCAAGGGGTGCTGCTATAAAGAATTTGAGTGATCTAAAAATAATTTTTAACCATTTAAAAAAAAAAAAAAATTATCAATTTCCCTTTCTTTCCAAGACTGAGCTTTCCCACCCAATAGTAACAAAATTAGGCATACACATCTATTATATATATATATAAGAAACAAGCTGGTCTATTTTTACATGAAAGTTCTATTTAAAGTATTTATTATATGCCTCTGTCTGTGAAAGATTCATCTGACTCTTGTTTAAGATTTGTAGATTATAATAATTCATTTCATTTAGTCTCACTTGATTTAATAATATTTTATAAATTTTTAAAAAAATATTTTATGGACATTCACTGTTAGTTTATCACATCTAATTATACATTCAAACTCAATTTATACTCAATTCAAAATGATCCAAATGTTGCATTCATGTATAGGGTCCATTCAGGTCCATTCATTCACATTAAAATTTATCCTAATTTTCTCTAAGAGTATGTACATCAATAATTTTTTTCTTTCCTTGTTGATTAATTTCAGACATTTTTGTCAAGTATAATCAAAATATTGCAAGACTAAATACATTTTCTGTTAATTCTGTTGTTTGTCCTTTCTTATTGAACATAGTACTCATGCATAAGGAAACTAAAAAATCTACTCTTCTGTATATCACCTGGTGGGGTATTACTCAGCACAGGCTGAGCCATAGGGACTGTGACCCACAGTGCTCCCATATTGATAAACCATTTGTATACCATGTCATCCACCCACTTTTTTCATTATGAGTTTAGCACAAATACTAAAGCTTTTAGGCTGGACAGTCTGATAAGGTATAGAGAAAGTTAAAAAATTTCTTTATATTCTTCTATAACCATATCCTGCCTGTAGTAGTAGTAGTAGTTACAATTAGTAATAAACCCAGTTTAAATGCCATGAGTATATAAGTCTACTTATTGCTGGTCTCCCTAGGCCAGTTTATTAGAAAAAAAAAATTAAATGGGCAGGATGTTTATCTTCATCAAACTGAGTGGAATGATGAAAAGCAGGTGCACATCTATTCTGACAATTAAAAAATGCATAATTTTAACCATAACACACAATCTTAAAAAAAAGATGGAAAGATATACAATAACAGTTCTTTACTGTTTAACAACGTGCAATTTAATAATGGCACTGATTTGCCAAGTTGAAGGATTTCTCTCTTTTCTGGTTTTTAGCTGTTATTGCTTTCTATAGATCAGTTTCTGAGATGGTTCTAGTTTTCATTAAACCCTTTAGCTACTATAGTAGCATTATTTTTCAGAATGTTTCCCCTTTTGCATTACTGCATGTTGAATTTTAAAATAATTAAAACAGGAAATAATTAACTGAAAGTTTAGAAACTGTATGAGTGACTTCCCTTTACAAAAATCAGTTAGGCTAAAAAAAAAAATTTTAAGTTATTTATCACTAGTCTGAAACATTGTCAATCCATCAATGTTCATACTGTTGAATGTTTTTTTCATTAAATGAGGGGGAAAACATCTATGGAATCATCATGGAGAATCACAAATGACACGGCACATCTTTTTAGTAGGCAATAAACATTAAATAAAACAGGTATACACAGAATATTTATACGTTGTATGAAATCATATACATAGTTAAAATATCTGAAATTTTGTGTAACCTCCTCCAAATTTAATAACAAAAAAGAGACACACACACTCAGGGTGTGTCATGTCACGGTGGCCAACTTTGCATAGTGTGGTTGGTCATGGTTTCAGAACAAATCCTACACTGCTCATTAAAAAAAAAGAAGAAAAAAGTCAGCAATTTCAGAGTCCCCAACTAATTAACAGCCAGTACAGGAAGAATGTGATCATGGAAAAGCCGATGATAACCCATAGTATACTGTAAGAACCTGAAGAAAAAAAAAATCTGTATTAATACAAGCAACAATTTCTTACTTATTTTTTTTTTAAAAAAAAGATTTCAAATTAAAAATATAGAAGTTAGTGAAAACAGGTTTTTGCTTCAACATAACAACATTTGCAAATACAAAATGGAAGTATCAGAGTCCAGGTTTTTGTATGAAAACTGCAGGGTGCCTTGGGAACATGAAGTAGTTTGGTTTTAGTTTATCTAAAGAGAAATAGGGCAACTTTCACTTTGTTTTACTTTTCTTTTCTCTCAAACTTTACAATGTTTGATCATCTACACTCTGGTTTTAGACTTACCACTTTACATACTTTTTGCCATGGAGCTATCAACTTCTCCAAAGACTTTGATTTCTCACTTAAGTCATTCCACAAATGCAAGACAATTTTTTTATTTCACTCTTCCTATTCTTAACCCTTTTACCTAGTACTTCTTAGATGAGCTCAATATTTTTATAATAGACATTTCTTAGTATGTTTTTCAATATGCTTGGAACCATTACCTTGTTTATGAGAAAGTGAGGGCCTATCAACTAATAGCCAGGAGGTAAGACATTTCCACAAGGTTCCCCTTATAAAATTTCCATAGATTTTGATTAACTTTCTAACTTGACAATCCCCAACAAAAACAGCCCCATATCACTAACTTCCTCTAGCCCCTCTATGAATGTACTTCTCACTAAAACAAAAATTTCCAGTTGGCTCTCATCTGCTCATAGGTTGAATTGTGTATTCTTGATGCTTTGTTTAGACAAAAAGCCCTTTTCATTCCAAGGATTAGGTTTATAAGCAGCTACCAAAACAGTCTAGCCAACATCTTTCAACGGTAATCGAGACAGAGCTCTGAGCAACAGAATACTGGTCCACTGCTAACATGGAGTTATGTAGTTAGCTTCCGACCTCCTTATAATTCCACTATCATCAATCCCTCTTCTATGTCCCCAAGCTAGGAATGACCAACTCATTACATGAGTTAATAAAAATCCACTTTAGTTTTTCCTGGTAACATTCACAACATTTGTTCTGCTACTAAATCCAAGTACATTTTAATTATTTATAGTATTTTTGCAGAATTATTCTAATCATTTTATCATTAAATGAATTCGCATTCCACCCATTCAAGGGCGCTGAAATATATTTTCAAAAATCATCAGAATGAAGGCAATTTTGATGAAAATTAGTAGTGTGTGATCAGAATTCCAACACAAACTATCTGTAACACATTTTTCCATGCATATAAATTCCTAACAGATGATAAGATTTATGAGTGTGTGTATAACAGATTTAGAACTCCAAATTTCTTAAAACAGTTAATATTTAAAAGGAATTTTTTCCCCAGTAAACCATCAAGTCTGAGAGATTCAGTAAATATCAACATAACTACCAAACTGCAGGAGTGAAATCAGTCACTTTCTTTTCTCTTGGAAACTTCTCTGAAAGAAATCTAGTTCTGTCTACACATTTCAAGCTTTCACAGGTACATGAACTTTTTTTGTTTGTTTGTTTAGATTTTAATTAAATATTATTCTCTATTTTTTAAATTAAATTTAACAGAACTTATTTATAATAACCTGTTTATGTCACTAGTTTTTCTTACTCGTTAAAATTACCCCCCTCTGATATATGCATGCCCCCAATTCACAGTTGGAGTGACACTGGCCCATACACAAAATTAAATCCTTTCAAAGAATTATTTTATGCCAATAAAAACTCATTAACAGTAAATGCTTTTGGAAGACATCTCAAAGGATTTTCTCAAGTTAGGTATCTGATGATTTTACAACTTCCTCAACAATTGGGTGGCACGCCATAAGAACCTTCAGAACACTAGTTACCTCCCTTGAAAGAGTTCAGTTGGTGTTGTGAAGATTTTAACCACTAAAAGGAACAGACAAATGTACAAGAGCAGCAGTGAACATGCTAAGCTAGCACACACGCATGCTTTTTACCTCGTTGTGGCTCCTGATGAATCTTAATTGTATAGTCAGGCGATATACTAAGCAGTGTAAAGTCATGACCTCCAGTCACTGCCTTTGCAGACTCAGATGAGGGCATGAATTCCACTCCAGTGATAAATATCCTGTGGCTCTCCTTGACATGATACAGTCTCTAGAAACAGAAGCCAAGAATGGCAAATTGTTTTTATGGGAGCTTCAGTAATCATTCTCAGTCAGAAAATAATGAAAAAGGAAATGGTCCCTTTTTTTTTTTTAAAATAGCAAATACAGTACCTGCCTGAAATGCTTTTAACAAATATTTTTTAAACAAAAAATGTGTTTAAATAGAAAGGATTTTTTGTAAGTTTTAAAAGATTCCTGCCCCCGTGACTTATTATGACCATGCCTAACCCATCAAGCTAAACTTATTATAAACATCATGGAACCTTGAGAATAAGACATTAAAAAACAAAAGTAGATGTCTGAATCACTGCAGGATGTGTTAGCTAACCTATTTAATATTATACACCAGCAGAAGAACCTGATAAAACAACAAAAATCACAGAAATAGTTTAATTACTGACCTCACAAAAATATTTTAGAAAGTTTATTACCATGAGAAACAGGTAGCTTAACAACTCAAAACTGTAAGCTTAAAGGGCTATTAGCTAAGTTTTATTTTTATGCATAAGCAACATATGTACTCTATTATGTGGGATTTTTTTCAAATTTAAAACAAATAGTAGTGCAAAGGAAATAATCAATGTACAATCCACACATTGCATTTCTCAAACACAGCAAACATATTCAATGATTATCATAAAACTGAAAATTTGTTAGAATTCACTAAGTATTGCTGAACAATGAAATAGGAAATCTAAAATGCAATGATTTAAGTTTATTTCTTTCAAATTTAAAAATCAGTATGGCTGAATTTCTAGAAGCTTGACAGAAAATAATTCATTCAGTCATGGTTCAGCTTAACAGTGCTATGAAGAGTGGATCAAACATGGAAGCTACTCACCTGTAAACTGAATGATATATACACACTGACACTGCCTGATATCATCCCAATACCTAGATAGGTGCCATCATCACTGAAATATTTTTTAAAAAAATAGTTAAACAAATCCAACATGAAAGAAAATTATGATTAAGAAAAGACACGTGATAGTAAGAATGTTACTCTGCTTCCTGAATTCTTCGGTAAATTTGATTAATTCTTGAATATGTTAAGTCAGTCATCATGTACACGTGTAGTATGTCACTCACAGAATCTATATCTTGGACTTGTCACGAATGAAACTTTTAAAATGTATCTGCAAGGAAGTTGATGAAAGCGACACCACTTTTACTACAACTTCTATATAGTGTGATGTCTGAATTAAAAAGTCAGGAATTACATCAACTGACTGGATGGTTAGGAACTGCTAGAAATTACTCTAACATATATAAAGTATACATTTTGCCAGAGTTTGTTGGAGAGGAGTTTGCAAAGAAGATATTAAAGTATTCTCTCTTTAAATTCAGGAAGCTTATAAAAGCTGTAATGGATTCCTCTTCAGTAAATGCCATGCTGCACAGATTCTATCAGTCTCTCTCTTTTTGTATTAGCATATTTTGGGCACAAAGGTAATTTCTGTGGCATCTTTCTAGTCTACCTGGCCAATAAAATTGACAAATCAAAGTTAAACTAGAAACTGCCCTAATTCACACTGTATGAACTGAAGTGATCAAGGAACGCATCATATGATTCACCAGACTTACATCCACAAGTTGCATCTATTCAACAACAGTCATGGTAAAGTAGGATATCAACAAGTTCATAAGAGATGGTAGTGCACACCCAGGCTACTGGGTCTCCTCTAACACACTGGCTGCACTGACCATCTCCAATGAGACAGAAATGTGCACATTTCTGCAAAAGGCAATGTTTGCAGAAAATAGTTTCTCAAAACTAAATGCAGGTGTAGCAGATATCTCATGCAGTGCTGAACCTCACATGCAACATTCCAACAATGGCTACTGGGGATGGAACAATCGTTATCACAACCACACCAGAATGGTCTTGTTTCACTTTAATATCCACACCTTTAAAAAACTGAAATATTTCAATAGATCTTCACTCGTTCCTTAACTATACATCATCTTGCCCAAGTGGTGAGTTTTATATTTATAGTACAAGCAAAGCAATTGGTACCTGACAGCAAAAGCTGACAAAATTTCGTTGCCTGTGTTTTGAATCTTAGATGGAATGTACTTCTGCGCATTCCACTTTGTGATGTAACAGGGCAGTGGTTTTATGGCCCTCCGGCTTGGTATGTTCAATGTGTACAAGTTAAATTTCTTTGGGTCATTCTCTATCAAACCAAACCTGCAAAAACAACATTTATTAGTCTCACATCTGCTGCTGCTGCCACACAATTTTAAAAAATCCAGTCAAAACGTTCTGTAACTTTGGTTTTACTTGCTCTAATAACATCCACAACAAATTTCTTGATACATGTGTCCAGCAACAAACCTGGTGATGGTTAAAAAAATAAGAAAAACTAAAAGTATGAGCGATAAGAGAAAAGTAATAGAAAAATAAATACTGTGTCACTTGTAATTGCCGTCCAGGTGTTTAGTTATTGAAAGTTGGGAATGGATAATTACTGGAGCCAAAAAGAGTCTGAATTTAGTTAAAACTGAAAATGAAACCCAAACCTTCTTTCGACCAATCAGCAGCAGCTGATGTATCACCATGTAAGCACTAAACAATATGACAATAAGCTAAGTAACACTGACCAACTCAAGACAGACAGCATAGATCTGTGTGTAATGAAAGAAAAACAAGAACACTTTCAAAGCAATTTGACTCACAGTTGCTGTGTCACTGAAACACAGGGAGAAAAAAATCAGAACAAGTGAGCTGAAAAACAGTCCCAGAAATGTGTGGCACAGCCCACTCTCTTACTCTTTGAGAAGATTTTGGTGGTGGTGGAAGGAGGGAAGAATATGAACGGACAAAAATCAGCAGCAATTGGTTTTATACAATTGTATCAATGGACTAAACTCCCATTGAGTCACTTATTGATAAAACAGCAATGTTTTATCTCTTCATAGTTGCCACTGTGTATTGTTGCTTCTTTCACTGAGCCTGACACAGCAATTCTATAGAATATGCACATCTTCTTGGTACTTTCTCTGATCACATGAGGAAATCAGAAATTCCACACATCCTTGATTCACTGGAGAAAAAATGGCTGTCTTTCTCATGTACACATGCACTCCATTTAGTATCAAAATTTCTGGTTTCTCTTGGATTTTTTTGTTTGAATGACCAATTTCTGGATAGTCAGTCAGGTCGTACTAAGTTAGTCGAGCCACTGTCTGTGTACACTTGCTCACTTCACTTCCTCATCCTATGTTCCCTAATTGAGTCCCAAACAAATCAGTTTTCAATAAATTTAGGATGTCATGCCCAGTCAACCATTTTGCTTGTTCTGACTAAAATTTCTGTAGGAATCAATGAAGAGCAGGCAGACAGTTCATTCTTCCCTTTCAAAACAACAATGCAGGGCATTTTTTGCATGTTTTCAATGTTTAAGTATTTTGCATGCCAAGATAGTTTTGATGAAGGCTATTTTCTCAGCCCAGCATGCTGAAATAGACAGCTATAGTCTCTTCCACGTTTCCAATACACTGAAAATAAAGTACTCACTGAGTCATTGCATTCTAATGATGTTATCAGTGGAACGTTTCTACCTTTTCCTCCAAAGGCAGTTTTTGCACAACAGCAGGTTCTCTATCCTATAATGACGGCATCCATGGTGCTTCATCCATTTCAAAGCTGTCCAGCACTTGCATGGAAATATTTGTGGCCAGATGCCTCAAACTTCAAGTTTTCCTGTGATTTTTACACCACAATCAAACCATTAAATTAAGCATCTTGCAGTTTTTTACCACCTACAATCTCATGTCCAAACCATGCAATATCTCATCAATGCTACAGAGACAGTTTAAATACATAGGTAGGGAGGTGCATCAACAAACAGTAAGTAAATATCATAAATATAAGTGTGTTTATTGCTGGCACAGACATATCAATGCGAGGAAGACTAGTAAACTGCAAATGTTTCAAACTGAGATGACTGATTTTTATTTAGAATCTGTAAATGCAATAATCAAGGATCAGCAAAACATTCCAAGAGGTGACGAGCATTTATTGGGAATTATTAAGAATGCAGACACATGGGCATCTTTTGATAGTCATCTGGGGCTGAAGTGGGAGGTGGCAGCAATTAGAACCAATACATTAATTACATATGTTACTGATGAACCCATGTAAATGTTGTTGAAAATAAATTAAAATAAAGTGATAGCAAGTGAAATGTTTACAAACAGCAAAGATTTTTTTTTTGTAAAAAGAAAACAAAAAAAAAAGCTGTCAACAAATTAAGTAAAACTGGCTATTATTTTTTTTTCTTTCAGAATATCAGACAATAGGAATTCTAAATCCTTCATTCCTATTTATTGCATTATTGCAAACAAAATAAAAGATAGATTTAGACTATTTTGTCAGCTTTTGTGTTGCTAACTAGCTATCTGACTGATCTGGGGACAGGCTGTAGTCGATCCACAGCTAGGGTGTGTTGCAAATGAAGATTTGGAGTAATCATCACTAACACCCTGATGTTAGGAGGACATTATGGCTACCTTATATAGATTACCTCTCAAATGCATGGAATGCAACCCCCCCAACCCCAAACATAAGAGACTTTGACATGTATAGGTGAAGATCTGTCTTTGAAGAGGGTAAAATGTCACTGTCATGATCATAAACCAAACATTTTCTCAGCAACTCCTGGAAAAAAATGCAATGTAGGTGTTGATGAATGAAGTTTGGTTTCTTTTCTTTGAACCAAATTTAACTTTTAGTGAAAAGCCAAAGCAGTAAGAGCACACAATGAGATAATTCAAAATTTGTTTTGAACAATAAAATTTATCAAATGGCATACAAAATTTAAGAGGTTGGCACACCATGAATTAGAACAAGATTGCCAGTTTAAAACAACAATTATTATTATCAGAAACAAGAGAAATCTGGATTCCCCCCACCTTTCTTCTGCTCCCTACAGTAGACATATACAACACAGCTGGTTTAATGTTAATTTTCGTTCAGTTTTGCGATCTACCAAAGCTGTTTAGAGAAGATCACTGAGTTAGCTTTGCCTGCTGCAAACCATTTTAAACTATCAAACAGGACAACGTTTTAGGTACTCAAGAATCTCACTAGAAGCTTTCTACAGAAAAAATTCAATAGAGTAGGCTGAACACTGACTTCTTAAGTTATTCGCAATTAGTGGGTTTAATTTCTACCAACCTACCTACATGCCCTAAATCGATAATGTTCATGTTTAGTCCAGTGTAACTTCATGTGCTTCTTTCCATCTTTTGCATTCCAAACGTATCCACAATTGTCTTTTGAGATGGTCACAACCTGAAAATACAAATGACGAAAAAGTTTTCTTTTAGTTGAAGAGAGAGGAGACATACTCTATTTCTCCATTCCTCTAAGTCTCTAATACTACACACACACAACCACCCATTCATGTCTCAACCTCCCTCCATGTCTATCACTTGCTATATATATATATATATATAATCAGAAAGGGAATTGTAGAGAAGATAGCTGCTGCCAAAACAGATTTTAAAGCAACAAAAATTACCCAGTTCAAATAAAGATAATAGAAATATCTTTTTAAAAAAAGGAGGGGGCTGCAACTGCAGTTTTTATCAAGAGCCTGCATGACCTCTATTAGTAAAAGCAAAGAAAAATATATAAAATCAAAATGTCTTATTGAACATTTCTTGACCCTTTAAAGAAATACCAGGAGAGAGAGAGATATTAGTTTAAATCAAACATCTCACTTTTTAAACACACACACTGCAGGCAAATGCTTGTTAAAACAAAAAAAAAACAGAAAGAAAGAAAGTTTGTTCTTTCTCTGGGAACTAAAGTGAAAGTAAACATCAAACCTACATGATTTCCAGTAGGACTGACAGCAATATCGTCAATGTCTGCTGTGTGCGCCTTTACTTTAAACACATTCACCACATCTTGATGCTGGTAAGAAACAGAAATGAAACCAGACTTCATCAGTAAACAGCAATCTCCAGCTGATTTTCTTTCTTGTTATGTATAAGATTCATAAGAGTGACCATTAAGAACAAACTGACTTCATTTGTTCATGGTAACTAATAAAAATTACGTCTGAAGTTCTTAGCACTAACATTAAATAGTAATCTTGGACTGTACTAATTAAGCAAAAACAAAAGAAAAATAAAAAATTGTTTTGGTAGAAAAAAGACAATAAAGCACATAGTTCTTTTTACTGTGCAGATCAATACTTTCTACCCTCAAACTCCAGGCTTCAACCTATGAAATGATGTCCACCTACATATGACTAAAATACTCTGGAATTCAAAAACGAGTAAAATTTCCCTCATGTCAATCATACTTGCAAGAAAATGATCCATTCCCATCCATTTGATTACTGTTAGAAAAATTCCGATGTCAATAAAAAAATTCTAAAAAACCCAGTGTCCGCTATTTACTTTAACAGTGGTTATTAAACCTCTATATACCACCTGGGTCACATTTGCATCCATCTACCCTTTAAATAAGTATTACCCAGCACAGGTTGAGCCTGAGGGTCTGTGACATATAGTACCTTCTGTATTAATACAGAAATCCTTTATAACAACAAATTCCTATATCACTTCAACCCCACCTATTTTGTACGTCCCGCTCAGAATAAAAAGAAAAAAAAAAAAAAGTACAGTCAGTTCAACACAAACACTGGCACTTAATACAAAATCTGTCAAGTCAAATTGAGCTCTATCACATTAACTAAACTTCAGACAATCCTCAAATTATACTATCACAGTAAGATTTAGCATGACTAACAGATAATCACCCTACTGCAATTTTATTTATTTACTTACAAAGTAAAATTCTAGAAAAATACTTTCCTTATTTGAAATAACCACAACTTAATTTCATTTTATGTTCCTGACTCCATGGAAAAATAAAGTAAACAAACAACAATTTTCACTAACATTATTTTAATTATGCTGTTATTTTTATTACTGTTTATTTAACTTTTATTTGGGCTGATAAACATTAATTAGCTTATTCAGTACTTTTTTTTTTTAAAGCATATGCTTTGGTTCAAACTGCAATTGGTAGCCATACATGCAACACCACCAAAATATTCCATATAAATCAATTTAAAAACAAGAAGTTAGTTGGTGTGGCATTTGCAGAAAGCAGAGGGTTAATTTGGGAATTTCCCTGTCACAGCAGTAGCAGTAACCAATGAGCCTTTGTTTCATGGTTGCTGTCAGCAAGATCTAGTCCTGAGCTTGCATCTGAGACTGCAATAATGTTTGCAAGCACACACATTTTGGCAATGTTTAGGCAGCAGTGATGCAGGAGAGCTACAGATTTAGTCAAATAAAAAAAAAAAAAACTATGGAAAACTTAATAGCTCGTGGTTGTGGTAATTTCCAGACAAGTTTTGGAGTAAAATCAAAAACACCTGCAAACTGATGTGGTGGTGGTGGTGGCAAGGAAACATAACTAAAATGTAAGTTCATTAGTTATTATTACTAAGATGATGGGAAATGCTCAAACTAAACATTCTAATTTCTATAAATCAATCTATTAATGCTGTATATAAGCATGTGAACTGTTAGAAAATACATACAGGTAAAATTAAGTTTTGCCACACAAGATATGTTCATCAAAATAATCATTTGTGCTTGATGAATTATTTTATTGGCAAGATTACATAATGGCTACCATTGTATGTAAGTAAGTACATATATGAATGCACTTTCATATTGTATCACAAGTGTAACATTAAACCTGAACTGAAAATCAACTAATAACATGAAAAATACAGCAATAAAAAATTTGAAAGCTTTCTTGTTTTGTCAAAAGGATGTTTGAGTTAGCTGATTTTTTTTTTTTAATAAAGAAATGAACCTAGTCTGTCAACTTCCAGAAGATAATAAACACACCAACAACACAATAAACAAAATAATGAAATGAATTATATATGTGGTACTAATAGAGAAAAAAATTCCAATCTTTTGACTATGGTTTCTCTTACATCAAATAATTGACAAAAGATTCCAAGGGAGATAAATGTTGTCACTTCCTCTCTGACTCACTATTAGTTTAACTATAATTATTAATGAAAAGTCAGCAGCAGTTTTGCCAAGAAAGAAAGGAAAAAAAAAGACAACAAACTCACTGAAAATTCAATAATTCTGCATATGACAAAATATAGTGATAAAAAAAAATGTAAAAAAGTGAAAATTCTCTTCGTTATGTCCTTGACTACAATTCAACCACAAACTCCACGTACTTTCCATGCCCGTAACATTCCATCTGTGCCACCTGTAAACATCAGTCTTCCATCGGGGCTAAACTGAACCACGTTCTGAAAGCTCTCCTTGGCCTTCAAACCAGTATCAATGCTATGCAGCTTCTGGATGTCAAAAGTGACAGTTTTTACAGGACCATTTTTTACCATCTCTGGTTCATCACTCCCCTTCCTTTTACGCAACTTATTAGAAACATTTTCTGAGGAGGAAAAAAAAAAAAAAGTAAACAAAATAATCAAATCACCATCTGAAATTTCTTTTCTACTTTTGAAAAAGAAATTGATGTATGTAATTTTTCCAAGTGTTCTGTTTAAAATTTGGTTCACTAGGCATAGCAAAAGTTTAAAATGAAAAAAAGTAAAACACTGCATACTGTAAAGATAATTTGAAAAGAAAAAAGAAAAATACTCTAATAATAGTTCTGAACTAGTATTAATCATGTAAATATCCTTTCTTTTGCCAGAGGATTAAAAAGAGGAAGAAAAGCCTCCATACAAGAGCTGCTTCAAAATGTTCAATATAAGTAATGTCTAGGGCTTCAAACATTTTTAAAATTTCAGAAAATGTAATTAAAAAAAAAAAGAATTAAACTCTTCTGGTGATTGGTATTTATCAAGGGAGAAATATCAGAAAAACTGGTGAAGAACCAACAGAGAGTAAAGCAAAACAAAGCACCAACCTGATTTTTTCTTTTCAGGTAAAACCACTTTATACTTGAGAGAATATATGTGACATTCATCATCCATGCCCACAGCCAGTGTGTGATTTCTGCCATCATAATAGGTGGCACTATTCATGACAGCCTTGGCTTCAGTGTTAAGGCGACAAACACTGTTGGAAACACACTGTTTTTCAGCCATCTTCAAGCAATAAATCTCCTGAAATTGAAAACCATTAACAAAATACTGAAAGCATGCTAATAAATGTATATAATTTATTCTGTAATTAAAAATTTGTATTGTTGTTGGTGATAGCTTATGTATCTCATTAATTTCAAGGAATTTTAGTATACATTTTTTAAAACCAAGGATAGATTTTGAAATATCCATAAGTAACACAATAGCTCTATGGTCAGTGAGACCACATACTAATATGGGTTATAACGATGGCATTCAGGTGTCAAAGCTACATAGTGTTTGGTAGTGTATCAATGGCATTCATGATGATTCCACATATTTTCACTTTAAGAAAGCTAAATGACACATGGTGGCAATCTTCAAAAGATTGATATGAAAATACTAAATTATTTATTTGCTATAAAGATTTGATAATTTGTGTTCGATAATCTCAACATTGAAATTGAATTATAAACAGTATAAAGTTAAGATGAAACTGGGATTTCAGTTCTCCTTTAAGAAGTACAACTCAGTCAGTCTCAATACCAAGTTGAAAATTTGATTTAATAAACAGTTTATGGAACATGTCTGTTAATCTTAAATACTTCATTATATGACATGCGCATATAGTGTCAAATCAATCTCTATGCATTAATTAAACTGCACATTTAAAGATAATGAGCATAAGATGTAAAATATCCATCTTTAATGTACGACAGAATGCATAATATTCAACAGTTATGTTTAAATTTCCCCTCATTGATTATCTTAAACATGGCAGCAGACTAAGTGTCCTCAGATTCTGCACTTAATCAGAGTTATTAAATTCGGCTGACACAAACAGAAATTCTGTTTGCACCAAATGCTGTATATTAATATCAATGAGTTTTAAGAACACTTATTAATGAAAGAGTAAAACATCTATTAGTACAGTATGGCAACTTTCCCGTGTTACAGGTCACGTTATCATTCTTTGAAGATTGGATATCAGATTAAATAGGCCTACTTTATTTGAAAGAAATTCGTTGTGCAAAAAAAAGAAACCTGTGAAATGTCATTAAAATTACCAATCAAAATAATCTCTTCTTCGAGGTTTACCAAAATAAATTCGCATTAAGCATCTTTTTGATAAAATTCTTCGAACTTATTATTAGAATTCCTCCCAGGGAAACCATAAGAATTCAGGCTGTTAATAGACACGTATATATTATTGTCGGTGGTGGGGGGGTAACATTAAATTTAATCTTTTATATCCCAGTTATGACACCCATTTCACATTCATCGTTGCCGGCTGCAGAAGGACCCACAGGGGAAATACCTGCCTGCCTGCCCCTGTATAACCGGGAGCTACTAAATACTGAAAACCCAAGCCACCCTCCTGGCGTTTTATATAGGAAATTCATTACAGGAAATCGAACAAACAAAAAAAAGTGCAGTCAGACTCAAAAAAATAAAAAAAAGCAGCAAAGGGATGGGGGTCTCTAGATGATTAAACAGCAGTTGAAGCAGCCCCTACTAGGGGGAGGGAGGGGCCGATAAACAGTGCGCGTGTAAACATCGAGTCGGTGACGCATCCATACCAACATTAAATACAACCCTGGAAACAAAACAGACCACATACTATAGCGTTCTCCACTCCTGTTTTAACGGGGCCGCCTCCCCCAGCCACAACAAAGTGAGTTGCATCCAGGGACCGGATCGTGTACAGCGGGAAGTTCGTCTTCGCCAGCACGACCCCTTTTTGAGGCGCCATATTTTGACATGCGTTTCTGCTGAATATGTTTTAGTCGAGCCGCTGCTAAATCAGAAAAAGGAAAATTCACTGATTACTTAGAATATTTAACTTAAATAAATTTTGTTTTTTAAAAAATAATTTCGAATACTGTTTTTTGTGATTATTAATTTAATTTACACATCTTCAAAAATCGGTGCGGGTTCGTTGATAATGGCTGTCAATAAGTTTACGCTGGTCTAAAGGAACGAAAGGAAAGGAGATTTGCCAAAACGCAAACATTAAGTATAATTACTAGAACAAATAATGACTAACTAATATAATAAAAAGCAATAGATAATTCTTTTAACATGCATAACTGTAATACACCTTACAATAATGCACACTTTATCGTTCCTAGATTTACTTTTTTCGTTATCACGTTTCTAATGTTTCCATAGCAACTGTGAATGCTAAAATCTTATTCGACATGTTGTTGTTGAGATATCTTTCTAACCGGTTTTTATACACTTTATAATGTAGAAACAAACTAGAAAATATTTTTAATACATTTATATTTACATGAAAATGGACAGAATGATGTCAATGATGTTAAAAATGCCACAGAAACATATTATGCCGCTGCTATTGAGCCCAGTACGACGACAGCTTTTGTCTTTCAGCGAACAATAATCAAACTGAAGACATCCATTTCCCCTACAAAAGAAAGAAAGGGGGAAACATTAAACATAGGTGAGTGGTTCACTATTGTTTGTTCGGGGTTGGGGCCCTTATCAATGGCTGAGAATTGTTTCGACTGGTGGGTGGTGCGCTCAGTGCTGTTGTTTTGTCTTCTCCTTTTCACCGATCTTTACGCAGCCCGTTTAACTGTGTAACTTTATTATAGTCCGTATAATAATAATACTCTGCCGAATAGTTAACCCCCCCTGTTCTTTTGTTATATAGCTACTGAACGAACTCGTGAAACATTGTTTGGTGGATTACAATATTCACACGAAGATTAATACCAATATAAATATGTAATGGTAAATACAAGAAGGTAAAGAAAACCAAAGATATGCTGTAACTGCACTTGAAATAGCGATACCTTCCATAAGAAACAGAGACCGTGCAACCAGGACTGTTACCATCCAGCAGTAGCAGTATTTGATATTTTAAAATCTGCTGATGTATGGTTATTTATATATTGAGTCTTCAGAATGGGGTATCCACATGGCAAATAATGTTTAAATCTCTAAATACAAATGTGTATTATAAGTTTTTAATTCAGCAACAGTGAAGTAGACAGTATTATTCCTTAAGGGTATGAAGAGACAGATCTGGATGTAGCTATTTCTTTGGATTTAAATTAGAAGTGACATTGTTATGAAGTAGCTAAGTAAATAGACAAAATTTTAGTTATGTTGTGTTGAGATTTTAAGTTTTAAACTGAGGAAATTATAGTTCTGTTATTGTTAAAGGGGCACCAGTTTTGAGTTATTTACATCTAAAAGTAAATTGGATACTTCTTGATTTTTCATAATAAAAAAGTGGCTGGTTCATGGAATAGTTTTTCTGATTCTGTAAATATGTTTAAGAATGGATTTGATTGATGAACATTTTGGGTTTATGTGGGTTGCATATATATCATAGACCCTATGTTCATAGGCATCCACAGAATTTCTTCCAACAAGGATAAAAATGGCAAAAAATGTCCACAGGATAAATTAAGATAAATTAAATTTTTATCACTTCCTTCTGGCCCTAAAATTTTCTTTTAATTTATATTGTATTTTCCAATATTGCTACTTTCTTCCCCACCTTTGACCTTCTGATGGGTGAAGTCAGTCTCCTTATTTCTTGTTCAATTCACCACACCAGTGAGCATGATGAATTTGGTAAAAAATGTCATCATTACAGTATCACTATCAATTTGTCCTTCCCTGCAGACACCCACACCTATATCCCTTTACATCATATACTCTGCTATCTTCATTTGTAGAAGAGAGGGAAATAAATGTGCTCATGTCCAGCATCCAGAGTAATCTTTTGTAACATTTATGGACATGAGTTTATTTGCCGCTGGAATATTTAGGGGCTTTGTGGGGAAAATAGCTATGGGCTTACTTAATACTAAAAAGGTCCTTGACAAGATCTATACAAGCAAAAATATTACTCTTGCTCTTTTTATCAACATGAGCTTAAGAGAAATATGTTAACTATTATTTAGGAAAAATTCTCACTTTTACTTTAAGAAAATGGTGTGCCTTTTGTGAATACTTCCAATATTGAAGAACATGGTGAAGCTAACAGTAGACCTAATTTCACGAGGAACCTCTGGGTATGCCAAAAAGAAAAGGGATGAAACTATGCAGCATTATTTGAAGCGACTGACTCACCTGTATTTAGAAAACAAGAACCTTGATTCCATTGTAAGTACTTGAAGAGTTCAAACGCAAAAGTAGACGACTCCATTTTCATTGTTTTATGTAAAAAGGGATTTTTTTGTGCACATTCTTGGTTAAACCTAGACACTCTAAACAGGGTAATTCTGAATTAGTTTAAATAAAGTAAATAATGCACAACATTTTCAAAATTTAAATTTATTCAAAAAGAAAAAAATGTAAAATTTTGATTTTGTTTGGTGGCAAAAACAGACTACTCCAAAGTATCTTATTTTTGCAAAAACAGACAACTCCAAAATAATTTTTAACTTCAGAAATTCAAATAAAATGGCAAGTTTAATGACTACTAATGCACTGTTTGACCAACAAAAAGATTTCCAATAGATTTCAATAACTCCAAACCAGATTTTAGAATTTCTTATTCCATGCTAAATAAAACTGGATCATGCGATTGTACTGTTCCACTGTCATTTCCATGAAAGTTCAATCCTCATTGCTGCTGTCTTCAAGGTCCTGTCCACCAATGTAAACATTACCCACATTGGCCAAGGCATTCTCATAGAACTCACAGATGTCGACAGCAGCACCGATCTCATCAATCAGTTTCAGGACGTCAGCTTTCTTGACCTGCTTGACACAGTTGACCATAGGAGCGATAGCTGGCCTGGAATTTTCTCAATTTCTACCTCTCTTGAGAATTGCGTGTTCACAAAATTCACCCCAATAAACCTGTTTGAATCAAACTTTGTCCAAATTAATGCATAGGACCTTGGCAGCACTGATTTTGAATGAATGCTTGTACTTGAAGTAATCAGCTGCAACTGCCTTGAAGTCACGACGCCGGGTTTGGATAGAATTTGAATGTACTCTTCAGGAAGTAGAATAGTATTCTTTTTCCTGATGTCTTGCTCTATTCTGCCAAATGCACAATCCGCCGGTAGAAATCTGTGGCCTTGGACAGGGAATGTGTACTCTATGTTCATTTGCAGAAAATTCTGCTTTCACATTGCACAAAGCATGGCCAAAAGATTGATATTCTTGTTCTGTCCAAAACATGAGTTGGAAAACAAGTGCAAGTCACAGTGTACCTTAAGGTCAGCTCCTACAACATTCACAAAATAGTGGTACAGTGCTGAAGCCACCATGTTGCTGTTCTTGCGGTTTTTGCATTCTAGCCAGACAGATTTGTCATCCCTATTTTGTGGCTGACCTTGGCCACAGTGCTGAACTATGCCAAAAACATACAAATACAGTTGTCTTGAGTAGAATGTTTGTTTGATGGGAGATTTTGGTGAGATGAGGTTCTCAATTATGTCGAAACATGTTGTGAATGATGCCTGAATGTCATTCAACACATCATAAAACTGCCTTGCACGATGCCTATGGAGAATGAACATGGCTGACACATTCCGTTTCTGTTCCTCTGTAATGGATGAGTCCTTGAGCTGCATCTTGAATTTAAAACACGTACTGCAGTTATCAACAGACAGATGACCAAATGCCAAATTGAAGTCATACACAAACACACTGTAGTACAGTGCATACGATGGCTTTGTTCCTTAAAAAGCTCATGCATTTTCTTTACGCTTAGGTCTGTTGGTAGATACTTCCTACCTGGGGCACCTCTTTGAGCGTAGTGGCTTGCACAGCAGGTGAATGTCTTAATGTGTTCTTGAATGGCTTGTCTCCGAGCCCTATTCTGCTCCACATTGCATGCACCTCTGTGATTTTCTTGCCTGGCAGCAACTTTGGCCAACCAATATTTCGCGATATTTGCCAGCTGATCTTTCTTGACACCTAAAAGATATGAAATAAAAAAGGTTATTAGATAAATTAAAAAAAAAAAATTGGTCTGGGGGTTAATTATATGACAATAGCAAGCTTTTAAATTAGTGGTGTTAGTGGGGGTAAGTAGGGTTAATGGGGTTGTAACAATGAAAAAAATTAAATTCATTAAACCCCAGAAATTTTATTATAAAAATTATTACAGCTGCATTAACATAAAACAATAATTATGTGGAGGCTAGGGTACTTTATACAAACAACTAAAATCCACAGCTGACAGCATTTCTCAATATCTAAAGGAAATTACTGATCAGTCCACTGTGTCTTGGATCAGTGCAGGGGGGGGGGATTATTAAAAATATATTCACAGGCACAGCTTGGGTAAGTCTGCTCTGTTATACTCACCAAAAATGCCCATGGAGGAGGCTCTGCGTAATGGGACCTTAGGCAGTGCGCTTCACGGTGACTGTAGTCCCTGACATTCCTTCTGGCAGCATCAGCTACCCCGGGTCGTCTCCGCCGTGCAATTGGCAGGATGTTCGTCAAAGAAAGCAGGGTGGCATCCTGACTAACCTTGTCTTCTGTGGTCGGACAGAGCCGGTTATGGGCACAGGCTAGGTCTCTGTCGGAGAGGGGGGGGGGGAGCAGACACACACGGGAGACGGGCGACTTTCGCTTGGCCTGAGCGCGGGCAGAATTAGCTGAACTGACTTTCCGTTTACGCCCAGCTGATATAACAGGACAACTGCTTCATCGAAGTTTTCCATGATTTTAAACTTTTTTTACTGAATTTAAGCGCTGTCGAGCTGAGAAATCATGGGCGCCGCCATGTTGAATGACGTCACCAACAATGGGCGCATCGACTGGCTGGACCTCGTCGGTATTTGTAAAAAACGGAGTCGGGCGCCTGTCGGCCTTTGGAACAAAACTCTTCACTTGTACTTGTTCATATGTTGGAGCCTCTTTCCACCAATTATCTGAACTATATGGCCTTAGCCTAATTACCATTAAAATATTATTAAGTAAATTTAAACTTTCATACTTCTTTAAATATAGAATGGGCAGTGCCATATAGTTGGTGTGGTGATGTCACTTTTTAACGACATTTCTGCTTCAGAAGAGCGGAGAAATACAAGAGAGTGAGGGTCATTTAAAATTAATTGTTTCTTTATATGCTTCTGATGATCTGTAACTGACAGTTTTAACACTGAAACAATAATTTAAATAATAGTAATATATGTTTAAACTGTGGACTTCAGATTTCAGATATATACACCACCACTCAAAAAGATTTTAGCTTGTGGAATATTTTCAGTTTTTAAAATTTAATTTTAGTGGTTATTAGAATATGAATAATTAATTTACAAACATAGAAAATTAAAAAAAAAATACACAAGCAACAATCTTAACTTACATCTTGAATTCATCAAAATAACTACCTTTGGTTTTGAAGGTGCCATGGTCAGACAGAGAGGATTTTGAGATATTTGGTCCAAAGTGAGAGATTGACAGATGAGTGGTTGTTGTTATGTTCCACATGTCATAATTTTTCTCTGTTCTGATGGTGGGAGGAATGTTTCTTCTTGCTTTATTCTCCAAAGACTTGCTGTATCTGCTGGTATGCAACATATTGGTTATGGCTTCTTCCAAGAAGAAAATGTCCGTAAACATTATTTTACATTATGGCAGGGTATGTTATAAGCAGTGAATGCCAAAGGGCTTTGTAAAACTGGGTATAGCCACCACCAGACTCATTGCTCACAGCTTGTGTGGTGTGTGGGATGAGCTTTGCAAAAGTGTAAAATCAGTGATACCACATATGACAGAACGTTTCTACCATAAGAATGCACTAGCAATTGATTATTGTTCATTTTATAATTATTAAAATGTAATGAATCTACATAACTGTTATAGCAGACAAAAGTAATTATTTTGATCAATCCAATATTTAAGTTTCAGTAAAAATATTATTAATATAATATGCAAGTTGAAAACCTATTACACCCATATGTTATAAAAATATGCTACAGCAAAATATTACACAGGGTTAGTTAGTGGTGATTACTTTCAAAAGTATTTATCTAGTTTATTTATTACAAGAAGGCAGGAGGCCATCAAGGCTTATACCAAGTCTTCATTTCAGTTATTGCAAGGATGCAGGAGATTATAAAGGCTTGTACAATGAAACAGGAAAAAAAAATTGATTACTTAACTGATTGACAACTTTTCTATTTTATTAAGCACTGCTGAAATTTCAACCACTTTACAAAAATATAAACCAAAGTATTGGCTGCTAGATAAAAGAAAGAATCGATTACTGTATACACAAGACACTTAATCGTTTTGAGAACCCATCAGCTTATCACTAAAAGAATAAAAATCCAGACTGAGCAAATCTAGTAATTTTAATCCTTTATATTTTAAAAGCTAGAAAATATTTGCTGAACCGAGCACTTCCCAGCACTCCAGTATCTGTTCTTAGCCACCACTTTAAATTATTTCAACTTTAACCAAGTCTTGATTCATACTGACTATAGTTTTCTTTCTTTTTTTTCTCAGGGCCATGAGTTGGCTCTATGTCACAATTTGATGGTTCTGTACCTGTATGAAAATCATCTGACAAGCATACCACACCTGCCAGCAAATTCCTTTTTGACCCACCTCTATCTCCAGAATAACCGAATATCTGATATGCGGAACCTATCTTTCCTAGTGAAGCTTACAAAATTGTGAGTATGGAAGGGGTTGTCATATGCTGGAAGTATAGATACAGTAGAATAAGAATATTACAACAACAGCATAATAATTATTATAATAAAGAAAATGTACAATGATCAGCAGACGTTAGAAAGATCTACATCGTAGACTGTGAAGTAGAGACTCAAAATCCAATTTTGGACAGTGTGGTTGGTACTTGATTATGACTTTTCGCAAACTGTAGGGAGGTCACTATAGTGGTCATCCTCTAAAAGATATTTTTAAACCATATATTTTGTGGAGAGGAGCAATTTATTTCAACTTGTTTAAATCACAGGATGCCCACCTTTTAAAAGTTTGATGGTTGCTAAAGTGACTTGATCATGGGAGATTCCTACTTGTCTTATCAGTTCGCTAGAAGGGAGACAACCCTTGTAGACATCACTTCGTTTTGACCTTAAATTAAAAAAAAAATACTTTAGAAATTATTGTACACTATTTACCTATACCTGCTGTAGTCTGTTAATGATATGTATTCCACTGCAAAAGAGAAAACACTTTTGTTGATGAATAACTAAAATTTATACATATAGACAGACCTTGGTGTTGTTTAATTCCAAGAACATACTGTGTGCAGAACTTAAGTTGGGTTTTTGAACCCTGGAATATCTCCAGTACAATCTGTGAAGACCATTGCTACAGACAGTATTTAACATTTCTAATGAAATAAAAGCTCTCCTAAAACATCTCAAAACTAAACTCAAAATCACCGAAAGGAATGAAATGCAAGTTTATATATCTATTAATTATAACTTAAATAAAACAATATTTTCTTATTCTTTTCCCCTTTAATTTTCCAGCAAAAGAACATTGTTTCAGTTCTTTGTTAATATTGTTTTTACTGTTGGACAAGATGGGAGCCCTGAGTATCATTTTCCTTTTAATATAAGATATTTTTGGCTAACTCAAATGTATGCAAAAGGAATAAAAATTTTAATTAAAAAATAAGAGAAATAAAAAAATAAAATCAATGTTGAAGTTTATCAAACTGAATTGCACAGTGAGGTTAAGGACTCAATGTTATTATAGTTTGGTGTTAAGAACAGTTTTATTTTTTATTTTTGGTTAAGTAGTTACTGAAACGTTTCAGGGTTAGTGAGGCTGATGGGCTATCATATAGAAGGTCAGCTAGCCCTGAAGAAGAAGAAAAAGATATCAGCAGCAAGGGGATGCAATTTGCTTGATTGTGATGCAAGCCATAGAGAACATGTGCACTCTAAGCATTAGATTTTTATGTGTTTCTACAACCACATCATTGTCTGCTCAGTTGGCTTGTGTAAACATATTGTCTTTTCTTTGGTAAACTACCTTAGACTACATAGGAATGGACATACTTTTATGATGTAATGCAAGATAAGTTATTTGTGATAAAACAAAGTGAGGATTTGCTTCCTCAGCCTCAAAAAGTTAATGATATTTAGTTGCTTAACATTATCTTTGTAAGATTTAATGAATACTACTATTATTTTTGATTCAGTTTCAGTGCTAAAATTGATAATTACAAATTATCAGATGCATATAAGGAATAATTAATTAGTATTCTCATGCATTACTTTGCTGGAAACCATCTTGCATTTTTAGCTTTTCTGAAATAAGAGAAATGGTAGTTAAGTCAAAGCTCATAAAAAACTATGGAATGCACCAGTTTGTACAAATAGGACAGAGAAAAGCCTGCATGTGGTGTTCTTGACAGAGATGCTTTATTGTCATGCAAAGAAAGTTTGTTTGCTGAATTCCCATGAAATTAATGATACAAGTAAGTTATTAGAAAAACAAAAAACGTTTTTGATCATGGACAGAATTAAGTTTGTCGATAAGCAATATTCCTTTAATCAAGTACTGTAGATGGTGAGGCTAAATGGCTTTCACAGCAATTAGACTAACTTCAGCTTCTTACTGTTGTGTTGAAGGTACTTAGGTGGAAATTGCCTCACTGTTATCGAGGGCATTGAAACTCTTGAGAAGCTGACAGAGTTTCATGTGGAGAACCAGCACTTGCCTCCTGGTGAAAAATTGCTGTTTGATCCCAGGTCTTTAAAAGGGATTGCTGTAAGTTTTTGTTTGTTTTCCCAGGAGTTTTAGACTGAAGGTGGGGTCACATCTTGATAAGTGTCAGTGTCAGAGAACAGCATTGTATTGTTATAATAGTTATTTTCCATTATCTCCTGATGGTTTATCAGTGAATGTTTGCTTCAGTAGGACATAAGTAAGAAAACCTCACTGTCTATTTACAGTACTAAAAAAACAAACTTTCTAGGACTGACAGGTTACATGTATGCACAAAAACTTCAAAAGAGATAGACTAAATATTTTAATTATTACTATATATGGAAACTAGAAGAATTTATCAGCACTGATGGAAGGGTGGTCATTATTGATAGATAATCTGTGCATAGGGACACTAGAAGTGGCCTTTATAAATTACTTATGCAGATAAAACCTTTTTTGAGAAGTAGAAAGGAAACAAAGCATTATGCTGGAAAATTCTAATAGAATAACACACATACCTACCTACCTACTACTACAACAACAGCAAACCGGCCCGGTGGGGCAGGTGGTAGCGGGGTAGCTCCGTAAGGGGACCGTTGCTCCTGTACCGGGTTCGATCCCAGGCTGGGGTCGGAGGAGAGTTGTCGCTGATGATCGCCATAGCGTGAAACAGCTGTACGACATCTCCTTGGTGTCCGACGTGAGAGAGACCTCCCGGGTCCTTGGGGCCCACGGTGTCGGGGGACCGGGCCGTTTGTCGGCTCGACGAACATCTCTCAGTAACGAGGAGGACTCGACAGAGAACGGGCCACTTGTCTTTACGGGATGCGATGCCATTGAAAGAACCTCGTTCGGAAGTCCAACTCGCTCAACAACAACAACAACAACATCATCATCATCATCATCACGAATCTTAGGATTTATATAAATTTGGTGTGCTAAAAATATTGCATTTGAATAATCAGAGGTTCCAAAAAAGGTACATTGTTTTTTGTTTGTTTTTTTTCAATTAATTTTAAAGTGTTTTGTGTTTTTTTTTGCTCTTTAGCCTTCATTACAGGTGCTGAATGTTTCGGGTAACATGCTGCACCACATTGAGGATTTTAATTGTCTCACTAACCTTATACAACTAACAGCTGCTGACAATCAGATCACTGACATCAAGGATGTGGCTGCAGTTCTTATGAAGCTGTCTGATTTGTTACAGCTCGACCTATCTGGTAATCCTATCTGCAAGAAGACGAAGTACAGAGACAAAATGATCGTTATGTCGAAAAAGTTAGGTAAGGAGGAAGTTTTGAACATGCTCCCCTGAAAAGGGTAGAGGTTGAAGGTGATGTTATGGCAAGCTTTTCTTTTTTGTCTTTTATTTTCACTTAATCTAATATAGAATAAAACCATATAAATTTACAAGTTTTAAAGAGATCTGTACTAGGTTCTAGACATAAAAATTGTTTGTTATTTTATTATTTTAGCTGTTCTGGATGGGAAAGAGATCAGCAAAACCTCAAAAGACTTCCTTTGCAACTGGAAAGCTAACAAAGAGGCACTGAGACGGAGGCAGAGTGAAATGGCAAAGAGAGGAATGACAGCAAATACAAGAGGTGCTATGATTGTTGCTCTGTTGCCAGTATGTAGGGTTGAATCATTAGACAAATCCTGGAACATGCAGTCCAGGCCCAGAGTCCAAAGGAGATTTACTAGAATTATATGAACAATTATTGTTATTAAGGAAGACTACAAAGGATAGGATTGTCTAGTTTAAATTATTGCTTCAGGGCAACTTAATTTAAATATTCAACATATTGCAGATAAGTAGAAAAAATTTATGCAGACATATTCTTTGACAGGGATAATACATCTTTAAAGTGATCAGAGTCTTGATCCATACAAAAACAAACATCAGACTAGTTTAGATATCAGAAAATTGTCTGTAAATGGTCAGGTTGGAAATTTTTCAAATGCTTTGCTGAGCAAAGTGTCAGACATCAAGAATCTGCTTGATGCCCTTTCTAAAGCAAAAGGAGACATGTTTACCTCTTAAACAGTGTCCATTTTGGAATGTGTTATGGCTGCTTAGCTAATGTGCTGTGCTTACTGGTGTTCACAAGGAGCAAATATAGAGGGTGGATAGACAGGTTTCAGCTCTATCAGTTTTTCCTGACCCTACTAAAAATGTATGTATATTGTGAGTCCTGGTTAGTGAGTTTTAGGATGAAGATTATGATGCCAAAGCACTATTAAGAATAAATAGGGATGAAGAAATCTGACTTGACTAAGGGAGATGAATGAACCTGGACATAAATGTACATAGATAGTAGGGGTAGGAAGTTTTAAAACTTATAGAAAGACCCACAATATATGTCAGCCAGTATTTCTTACACCAGAATGTGGGTGACTCCATGTTGGAACTGCATACTCTACAGGGGACTTGCCAATGAGTGAGAGTTGCTAAACTTTTATTGTGGGCTTATTGTACCTAAAGCCTGGCTTGATGTTTTAATGCATAATTAGTCCAAAATCCTTTTACTTAATGCTGCCCTTGTCACTGTATGGTGTATACAAGTGCCAGCTTATCCGAAGCTAAGGTTCACATTTACACTTGTATAAATTAGATGCTATTTGCCATTTTAGTCATCCTACTCAACGGTCTAAGTTTTGTTAGGTCTGTCCTTTCGTTTATAGAATTCACTGCTATAAATGCTGCTGAAATTGCCTTAAAATTGACTTAAATCCTTGTCTTCAGAGGCACAGTGGGGAGAATCCCTCCCGAGAACAGCTCTTTGTTAATGACAGCCAACCTGCAACATTTTGAGGCAAAAAATAAAAAATTAAAATAAATATATATTTGTAAATAAATTTTAAAAAAGGAAAAATAAAACAACGATTTTAATAAATCAGTTTCTCTCAACAGTGAAGTTAATTCCTACATTATCAGATAATAATTTGAAAAGACTTCATAATGAATATATTTTGATTACCCTTAGTTTAATACCAAATTGTTTTTGTAATCAGCTGACTTTGTTCTCAATCCCTCAATTATGTTATTGATTGGCACAAACTTTAACAATAGTAAGCTGCTTTTATGATACAAAATATGCTAATTTTCCAGAAAGCTTTCTTTAAATTTCTTCCTTTTTCAGAAGGAATGGATTTGCCACCTTTGAATATGCCACTGAGACATGCTACTGTACCGTCATACATTATGCCAGGTATTATAATGCAGGAGAAACTATTTTTATTCATTTACTTTATTGGCAGTATCCAAAATTCAAACATTAAAATTTTTTCAACTTATTTATGCATAATATTTTAAAAATTAATTAAATAAAATATGGTACAAAGATATCTAATCAAAACAGAGAGACTTGACCAGAACGAATTACTTCAAAGCTTCTCTTCACTTAGTCATTACATGGCAGAAGTCATCTGTCAATATCAATTGCTTCTGTTATTAAGAGATAGTGGTAAGGTAGCGTCGTAGATTATTTCCCTTATATTTTTCTTTATAACTAGGACAATCTCCATTGGTGTCTCCCCACTCGTGTTGCTAGGAAACTGATGCTCTTGTGACTCTCCTCTAGGTTTGCCGAGGAAGCAGTTTACAGAGTTGCTAAGGAGGGTATCATTGCAAATACAGGATGACTCTGTTGTTCAGCTGAAATCCACAAGCAGAACCTCACAAGCCAGGTATGTACGTGCACCTGGTTGGCACTGCATCTAATAAAATGGTTAAACTAAACCTTACAGGACACAAAACCAAGTTGAAAACAGCTGCTTTATAAATTACTAGGTGGTGCAGTCTGCAGGAATACAGAGAAATGAATTTCCATCTATTAAACAGTTTATTTTACTGTAACTCTCATATTTCAGTAAAACTGCCTTGAGAACCAAGATTAGCTTTGGTAATTAAATCCATTTCACTTGATGTTAATTGAACTGCACCACTAGTGGGATGACCCCAAAACCTTATTTGCTAGAATCTTTATGTGGAGCAATACCCATTCCATTGAAACTGTTCCAAAATACTACTGATCTTTCTTGTTGCAAGGAGACTCACATGCATGCCATGTGAAATCAAAGTGGCTGACAGTAGTATTAACATATAATAATGCGTTGCTATTGAATTTAGCAACAGAGGATGTTAAAATGACTAACATTTAATTTATTCTGTGATTAGTGATCAATTGCTGCCTGTCAACAGTCTGAATCAGTTGGGCACGGAAAATATACACTTGGCAACTGGTGGCGAAAACTTCACTAAAAATTTTTTAATAATTGCTGATCTACAAAAAACCAAAAAAGAACATGTCAATAAAGAATTAATTGTCATTAAATTTTGATTTTTTTTTTCACAACAGGTATGAATCTAGTTTTTGATTTGCTGTCTGAGGTGTAGGCTTTTAATTGAAATCTTAGTTGCTGTATGATTTGAAAATTTACTGAATTTCCAGGTTGAATTTTGATATACTTAGTAACAGTGGTGGTGTATGTGTATGGAATATCAGAGAAATTTACTACTGGATAAAGAGCAGACTAGTAATCATTGAAAGGAATTGGCTATTGGAATAAGAAAAATTGGATTCCATTGTAAATAGTTTGATGGTATTTTCTGTAGTAAAGAAACTGCAGTTTATTCTAAGTACAGTATGACAACTAACCAAAATCTGGTTCAATATGATAAAAAAAGTGGTCTACTTTGGTAATTAAGTATGCATTGTAATTTAGATTTTTTCTTCTTTGTAGACATCCCATTCCAATGGCCTTTGTCCCACCTTCCACTGCACCTGAAAAGAGCAGCCATGTTCTCCACTTCAGAGAGCAGACTGGCAATTTTTGATGACCAAAAATTGGATCACTGCGGCACCAGTACTTCACCTGAGGACGTTGTTGGAAGTTTACCATATTCTATATAAAAAGTAAACCACCAGTGCAACAGACAAACTAAAGATATTTGATTTGGCTGAGAATCTTACACCAAATATGGAAATTATTGCATTAAAACTCTCAACCATACTACTGAAATGACATTCCTGTTTATAGCAGTTTATTCAGACATCATATCTATGCATACATATGAGATGGTTCAGAAGACTGAGAAAGCACTCAGCTGGCCAGACACCAAATAGAACAAAATTACCAACCCTGCCCCAATGTTTATAGTTCCCATCACCAAAATGTTAATGAAAACAAAACTGAATGTTCCTTCAGGAGCTGGAATCCTAGAGTCTGTAAATTGAATCAAAATTTGAAACACTAGAGACATTCAAATGAAACCCAGCCAGATACCATTATGGCTGTGCTATTTCAGCTGGGTTTCATTTGAACATCCCTATTATATTACAAGGAAAAAACACAAGGTAGTGAACAAGTGTTTATTATTATAACAAAAATAAAATACATGATGACATATGGCTGGACGGAAGTCATCCTTATATTACATTTTAAGAAAATATCTGCTCACAAGGTACAGAAAAACAACAATATACAACTATCTGTAGATAGGAGTAAAGAAAAGCAAATATGTTGTTTCAAAAGGATGTGAAGGTTGATGTAACTAAGTTACTTACACTATCTTCTTTACCAATATAAAGTAAAAAAATCTCCATTCAAGTCTAACTAACTTAATTCTAGATGACTGCAATTAATTTTCAAAGATGCAAGATATAAAGCAAATAATTTGTCCAAAAGGGAGATGTTCTTTTAACTGTTCTGTTGGAAATATATTTAAGTCTCAAATCTGGTACCATTATTCATAAAAGCTTCACATTAACTCTAGAACTACAGACTTACTTTTAAACTTTTGTTAATTAAATGAGTATGAATGTGTTAAAAACATAGCAATAGTTTCTGCTCAGGTTATCTGCAAAAGAGTTTGCCATGAACACTTTACAAGCATTACAGTATCTATTTTGGATGGCATTCTGTTCTATAATTAGCATCCAATATGTATTACCTTGTAGTCTGAAAGGCAGATTTTGTAAACTTGCTTAACTAACTGGTTATGTATGCATGGTCCTTTAATTACAGTTTATATTCTGATCTTGGTATAAAAATAGATGATAATAAATACAGTTTGGATTCGTCAACAATATGTTTCTTTCTTTTTTAATGCAGAATATTCACTTTAATGGTAAATCTGGATACTAAAAATGGCAAATTCATTGTTCTTTTTAATGATAAAATAATTCTGTTCAGGGAGTGTAATGTTTGTTTGTCTAAAGGATAAATAAAAATTAAAAGATTCTTTTTTTTTAAATTCACAACTTTGGTAAATTTGGTTTGGGAGAGAGATTTTGAAATGAGTGCAAATCATCTTAAAAATTGTTCAGGAAAATAAATACAAAAAAATGGTGGTGAATTTTAATTTGGTGATAAATAAAATGACTAATACTTCCGATCTCTTGGTTTAATTCAAATTCTTTTTCTTTCCAAGAGCAGACACTGAACTTATTCATAAATTATTAAAGTTTTTTTTTAAAGAAAAATATACTAAAGCTGTAAGCTATGTATATCAGAAAGGCAAGAGAGAAAAATGATGGATCTGATGAATGTCTGGCCATATTTACAACACTGAAATATTACATTGATGGCATCTTACAGCCCACCAATCTGGGATGTGTCAAATTCCTGCTCCTAGAAATAAAGAACAGCAACAATTTAGCCAGTCATCTTGTGGATAACAATAATCATTCATTAAATAAAGAAACCAATAAAATATTTCTTCAGTAGTCACACTTAAAGCAAAATTTCTGGGTGGAGGTAAAAAGAAACCAATAGGATATGAAGTCTAGTTCCTGGGTGGAAATAAGCAAAATAATTTCTTGATGCATAAATATAACCCACTAAATGTATATCTTCTGGACAGAAATGAAAGGAAGTGCTTATTTTCCAAGATAAGGGAAAGTGAAGTTCTGTATCCAAGGCCACCTACATAATTTTTTTTTTTCTTTCTAAAAAAATGTTATCAGCCCCTAACTTTGAGAATGGGGTCACTGTTTACCTGGTTCAGTTTCTTGAACTCCACCACCCTTGTGAACACATACTCCAGGATGTGCTTGGCATCCCTTGAGTCCACCGACAATTTGCTTGTCACTCCAAGGATGTCCCCACACTCTCGAATGTAGTACTCCAGGTCATCGTCTGTGCCTGCAATGATCAGGGCAGTATTTTGTTTGCTTTATAGATATAAGGGCTTGGAAGGGGTCACCATTAGGTTGAGAAAACAAGCTTCAACATTGTTCCTATTCCTGTAAACTCAAATTCTTTTAAAAACTGCTTGAAATACATTCAATAATTAGTCCAGTCATGAATAATTTTACTAATCAACAAAGAAAAAGAAAATATAAAGGGATTTTGTTACAAATTTATATCTAACAGTGGTTTTACATATGGCACAATATTATGAAACAAATTATTCTAATTTCATTTTTTTTAAAGCCAATCACTGAAATAGATTTGTGATTCAAATGTACACAGCAAAAATCCACAAAAAAACATTCTTCTATTTAAAAAAATCATTAAACACATGCATCATCCTCTTTTATTTTTTGATTACAGTTAAAAAATTTATGGTGACTATGGCACCTGTCACCTAGCAATGACCTCAGCCTCTCAGCTGCTCCGTTAAATTGATGGTTGGACAGCAAGCAGGCACATTCAAAGTAAATGTGCAGTTATGGAATAAAATTAACTCCAATTTATTTGCTCATATGAAAACAAAATTAATATTTTTTCCAACTTCTCTGAATTCCTATGATTCTGTGCTGACAATCTGTAAAGAGATGTGTTCCAATGATATGAAGGTGACTGCTGCTTTTGAAATATCTAAGCTAGTTCCCTGTATTAGATAAGCGAGGTTAAAAGGTGGGAGGATGTTGACATGGTTTGGTTCATTAAATGTACTTACACTTGTTGGTTATCTGGGCCAGCCTGCCCTTCTCTGATGAGAACTGTTCATCAAGATCAAAGAGGTCCAGGGAAGGAGGAGATAACTCTCGAAATGCTGGTGGAAAGACCTGGAAATTTTGAAAGAACACTTTCCTGAAATAACATACTTTTGTACATATTTTAAACATACAAACAAAAAGATTTTAAATTAAAACTTCAAAGAATAAATTTACTTTTATTTAAATTTTAAGACTAAATTTAGTTCTGTCCTAGAGATGATGAACATCAGCATTTTCCAAAAATAAATTTTAATCTTTTTCTCTGTTTATGATTTCTGAAGAATTAGAAAAACAGTTATACATGTAACTAAATAAGCATAAATTTTTATATTAATGCTTGAACAAATGATTTAGATTCTTTTTTCATAAAAGAATCAGTTAAGCCTAAAGCAAAATTTGATGTTAACCACTTTTTTAGTAGTATATCATCCATTTTGACTTGGTTGTGGGTTTCTTCTGGATACTTTGGCATACCTCCTTGACAGTTTCTTCTAGTTCTGTTTCGCCAGCTGACCATGTTTTTCTGGTTTCCACTCACATCTAAAAATGAAAAGTTCTAATATGATTTTCTGGGTACATTTGGTGATGGTTTCTTTGTTAACACTTGACAACAACTCAAGTCCTCAATGCTTGGTCACCAAGGCTAATATCCTACCCATTCTAGCCCCCACCACTGGACCTTAAAAAATCAGGACAAAAGTTCAAGAAGAAGAAAAAAGGGCTTCTTAGGTTGATGGATTTTGAAGCTATGCAGTGGTATGTGTAACTAGAACAAATGATCTGAACAAATTTAATAATACCATTTTATCACAACTGGACATAAAAAACCACTTATGTGCATTAGCTTATAGCCATGATAAACTTAATGAAAAAAGGTTTAGTGGTAAGAAATGTTCAACGAGAAACATTGTATCAACATTATGTAGTCAATGTACTAAAACACTGTACAGAAAATAATCAGTAATAGTACCATCTTTAGTGCAATTTGGCCAGCTTTAATATATGTTGCATTGTGAGAACATTACAGTAAAATCTCAATTTAACGGACTGCCATTCAATGGACTTCAGCAGCAACGGATGCTGTCTGGTTCTCTCTGCATTGAGCTGTGCAAAGAATTTTTTGCTTGGCACCTTTTATGCATGTGTATGTAAATGTCCAGATTTAATGGACTACCGGCATTAACCAACACCCTTTCCCCACTATTAGTCTGTTAAATTGAGGTGCTACTGCACTTATTTTTGGTAGACAGCCATGCTCAGCATTTTCAACATATGGTGGTAACTTTAATACCCCCCCTATAAAACAAAAAATGAAACAATAATAGCCATGTTGCTTGCTGCCCATCTGTGATGGAAACTGCTCAGTGATGTTGTTGTTATAAATATTGAAATACCTCAAGTATCCCTGTGCAGAGCTGATGTAAGGAAGATTTTAGTTGACATGATGATTATACACATGTTGGTGAGTATACTCAGCTTTCTGCAGAAGAGAATGTCATATGTTGATGATGTAAATACAATACATACAATGTGATCATCTATAAAAAGTCCAAGCTCCATTGTTCATTAAGTTTCAACCATCTAAAATTCAAGGACAACTTTATAGTTTCTAAGGCCCAAAATTCATAAATATTTTCACACATATGAGCATACGCTGATCTTATGCTTAATATCATATCAGTATAATACTTATTTTATTAAATTTTAAAGCAGGAAATAATTGACCTTTACTTATCACATTATTTAATAAAAGTCAACATGCTTCTAAAGTTTTATCCAGATGGGTTTAAGCAAGCAACAAAATGTTCAAATATCCATTTGTATGATCATCTTATGTGTTGTTGCCTTGAATAAAATAATCTCTGGGTATTTTCAATTTTTTAAAGCTAGTGTAGTTAGCTGGTTTACTTTACAGTGCATCAAAATTCACTTTTATGTCAATTTTGTTACAAAGGTCACAATTTGTCAGCTTTAAAGACTTCAACCCACGTAAACTCTAACTCTGTCAACCACTTAGAACGAATGTACCTTTTTCCACTGTGAATATTTGTTTTTGTCCAGTTAAATTTGAGAACTTCCCATGGTGATAAACATTCAAGGACTTCTCAACGAGATACACAAATTTAAACATTTTCCAAACCTGTATTAACTTTGATCCTCCATTAGAGCATCAGTCTTTTATGCTGCAATATTTTGGTTACTCTTACCGTTTGCTTTTTTTTCTTTTTTAAATTCAAAGGCATAAACTGTCAATGGGTGGGGTGGAAGACAAATGCTGATAATTTTGAGGTAGCTCAGTAAAAGCCAAAAAATAATATTTCTGAAAGAAAAACCTCAGAACTTTAGAAATCAACAACAGCAAAACTATGAACTGTTCACTTCAAAGGAGTGATATATAAGAAACAAAGTCTTTAAAGGTGAACAAATAATCAAGCAGAATTTCATTAAGTACTAACCATGCCATTCACTATCCTCCCCAATCAGCTGATGACTTTGAGAGAGATCCTCGAGGTAAAGAAATGTCTAACTTTTATACACAATTTGACATTAAAATCACTACTTCTATTCAGTTCCTGTGGAAATGTCTATTTTTTAAAATCATTTTTCGTTCATGTCCTCCAATTGATCTCTGAGGTTCATGGCTGTCACACAAAAAATTTTATCTCATAAATAAAAAAAAACAAAAATAAAGAAGTCTAACCAGAGTTCCTACAAACCTCATACTAAAAGGAAGTCAAGAACTTGTTGAAGATTTTCAATGCACAAATTTTCAAATTCTCTTAAAATTGCATTAATTTAATCTTTAAACAGGCAAACTTCATGCAAAAAACAACTGTATGAACATACATCAGCATAATTTTCTAGTGTCAGACTGTCCAAACCTCTATCAAGTTTGTCTGTTATGTTTTTTGTGAAATGAAATGATCAAATTTTCAAAAAAATGGAGGCATTGACTTTTCAAGACAATGTGTGTAGTATTCAAGGACTTCTAAAGATCTATGACTAGAAAAAAGAAAATCTATGAATTTCCAAAGTTATAAACAATAGAAGACCTAAATTTTGGGTATATCAAGGATTGAGTCTTGTTTATGGAAAGGAAATTAGTTCCCAAAGAAAGAGATGAAGTTGTAACTTACGGCAGGTTGGAGAGGGGGCAGCGGGGTCTCGCACTGAGGGGTGATGAGGGCCAATGTTTCGTGTTTCACTCGCAGTTCACTGTATGCTCTGAAGATAACAAACAACATCAGCTTTCAAAAGAAAAAAAATAAAACTTGTCTTAATAAAAAATAAAAAACGTTATTTGCTGCACATCTGTAGGTAAAATGCTAATGGCCTCTTTACAAACAGCAAACCTGTTTTTCTATATAGAACTCAGCCACAGATACAGAATATTTCTAAACATCAAAAAGGGTGAAGCAAAAAAGGTTTCTTAAAAATGGGAGGATGCCATACTGACCTAATAGCTGTTGGCACCATTGATGTATCCAACTGGAAAACTGAGTTATCAAAGAGAGATGTGATATCTCGTGGGATATCATCAGTTTCCTGGAGACATGTCTTTAGTTCTTCAGACACCTTGGCAATGTGAGGCAGCATGCTGTAGTCGGAGATCTGAAAAACACTTAAAGGTTGAGGGGCCTACACAACAGAGGTTGGTGACAATACAACAATGTTGCCATGTCTTATTATGCCAAGACATCAGTAACCTAGCAACAGAACAAGGTGGAATAAATTGTACCAGATGTCATTCTTTCTTCTTTAAGATGGTAGTAGTTTCATATCATCTAATCATTTGAATAAATTTGTTAATAAAAAAAAATCACAACTGATGTTTTGGTTTCAATGATGATTTTCTAATTCCAAACAAGAATCCTCTCTCTCAGGTAGACTAATTAGCCTCTTTTAAAACTATCTAGAATCAATAGAGGGAGAAGGAAGACTAGCAAAAGGATGATGGTACTTAGTAGATGCTGAGGTCAGTTTGGATGGACAAGTCTTTACTCTCATATTTCCTACATGTCATCATCAATGACAGTGACATCAATGATAACAGAAGTATGAATGTTAACAACATCTAGGGCTTACACCAAAAGAAAAAAAAACGACTGCTCAAAAGCTAACAACTTACTTCTGGGTCCTCTGCATCAATGTGGTTTAGTTTAATTTCATCTGTTGTTAGAAACTGCATCAGTACTTCCTACAGAAAATGAAGCTTTTACCATTATAAAAGATAAACAGAATCTAACTGTTAAAAGCTGCGAAAACTTTTAAACTCTGCATTTTTCTAGTTAAATATTTAAATGCACATACTTCTTTCCCTTTGTATACACTACAGTAAATTATACAATGAAGGAAATCATAGAAACCGGTACATCAGAAAACATCAATTTCAATGTTGATTTGGAATTAAAGGCCTACAGGCTGCCACTTTCCCCGGCCAAAGTTTACATTGATAGCCAGAGGATATGGCATAGAATGTGCCAAAACCCACTACTCACCAGAATCTTGCTGTTCTCTTCCTTCTCCACATACTGGTCACTAAACATGTGAACAGAACCAACCACTGCCAGTTTTCCCTTGTTCTTAATGAAAAAATACAACAAACAGGAATTTAAATCATATTTTGAAACCAGATCTCTACGAATAGTCATATACATAATTGTATCTAGTAAATATTCATGGTTTTGTTTAACAAGACAGCTTCACTTCATTAAAGAATTATCCTCCTTTCCTTGTTGGTGGTCACTTCAAATCACCTACCTCTGCTTTATAGAGTGCGCAGACTGGTCTGTTCAGAGGGAATGACACACTGCCAGTTGATAGTACTGCTACAGCTGGTCGCATCACATTTAGTGTGGCTCCAAATGGGTAGAGGAAAGACAGTGCCCTTCAAAGAAATAGTGAATACAATACACTGGTATACTATAAAATAGCCCTACATCTAAACACTGAACAACACCCCATACTAACAAATTTACAGGAAAAAATACAAACAATTTTTATAAATCAACAGTGGGATTTTCAGATCAACTCCACTGTTATATTCATTTTCAGAAATTATACAACTCAATATGTAAATTTCTGGGTGAGTATGCAGAAGAGTAACCTTTGTTTTTGAAAAGTTTTAATTTAACACTCACCTTTTTTTTTAACCAAGAAATGTTTTAAAACCAGAAACAATAACAAAAGCAATTTCTTCACACATTTCTTACATCCACAATTCTGTGTAATGACTAGCTTCTAATGTCTGCTGCACTGACTTCTATTCGCTGACAAGAAGCATAAGGCTGGTATCTTCAAAGAGTGTGTTTGATATATTACTCCACGCTAAATAACAGCTTTTTTCTAAGTTTCTCAGAAATCAATTTATACATCAAATAAATGTGTCATACACATATGAAGATGAAAATATAACTTTTTAAAAAGGTTTTAATTAGAAATGATGGATATTTTAAAACCTAGCTTTAAAAAAGAAAAAAAAATACAAGCAAACAGATGTACAGTAGATCAGTTTAGATATATGGAAAACAAGCTGAAAATAGTCTTTGGTACTGATGCCAATAATTGGTAGCTCATTATTGTAAACAAAGTTTCCATTGAAAAACAAAAATTCTCTCAGAAAGGCACTAAAATTATTCTCGCTGTATGGATCTTTGTTCTGTGTCACAATTGAAAGCCTGACAGATATGGGAATATACATTTACTCCACTTAAGTCAAAACAAATATGTCAATTTGTCTTTAGATGACACAAGATGGCCATTTAAAAAATAATCTGACAAATAAGGGATGGAGATCTATGCTTGATATAAAAGTACTCACTGAGCATTGTTTTCCCCATCCTCTCCACTTCCAAGCAGGGGCTTGCCTGCAGCCTTGCTTATAGCCCTGAAATGCAGTCACAGTAACTAACTAAAGCAAAGAAATTAAGTGAGGCTACGAAAGAAAAACACACACATGCACACAAAGGTAATGTCAGTAAGCTAGCTTGTTACAGTAACTAGTTTATTTCAGACCACTTTCAATAAAATTAACTTTAAAATAACAAAAGAAAGCTACTTTTGTCTATTAACAAACAGTGACATTAATTTTAAGATTATCATGATCAAATTATAGAACTAAGTTACAGGAAAAACAGAAAACCTAAATTTCATTTCATTCATGTTAAGGAATCAGAAGAGGATGATATTCACAATCTGTACAATATTACTGTTTGTAAGATTGAATGTCCAGATTATCAAAGAACATACATTTTAAGAGGAACACAGCATAAGTCAAATATAAAACAAAACAAACCTAGGTAATCTTGATCAAGTCATTCACATTATACTGTTTCAAAGGTTAGGAGCTCAAATAAAAAAGTAATTTCTACTCAAAAATAGTAGTAGTAGTTCATTACTGTTACATTAGCTCATTTTTGGTGAGCATGTATGACATGGCCATCGCTATTTACTGTAGCAGTACAGTTTGTCACTGTTACATTAGCTCGTTCTTGGTGAGCACGTACATCATGGCCACCACCATTTATTGTAGCAGTACAGTTTGTCACTGTTACATTAGCTCATTTTTGGTGAGCATGTATGACATGGCCATCGCCATTTATTGTAGCAATACAGTTTGTCATTGTTACATTAGCTCGTTCTTGGTGAGCATGTAAAGCACGGCCACCGCCATTTACTGTAGCGGTCTGTTAAGTTTTGTGAGTTAGAAAATTACAGAATTTTGAGAAAATAAATGAAGAGAAGCCATTATGTTTGAGTGGGTGGATTGGGGTGTCCTTTGTATTTTGTGTTATCTAAAAATGATTTGGTTGATGTCTTTAAACTAGATTAGTAAAAACAAACAAACAACAATAACTAACTGTCTGACACCATTGTCGAGTGCTATTCCAAGCCATTTCTTGGTAAATCCATACAAAACTGGTGATCCCAAAGTATCTAGTCTCACCTATTTAAAATCCCATTTTGCACCAGAACTTCTTTGGGATGGAAATATTTGTAATATGTAGTCCTGACAACACAGTCTGGGGAAAAAATTAAAAGGGAAGATTTGTTAACAGAGCATAAGCAAAATAGTGCAATTATCACTTAAGCATTTTTCTGCAGCATAAACTAGCTTTCATGTTACTGCAGGGTTCTAAGCCCTCTCCATGGTAGGCACAATCTCTTATTAAGACAGTATATTTCTTTATTAAATTACATAGAAAAAATACGATCCAACAATCTGCATCCATGAAATGTGTATGTATATATATACCATAATTTCAGTGCTAATCATCTAGTCTTATAATTAAGGAAAATAACTAAAACAAAGCAAAACAAAAAAAGACGACTTATCCCCTTTGAATCATTCACAATAACAAATGATTATAATAAAATGTGGAAGTGATACTACCACTATGATTTCCCTTCATCTGAGTGTTAGTCGAGCATAACCTTTTACATATTATCACCCTTCATTGAACACGCAGTCTAGTATAATTTTACTATAACTATTTTTTTTCCGACACAATTGGTTGGTAAAATTTAGTTTGCTAAATATACAACTTGGGGCATATTCTGGTTTCTTTGTTATCTAAAAGTAAAGCGTTCTAGCAGAGACTTTCTGCTGTACTGGCTAGTAGCCAGATTTTGGCCAGATGTCACTAACAAATGAGTTATCCTAATTTTTTTTTTGATACAACATACAGTTGAGATTAAGAATGCAAATTATGCTTTGAAAAAAAAAATAGGCCAAAAGGTTAGTCAAAATACAAATTATTAAATGGAAAACAAACAAAAGATGATCTGCAAGCAAAATTACCACAGTGAAATTCTAAAAAAAAAGAAAGAACAAAAATACTGACATAACCTTTAGGTTTTATCTATTTGATTTTTGTTATTATCGTTTAGCAAAGCAACATACTACTGCCTAACTAACCCTGGACCAAGCTGTTTGATTTTGTTGAAACAGTGTTCTCTAGACTGTATAATCTAACACAACATGCATTATTGACCATTATCAATCTCTCATATACACAGCATTGGAGATGATTATGAAAACAGAAAAAAACTAGGCATAAAATGAAAATAATGTGATAAATCGTATCTAGTGTGTAAAAATGAAATGCTCCATAATGCAGTCATGTACTGCTATAATATACTGTGAATGGTTGTCATGCAAGCTCTCAGAAAGTGCTATAGAATAACTATAAAAAAAATAGGCATGGATATAATTGTAGAGTGATGAATGTGTGGTGAATACAAAGCCTCATTGGAAGGAAATATCAAATGACAAGTACATACAATTCAAAGGCTTAGCTTGTGAAGGCTAGTCCATGCAGCAGATTGCAGCTGAAAACATGTTTCAGAAAAAAGATGTGTGCAAGACCCTGAGGATACACAAAACTGGTACTGGTAACAATAGATGCAGTCGAGGAAGAAAGCTTAACTATCCAAAGTTTACATTAAGTACCTCAGGGTATTGTTTTCTATGTGATAGACAGATATTAAGCTACTAGAGATCTTGAGAATGATCTAGCTGCAAGTACGGGTGTTACCATTTCTTCAAGAACAATAAGGTACATAAAGCAAAGCAGTCACAATGGATCTGCCTGAAAATGGTTGCTGAACAAATGTCAAGATTCAAATTGGCAGAAACAGTGAAATGACCAAACATGGAAAAAGATCCTCTTCATAGATGAATCTATGTATGAAATGTCTGACAATAATCAAGAGCAGTTTGTTTGAAGGCAGACCAGATATCAGTATAACAGTCAGTGTACAGCAGCTACAGTGAAGCATGGGGGTAGATCATCAATACAAGTGTGGGGCTGCACATCAGCCAAAGGTGTTGGAGATTTGCATAAAATTGAAGGTAGTGACTACTGATAAGTACAGGTAGGTTCTCATCCATCATGCCATTCCCTTGTTGACATCTTATTGAACAGGCAATGACATCACACATATAGCCAATGCAATGAAAAACTATTTGGAACACTCACAAAGATGCCTGGACCCACACAAGGTCCTGATATGAACAACATCCAGACTATATGAGATTATATGGCTATTGGATATTTGGAGCAACATTCTAGTCATACATTGATAACCTGTATGGAAGCATGAATATAAGATATCATGCTCTGTATAGACCAAAGGGCTCACATACCAAATACTAATGCACCGTATCATGTATTCATTTTGTTTTTTGCATATTTTCTGCAATAATGCATTGTTTATGTATTATATACATCTCTCAGTTGCAAGTATTCATTATTTTTCTGTATATTGCGTGTTTCCTTTCGCTTTGTTTCATTTCATGTTTTTCAAGTTAATTTCTAACAAGTTAAAACATTGCTAACAAGAAAAAAAAATAATCATCCACTTACCACTATTAACCATAACTCCATATTCCTCTAAAAGGAAGTTGAGATTGTTTTCGTACCGAGACTCACCACCTTCTCCCAGCAGAGCCAACACGCTGCCACCATTATTTATAAACGTTTTAATAACTTCAAACTGCAAAAAAAAAAAAAAAATGCAACAAAATAAAAGAAAAGAGTTACAAATACTACAAAATTTCAACTAACTAGACAAAATTTTATTTGTTTTTTTTTTTTTCAAAGCATAGTTAATATTCTCTCTCTCTCTCTGTATTGCACCCACCTCAGCAACTGTGAACTTCTCCCTGGGCCCGGCCAGAACAAAAATCCGAGCTGTAGAAAGCCGTTCTTCTGTGATGTCTTTGTCATTACTACAATTATAATGTCAAGGTATAGTACTTAAATGAACAATCTTCAGTCTAATAAAATTCTGATACAAACATTAGTTCAATTGAAGCAGTAAATATTTTACTTCATATATCTACACCGATTTTCTATCTGTTGGCAAAAAGATCCCTTATCTTTCACTTTCTAATATATATGTAAAAAGGGAAAACAAGTTTTTGAAAAATCAAGTTCTTTTATCTACAAGTATGTCTATTCAATTATTAAAAAAAAAAATTGTGCCTTTGATACCTTTCAGACCAGTTCCTTCTTTCTCTATACAAATTATTTAAAGCATTTCCACAAAGAAAAGTAAATTACATAAAATGGTCTTACATAGTATAAGTGCATTTCAGACAGCAACACTGATGACAACAAAAGATCTTAAATTCTAATTTACATTTTAAATGAAATTATAGTCAGAAAATGAGACATCAAGTATCCAACAACTTAAACATTTATGGCAGTACAACTGACCAGATGTTTTACAGCTAGTTTGAATTGAACAATTTTGTGAGTTCAAAGAGCAGCTAATAAAGCTATTCTTTTAGTTTCAAAAACCCTGTCCTAGTATTTATTTAAAAATTTTATCAAAAAATAGAATTCTTAAAAAACAAACAAATAAACTTGGCTTAAGATAAATATAACTTAATTTTAAACTAATCCTTCATCAAACTTCATCTGGTTTACATTCCAAACTTCTCACTAAAAATATTCTCTAATAGCAAACTGATTATCTCCTATGTCTTCTTAAATCCTTCCAGTATCAATTTCTCATTCTCTGCATCTGTAAAATTATTTATCTTCAAGAAATAAATTACTTTGTTAAGCAATTAGCATTTGCTTTTGTCTAATTTTTAACAGAGAAAACATGTGCAGAGTGAAGATTGTCAGCAGTGCAACTGAATAATGCAAATGTTCATTTACCTAGCAATCTTCCACGATGACCTCAATTTTCTTTTCAAAGTTCTAAAACCCCTGTCTAATGCAAACAGTTCTCTTTTGGTTTCATCAAACAGAATTGTATTCCGCTGTTCAGCATCCAAACCCTACAAAATAAAATAACTGTTATTTTAAAATATTTAAATAAATAAATTGCACATTAGATTTTTAAGTTGATTCTTTGTAATAACTCATTTTTTAAAAAGGATTTTAATTAATTTTGTGCAATAAAATAGAAAGATCTACAAATTCTAACTAATTGTTGTTATTTTAACACACAAAACCGTAACCTGATAAATATAGAGACATTTATAATTCTAGATGAACACTTTCCGGTGTTACTGCAAATTTATCGTGACGATAAAGCACATTTATTCATTTATCCAATTAAACGTACATATATTCAGTGTTTCTTTTTTAATTCACGTATTAGTTTTTATGACGATCTTCTTAAAACTTCTTTTTCACAATTTCTAATGTAAATGAGAACAACAACATAAAAGGAATAATCAATGAACTGGTAATGGCGTCAGTAATGAAATTACTCTGAAGTCAAGATCTCTTCTCATCATCCGACATCTAGATTTTCTTGTCCTGGCTGATCCCAAGCTATTCACACAATTAAATGAACCAGCGGCTCTGCAAAAAAACAGAGATCCCTACAAAGCTAAGAGTCGAAGTTCTCTCTCTCTCTCTCTCTCCTTATGTGTTTGTTGACATCGAAACCTAGTAACGACCTAAACAATCATCACCAGCACAAGACCGTCCATGGAAAACACTCTATTCCATCTTTTCTGACTCGGCAGAGAGCAGGTGGCAACAGCCTGGCCGAATTCTGCGGAACATAAGCGGACAATACATTAGGAATTGAGCCATTACAAAGCCACAACACCGCCATACCTCTGCTGTCGGCGCCATCTTGCCAAAAACCGGAGGAATGCTGGGATGGGGAAAGCTGGACTCTTCTGATGAGGATGGAGAAATTAATTGGAGAATTTTAATTCCTTCTTGCTGTTGTTGTGTTTTCCCTTACTTTTTATTTCCTGGTGATTGTGGCGCGTAAAATTATAATATTTTGAGTAATTCAAATTATCTAACATCTCAGTTTTCATATCTGGAGCTAAAAATCCCATCAATCACTCGCACTTTTAGTCCTCATATTTGAGTTATTGTGTGCATCGGAATTGTTAAAAAAAATATATTTATGTATATTATTATCTACTTCTTTTATTATTAAAAAGAGCTACGTTTTATTATTAATTTATCTACATTTATATACATTATTTACAAGATAAAGGAGTTTGCTGGAATTGCAAAGTGCGAGTTTATTCTAGGGAAAGAGAAGAGAAATTTAAGATGGAATGAACAGAAATCGATAGCTCAGTTCCTTGTTTTAAATCGTATTTTCGATGTAACTGTCACGCAGAATAAATGACATAGAATCTGAAGATGGAGAGTTAGAATGGAAGAGACACCAGCTGTGCTCGGGGCCTTAGGGGGCATTGACGAAGATTACATCAAGAAGACAGGCAGGACTGTTCGGGAATGCGCTGCCCACGACCCATTGCCAGGGACTTTCCACCTTTATGCTGCAACGGACCACGACCCTCGAGGACGTGTGTGAGAATAGAAACACTAGCATGGGGCTGCTGCCGGGGGCAAAGGTGGTGGTGCACCAACTGGTTTTAAGTGCCCCCACACCGCAGGATGCTCTGCCTGTTCGGAAACCTTAGTGACAAAAAAAAAAAAAACTCCATGTGAAGGTGACGTCGCCATCAGCGTCCAGATCCCAGGAAAGAATGTAATTTTGCAAACGTTTTCGTCTTACGACAACATGCAAACAAACCTCCCAGGATCTCGAGGAGAGGAAGATGCAGAATTATCAGAAATAATAACACAAGTTTCGGGCTGAGTGATAATAATAATAATAATTTTAATTATTATTATTAGTAGTAGAAGTAACGACAGGAAAAAATAGTGTTGTAATAGTACTAACATTTTAAAGTTAGTCTGTAGAATAATATTGACAAAACAGATAAATACTGGGCTTATTTTTTTTTTTTTAAACCGACAAAAAGGATTACATTATTATATATTTTTTTATTATCGTCTGCTTCCATCAAGTTCAGGTCCGAAGGGTTTGTCGTTTCGTCCCTCACCCGCCAGAAGAACGCTCAATGGCGCGCCGCGTCCTCGTCTGGTCGGAACGCTTCTGTAATGACAGAACGCCGGACATCGTTTCTTCTTGTCTGTCATCCCCGTCGACCTGGGCTTCAGATTCCAGACGACACGCGAATATTGACTTTTCTGGAACCGGGTTTTGTAGTATCTCCGGGCATCTCCATCTTCCGTCTCTTTCCTCCAGCAGACGCGCAGACGGATAAACGCCATTGAGAGGAGGAGGAAACAGAGAGAGAGAGGTAGGGTGACTTCTCCATCAGCTCGTTGTTTATTATTAACTGTTTTATTGTGGCCGTGCGGGGAGGAGGGAGTTGGGCGAATGAAGGACCGACTGACGACGAGTTCTACGTCAGGTAGTTTGTCTGCTGACCTGATGACGAGGAGGGGGGTGGTACCCACAGTATTTCGTCGTCCTGCCCTCCCGAGACATGTCGAACCGGCTTCAGCCCTTACTGCTGCTGGTAAGTGCGTGCACTAGTTACTTACTAACTACTACTCGTCCTCGTCGGAGCCCTTCCTCCCTCGACTCGAATACCGACCGTGCTGCGGGGTGCGCGTAGAGGCCCCTTACTAGGAGCTAAAAATAAAGCCATTCGGGCTCCTCCTCCTCCTCCTCGTTGTTGTCGTCTACCTGTCGTCTTTCGTGCATAAGGTAGCAAATCCGAAATTAAACACCCCCTCCCCATTATTGTTATTACTTTAAAAACTAAAACTACTGTTATGAATTATCCAAATAATCTTCTGCAGCAAACGAAATAATAATAATAATAATTTCCTTGCCTGGTTTCTCGTCAGAGATGAAAATGAACGTGTACAGATGTATGTATGTAATGATGTTCGAGTAGCCAGCCGACTACCGACTTCCGCGTGGTCGCCTTCTCCGCCCCCGCCCCTCGCAGGCAGGTGTTTCCGAGACTGTAATTGTTTCTGCTAGGTGTCTAAACTGTTTGGCTTCTGGACCTACGCTGCTGATCATCGCCGCCACCCGCAGCAGTAAAGACGACGATGTCTGGTGCCCGCTCCCAGAGTTGGACCCCCCCCCCCCCCCACAGAGACAGACCACACCCTAAACAGTATTTGTGATGATTATTTTCCTTTTGAGTTTAAATAGACTACGTAATATATAAATCTGTCTCTACAAACTTGAATTATAAATATAAATGTACACCACGTGGGTACAACAACGAAAGTTAGAACAAAAATTGTAATTAAGTTTTGAAGAGAACATTTTTTTTTTTATGAAATAGGGTTTTTAATATGGTGAGCAGACAGTGCATACAAAAATCGAGGGATGGGGTACAGTTGACAACTTGTATTCAATTCATTTGTGATAAACCACACAAAATTCTCAGAAGTTGTAGAAACCAATTTATTTCTTAGTTAAATTAGCCTATGCGTTTCATTACAACTTGTTAATAGAGAAATGGCATTGCAAGTGATAATTGGCCTGTATTTGTGGTCACCTTGTGACAGCTGGTTCATCCATAGGCAGGCTATGCATACTTGAAATGAGTTATCTGATCTCTCTACCTGGTACTCCTTGCTACTCAAACCTGGATTATGTAGGTTCCTGTACAAGATTCCAGATGAGCCTTACTGTCTACCAAGGATATCCCAGTGATTATCAGTCGGTGAAAGGTCTACATTGCTGGCCATGTTATTAGCACTAAAAAGTGCAGTGATGACCCTACACCTGTGTAGCCTGGCATTGTCATCCTGGAATATGAACCCATGTGGTAGTAGCAGTAGATGAAAAGGCATCTCAACTACAGTCTTATCCAGGTACCTTTGATTAGCCAGGGGACTTTGAATGAAACCACAAAATCACAAACTGGAGGGCTCTAATGTATTAATAAAATATTTAATTATCTCTTGTATGCTATTTTGTTATAAGTAATGCTATCATTGAAAATGAATTATAATAATTAGTAATTTCAGTTAAATGTTTTTTTTCTTCAGTGTTTCTTTTAAGTAGGATTCATATTATTTCTTTAGTTAAATATTTTGCCAATTTTTTTCTCTGAAGAGTTTAATGGTAAAAGGTTTAGGAAAAAATTCTGCACTGAATTCATTTTGTTTTCCAAACATTTTTTTGTGATTTTTCCAATTTGATTTTGTCTGTGGATTGATTGATTGATGCCTAGACTATTATTTATTAAATCAGTATTATGTTAATTAGATTCATGACTAGTCACCAGAAGTGCTGTCTTATCTGTAAAAAGTCCTTAATTTGGCAAAATATACAATTTCTAGAATTTCTGCAGTCAGCATGAATTGTGCATTTAGTGAAGTCATTCACATCAACTTTGTACAAGTTTTATATTTAAAGCAACAGCATAGAATATGTATGAATCAACCAAAATCTTAAAGCAGGCTTATGCAAAAAAAAAAAAAAAAAAAAGTTTCTTTCACTTATAGGTAAGGAAGTATTCCAATGATGTGATCCTATGAAAGTTGATTTTCCATTGCCAAAAATAATCACGAATGTTATCCTTTTTAAATCTTAAATATCATCATAGTTGTAGTGTCCAGGATCTGTCTCATCACATCCAACTAGAAGCTTTTGCTTTTGTTGAGTGCAACATCAGCTTTTGTAGCATCTCATTGTCAGAACATTTTTGTACTCATCAAAGAATGTAAGCAAAACAATAGGTTTCAGGTAAGTAGTTGAAGGTTTCTTTTTGTCATTTGACTCTCAAAGTTGCAGGTAGGAACAATGGAGTACCATTTTAAACAGAAAACCATTTATTTTTACCATTTTTTTATATCTGCCTGCAAAATATGCTAACGAGTTGTCTTATGCACCAGACATTCTATTCAGAAGGAATCTACACATTTGAAATTTTAAAATCTGATTTTTTTTAAAGTTAAAAGAAAAATGTTTAAAATAGTTGCAAAATGATTTATAAAATACCATTTTAATGTTGGAACATTAAAAATCTTTTCTGTTGAAAGCATTCTTTAGGTTCAATGTAACTGCTTTTGTTTGATATTTGGTAGTTTATTTTGCTTTGTCAAATTTTAATGGCAAAGGGTTAGATAATGAAACCTAGTCTTTCCAGGTGAAGGTGCGCAGACCTACAGAGCTTCAGATGATTTACTAAAGATTCATAATTCTATAATTGTCAAGTGCATTTAAGAAAAATAATCAAAATATTCTTATGTGGTTACTTTAGATGCCGCATCCTCTTTTGTTTTTTTAAGTGAGGTAAAAATGTAAAGAGCATCAGATCTCATTCAGCACACCATCTAACACATCTATGAATCCTAGCTACATTGTAATAAGGTAGTTTGTCATCGCCTCGACAGAACTCAGTTGCTGCTCAGACTAGTTTGAAAAGTTGCCTGTATGTCAAAATACCCTAGAAATTAATAGTTTCAGTAAGTAAGTTTATTTTTAGGTATGAGGTAAATTAAGGGAAATTTCTGACAATTTCCTGTTTCTTTTTAGACTGAACTGATGTTTTAACTGATTTTAAGCAAAGTTGTAAATAAATTGCAATATGAAAAAAATCAAACATGAAAAAGGTATCTAAGAATAGCAGTTAAAATGCAGGTCGTTTACTATAGAACCTTCTGCTGCCTTTTGTTGTTGTTTTCTTTTTACTTCTCATGTGAGAAAACTTGATGCTTGAACAAAAAGACTGGAAATATTGAGTAAAAGTAGAAATGTTTAGTATGGAATGAGACTGTTCAGAGTATTGAAGAAAATCTCACTGCCAGATCTGCTTGTTCAGTGTGCGTATCACGATGCAGAATTCTTGTGGCAAGAATCCACCTCAATAAAAATCAATAAATCCTGGAGAGATTTGCTGCTGTTCATAGATAAAATAACACCAGTGGTGTCTAGGTTTTATACATCACTTGGTTTCCTGCGTTTTAAGAGGAGGAGATGATGATCGGTAGGGAGATTCAAACAGTTTTCTTTCTTTATTGATTCATTCATTCTTCTACCTGACCTTTCAGTTATTACATTAAAGAAATGCAGAAGATTGTAACTAAAAAGATCTTTTAAATAATGCTTATCATTGATATTTAAGGAATTTCAGAAAATCCAGACTTTCAATATTATTCAAACATGCATGGATGATTTCATAGATCTAAAAAGTCAAAACCATGAAGAACTTTTTCATGCTTGCGCATTGTACTGTATATTGTGTGTGCATTGGTCATGAATGTGCAGAATTGTGTTGTGTGGCATATGGTATTTCTTGTTTTTTGAATCTTTCATGAAAAGGGAGCTAAAAAAGACTTGGTGGGAATATTTAATTATTTTTATATGCTTTTGATAATTTGTAAAATTGATTCATTGTCTGTTAAACTGTGGGCTTCAGTGTTCAGTTGTACTATGGGCATTCAAATGAAACTGGCTGAAATAGTATCACCATAATGGTATTCATCCATGTTTCTTTGTAGTAAAGATACCACTCTAACCATGTTGATGCATGTTACTGGATCGTATTACCATATTTGGAGTTGTTATAATCCTAAATCCAGATACCCTTCTAATTATGCATATATTTTTGTGTAGAATTTACATTTTTAAAGCTCAATACAAATGTACTTAGAATTAGTATAATGGCATGTTACTTCATTTTGGAGATTCCTTAATAGAGATGTGAATCAACTCTTGGCTACAGTTTTATCACAAATACAAATGTTATGGGTAGACATCTGATATGAGATATTTGCCTAAATTCTGAGATGACAGGAAGTATGTGTAAACTATATATATTTAGAAGAAAGTTAATTTCACATCAGATATAGAAAATGGCTGGTAGTTTATATAATTTACACAAAGTCCCTTTTACCAAAAGGTTTGGATGTAGGTTTAAGTAATTTCACATACTGTTGCTGCTACCTTATTTGGTAAAGCATTCCAGATAAATGCTTCAAGTACAAACAACATTAAAAAAAAAAAATTGATGTCTCATCAACAATGTCTCTTTTGTATCTGATATTTACAATTCATAATGATGTGATTTGATACTTTCTTCATAACTGAGATTACATATTACTAATTATCCAAGTAAATTTTAAAATCTTTTCCAAGATGTCTAGGATTTGGCTTTGATTCGGCTATTGTTTTTTTTTTTAAAAAAACTTTTATAGATGATATTGAAAGTGTATTAGACATTAATATTAAAAAGTTGTAGAGATATGATAATGTTAATACCGAAAAAGATAGAAATACATTTTAGGTAAATTTGAATAATTCATTGAATAGGTCAGTCAGAAAATGAAATTTACTGTTGCTAGTAAAATGATCTAAGCAGGCAACAAAGTAAATTACAATAAATAATGTTAGGGTGACACTTAAGTGGAAAATGTTTTGGAAAAGAATCTAAGGGTAAATTGTTAACCAAAACTGAGAGAAGATCTGGTGTTTTTCAGCTGCAAATGCCATCAGTAATTAGCCAGAGTATCAAACATTAATGTAGAGACATTTAAATTCTGTAAAATAAATCCTTGGTTTATCTATATTTTAAATATGTTGTGCACATTTAAACATTTTTTTTATCCCTCTATAGTCACTAATATTAGAGATCATAATTACAAATTAACTGAAATTCCACCACAGTTACATATTGGACTTTATTGGACTTATTTTTTTTTAAGTTTAGAGTCGTAAATAAGTGGAATAAATCACCAGTAAATATAGTTAATAGTGATAATATTAATAATCATGTGGTCATTTCTATTTCCAATGGGTTCTCCCATAAGCTGTAGTGGTTTCCTGCTTGCAGCTACTAGACTAAACTAAATTACTTCCACCGTTGAAGTGGGGTTTAATTAACAAATTATATACAGATGGTAATATGAAGACTTCCTGCTTCCTTATAAAAAGCAGTCTAAACTAGAACTGCCAGAATTGTACTAATATAATTTAGCACTTTTATTGGCTTTGAGATGTACTTTGCTTTTGCTATTGTTTCCTCTCAACTCAGATTAATACAAGAATTAAAAAAAAAAAAAAACCTAGCCCATGTAGAGGCAGAGCTTTTGAAAATAATTGAGGTGGCACATACATATATAAGGTTTCAAATTACACTTGTGAGAGAAGATGCGGTGAATAGGATTTTTCTTGGGACTGAAAGCAAGATACTTTGGTACTAATACCAAGCTTGATTTCCAATCTGGAAGCCGAAGGATACGGGTAGAGTTAATCAGCTTTTCTTGTATTCTGGCCACTATACAAAATGATGCTAACTGTAATCTACTGACTTGCCACTAGGTTCCACCTGTTCCATTTTCTCTGTTAAAATTATAAATGCAGGAAGACTGTCATTAAATCTGTTAACATTTTGGCTACCATTTATGATGAATATACTCATTCTCTGGCTTTCCAGACTATCCTATACTTAATGAGTACATTTGCTGTCTATGAAACAAAACTACCAAATATCATTGTGGACAGTGCAGATGGCATGGGAAGAAACTTGAGTTACCTCCCATCTAATGTCATTTAAAAAGAGCATGTGTTTGAAGAGATTTTTAGGTTGGTAGCAAAGGGCTTTTAGATAACCAAGTCTTTATGAGTATATAGAAAGTTTAAAAAAAAGAAAAAAGTTTTCCATGTTTGGATTGGTAAGTTTTAGTGATATCTTTGTTGTGAAGTTTTACAGGTAAAAGGTTTCTGATGAACCTTTAATAAATAGGTGTTGATGATGGAGTACTAATTGTGAGTGAGATAGTAAGATGGGAATCCATAAGTAGTTTTCATAATTATACACAGAGCAGGATATTTTGAGCAGTTCATGGTGCCACAGAGAATCTATTTAAAAATCCATTGAATGGACTATTTGAAAGGTTTCCCAGATTCCTGTAAAAGACTGACACTACAAACAATATCAATTAAAATTAGTTAGTTTTGCTACTTTTATTATTCATTATTCCATTAATTACTGTATTTACAATTTATTAGAATTTAGACTAAGTTATCATGAGGTTATTATACATGCAGATCTATTCATATATTTCAGATGGTATTCTGTTTGAAATGGTTTAAACTGTTATGGTGTTGTAATCAACTAATGGAAAGAATATGTCTGTATCAATTACTGCTACATGAAATATAAAATTTTGTTTTTTTAATGGAGTAAAACCTATATTAAAAAAGAATTGTGGTCATAAGTTTAATATTAATTAACTTTTATCTGTAAGGATAATTTTTTCTCAAATAGTGTGAAGCTTTTATAGCTGTTAAACAAAATGAATGGAGGTATCTTTTTTAATTTTCACTTTTGTTTTGTTTTTCAATGTCATTCAATTTCAGAATAGACAAACTAAAAGAAATTCAGCCTGGATTACTTCCCTTTAATTAAACAAATCACTTGTGAAACCCATTAGTGGATAAGCTACCAGTGAGTGGGAAGGGAGTGCTTTTAACTCTTTAACTAAAAAAAAAAGAAGAGGGAATTACCAAGTTATTTAAATCTGAAATATAATTTAGTTAAAGTTTGGTTTTGTTTTCGTTTTATGTTGTGGATAGTTCTGTGTGTAAGCAGTCTGTCTGCCCAATGTACTTAAAAATGCATTAACAGGGAGTCCCCACATTAATGAGATTTGGTGCCTTTACTACATGCATCCTAACCCCTGACCCCCTACCCTCAGATCTTTGATGCCACCCATTTATTCTAAATAAACTTGGTGTCACTTTTAAAAAGTGATAAAAAAAATTTAAAAAAAGCTCAGGTGACATCCTCCTAAGTCTGTGGTTCACCTGTTTCTTCACTTGAAATTTAATTATTAGCTACTGTTGCTTCATAAAGAAGAAGAATATATATGGTTATTATTTTTTAAAACATTTGTGTTTGGCTTTTTTATTTTTTAAAGTCATTCTAATGGAAACAGAATCAAGTTTCCATTGGCTAATGATTAAGAAAATGTTTTTGCCATGCACCACTCTGGAAAATTGATTCCAACCTTAGCTTTGATAGAATGGCTTAACTTTAATTGCTAAAAACCCTGCCAGAGTTACTGACACAGATTCTGAATACTCTGATAATATTTGTAATTAAGAAAAGATTATTCATGAGATGAGTCTTCTTTTGAAGCATACATTATGAGAACAATTAATTTTTGCTGGAAAGAAGTTTGTTTTTGATCCTGAGCAAATTATTTAATGACCCTTCTGTATTTCTATAAACTATTCCATTACTTTGTGCATAATGTGCATGTTCTGGATGAACTATTATAATTAATGCTTTGTTTGGAAAGCCCATAATAATAATGGAAGCTAGAGATGTTTGTCTGGTTGTACACTTTTGTTCATTTATTTCACCAGACCAAAAAAAAAATGATTTAACATTAAAGTTTGATATCTTGAATATGCCAACAGCTTATAATAACTGTGAAGCATTTATATTTTGACAGTACTGTTTATTTTCAGCAATTTTGATGTGTTGATGAATCTTTATGTATTTCTGGTCCTATTTAGAGTGTTAGGGTAAAACTAAACTAAGGAAGTTATAGCAAATGAGATCTGGGAGTTGAAATCTTGGCATGTTGCCAGCTGGCTAGATTGATGCCAGTTTATGGAAGTCGAATCTGATCCCATCTGATACTGGTATCATGATTTCATGGGAGAATGGTTTTTTTTTCCTTTTTTTTTTTACCTATCTTATTTTTATTTGTTGAAGATTTCTACTTGGTTCCCCATTTTTGACATATTTATAAGGGAATATTTAATTAATTCTTATAAGGTGAATGCATTTTGAACTTCTATGGATGACAGAGACTCTCTTTTTTTAAATGTAAGTTGTTGCAGCACTTCTTTTTTTTGAGCTGTAAATTTTATTATATATTTAGGAAAAAAAAGAACATGTGGGGGGGAATCGTATTGAGTTATTTCTTACACCGGTGGTGTTAGGGTGTTTCTTAGATTAAAGTAGGGACTGACTACAGCCAGTGGTAATTGGGTAGCCATTCTCAGAATGTGCTGTTATAGCAGCTCACCACACAATTCTGGTGGATTTTCATTAAAAGTTGACAACTGAAAATCTCTTGTTAACAATCAGAAACCAGAACAAAAGGATTTCTAGAAAGTAAAAGTGATCACCTAAAGAACAACTTTTTTGTTGCTTTTGCCATAGAGATGCAGATTACCAAATATGGCACAAATCTCCCACCAAAGGTCATAATTATTCAAACTTACTAACTTACATTTTTCTGCCTCTTTATTTTAAAGGGTTATAAATACAAAACAAAAAAATACAAAAAATAAACCAATTCTACTTTAAATATACAGATAATGTTTATTATTTATTTTTCTTTTTTAAATCTCATCTTACTCTCAAAAATGGTGAGGGTCACACCAAGTGGAGAATTACTTTTCAGTGTGGAAAATAAAGTTAGGTAAGCTTTTAAATGCTTTTTCTCTGCATTGGCACTGTTAGTTAATTTTGGATGTTTCCACAAAGTTCTAACTTCAGATATATGGTTCATTTTAAGTCTTTTCTGTAGTTGTTTGAAGACTGGACTTGTGGTTCACACATGTAATGTTATTGGAAAGTCTGTCTCTCTATTTTGTGCTTACACTTTGGTGTGCTCTTATCATGAAGATTAAATTTCATGGTTCTTTGGGTTAGGGGAGCTTACATCACAATGTTTGGCAGTATAAGTCAGATTGTGACCTGGGTTTGGCTATCAGTGTTCCTCCCATCTTGTCTATATCCCATCTATTTGCATTTTCTTTTTTGATTCTAAAAGAAGAGGGTTTTAACCAGTCAGCAGTCTGCACAGAGAAAGCAAAATAACTTGGCTTCACAATTGATTGCGTTTCCTCTCCATTTTCCTTTATTTCATTAAGAATTACCTGAGTTTAATTTGCTCAGTGATCAATACCATTGGGAATAGTGGTGTCTCTGAATCTCTGGATTACTATGATTATCCTCAAGGATACTAGAACCTTTTATTTTTAGATGTGGGAAGAAAGTCACATGGCTGGCTAGGAAAAAAGAATGAGAAACCATGCCAAGGTGGTCAGCCAGAAAATAAGCAGGTTCCCACCATAATTCAAACTGTTATATTTTAAAATTACCTTTAAAACATCTTAAGATTTTAAATTATAGTAGTTCATGATTGGTAATGTTTACCTGATCACTAGGGTGGCCCTTATATAGGGCAAAACATTTTTGTGATTGCAACCCTCAAAATAGTTTTAATTGGTGAAAAAACATTGCATATAAATTTTGAAACATTTATTCTAATATTTTAAGGTAGCTCAAGCAACACCAAGTTTGAACATTTTGTATATTATATAACTAAAATGAATACACATGAAAAACAAAATTTATTCAGCTGCAGAAAGAGTATTTTTCAAGGTATTTGGGAAACAACGGTGGTGTTTGCTGATAACTTGTATAAGAAACTGAAAATACTCTTCATTCTTTGTAAGATATTTGTTGTATTCTTGAATGAGAGCAACTGCTCTCTCCGCAGAGTCATTAACAACGTTGTTGGTTTTCACCTCCTCTTTCGCTCAACTTATAATCCTCCAATTCACCCCAGGTCATTGGATTTTCCTTGAGAAAATGCTGAGATAGATTAAAATTTGTAAACAAAGTGCATGATCTTCTTGTGACAAAATTTAGTAGTTTCTTATCCTCAAAAGATTTCAGATCAACCTGAACTCTCTTAGGGACCATTTCGTCATTCTCCGTACATCTTTTTTCATTCAGCATGTGAATCATCTGAATCTTTGTCAAGGCTGAGGTGTTGTCATCAAAAAAGGCCAATGCAACCAATGCTTCTGAAAGATACCATAGATGGTTGGACATTTTGGCTAAGGTGACTTGTGCACTACCTGGATGTATTGACGAGTAATCCAGCAAATCGTTGAGGAATTGAAGATCATTTGCAGGAACACAGGGTGCGCTAGGACAAGTGATCCATGCTTTAATGTAGAGAGGTATTGCAAAAAGGCAGATATCTCTGAGACCCTTCTCCTTGCGAAAGAAAGTGGAACTGGCCACAAAACATCCATACTTTCAGAGTGTAAATGATTTTTGACATCCAATGGGCATGGTGCATGGCCTGGAGTCCTAAAATGGATGCCTTTTGCTGGAACTACTCCTAAGAAGATACTTTCCAGCTCCAGTAGTTCTTGGTAATCATCTCTCAGTTGAGCTTCAGAAAGCTGTGAATTGATGAATAGCATAATCTCCTCTTTCTTCTGTGATATAAATTGGCCTATGAAGGGATCAGTGAAACCATCCTGAAAATTCTGTTTGTCAAGACATTGCCACTTAAATGAAAATTGTTTGAAGAGGGGCATTTCTGGTCCCCACAACTCTTCCATGCAATGCTTGAAAACTGCTGATATTACAAGCTCATAAATATGATGATGGCAGGCAAAGTAAAGAAGGTTGTGCCCGAGGTTCTGTTCATTTGAGGAACAAGTCCCATTGATTCTTCCTGTGTTCGAGCTAGTTGTGTCGAAACTCATACCTTGAACCTTTTCTTCAATTCCCCACTATCTCAGTGCATTACAGGCTGTAGTAGATTGAGCTTCTACAGTTGGGGAAGGTAATTTCGCCACTGTTAGTAATTGAGAAATACCGATTCCTGAGATGAGAATTGGCAGACAATCAGAATATTGTTTTCCAGTAATACTGGGCAGCATTTTTCTGTTCTAATGCACTATGAGAGGAAATTCTACCTGAAAATTTTCTTTGAGAAGACTAAACATTGTGTGTCTATATTTTTGACGAGAACGTTGTACTGTCTGCTGGTTGAGTGACAATTCTGTGGCATCATGACCCAGGATCTTAGCTGTTTCAAGTATTATCATTGTCACCTTTCTGTCAGAGAGTTTAGTACAGTTGAGAACAGCAAATAGGGTTGAGGCAATGACCCATTTTCCACCACGCTGACGGCCCTGATTGCTTGTGCTAGGTGCTGAATCAGCAGTACTCTGAGACTCATCAGATTTGTCTTTGGGATCTGATTGACTGTTTGAAGAAACCATCATTACTGTAACCCTTGAAGTTTCATGTGTGCGTCTTTGATGCTCATCCATTTTTCTCTTAGCAGGTCTGTTCTTTCTTGTGTAGAATGACATCAATCCCAGTCATACAACTGACTCGCCCTTTTGTTGTTGGGCAATCAAAAATTCATGATCTTTGGGGATAGAAATTCTTTTTAAGGCAATTGCATGTGCAGGCCCGTACCCAGGATTCTGAGCGAGGTGGTTCTTTTTGCAAAGGGTGGAACTAAATGCAAGGTAACCCATTATCACACTATATCATGAAGTGATTAAAACGAACATATACAAGGTCTGTCGAAAAAGTATCCAACGTTATTTTTTCCCATGGGAAGTAATGTTAGGGAGGCAAAAGTGTGCATAGTGGAGCCGCATGCCATCATGCGCATGTGTGGCTTTTGGCAGGCTTTCTGGATGCATCAGTCGCTGTCAGGAAGCCAGTATGTGAGGTGCTGTACTACTTGTCGCATTTTCATTTCGCCCGTGATGACGGAACGTGTGGAGCAATGATCTTACATCAAGTTTTGCCAAAAGCTTGGAGATACCCAATCGGAAACAATTTGCAAAATTCAACAGGCTTTTGGTGACAATGCCATGTGTGTTACCAAAATAAAAGAATGGTACAACAGGTTCAAAGATGGCCGCACATTGGTGGAGAGTGATCAGCATTCTGGGAGGCCGTCAATAAGCCACAATGCAGTTGTTATCAAGAAAGTGTGGACCTTGATAATAGAGGATCGTCGTTTGACGGTGCGGGAAATTGGTGATGAGGTTTGGTTCAGTAAAGATTCTGCACAGGCAATTTTAAAGGAGGATTTGGGCTTGTGCAGAGTGGAAGCGAAATTTGTGCCCAAGCTACTTTCTCAGGAACAACAACATCTTCATCTTGAGGTTGCACAGGACCTGCTGGATGCTGCCAACAGGGATCCTGAGTTCCAGAATACCGTGATAACTGGATATGAGACTGGGTGTATGGGTACAACTCGGAAACCAAAGCTCAGTCATCACATTGGAAGCACCCAACGTCAGGTCTGGAGCAAAATCAAGGTGATGCTGACTGTTTTCTTTGACTAATGAGGTGTTGTGCATCCTGAATATGCACCAGAAGGACAAACAGTTACAAAGGAGTACTATCAGGAAGTCCTCCAATTTCTTTGTGATGCAGTTCGGTGCAAGAGACCAGATCTGTGGGCCTCACAAAACTGGCAGCTGCATCATGACAACACCCCAGCTCATTTGTCGCAGCTGATCCAAGGTTTCTTGGCAAAGGAAGGCAATTTGCTCATTTGGCAGGGTCCCTACTCTCCAGACATGGCTCCTTCTGACTTCTGGTTGTTCCAAAAAATGGAGATGCCACTGAAAGGCTCCTTTGAAAGCCGAGAGGACATCATGTGGAATGCGACAGCGGAGCTGAGAGCCATTCCGGAAGAAGCATTCCAGATATGCCTCGAACAGTGGAAGGATCGCTGCACTAAGTGTGTGGAGGCACAAGAGGCCTACTTCGAAGGGGATTAGCAATTGAATCCCAGCAAGTATGTAATTTTTTTTCCCAGCCTAATGTCTGATACTTTTTCAACAAACCTCATATACTGTATTTATTTTTGCATTCAATATAACAAAGAGCAACAAAATATTCAAAACAATACTATCCATGCAATTCTTATCACAAACACAATGGCAGAGTTAATATGGATACAAGTTCTGCAACTGTGAGAATGTCTTTTCAGTCAAACATACTAAGCAATAACCACTGCATGTAGATTGTATAATCTAGACTAAGCATACATAAACAATACAATGGGCATTTATAGACTTGACATTAAGCCAGTAGGATCAACATGATGGGATGAAATACTGTTATGTCCATGTACATGTTATGATGACATCATCGGATGTACCACAAAAAAAGAATCACCTGGTAAAATGGCAGTGAATTTATGATCTGTAAGTTCAAAGCAAAAGCCTGTTTTATATGCAATACAACTGAGCCCATCATCCTACTCAGGATTATATAATAACTGTCTACAGGAACCTTTTATCTGTAATTATTAAGAAGAGTCATTATATAACTTTCCATTAGACCTGCAACAGCTTCAAATGAAAATAGGAACTTTTGTTGTAGTGTAAAAGGAATGTTTGCCCTACATTGGCTGGGGCTGGATGCTACAGACTTGTACAAATGAGTTTCAACCTAAATCTTGTGAATCTAATCTGACAGGATGCAGTCATGATGCAATCTTCGTGGGTGCTTTTTGGCAGATATATCTACAACTTTATCCAAAGATATGTCCTTATTATAATGAATATGCAATAACGCCAGACAGCTCAATCTTTCCTTCCCCATCAAAGCCCTCAGGTAATTATTGAGGTGCCTCAATACATTTGCACTACGCTCACATTCACAGGAGGTAATGGGCAAAGTGCATGCAAGCTGTAGTAATGTGTGGATGTTTGGATACATAATAACATCACATTCTTTGATTGCAGCAGCTGGTGTGCTGGGTCTTTTATCTTCAGGACCTTGTCATACTTGCACAGATATCCAAAACACAGTTTAAACGCACAAGAATTATCAGTAATCATCTAAAGCAGTTTAACTGTTAATAAGATAATTTACCTCATTTTCCAACGAGTGAGGTCTTGTGGAACAAGATCTGGGGAGGGGAGATTCTTCGCATATACTTCTACCATCCTTGATGTGTCAGGCAGTTGCTGGTACACAACCACTGGAACTAACCCCAGAAGGGAGGAAGCATTGACAGCCATAGCTGGAGCAAGCAGAAATTTATTGATCACATAATTTCAGTTAGGTCTTAAACTAACAAAAAGTAATATCAGTCTCCAAATGTCCATGGACTAATGAGGTTTCATGTATATCTACAGTGTATAAATGCTAATAACTTGTAACAAAATACACATGATACTAACTCATCAACAAAGTATAGCTGTACTTGAGGAAAACACAAAAAATTTTAAAAATTCCTTGCATGTGAACTTACGAGAAAACTGCATCCTAGTCACTGATCACATGGTCCAGGAATGGTATGGCTGCATTCACCTTGTAGTGGTCACTAATGCAATCAGTAGGTATGTTGTTATGATGTTTTGGTATTGAGAAATACGAGGTCAGCATGGTGTTGATCCTACATGCTCTGCCATGCAGATGGCTTAGTCATACACTACTGTAAATGATTCATCATCATTCTCTCTCTCTCTGCTGCATATACTTCCCTGATATTAACAATCTGCAGAGTAAATTATGTAGCAGAGAAAATACATCTGTTCAGAAGTAACAAAAACATGAAAAATATTATCATTTACTGGATAAGTAGGAACACTATAATTGTAAATGATAAAATTACTGGTCTTACCATTGTGTGTGCATGGATAATATCCAAAGTGGTACTCTGAAGCTTAGTGGTGATTCCTGACAAATGGGGACAGGTATTTATAAATCATGAATATGACTATTTAGTCAAAAGAAGTGATGCTTGCTAGAATTTGTTGTGCCTTGCTTCTACTCACTGTGTCCCAGTCAGTGAAAAGCTGGTACTTATCAAGGTGCTGTCTATATCCAATTACTTTAAGTGCCTCAACCAGGTATACAAATGTTTGGTAAGAGTGCTGGTATGCACTTTGACGTTCAGCCCAGTGAGTTTTGCACAGATCCAAAAGTACTTTCCTTCTGCTGCCATCCTCAACACCTCTTCTTACTCTTCCAGAAGTCCTGATCTCTTGGGACTAAAGAGGAAAAAAGTACAGCAGTGCTTAAGTCTGTCAATCACATTATGAACTTCTGGCATGGCACATGTATGATTTATCACCAAATTCAAGCAATGTCCACTGCATTGGATGTGGAAAGGGGTGACACCTGTCTGATTCAAGCCTGCACACCTACTCTGCTTGAAGCCATGTTTGAAGCACCATCATACACCCTTGCCCACAAATATTTTGCACAATCAGACCAAGTTCATCAAATGTATGCCGAATTTCCTGAGCCAGATATTCACTGGAAATCTACTTCAGAGGAATAAACTTTAAGAACTCCTCTCTGATATCTCCTTTCTTGTCAACGAACTGCACACAAAGGGCAAAATGTTCTGCATTGTGGTTTGTGACCTCGTCTGCAAGGATGCTGAAGAACCTGGCTTCCTTTACTTCATCCACTATTTCTGACAGGATAATATCATGATCAAGAATCTCAATTATTTGATTCTGAGTGTTTGGAGAAATGTACGTTGCATTATTCATGGATGGAGATAACAAGTGATTCCTAAGAGTGGTGTTGGGATTTGAAATCAGACAAAGTATACTCAAAAAGTTGCTAGGATTACCTGACATGTCTAAGCTCTCGTGATTACCTCAAAGTGCTATTCATTGGCACTCACAAAACAAAATGGCTTCTGCAACTGTTTTAACTATATCTCTGTTTTGTTGCATATTAGCTGCTTTCTTGTTATCCATCAAATTCTGTATGTTTGCATTTGGCTGCTCTATTGCTCTCAAAAACTCATCTGTCATTTACTGTGCCTCTTTGTGATATTTTGTGTGTTCATGTTCTCTACACTTTTCTGACTTTTTATGCCATACAGTAAAAGGTTTATTGACAAACTGACCTTTGTTCAAGTAATTATTGCAAAAGGTGCCATCTAGATGCATACCATGCACCATCCATTTGTGATCATCAAGCCATGAGCATTTAAAGGAATGATAGCAACTTCATATAAAGGTAGTGGGGAAGATATAGTTGGGTCTTGGCACTTTATGATGCTTCAGAAGCATATATATGTCTCCGGAACTCAATCCTTCAGTTGCTTCTTTGACTTCTTTTGCTGTCATTGTTGCTTGAACAATGTGGCCATTGTCATGGGAAGATGTTTTAAGCACTGTTTAAATAGAAATTTAATATTTTAAATTCTCAGCAAACATTATCTTTTGGCAAAATAGCTGATTGCAGTTTATTCTCATATAACTGACCAAAAGATGTCTCACCACTTTCAGAATGAATGGCCATTATTTTAGGTTAGACTCTACAGTTCAAATCAAAAGAAAATTAATTATAACCTACTATAATCAAAAACAAAAAAAGCATTATAAGTGCCACACAGATCAACTTAGATAAATTGTATATCTGTCAAAATCATTAAAGCAGGGTGGTCGAACATACGGCCCGCGGGCCGTGTGCGGCCCTCAGTACCTTAAAATGTGGCCCGGAAGGTCATACTAAATTTTAAAAAAATTTTCCTTCTTTAAATAAATTTTTACACATTATAACAAAATTACATTTATATGAATTATTTTCGCATATATAGTAATTAATTTCCGTTAATTTTGAAGGTTTTCGCAAACATTTTTCGTATTCATAAATCTCATTTTAATTTGAATTAGTATCAGTTTTCGTGTCATGGCGTCTAATGTATCAAAAAAGCGAAAAATTGACTCTGAACATCGTAAGTTTAATGCAGACTGGACATATAAATATTTATGCATCGAGGAAAATGGTATTATTAAATGCCTTGATTGTCATCAAACTATCAGCTGCTCGAAAGAATATAATGTGAGTCGTCATTATAAAACGCATGCTAAAAATATGACAATGTGATAGGAAAAGCTGCTAGACTTGGGCTTGTGCAACAATTAACTGATAAACTTACAGCACAGAAGAATATTTTTAAGAATTTTAAAATCATAACTCCTACTGCTAGTGCTCAGTATTTGGATGCCTCCTATCGTGTATCTTTATTATTGGCTAAAAAGGGTAAATCCTTTCGTACAGCAGAGATTGTTAAAGAATGTGCTATAGAAATGGCAAAATCACTTGGAGAAATGGAAGTTGCTGATAAATTTAAAAACGTTTCTCTATCACACACCAGACTGTTTCTACCAGAGTTCAAGATATTGACTTACAACTGGAAAAAACTCTGAAAGACAAAATAGCTAATTGTGCATATTGGTCAGCTGCTCTTGATGGAAGTACAGACAACTGTGACATATGTCAACTATCTATTTTTATTAAAATTATTGAATACAATTTTAATGTGACAACTGAACTCTTGGATCTGAAATCAATGTCTGGAAGAACTACAGGAAAAGATATATTTGAATCATTTGACATGGTAGTTGGAAATTTTATAAATGAAGATTTTAAATATGGAAAACTTTTCTTCTGTCTGTACTGATGGAGCACCTGCTATGTGTGGCCAGAAAACTGGATTTGTGGGTGAGCTGAGAAAAACAATATCTTAGTTCCAGTACACCACTGTATAATTCATCAAGAAGCTCTTTGTGCCAAGTCTGCCAGACTGCATCCTGTAATGAAGTCTATCACTAAAATGGTTAATTTTATTCGTGGTGGTGCTCGAGCTTTAACTCACAGAAAATTCAGAAATTTCTTAGAAGAGGTAAATTCTGCTTATCCAGATTTGTCACTTTTCTGTGATGTAAGATGGCTAAGTGCTGGAGATTGTTTGAAGAGGTTCTTTGCATTGAGAAATAAAATTCTTGTTTTCTTTGAAAGTGAAATATCTGCTAACACTACTCAATTTGAGAATGACCTGAAAAATCCAGATTTCATATCTGCATTAGCTGTTTTGACTGACATTACCTTACCTCACACCTGAATGTTCTGAACAAACAAATTCAAGGAAGAAATCATGATATCTGTTATCTTGTGGGTAAAATTGATGCATTCAAATTGAAGTTGAACAAACTATTCATTCCACAATTAAAGGAAAACAATTTGACACACTTTCCAAGCTGCAAGGAAGTATTTGCTGATAAAGAAACTGACTTTTCAGATTACGTTTCCATACTTAGTGATATTTCTACTGAATTTGAAAAGAGATTTCAGGACTTCCAAATAATTCAGGATGACCTTAAGATACTGAGGAATCCCTTTACTATAGAAGTGGATAAGGCACCTGCTCAACTGCAGTTGGAATTATGTGAGCTGAAAGAAGATCATTTTCTTATTTCTCAAAACCTTGACAATCCATTAGAATTTTGGAAACTGGTAAATGCAGAATCATATCCTGAACTAAATAACTTTGCACTTCACATGCTTTCAATGTTTTCTTCAACCTATGTTTGTGAAAGCAGCTTCTCTCTTATGAACCAAATAAAGTCAAAAAGAGGAATCAGCTAGATGATGAAACACTAGCTTCATGTGTCAGAGTTGCACTAACTGACTTAGAAATTGATTTTGTAGAATTAGTTAAAAACAAAAAAACCTCAAATTTCGCACTAACTACTGTAGTAAATAAATTTTTCTATTAGTATAAGTATTAATAAATATCTTTTTTAATCAAACTTTTTTGGCGAGTGGCCCTCACTTGCATAAACCTGATCAATAATGGCCCTTTGCTTATTTGAGTTCGACCACCCTGCATTAAAGCAAGCATAATTAAAAGCAATTTACAAATAATCTAAACATCACTTACCAACTCTGACTCTTAAAGCCACTGTTGGGGCCAATGTTGGCCATTCAGTTCACTCATATACGTTCGTACTGTCCCAGGAAGTCCCTGTCCAGCTTTTCTAGGATGCACTCCCAGTGGTGCCAGCCAATGTGAGGGCAGCCCAACCGCAGCAGTCCCCATCGTGTAACAGTCCAAGTTCCGGCTCCTGGCCTTTTGCCGCCAGGCCCATTGTCCATGGTGGCGGGATGAGTTCTGGCATCTGGTGGCCGCGTGTATTGTCTTGGTGGCAGATCAACAGGAAGCCATTGGGGGGCCGGCAACACCAGGTGAGCTTACCCGGAGGGAATATGATACAATCGGGCGACCGGTGGCTACACCACAGAGACATTTCAACTCTTGCTAATGAATTTCCTGATACAAGATGTGCAACCCACAAGAGAAACGTAGCAACTTTCAAGACATACAAGCAAATAGCCTGGTAAATAGCACATGAAAAAAACCTTTTGCTTGGTTTAGGAAGAGCTTTTTTTTTTTTTTTCTCACTCAGGGTGGAACTTTTCAAGTCCAGTGAAGGGTCGGTTCGAACTCACCCAATGAACCTCCCCTAGGTACGGGCCTGATGTGCAATGTTGAAAAGTTTATCGAGCATACTAATAAACTCCTCTTTAGACTTTTGAGTAGCTGATGTTCGACCTTTGTTCTTTTTGAGCAGCCTCCACTTTTTGAACAATCCCTCGAGTTTTTCCTTGCAATGGTGTACTTCCTTTGTTGGTATTCTAGCTTTCTCCCAAAATACCAGAATATTCTGAATTACATAGTTTGATCCATCTCATCTGGTTTCTTTTAGTACATTATGGTGATAAAGAAAGACTAAGAGCTTGTCTGATTGATGGTAACCTGGATCACATAATTTCAGTAATTTCACTTCCAAGCAGATAAACATTAGTTTGAGAATACATATTTGGTACTATACTTGAAGCCATCCTTTTCCTGAAATGAAATGAGTAGAATTAAATATAATAGAATTAAAAAATTATGTAGATTTAAAAAAAATTAGATGAAAAAATATTTATCACAAAACTAATGACGAACATTGATACAAAATAGGTAAGGTACTTATACCTTATTTTTATGATGGGCACTGAAAGAGTTCACACTTAACAATTGAAATGTACTCTCTGCACTTTCCTTTTATAGGCTTATGACGAAACATGACACAATATTATGAAAGTTTATGTCATGCAAATTACTCATATTGGAAACAAACGTTTACAAGAAAAAGTGATGCAATCATGGTCGGGGCTTAACTCATGATGAAAATTGCACCTAAAAAAGAAAAGAATTTAAGTACATTGAGCTATCTCTAAATTTTCTTAAAACTCTCTCATATTTTCAAACAAATTCATGGGTTGTGAGGAAGAAAAATCAAAAGTCCAAAAATAAGGGCAACCCTACTAATCACTGAACTCGCAGCATAGAGGAGAAATTGTAAAATCATTAATACTCTAGTAATAATAAATAATTTACATTTTATTGTCATACTGGTTAAATAATTGCTTGGTCCCTTAATGTACCAATTGTGTAGTTTCAGTTTTTGATCCAGATAGTAGACAGACAGAAAAGGAACTTTTGGTGGCATGGTAAAGAACAGTTGGCAATAAACTGACCCAATGTACTATGACTTTCAGATGTCTTAACAAAAGAATTTACTGTGAACTATTCAGATTAAGAAGAAAGTGGAGCTCATGGCGAAAAAAAATTTACATAACTTGTTAGTACAGTCGACCCCAGCATAATCGCGGTTCGGCATTCGCGGCCCTGGTTATTTGCAGAATTTTCCTTAGAACCTAACTAATAATTGTTCGTGGAAACCCCCGCATATTCGCAGAATCACAAATATCTTCTGCGATTTTTTTTATGGCTTTTTCGTGACAATATATATTTTTTCACACTTTTTAATGCTAAGTTATTAATAAAAATATAATTTACTAATTTTATAATATAAATACTAACGTAAATTCAAATATAAAATAAATGCTATTGGCTGGAGGTTTGAAAGTAGCCAATCCGAGAGCGTTATTCATTTCTCCTTGCTGCTGATTGGCTGCTGCCCACAAGGCACTGTCGCAGGCAGATGCAGCCCAGCAGCCCCGCATCATCCCAGTTTACCGCGTGTAGCTATCTCGAGTGTTTCGCTGAGTGTTTCTCTGAGTGTTGTATTTTTTTTTATTAAATTATTATTATATATTAATATTTTTTGTTTTACTGGTTAATTTATAAAATGGTCCAACTGCAGATCTTGGTGGTCTCAACCAGTGGATTTCTTAACTTCTGCTTGACATGCACAAAGATTGTCTAGTTTCTGGATGTTTTCCTTTTTCTTTATTTTGCCTTGAAAAATAAGATAATCTGAGAAGAGTAACTTAGTATTAATACCTGTGCCAACTCTTGTACAGGATGTTTATTAAATCTTGCGGGGTTTCAGTGCTTAATAACTGTTTAACTACATAAGATAGAACAAAAAAGATAAATTACATTACAAAACCTCATTCTCAAAGTAACGATGAATCCTTAAACTTCTACAGAGCTGCCATCTTCAGTGATACAGCAGACATGCCAATGTCTTGTGCATGTTTTCCAGCTGTTGGGGATGAGATATAACTGATAACTGCTTGATTTATGCCTAGGTGATGTAGCTTCACTTTCAGAGTCCTACGGGTCGTTGTAAAAAAAAGTGTTCACTTTTTGTGAGGCATAGCAAAGAGGTTTCCATAGTTTCTGGTTTTTAACAGCTGTAGTAGTCTCTTGGCTGGTGGTGTCTGATCTACCAGACCATTTTCTATCATTAATTGAACCTGTATGTTTAAACTACTTCATCCAGCTCCTAATGTAGTTTTGGGAAGGTCGATTCTTGTTTTGAGCTCTCTAAATCTATTTCACTGCATTCTAGCAAGCCACAATTGATGCCATTTTGATTCCAAAATGGTCTGAATGAACAACAAAAAATGAAAGGACATTTTGAGCATGAAGCTTTTTAATACAATTAAATTTTTTCTTTTATCTTATGTAGTTAAACAGCAGAAACATCAAACCTTTCAAACTTCATAAATATCCTGTATTGTAATTTATAGCATTTGGAAGCTTCAGAGAAAGGTAACTCTTAAGAGAGGTTGTGGATTGCTTCATATGACCATTTCAGATGATGGATGTTTTTGATCAGATCAGAAGCCTGCTGCTTGAAAATGATGCAGAAGTAAAAATAGAAAAGTCGAGTTCATCCAAGGAATGCTGAAGTCTGTTGATAGGCAGACTAACAACTTTATAACAAATAATCTTATGTGTATATAACCTTATATTATGAAGTTCAAGGGAAGTTTTAGTTAACATTTTTAAAATGTATATGCATGACGTTATTAAACAATGAAAAATTTACAGAGTTTAGTTGATAGCTGTATCTAAAAGTTTATCAGCTTTTAATTGGTCTGATTTTTACTTTTTAAAGCACAATTGTACAACTGTAAATTATTCTTATTATATGTATAAAAACTCTAGTGTTCCAAATTATGGGCCTAACATATGAAAACACTTATCTTTTTCAGCACTTGATTGTTAATGTTAATAAAAATGCATTATTCTAGCAAAGAAAGCATTAATAATCTGATGATCCAGGTATCAGAACATATATATTATTGATGTTTAACTTCAAGCTTTTTGCATAATTATAAACCCAGCAAGTTAGGGTTAGTGTGTAAACAACCATTTATAGAATGAAGTCAGCTGGTTCAGCCATTGGTTAGAGAGATGGAAAAAAACATGAAATTGGAAGACAGGTTGCTAGTTCAGAAGTTTATAGCAAGCAGACCTTTGTGGAAAAATAACCAATTAATTTCTGACTGCAATTTCTCTGCAACAGTCCATGTTAAAGTCTCTTCCATCAAAATACTGTTAAGAGAATTTGGATTGATTGGCCTAGTATCAGCTAGAAAGCTCTTGCTTACATTGGGTAACAAGGATAATCAACATGGCTGCTTTAAATGATATCAGAACTACACCCTGAAGCAATAGCACAATGCACTGCAGCCAGATGACAGCAAGCTTGAACTATTTTGTTTTGAGTGACAACAGCATGTTAGAAGAACGGCTAGACAAAAATAGTTTGAGAGCTTCATTTGCCCTACAATTAAACATGGTGGAAATGTGAAAGTAATGGGTTTCTTTGATGGCTATTTCTTACAAAAGCGATTCATAGCATTCTGCAACACCATGAAAATTTTGTTAGATAATGGGTTTATACTATAACAAGAAAATGATCCAAAGCAAACTGTTGCAAAGATCAATACATAATACCTTGCTAGAAAAGAATTGGAACTTCTTAAAACCATGGTGAGTCTTCAGATCTGAACTCCATTGAACTTGCATAGGTTGAATTAGATCATTGTCAAGGAAAAGAGGTCCAACCATTATCAGTCAACTGAGAACTACTTGTAAGAAGAATGAGAGGTTACTTTCAAGGCAGTATTTTGAAAGTTACCGAATAGGAAGCCCAAAATATGTATGTGCAACGGTTTATTCAAATGCTAGGTGGCTGTTTTGATGAAGACAGCTCAAAGTAAAAAAAAGATGTCCATAATTAATGATTTATACATTCTGATACATGGTTGATATATATATATTCATATATCTGCTTCCAAAAATTTAATATCTCTGGTTTTCATAAATGGAGATGTAGCAGAAAATAAATGCCTGCACTGTAAATTAAAACTTCATATTGTATATGACTGTAGGTAGGGTTAGTGTATCATTTTAGGTAGAAAATATTGCAGGAAAAAGCATAGTTTCTGAATGAATGTGAATTCTTCATCACAACTTTCTGTATTTACCTCTAACCACCTTATCTTTTTGCTGCATCCAATTTCTTCCATAATTTGCTGTTAATCTATGCCATTCATTGAAAACTTAAGAGCAACTGAAATGCACTCTTTTAGCATATTACTACTATTTTTATTTGGTTCCACTAACTTTACCAATCACAAATTATTAAATGCTTATAACAGTTAATTATATATAATCTTACTGTTATTGGAAACTACCAAGTTTTTAAAGATTTTCTGATGTGTGATTAGAAAAAGAATTGATTCCAAAAGCCATGTAAATACTGTGCAACAGTCTTGCAGAACTAGAATGCAGCCAAATAGCATATAGGACTAGGACATGCAGTCAAATGCTATGACATTCAAATGCCATGTCACACTATGTACAGGGAAACGCCAATCAGCACTTTGCAAAGTTATTTGTGTTAGCTATATCTTTTAAAAAGTATTTAAAGTATGAGTTGGTTCATTTGAAGTTAATGATAATAGGTAAGTTGTCAAAAAAATATTTTAATTATCAAGTAAAGTTTGTCTTTTTATTAAGTCCTTTAATAGTTGTAAAAAAAATAAATAAAATAAGAAACAAGACATGATTAACCACCAGGATGGAGTTGTGCACGTCTGTCTTTGTGCAACATTTCACAAAAATAAAATCTGTGAAGCTAGAGTAAAATTACTTTTGCAATTGAAAAATTGTCAGGGCATGGAGAAATTTGATTCATGCAATGTATTCAGAGAATAATTACAGACAAAAAAAAAAAAAATCTTCATAACTCTATAGGTATTAAATTTCAGTTTAGGGATACTGTACATTGGTCACCAGCATTGATAGCATTTGGTAAATCAACAGTGTTAGTACCAAATTGAAAGCTAGCAAATTAGCAACATTTAGCCCTAAGTCTCTCCATACATCTCAAGCTGTCAAAATGTCTGAAAACCCAAAGCTACTTGGTGATTGTGGTAATTAAACATTTGAAATTTTGCTTGTTGATTTGAACTCATTTTTGCTGGATTATGTGGGTATTCTCAGTTTTTATGTCTTCTTACCTTTAGCATTAGAAATAAATATGAAGGAAGAAAGCGTATTTTACAGAAGTTTTTCAGGTTATTTTGGAAAGGGTATGATTAATGAAGTATGCAGACATCAATGGGGCTTATTCCTCCCACTGAAGTAAACATAATAGCAGATGGTCTAATAGCTGCTGCCATTTCTTTATTGGTTGGGAAAGGAAAATCTATGTAATGAATCCAAAATCATACATTCAGAAAAGCCATTTGATGTTAAATCTTGGACATAAGCATGACTAGATTTTCTTTGTCATAGAGAAGTGGTGTTTACTCAAGTTTGAGGAAATATTTCAAGGATTACAGTGAGTTTTAGTAATTAACTTTACATGAAATGTTAATAATGGATTTAAACTGCTCAAACCAACAGTGGATGTGGGTGATAAGACCTCTGCTTCCAAAGAAGATGGCTAGTCACCCTATTGGAGGATTTCTTGCTTTATTATCAAGATCTTTTAGTGGTGATTTTCTTTAATAAGGTTTGACAGAAAGTTTGATACATCAGTGCAGGGATGCAAGAGAGAAAGAAAACCAAAGATTATGGAAGTTTTTCTAATCAGAATAATGCCTTCTCACTGCCATTTTAATTTTAGATTACATATGTTCTCATATAATTATCTCAAAATTATTAATTTCTAGCAGTTCAAAGAGGGTTGTTATTACTTCCAGTTTAACATCAACTGTAAAGCATTTAATTTCCTTTTGGCTGGCATGTGGTATAAATGCTTCAAATTGATGATAAATTTATAGAGACTGTCTGAATTTGAGTGTTCCAAGCAGGGTTAAGTTAAGTTGTTACTACTCACTATAGCAGGTGCCAAAGAGGTGAACAGCCTGTTAAGGAGAAACTTCTAGCAAATAATGGGTGTACACATTTAAAAAAAAAATTTCATTATTGATTTTTTTTTTTTGTCTGTGCACAGTTTATGAAGTTATACTTGCAATAGCATTGGTGATCTTATTGGCTCATCATCATGGTTTGGATGTTAATTCTAAAAAAAACTGTAGCCTGAAATCATTGGTGATGGAGTAGGAGGGGACTAACTACTGAACTAATTAACAAACCAACGTAGCAGGATTGCTCTTTGATCAGTTATTGCAGGCTGCTTCATTGTTGCCATCTTATCTTGGTAGTTAGTCAACTTGCATTAATATTTTTTTTTTGTTTTTTTTTGTTTTTAAAGACATACACTTTGAACAAATAATGTGATCTTTAGCCTTAGAACTTATTCTGGAAAATTGTTTTGTCCAGATATTTTTTCTAAAATATTCTGACAAATTTTAAAATATTTTTTATACTGTGAATACTAAAAAGAAAAACAAAAGTAAACTATCTGGCCTAGTTTACTTGTGTATAATAATATATCATCATCATAGGATTGTGAAAATCTGCACTGTTCAACTTCACTGTCTATAACCTATTGTCAAATAGTTTTCAATATGTAGGTAAACATAGTAGTGGAGGCAGGAATTGTTGCATGACCAGTTTCGTCACTGGCTAGATTAAGTAGGAGTTAGCTGGACTGGACTATAAGGATGTATATTTACATAGTGAAACAGGAAGTGTGGTTAGGATGATAAGGTGGGGAGAGAGTTTTGTCACTCATACCAGCAAACATACGAGATTACTGTATTTGGGTTTTCTGCAGTCTAGAAACAAGTCACTGGTAAAGTAAATCAGAATATGGCTTACTGGTTGTAAAGGTAAAATTCTTGCATTTCCCTTTTCATATATTTTTAATAGATACAAATTTAAAGTAAATACTTTACACTCTGGTATTTAGCAAAATACTGTTATCCATGGAGTTAAAATGTTACAAACTACAATTTTTAAAATTTTTGGTTTTAATGCTGAAGTTACTAATCACAGATGCTCAAAGATACATGAGAAATAATTATTAAAACATATTATGGGACCTATCTTGTGGTTTGAGAAAGTAGAAGTACCATCATAAATTATTTAGCATGCAAAACTGTAAAGCTTAACCTAACATCACCATTGCTATGCCATCTGTATGTTTGAAAAATATCTAAAGTTTAGGTTTACCAAGATTTTTTTTGTTGTAATTAATGATGTAGGTAAGTTATAAAATAAATGAAGAAAATTCTTTTTATTAAGGCACATCAGTGTTTTTTTTAATGCAGCACCAAAGATGAATTGAATGAAGACATCTAAACAAAGAAATCATTTAAATTCTTTCTCTTTTAGCTCTTTTAACTTCAATATGTTTAACTGATAATTTAGAAGTCTAAGGGAGATAACCAGTTTAACTTTGTGTCATGTTTCATTAAAAGTTCTAGAATGCTTTTATGATTATTAAATAATCTTAAGGACACAGTTTTAATGATGAAATGGCTTCTTCAGCACTTGCCTCTTTTGAGTAGGCTGTGGTGGGCACTAGGGAGATAAAATTAGGTGTGCAGTGAAATTGATATACTCTGATAAATGCTTTCATGATGGGCCCCATTTTATCTGCATTCATCTGGTCTAGTTTCCAACTGATAGAGATAAATTAAATGAGAGAAATTTGAATTCTCAATGAATGCCTGTTTTTTGGAGTCTTTCTAATTAAGAGTCCTCCCAAAAAAAAAAAAAAAAAAAACAATGTTAAGCAACTATTTATACATTGTAATAAAGCAAACAACTCTTGGATATTTTGTTGAGATTTCTCATGAATCTTGAAGTTTCTATTCACCTGTTCAATTCACAATATTTGATGTTTTCTGCTGGTTGTTAGTATATTTGTTACATTTTGTTAACACTTGAAAGTACTGATGACTTTTTAGGGTAACCAGTATGATAGGTCTTAAAAATGGCTTATCTTTTGATAATTTTAGGGCTATATCTTGCATTTAGTCAATTTTTAGGGTTATTTAAGAGTGGTAACATTTCTTTCCTGCAAACCATGACTGACATCAAACAGTAGAAGTAGCAGTAATGGAAGGAAAAAAGAACCACTAATGGATATTAATTATTAAAGAGCATCATGTTTTCTAATTGATGATAAAATTGCATCTAATTAGCCTGAGCTAATTATTACATTGGGATTTGTCTTTTTTTGTCTGAACAACTTAACAATTTTATTAACTGTACCTTTTCTAGAATCACTTGACACATAGTAATGCAACCAGGTAAGATATCTTTGCACAATATATCAAAGTAAAATTACTTTAATATGTGAATATCAGCTTTACATTATATTTGGATATGTTTGTAGAGATTCTGAAAACAGTGCATTAAGCATAAATGTTTATCATTAAAGTTTCTCTCTTTTAGCACATTTTTCCAAAATCTCTCATTTGGTTACCAGTTTTAGTAGCAGAATATTAGTTTCCTCTAATTATACATTGTCTTCCTTATCATGTCCTTAATTTATTCTTATATTCCCAGTTTCTATTAATAGCAGATTCGCAGTCATCTTTATTAGACTTCCAGAGTTACTCTCTGCATTCCCAGATTTAATCATTTGGTTTAATTTTTTTTCTCATTCATTATGTAGTTCTGAGAAGAAGAAAAGATTTCTTAAAGAGTATCTGGTCAATAAGTTTGGTCTACATACATATTCATGAAAAATTAATAATTTTTTTTTTTAATTTGGGGAAAAGAGAATGTGCTAATTCTCAAAACCATATGAATTAGACTGTGACAATGACACAAAGAAATTTATTATAAATAATACCTTAGAAAGTAAAAATTGATGTAACAGTGAATATCTCAAAGCCAATTAGCATGATTTAGCATATTTATTTATTATCAAAGTTTATTATTTCTGGTTTATGTATACAAATAGCTGGAGACCCCTTTTCAGAGTATGCAGTTTAGGCATGAAACCTACAAAGAGTTAAGAATGTCGATTTGTTGAAAAAGGTTAAAATCTAAAAATTAATAGGATGCTTAATAAAATCTATAATCTTAGCTATGAAGAAAGAGGGAGGCTTCAGTTGCCAAGTTTGTTTATAGATATTTTCCTGGTGATCCAAAGTTATTTCTTTGATATTAGGGATCACAGGTTTATGCATAAGGGATTTACTTGATTAATCATTGAGAAATTTTTTTTAAAGTATTCACATATGTAGAATTCTTTGAAAAATCAGGTAGTGAAAGTAAAATGGTTTTTTCAAAACTCTGTTCCTTTAATTTCTGTACTTTCATATCAGTATATCAGCCATCACATATTCTAAGTAATTATTACACATTTTAAACTGCATCTCTCTAATTGCACGAGCTCATTAGTTTCATTATTTAATTTGCTTTGATAGCTGATGCTGTGCAGGTATTTGTTTGTAATTTTATCTGCCATACAAGCCAACCAGGTAAGTTAGCAGTGATGTTAATGGTAAAATTTAGGCTTTGTTTCTGGTATAAATGCCACTCTAGTGTGTATTTGATCTCATTTATTTTCAAATTGACATTTGTCTTTGTTGTTAGAAGTGGTTTTTTTATCTTGCATCTTATCTCTCTCCACTTGTTTTCCATCTGCATCAGTTAACTCTTGCCAGCCTCTCCCACATGTCCAAACTCAACTTCTTTATTGGACACATGTTTCATCTGTTAGATCAAACTTTTTTTCGTTAATCAGTGGATTCACTTTAGCTTTCTTATCTTAAAGAACATTGGAAGTCTGTGCTATTTTGATTTATCACTGTTATTTGTAATTCAGTTTCAGTAGTACAATTATTAATTGAAAATCATCAAGTTCACACACAAAAAAGAAATAATGATTAGCACATCAGTTATTTCAGAGTACCATTTTCAGTTTCACAGCTCTTTTGAACTAAGTGTAGAAAAAGTAGTGGTGTTGGAGCTCATCACAGCAGCTCCTCTTACACAGGTGAGCACTGTACAGCATTATGTACAGATATGATGCAAATGAAATCAAATTGTTTAGTAAATGACTTTAAAAAAAAAAAACTCCAAACGTTAAGACTCCATTGGTCCTTTAATAGATTATTCTTTTTTCTCCCAAACTAGTGTCTTTTAAAATACAATACCTACATTAATTTTTGATAGTTTTATCACTCAGATATGTTTGCAAACTCCTCTTTATTTCTTCATCATTCTCTCTAAAATAGTAATCCACACTTGTTTTATTTATTTTACCTTTATCATTCAATCTGTGTTAGGTCAATAATGTAGGTATGTATGTACATAGTTTAGGAATGAATATGCTTAGTCATTCTACTAATCCCATAAATTGGTGACCTTTGTATACAGTGCACAAACCCTTAAACATGTTAACCCTTTAAATACTAACATGACTAGGGAAGAGAAAATGACATTGTAATATTGTTACAAATTTCTTTTATAAATTTAATCTTAATAAAAGTAAACACTTGTGAAAGTATGTGTATGTAAAATTTCTAACAGGTTCAAGGAATCAGGACATCATTTGTATAGTCCTTATTGATTTGAAATACTTTCAAACAGTGCTATCAAAATTGTAAAATGGAAGAGAGTATTCTGCTATTATAGCTTTTTTTTTCCTTTTCTAATACTGGTTATTATTCCACTAAAGCAGGTTTGACTGCTTTAGTAATATTCCAAAATGTGCACATCTCATGTCCTCAGAAAGAGAGGTAAGGGAGTAGAAATTCATACTTTGTCTAAATTTAAAAGAAAATAAATCTGTTTAGTGGAGTTTGTAGTATAAAACTATTAAAATAGCAACAATTCAGAGTGATGTCCATATATGTTTCTATCTGTTAGTAATGGAGAAAACATTCCAACAAAATCAATGCTATGAAAGTCAGCACTCATCCCTTGCCAAGTATTATTGCAATTGTAACATCCAGGATCTGAGTTGAGCATGTTTATCAGTGAATCTATTTTTTTTGCTAAGTTCTTACAGATCATTGCACCGAAAGAAACCTTTTTTTAATTATCAGTGGATAGGACATTAATTTAGCTTCCATGCATCCCATGTGCTTCATAAATTCAGGTAGATTAGAATATCTAGTATTTGTTTGGTACTTGCTGTGAGATGATTCTTTACTTTTGAACAGAAAATGTTTTGATCTGAAAATAGGGTTAGGATTGGTGGATTTCATACTGTAGTGTAAGATCTGTTAAAGAAATTTTGTTGATCTAATACACTAATGATAAAAGCCTTGTTATACTTAGCTGCAAAGGAAAGTGGAAAGATGGCTACATTTTATCACTGAGACAAGTCTACATAATTGAAGATTAAGTTTAGGCCTGGTTTCAGGGCAGAGGCATGGCTGGCTTTGTTTGAGTTCATGGTTGGTTTAGCAGTTTTAACATTAGATCCATGGAAACACTAATTTTGTGTGTAATTTTTGTAATCTTTTACAAAATCATCTTCTCAAGATGTCTTCATTTTCATGTGTATTTTGAGACATTATATTTATGGTTGATCTTGATAATAAATTATACTGACTTGTGCCAACCTTTCTCTATGAGTCTTATGTCAACTTGACAAACTACTTTATAGAAAATGTGGGTGCTTGTGTGTTAGGGCTTTTCAACAGATATACTTTGAAATTGGGATCTAAATTATGTGGGGGATGGTGGTAATTGTGGATTCACCAATAAAATATTCTATATACCATGTATAATCACTTTACTATATTAATCCATATAGTTACATGTATGGCAACCAATGACTGTTAGAAAAAATATATATGACAAAATGCACAGTGTTTAGTTGGAAGTTTGATCACAAAATCAAAATATTCTACTTTAAAATTTTTATTGGTTGTCCACAATTATGGTAGGCACTGTATATCTTGCTAATTCCAATATCCAGTTAAATTGTTTTCTATAAGAATTCTTTTTTCACTGTGGTAATGCATGTCATCATTAATAACTAATTTGTCTTCATACACAGAAGATAAAGTCAGTCTGATGGCCTGATTTCATACAATAAGCTGTGTAAAGTTTGATTTCAATTTTTTTTAAACTTAGCTCATAAAAGTTCATTGTTTGTATAAAAACAGCTCTTTTGAATGAGTTTTCTTTGATTGAAAAAAATTTATATTTTAAGTTTTCACTAACATTTTTCCTATCTATTTTTCACATGATTAAAAATTTTTGTTTATTTCTTTTTTGCTTTCATAAACATGGAAAAGTTTTTTAAAAAAAGTAAAACAAGATTTAACCTTTTTACCAGTGCAGTTCTTTAAAATAAGGTTTTCATTTTTTCATACTCTTAACTTGCTTATTTTTCATCCAAATGCTTCAGATTTTAAATGCAGTCTGACCATGTGTCAAATGGATGTCATTGGAAAATTTTTTATCCATATTTATAAGTTTTGAATATTGAACATTATGCAAAATCTTTTCCATTCCATTTAAACAAGCATTTTATTATGCCAGAATGTTTTTGGATATTCAGTGAGTGTGCATGGTTAACATGCAAATATAAAGAGCAAATGCACATATCTTTGGCATATCTTTTCTTCTAAATTAGTTTAAAATGCCAGATTTGTGTATCCACTCAAGAAATGTAAGTCTTATTTTGTGTTACTTCCATCAAAATTTATCTTTTTAAAAAATGGAAAATTGATTTTTCAGAGAACTGTAAAATGGGAAATTGAAAAAGCCTCTGAGAGAATTCCACTTAGGAGAGTTAGATGAAATGAAATTAATTTATAATTTCCATCAGAAGTACATGAAATTACTCTTGATTCTCTTCTCCTTCTCTGTAACTACAGTAGAGCCTTGTTAGTGAGGTTGTTAATTGTCTGGAAGGTTGATGGCCAGATTCTTTTTCTAGAAAGTCTCATATTTACATATACTTATTGTATTTAATTATGCACATTGCCAAAGGAATCCCAATTAGACATGCAAAAGTGAAAGCATTTACTTTTAGTCTTCTAGGAATTCAAAATGTCAATATAGCGAAACACACCTATTAAATTGTAATGCATATGATGAGTTTATGCAGCAATGAATCATAGTTGCTCAAAAGCACAAATGTAGAGAAACTGATATGAAAATCAAAGTTTTATTTAGATTTGTGATAAGAAAGTTTAAATATCACATAATGGAAGAACTAAGGAAGCATTTTTTTTTTTTTTGTTTGGATTCGTTGATAACATTTTTGTAGAAGTTGCTCTTGATGCATGTTATTTTGTTGAGATCAAACATTTTCTGTACTGAAGCTATTGCGATTTGTTCACTTTAAACAAAATTATGTAGTTTTTCACTAAATCAGTGACAAATTTAACCATACTAACATCTACATTTCATTTCCAAAACAGTATCATGACAGCTTTAATCTCCATTGAGGAACACATGATAAGCAAAGAACAAATGGAACAATTAAAATTGATAATGGAAAGAGCTTAAACTTTCATTAAAGTAAAAAAAAAGTTAGTGTATTATGTTAAAAATAACAGAGAAAAAGATTGGACTTCTATAGCATTAGCGATGGAAATGGAGTACAAGATCGAAAATGTTTCTTTCAGAGATTAAGTTTTTTTGTTAATGTTAGTGTATAAATGGTTTGCTGAATGGTGTGAAAAAACTTAACTGTTTAATAAGGAATTTATCAAAGAAAATGATGAGAAAAAAAACAACTGAATTCTTAGCAAGTTCAAGATGGCTGAAAAAATAAGAGAAATTGCTGTGGTATTTGACATTTAACCATTGTTAGTTTTTTTTTTAAAGTTTTGGCACTGAAATATCAAATGGAAGTTGTTAGAAGAGTTTTACAGACAAAGTGAAAAAAGTGTGGATACATTCAAGACCAAACTGGCTGTAAATACACTTGTATATCAAGAAGCAAAACAGTAGAATAATTTGACAATTTTGACTTGTGCAGATATGGTTTATACAGATATGTTCCCTCTCTTAATTATAGGAAAATCAAAATCTTGTGTTTTTAAGAATGTGAATTTCTTGAACAAGCCCATTGCATTCTACAATTTGGATGGGTGCAGATGAACAGGTTAATTTTCAAGGATTGGTTTTGAAATCATGTTGCTTCATCAGTGAAGAGCCAGCTCAGATCAAAAGGTTTGCCTGAAAAAAAGCAATGATTGTCTTTAATAATGCATCTTTTCATTGAGCAGATGAATGTCTTACTAATGGTAATATTGTAGGGCAAGAATATGATTTTAAATAATAGAATACCATAAGTTGCTTATCATTTATTTCTTCAAAACTTCATTTTCTATTGACATTTCTGCTTAGTCAGTGCATTGAAAATATCTTCAAAGTCAAAACTATGGAAAAGGTCACTTCAGTTGCCATGATGTCTAGATAGTTTAATTTCTCTCGATCAAGGGTTGATTAAACCACATTTTTGATGTGGTTTATTTTAGAAATTTGAATGTTCCTCCCTCCCTCTCACACTGTTACATGTAGATTCAGAAAATGTATGATACATTTGGAAATGTGTAATCAAGAATCGTTGATTCAGTGTACTTTAAATGTCCATTTGGTGATTTTGCTTTCAATTTTAAGTCTGTCCAATGAACTAAAAAAAATGTTCAAATTCAGATTTTCACCTGTTTGTGCCCCTATCTTATACTTTTAAATAAACCAACAACATAATTTCTCTATCTGCATTGACAAAAGCTTGCACCTAACAAATCTTTAGACAGCTATTTGTATGCTGTAAGATGCACAAGTGATGATTTCAGTTTGTCCAATATCTCTAGAAATGTATATACTCAAAAATTTTGACTGGATGATTCTAAGAATGTTTCCTAAGATGTTTCAGACTCATCTGCATGACATTTCTGTCACCTAAGACAGTTGTTTTCTTTCTTGTATGTCTGAGAAATCAGGGTCACCTTTTCTTTGCTTTGTCTTCAGTTTTGTTCAATTGATGTCTGTCTTGATCAGTGAAGATCTCCAATGGTTGTAGTAAAGAAGTCAATAGTCTCACTTTGAAGAGAAACACTGACTTTGTGGAAACAAATGAGCACTCTACTCCAGAGTTAGTTTTCCATGAATACAGTTTCAAGTTATTCAAGAGCACTTAAAAGAGCTGCTTCTGTTCTTGTGGTTGGTGGTTGATCTTTTGCATCAGTAAATTTTTTCAAGTTGTTGTAAAAGTTACCGCAGTTCAATCATAATGCTTTTATTAACAGACCATTGAATTGTTGATGTCTTCAGTGAAAGAATTTTTGTTCTCATTTGGTGCTAAGGTACTTCTCAAAATACCATATCATTGCAGGGATCTACCATATTTTATTCAGGAGTCAAAAGAATTTTATTTCTTCAAGTCAATAGCTAATATTGGATCCTTAACAAATTCAGTAAATTTGCTGCACAAAAAATATAAGCAAGTTTTTGACATTGATCTGCTTTCTTAGGTTATTGTAACATTTTTTTACCTGTTTACTATTGTATGATTGTCCACCGAACTATTTACCCATGATCAGGACCAGTTTTTTCATTGACAGTAGAAAACAAACAACTTGGATTTTCAATATTCAAAAACTGCCCTCCATTGTAACTCATTTCATCAGGTAATAGTTGTTACTCTATTTTCATCATCATTTTTATGTTCCTTTACTGCACAATTAGCATTTTCCCAGTCATTAAAACCACAACATCTTTGCTATTTTTCCATGGAAAATGTGCAAACAACTATTCCTTTAATGAAAAATCACAATTTCTGATTCTTTCACACACTATTTTCAAAGTTGAACTAAAATCTAGATCATGGTTTCCAGCTTCAGACCAATAATTACATTGACCTTCATTTATAATCTACAATTTTGGATCAGTAATAATAGTGAAGGATTCATTGGTAAGTGCCTCAGTTTCATTGTCACTATTTATTAGATCATCTATTATAGGAGCAACAGGATTATCTGCCAGATCAGAAAAGATCACTGGTATTTTGTATTGACTCATCACTAGTTAGTTGAATATTTATGATATCACTACTGCAAGCTTCAGTGGTATTAGCAATGTTGGTTGTGTTAGTTGGTTTTGCTGATGTATCTGCATCTAATCTTATAACAAAAGTTGGTCGATTTTGGAAACTTTGCAAATTTTCTTTTTTATAAGTTGTATTTTTCAGCACACTTTTTAATGAAATTCTTCAATCATGAAAAATTAAGATGCACTACTTCTGACAATTTTCTGCAACAAAATAAGATAACTTTTTTGGAAACAAAATTATGCAAAAAAAAATGCATATGACATATGTACCAATCAAGATAAATTAATAATCTGTTATGTTAACATGCACTCAACTGACAGTTAGTTGTATGCTTGTAGTTCTGTTTAGCTTTAGTGGCATACTTTTTCAAGAAAATTGATTATCAATCTAACAGTTTTATAGCATTCCTAACTGTTAATGTTATACATGGAGAGAATTAAATACAACTATTCACTTGTTCAGGCATTAATTTTGTACCATGCTCACAAGCAACTTTGCACTACCATAGGAGGATCATGGCCCAAAGGTAAAAACTTTTTGAAAAAGACTGGAGGGCCTTCTGCCTGTGTTCTAACAACACCATTGTTAATACAGTTTGTGTATGTTTGTGGAAGGTAAATTTAATGTGATCAAGGAGTGCTACAGAATTTAAAAATCTGTTACTAAAGTTGACAAATGGCAGGCTTCATTTTTGGGGAAATTGATTCATTTGTTGGAATGATTGACATCATGCTAAGTAAAACATGGAGAAATGATGTGAAGTAAATAATACTGAAAAGAAGTTGGAGGATGCTGAATTTACCAATATTTTAAGATGATCCAAAAATATAAAGAATTTCATGATGTAAATGGCAATTTTGAAAAATTCAAAGCTCTAGAGAACACCATTCCGACTTTGCCAGAATGTGATGAAGTAACAGAGGAAAATATAAGAGAATAAATTTGTTTAGAAAAAGACTATGCAGCTTTTCCAATTTAAAGTAACCAAGAAATTGCGGATGATTTTCATTGAAAAAAAAAAAAAAAAGTCAAGAGGAGGAAGGTGAAAGAATCTCCTTCCCAGTATCAGCAATAGATACATTTTGACATTGTTGTAAGAAGTATTGGGGTCTTTGCAACACTGGTTGGTTGAGTTTGTTAACAACAATGTTTGGTACATTTACATATTTGTTTCTGGATCACAATACTTGTACTCTGACAAGCATGACATATATACTGAACTACTTTTAATGAAGTGTCATATTGCACTGAGTAATCACTTTATAAAAGGCAGTTTTTCATCATATAGCTCTTGCACTAAAAGACATTATTAGTGTAGCTGCCATGCCATGCCTATTAAAAGGCAGGTTGCTGAGAAAACTACTAACAGTACTGGACTAAACATGTGGTACTACTGAAAGCTTATGTTGTAGCGCTGTTAGTAATGATAACTAGAAATACAGAGGAGTAGAAGCCTTGACTGTCCTAATTAAAGGTTCCAAAAAAGGAATTGAAGCCAGTGATACAATCATGTTTTCTTGAGACATGATTGTGGTATATTGGAGGTGAAAGAGAATTCATTCAAGTGCAACAAAATTCCATGAAGCAAATGAAAATTAATGATTTCTTTAAGCTCCAAATCAAATTAAAGTGCAAATAGATAATAATGAAAGCAAAAAGAGCATCAATGAAATGTTAGTTCCAAGCTCAATAAAATGAGAATTTTTATATATGGCCATTAGTGTAGGAATTTGATAGTCTGGAGCACTTTAAGTTTACTCTCAGTCTGGGCTAATGACCATATTGCATTTTATGGCAACACCAAATATGTGCATCAAAAGCTAAGATATATATATATATTCATGCACAGAAAGTTTAATCTATTTGATTGTTTTATTCTAATTTTGATTTCCAAGTTCCAAAACAGTAATTGTGGTTGCATATTTTGGTTTGTTATGGAGAAAATTTTGGAAATGTTTGCATGCCATCATAGATAGTAACAGTGAACAAAATACTATAAAAAGAATTTTCTACACTTGTGGATTAAAGTTTTTAGTTCTGTTTATTTTAGTTTTGTTGCATATTTTTAAATATAAAAAATCCATCTTTTGTGAGAGCTATTTATAGGGCTGTCAGAATGTACAGGCATAAATGAGTCTCAGCCAGCTGCGATGTTTAGATGTCTAGGGTAGTAGGCCATATATTGTTGGGGTGACATTGTCTACACAACTGTATACAATCTGACTTCATAACCTTATGTTTCATTGAGGCCTTGATGTGTTGTTGTTATCTTGTGAAAATGATATTTATTAAAAAAAAACTATAGAAACAAGCAGTATGACAGTTAAGGTGATCTTAAATTCTCTCACATTTTGACATTGCTTTACTATAATGTTGATTTGATGCAGGTCACTGACCTAACTTCCTTTTTTTTTTTAGGGTGAAGGGATACTAATGTGTGTAGTGTGTGTTTCTGTTTTTTCCATCTATTAAAGAAAAAAACTTGCTCAGTGGCCCTAATTGTTTAAAATTTGTTTTCAAAAAAAACAGTTTATTTTGTTAGGCTTAATTAATAGCTGAGACCAAACTAACAACAGAAAGAAGAAAAGTTATTTTAATATTGAATAAATTTTTATCCACAATTAATTTTTTTGTTTTGTTCTTGGCTATCAGATTGATTCCGTGAGTTAATTTTTAGCAGACTATTCCTTGATCCTACTAAAATGTACTGAATTTTTTACCTAGGCTGTTTGTCTGATTATGCTTTGATTTCCCACTTGGTGATCAGCTGTTTCTTCAACATTGACTACCATGAATTTTTGGAGAAAATGATTTTAGACATGTTTATTTGGAAATCTGCACCTTAGAGCAATTACACTTTGTTTTGCTTTTTTAACAAATGCATGCTGCCACCAAAGTCAAAGGGTTTTTGAGAGTGCATTAAACTGGTAAACTGAGGGGGTCAAAGAATTAACTGCAAGTGTTTTTTTTTTATTAGTTTGGTGGAACTGCATGGAATCCATGCAGAGTGGGGGTCTCTGCCTAGGTATCAGACATGGTTGGACCCTGTTGGGGATCAAGCTCTAGTTGGTTTTTAGTTAGTTTAGTTGGGACAGCTGGCTCATTGTAAAGTGTGGCATTCCCAGAATGAGAGAGGCTGACTTAATCTATGATTGTATGGTTGTTTGGTTATTTGTAGACAACAAGAACAAAAAAGGGATTATGATATATCATTAAAAGGTGGGCTAGAAATACACTAGCAAGACTCTGTTTATATATTTAATCTGTGAAAGAATTGATGGCTGCACGGCAAAATATTATTGGCATTCAATCTCTAATTACCTATAGCTCCAGATTTAGGGATGTGTTAAAATGTTTTTTTTTTTTTTTTTTTTTTTTTTTAAGGGGCAGGGAACTTTAAAAAATATAATAGTTTATGGTATAATGGTATGAAGTTAAATTTTTTTCATTAAAAAAAAAAAAATAATTTCAAACACTTTCCAAAACCTTCATTTTAAATTAACCATGGATGAAGTAAATTTACCCGGATGTTTATTTGTTGGGAATGGGTTGATAAATATAGTAAATTCTGGACATTTCTGAGAAGTTTGTTTGTTTGCTTTTTTCTCTTCAAGCTTTAAGAAAATAAAATTTAAGAATGCAATTTTTAGGTTTAGAGCAATGTTTGAATGAAGTCCTGATTTGAAATTATGGTTGGTTATTGATTAAAAGACTAAACAAGTAGTGCTTTAACACCAACTAAGAAGGTAACCACCCACCCACCTTGTCTACCTACCTTTTTGCTGGTAACAACACAACAGATTTGTAAATGATTTTATAAAGAACTGCTTAAAACATCTAAATGCTGCATACCAAACAAAATGGTTTGAGAAATTATTGTTTTTCTTTAAAATAATGAGTGGTGGCTATTAACTTTGAATCGCTCTTTTATTGGATAATAATAGATAGATTTGTTTAGGCTAGATTTCACCTTTTAAGGAATGAAAGATGGGCTATAAGGAAGGAAATTTGACAGTTGTGTGCTGGCAGTGAAAATGTTGTCAAGGGATTAAAGAAAATGAAAGATTAGGGTTGGTGGGGGGTTTGTAGCTACATATGAAGTTGATTGGCCTGTTTGGAAATCAGAGGAAGTTCTGTTTAACCTTTATTATTCATTTCTTTTCTTTAAGGATCCAAACATGAGTAACTCAAGTGATCCAGATCTGAGTCCCACAAGTGCTAGCATTTCAGACACGCAGACCTGGGAAAAGGACAAGAAATATGTGGTGAGTATTTTGCTTTCACTAGTTGTTTACTTATCAAGTCTCTTCCTCCTGCATGTAAGGATTAGCCTTGGATTTCATCAAAAGAAACTATCTGACTGCTCTATTCAAAAGCAGATCTTTAGAAGTGGTTTTGGTTACACAGACTGTCCAACTCTCCTGATTTGGGCTGGAATCTCCTGAATTTGTACCTTTGACCCAATTTATTGGTCAGGTTTGAAAAATAGTCATCTTTACTGATTTTTTTCCTGTTAGTTTACTGATTTGCGTAACTGTAATGAACTTCTTTGTACATTAAAAATTTCCTGGTAAACGTTAGCCAATTGTTTGCTCTTTATAGCAAAACCAGTTGAATAAACATGTGATTCATATTGGAAATTGGGCTTCACTTTTTTCATGGCCAATGGAAATTTATTATACAAATAAGATGACCAATCATATTTATTGTTCTAAATCAAGTGTGATTGTTCATGTGATTACTCAAAATGGTTTCTTTGGCAACAAAAGTAAAGTGAAAACACTACGAGTGCACATTCCAGATGTATGGGAAACAGAATTTCCTTGGGTGGCCAAATGTACTTTGAAAACATGAATATTGCAATGTAGGCCTATTTTATTTTACACTAGAATTTATGAAATGCTTTAATTCTCTGACTGATTATGTTGTATCCATAATTAAGTTTATTGTTTTTATTTAAACTAAAATTTTTAAATGCCTAGGCTAGGGGAACCTCTGTCCAAATTTTAAATTCTTCATTATTTAGTAAAATTAGAAATCTTGTTTCTTATTGCGTTATTCCAGATTAAGTGTGTTCTATTTTCAATAGTAGTTCTTTCATTTTCATTTGTGATTGTTACAGTAAATTATTTTCAAACATGCTCTGCATTTGTGATTGAAATGTAATGATATTGTTTATTAAATAGTGTTTTTCAATACAATAAAATTTGACATAACTATTTTTACTTGTTCATTTAATATTTCCAATCAACATAGGAAATTGAGCAACCTATTCAGTATATAAGACAGTATTTTCAAGATGATGTATGAGGTCTTCAGAAATGAAAACAAAATACATATATGAACTAATTCATTCAACTAAGTATGAGTAAAACCATAAAAAGGACAGCCAAAGAAATTACTCAATTACTGGTATTATATATATACAGGTGCATCTAAAAAAATTAGAATATAGTGGAAGAGTTCATTTTTTTCTGTAATTTAGTTCAAACAGTGAAACTTTCATATATGAGTTCTGTCAAAAAAGTATCTGACTATTTTTTCCCATGGGAAGTAATGACTTTATGGAGGCAAAAGTGTACATAGTGGAGCCACATGCCTTCATGCACATGTGTGGTTTTTGGCAGGCTTTCTGGATGCATCAGTCGCTGTCAGGCAGCCAGCGTGTGAGGTGCTGTACTACTTACTCATTGCATTTTCATTTTGCCTGTGATGACGAAACGTGTGGAGCAACGATCTTGCATCAAGTTTTGCCAAAAGCTTGGAGATACCCAAGCGAAAACAATTTGAAAAATTCAACAGGCTTTTAGTGACAATGTCATGGGTGTTACCCAAATAAAAGAATGGTACAACAGGTTCAAAGATGGCTGCATATCGGTGGAGTGACCAGCATTCCGGAAGGCTATCAACAAGCTGCAATGCAGTTGCTATCAAGAAAGTGTGGATCTTTATAATGGAGGATTGTCGTTTGATGGTGCTGGAAATTGGTGACAAGTTTGGGATCAGTAAAGATTCTGCACAGGCAATTTCAAAAGAGGATTTGGGCTTGTGCAGAGTGGCAGCGAAATTTGTGCCTAAGCTGCTTTCTCAGGGCCAACAACTTCGTCTTGAGGTTGAGCAGGACCTGCTGGATACTGCCAACAGGGATCCTGAGTTCCAGAATACCGTGATAGATGGAGATGAGACGTGGGTGTATGGGTACGACTCGGAAACCAAAGCTCAGCCATCACAGTGGAAGCACCCAACGTCAGGTCCGGAGCAAAATCAAGGTGATGCTGACTATTTTCTTCGACTAATGAGGCGTTGTGCATCATGAATACACACCAGAAGGGCAAACAGTTACAAAGGAGTACTATCAGGAAGTCCTTCGACGTCTTCGTGATGCAGTTTGGTGCAAGAGACCGGATCTGTGGGCCTTGCAAAACTGGCAGCTGCATCATGACAATGCCCAACTAATTTGTCGCAGCTGATCCAAGGCTTCTTGGCAAAGGAAGGCATTTTGCTCATTCGCCAGGCTCTCTACTCTCCAGATATAGCTCCTCCTGACTTCTGGTTGTTTTCAAAAATGGAGATGCCACTGAAAGGCTCCCTCTTTGAGAGCTGAGAGGACATCATGTGGAATGCGACAGCGGAGCTGAGAGCCATTCCGGAAGAAGCATTCCAGATATGCTTCGAACAGTGGAAGGATTGCTGGGCTAAGTGTGTGGAGGCACATGGGGCCTACTTCGAAGGGCATTAGCAATTGAACCCCAGCAAGTACGTAGTTTTTTTTCCCAGCCTGAGGTCGGATACTTTTTCGACAGACCTCGTATTCTAGATTCATTACACATAAGGTGAAACATTTCAAGCCTTTTTTTGTTTTAAATTTGATGATTATGGCTTTCAGCTCATGAAAATCAAAAATTCACCATCTCAAAATATTAGAATATTTCATAAGATCAATATAAAAAAAATGATTTATAATATAGAAATGTCAAACTTCTGAAAAGTATGTTCATTTATGCACTCAATAATTGGTCAGGGCCCTTTTGCATGAATCACTGCATCAATGCGGCATGGTATGGAGGCGATCAGCCTGTGGCACTGCTGAGGTGTTATGGAATCCCAGATTGCTTTGATAGCGGCCTTCAGCTCACCTGTATTGTTGGGTTTGGTGTGTCTCATCTTCCTTTTGACAATACCCCATAGATTCTTTAGGGGGTTCAGGTCAGGTGAGTTGGCTGGCCAATCACACACAGTAATACCATGGTCAGCAAACCAGTTACTAGTAGTTTTGGCACTCAGGTGCCAAGTCCTGCTGGAAAAGGAAATCAGCATCTCCATAAAGCTTGTCAGCAGACGGAAGCATGAAGTGTTCTAAAATCTCCTGGTAAATGGCTGCGTTTACTTTGGACTTGATAGAACACAGTGGAACAATACCAACAGATGACATGGCACCCCAAATCATCACTGACTGTGGAAACTTCACACTGGACTTCAAGCAATTTGGATTCTGTGCCTTTTCACTCTTCCTCCAGACTGTGGGACCTTGATTTCCAAATGAAATGAAAAATTTACTTTCATCTGAAAAGAGGACTTTGGACCACTGAGCAACAGTCCAGTTCTTTTTCTCCTAGCCCAGGTAAGATGCTTCTGACGTTGTCACTGGTTCAGGAGGGCTTGACATTAGGAATGCGACACTTGTAGCCCATTTCCTGGACACGACTGTGTGTGTTGGCTCTTGATGCACTGACTCCAGCCTCAGTCCACTCCTTGTGAAGGTCCCCAAGTTTTTGAATTGGCTTTGCTTGACAATCCTCTCAAATCTGCGGTCATCCCTCTTGCTTATGCACCTTTTGCTACCACACTTTCCCTTCCAGTCAACTTTCCATGAATATGCTTTGATACAGCACTCTGCAAACAGCCAGCCCTTTCAGCAATGACCTTCTGTGGCTTACCCTCCTTGTGGAGGGTGTCAGTGAGCATCTTCTGGACAACTGTCAAGTCAGCAGTCTTCCCCATGACTGTGGTTGTGTGTACTGAATCAGACTGAGAGATTCATGGTATTTATACTGCATAAATAATGATTTACTCAAACTCAAAATGGAATATTCTAATATTTTGAGATACATTTTTTCTATTTTTTGAGCTGTAGACAGTGATTATCAAAATTAAAATTAAAAAATGCTTGAAACATTTTAGTTTACATGTAATGAGTCTAGAATATATACAATTTTCACTTTCTGAAATAACTGACAAAAAATATTGAACTCTTCCACGATATTCTAATTTTTTGAGATGCACCTGTATATATACATGTACATTTGGTTCCACAACCCTGTTTTCTGGAAATAAAAAAAAAAAAAAAAACATTGTGTTAAGATTAAGTCTGAAATTTACAAAAATGAAAATATGATGATATCTTGAGATCTGCAGAATTGAAAACAAATGACAAAAATCAAAGAATGTATGCAAATTGATGGGCTTTAAACAAGTTTTGCTTGTAAATTGCTTGATTTGCAGTGAGTTTTACAAAATCCCTACCCCCATCTGAAAATTTTGAAAAATTGGCAAGTATGGGTACAGTGTCTATGATTAAAACTTTTGGCTATTGTTGTAGTTAGTAGTGATGATATTAATCAATTTAAATATTGTTGCTTAAGATTTATTTTTTTCTGGGGGGGGAGCTGACTTGAGATCTGATGCCTCTCTCCCTCCTTCCAATATATATTTTGGTTTTCTTCTAAAGTCAGATAGCTATTATAAAACTCAGGTCAGTCAGTGGTTTAAAATTGCACAACAGGCAACATACCATCCAACCTTTCCCTAATAACTAAATCTGATTAGATTTCTTAGGAACCTTTGTAGTTATTTCTTTGTTCTCCACTAATGACCATAAACTCTAATAAAACAACTTACTAACTCACACACTCTCTGCCTGCACTCCATTGGCAAAGGTTTTTATTTCTGACATTTATAAAATGCTGCTGGTTTAGTTATGGGGCAAGATACCTTGCTTTCTTTACTGATATTATCAGCCTCTAGTGCATTGGTTCCCAATCTTCTCAGTATGACCTCCATTAAGTCATGAGACCCCAACTTCCAATACCAACAGTGCAAGTAGGCAGGCACTCTGCTAGTGGAGTTGGGGGGGGGGATTTTACCCCTAAATATTTTTGGTGAAATAATGCAATTCCTGCATTTTAGGTCACAGAATAGCTGCATTTTGAGGTGCCTGTGATATTGGGTGGTTGGTGTTGTGTGAAAATACACTGGTGTCGATTATATTATGGAAAATGTGTGTGTGTGTGTGTGTGTGTACATATATATGTCAGCAGCAGTGAAAAGATTAAATGTTGCATGAAAATAATGATACTGGCTGGCAAGCTCCCATCTCTTGTTGCAACTTCTAGTTTGGAAACTGCTTTAGTGTAAAGTGAAGGAAGAGTTATTGAAGAACCGTTATTGAGTTGAAAGCCATTTTTTATACTTTTGTGGAAGGTATGAAAATCTTGCTTTATTTTGTTTTGCTGTGAAGTTGTACTGCTCTTGTTTAGAAATATAATAGATTTTTTGCTTTTAGCTCTTTTTATTAGGGCTGTAAATGTTCAGTGAAATATACACATTTATGTTAGCCAGATTTCCTGTTAAAAAAAAACAAGAAAACAACCCTAACCAAAATGTTTTTGTTGTAATGATATACTTTGTAAATAGGAAGATAACTTTATTTTTCCAGATAGTAATGTAGTTCTCTACACAAGCAGAATTAGTTGGCCTAGTATCCAGGCAGGTAGCTTTTTTTTTTTTTCACCAAGTACAGTCGACCCACGCGTAATCGCGGTGCGGCATTCGCGGACCTGGTTATTCGCAGAATTTTCCTTAGACCCAACTAATAATTGTTTGTGGGAAAGCCCTGCATAATTGCGGAATCGCAAATATCTTCCGCTATTTTTTAATGGCTTTTTTCGCGGCAATATATATTTTTTCATGCTTTGTAACGCTAAATTATAATAACAATATAATTTACTAATTTTGTAATATAAAATATAATGTAAATTCAGCAAAATATCAAATAAATGCTATTGGCTGGAGGTTTGAAAGTAACCAATCTGAAAGCGTTATTCATTTTCCTCGCTGCTGATGGCTGCTGCCCACGAGGCGCTGTCTCAGGGCGGATGCAGCCCAGCAGCCCTGCATCATCCCAGTTTACCACGTGTAGCTATCTCAAGTGTTTCGCTGAGTGTTGTATTTTTTATTAAATTATTATTATATATTTACTTATATTTTTTTATTATATTTTACGTTATATTTTGACGTTTATAGGCATTTTTATGGACCACGTCCAATATTCGCGGTTTTTCACTCTTTGCGGGTGCTCTAAGAACATAACCCCCACGAATACTGGGGGACAACTGTATTATATAGTGCATCTTTCAGTGTAGAAATTCAGAATAATCAGGAAAAGTACCACATCAATGATATAGACAGTTACATAGTTTTTTAAGTTTTTTATATCATTGAGGCAAAATTTTTCATATTAACAGAAGTCCATAATATAATATTCATGTTCATGATGCTTTGACGTTCTTATTGTAGTGTGTGATGATGTGTGCAGTTGAATATTTATGGATTTCACTGCCAATAACTAAGGAAACATTCTCACATTGCTATACTGCTAAAACTGACCCCTTTCTTTAAACTAAACATGGGCAGAATCATTTCTTTTTGTTTCTTTAACTCTTTCTCTGACAAGGTTTATTTTAGTTTATATCCCTAAAATATCCAAGTTTTCAATATTTTAACATTTTATTAGCAGAAATAAACAACCGTTATTGACACAAAACAGTTTTTATTCATCTTTGGTCTTGTGCTTTAAAATATTTCAGGAATACTTCTTCACAGAATGGTAAATGTTAAAGCATTTATGTCACAGACAGGCACATTGCAGTGCTTATATGGTAAAATCCTTGTCCTTTGCCTACCCTGCAGTGTCTTTCTGGGTATGTCTTCTTACTAGTTGGAAGATATTTTTCCCTCACATGTATTTTGAATCCACCAATTAGTCTATCAACTGGATCATTGACTGGGGCTTTCCTGTGGGTTTGATGGGCAGGATTTTCGTCATTAGAGCCCCAATTGGAGTCTGTCCAAATCATGAACCCTTGAACACATTTCTTTCACCTTTTTCAGTTGAAATTCATACAGAGTGAGCTTTGGTTCATTATTATCATTGTATACATTGTGTGCATTATGTATAATCAATTTCATGTGGTAGAAAATTTCTTGGGTCATTTTATAGTTTTTCTAACTATAGGATAACACAAAATCATTTGATCTATCAACACCTATCATGGAATGATTTTATTCCATTATACATTTTGGTTTATTGACTTCAGCAAAGCCACCACCTCTCTTCCTAACTTTCACTCTGCCTATTTCAGCACTGTTTACTACTGATAGACCTGATAGTCCTATTGTACTGCCATGCTATTGCCATCACTTTCCCATTGTCATGGGAAATTGTCTCCCTCTTCCTCAAGTGTGGATATATCCAAGCATTTCTTATCTTGGGCAGTTCCCCATGATTCTTAAAAGTTGTCCATGTATAGAGAACAATATTTCCAAATAAGTCTGTCAAGGAAATGGCAAACAATTTCTTGGAGTTTCTGTGCTACCCTATGATATATGAGAATATTTCAACATTAAGAATTCTAAGTCAGCCAGTATGTATCCTTTGATTCCATATTTTATTGGCTTTTTGGAAATTAAAACATTGGAAGGCAAGTTTACCTTTCCATTTCAGCATCCTCTATGGAAATGTGAGGTTCCACTAGGCTGTCATAAACAGGACTGACCTTGTAAGCCTATCTTGGCAGTTGTCTGGCTGTGCAGTATTGTCATTGAAGTGTAAAAATTTTATGATAAGCTGGAATCTGTTCTTGCTTATATTGTGTCCAAAGTGTCAGTAGAGCTTCATCATTTGACCAGTACTGGGCAAATTCTGACTTCCTTGTAAGGTCTGTCAATAACATCAGTCCGAAACAGGTTTTCATTTCCAGTACTGTTGCATGAATAAGAGGAGATTGGTTTAGGGAGTTTAGCAAAATATTTCTTAGCAGAGAGGGGTGTACTGTGTGTTTGAATAGATCATCAGTAAAAAAATAAATGAAAATGTCTCAAGACACTGTCACCGACATTCTGAGCATTACTTCTTGGACCTGGGTTTGCTGCTGCACAAAGGTGATATTTGGGAGTTGGCCAGTAGGACCTCGGTTCTGACCATTTTGAATTGGATTAGCACGTCCACCACAACCTCATTGGCCATTGTCATTACTACTATCAGACTCATCATTGCTATTACCATTCAAACTACTATTTCTGTCATGTGGATTAAAGTCTATATATTCTGGACATCATTGTCACTGCCAAATAAGTCCTTACTGCCTGAATTAGCAATAATTTTGGCAACTTTTTATGCAGAAAATTCTCTCTTCTCATGGGCATCACCATTTTTTAATCAGGAATTGATGTCATTTCTGTTAACAGATTTTTACTTCAATTTACAAATGATTCAGAATTCCCCCAAGGGCATTAACCAAAGCTTAAATTAATGGTACCAGGTACAACTGACCAGCCATCTATTGAGTGTCACTAAAACTACATTAGATTGGTGATCTCCGACTTTGGCAGGAAAAGAGTTAAAACCAAATAAATTAGCTGTAGCACCAAGAATTGTCACAAACTCTAGCATATTTTTCAGCAGTGAAATTTTTAATGGAGTTCTGCTAGAGCTGAGCAGTACATTCTCTTCTCGTGTTGCAATATAGCTTCATTTTAACCTTTAAAATACTAAGAAATTAAATGTTTTTGGAGGGGGATATGATTCAAATGGTATTTCATTACAAGCAATCAAAGGTATTATTTTTATAGAAGTTGAGGTTTTAATATATTTTTTTGACAGTTCTAATGTTTGTTGTTTACCAGGGCTTTATAGTTATAGAAACCAAAATAATGTCTTTTCTTTGTGAAAAGTATATAAAAAAATTTTTAATTAAATCTTTTCATCATGGCAAAAACAAACAAACAAAACAACAAAAAAAGTAATTTCATCTGTGGAAATTTTTCTGAACCTATTAACCTGACCTATGATTTCCTGGGAACAACCATTTAGACCATTGTTAAAAAGTGCATGGCAACAAAATGAACTATATTTGAATTAATTGCACACTCTGAACATGTTTGACAAAAGTTACAATTACACTGGAACACTGAGCGAATCTCTTCTATCCATGAATGTTCTGACTAAGCAAGTCTTCATCCACATCTTGAGAAGTTGTTTGTCTTAAAGATCTCTAAATTGTAGCACAAACTTGAAGTATTTCAACTTTTGCTAAGATGCAGAAAATATTTTTGTCTTTATTCATTTTAAACAAACTGATTTTTTGGCATTGTGATTTTCCAGTTAATCACGACTTTCTATTTTACTTTCTCTGGCATTCTTCTTTTGTCTTCCAGATTCTGTTATTCTACAGCAATTTAGTCTGTGTCTTTGTCTCAGTTTGTCTGTCTCATTGGTATTCATGGCAAGATAGAGAAGAGCATGACTTTTTCATCAAAGTATAGTTTATGAATTATGTGTATATGTAAGCATGCTCACTCTCTGAACCAATCTAAACTTGAAAAAATAACTCTTGGATTACTCTATGTAATGTGAAATAAAGTAATCCTTAGTATAGCAGTTCTCAATATTTTTCTCATTGTAACCTCATTAATATATCGACAAATTTTTGTGATCCCAACTTCCCAAGCTGCAAGCATGCACTCTGCTAAGGAGGTTATTATGCAATGCACTCCTGGAATATTTTGGGGGGACAAGGTAAAATAATGAAATTCCTGCTGCCTAGACTAATAGAACAACTGCATCTCATTGTGTTGATATGAGGTTGGTGTTATGTAGTCTATAAAAAGGTGGGGACTATACCAAGGAAGCAGTCAAAAGATTTAATGTTGCATGAAATAATCATGATACTGGCCAGCTTCATGACTCCATTTGGAGCTGTAGTATCTACCTGGAATGCTTTGCCTAGTAAATTAGCTGAGATGAAAATAGTAGAAAGAAATTGAAAATAGAATAGATCCAATTAGCAAGTTTCAGCAAATGTGGCTATAAGAGAGTTTTAAAACACTTCCTACTGCTCTGACCTTTTCTGTCTATCTAACCAGTCTTCAAAGTGAAGCTCATACTTTGAGATATAACTGGGTGCCACTGCTGGTGGGGTGAATACATCAAGGATTTATCATTTCTTTGAACAAGAGTAGCTAAGGAACATGCAGATTAATTTTTAAAAAAACCGAATTTTTTTATTAACACTGAAGAAAAATTTCAGAATTTAGTGATGGTATCATCTTAGCTGACAATGTCTATTGGCTAGACATTCTCCTTTACTGGCTCTTAGTTATATTCTCCATTGTTTTAATAAGTAGGGACAGCAGACAGTACATTATGATATGTCTGCCATGCAAACTGATGTGCTTAGATGATGGCAGTTATTTATTTTTTGTTAAGCCAGATGCGTCATACAAAATTAAGATTTATTCATTGAACCAAGACCACTTTTTCCTTTGCTCTGATTTACTGAAGTTGTTTTTTCTTCTAATTTTGAAAGAAAAGAAATTGCACAAAATTTTTAATGAAACTTAATGAACTTAAAGTACACCATTCAAAATAACCATCGACTATCTCCTTCCTGTGATGATAATGGAGCAGTGTGTTTGTGTATTTCCCAGTTTTCATTAGTCTCTGTGAATGAGAGCTTTTATTAAAAGCTTTTGAATTTTTTCTAATGTAGTAGCATTAGTATCCACAGAGGTACTAAAAAAAAAATTCTTTCACTATGAAGTTATCAAAAGATGACATAAAAAGACAATTTCCTATGAGTGCAATCCTTGTACTGTGCCAATACCACTTGAAAGGGATGTTTTGAATTTACCATTGATATTGATGCCATTACTTTCTTTGAATAAAAACAAATTAACATGAAGGAGTTTTCAAAAGCTGTTAATAAAATTATGATTTTCTGCCAATGATATTGAATCGTCAGACATAATCTTTATTGAATTTATTATTTTTTAAAATTATAATCAGAGAAACCACATGAATGTAATTCTAAGTTTAAAATAAATACATGCAAGGTTGACTGATTCCATAGAGCCACCTGCATACCAAGTGATAGATAACTCATCATGTGGAATGTTCATTCGTCATTTGATTGACATCTGAATAGTGGCTGGCATTCAGTATTTCCTGTTGGAAAATTATTGGTAGCTCAGCTATAATAAAAAAAATATGCTGTATGTATTAAATTGATCTTCAATTTAAACTAATTCTAAATGTTTTTTTTATCTTTACATAAATTTGTGTGTGTGTGTGTGTTTTATCAGCCATTTTGCTTTGTTTAAAAATCAGTGAATTGTTGTTGGTTGGCTAGGAAAATTTATCCTGTGTATAGGAATATATAATTTAGGAAAGGTAAACTGCAGAGCAGTATAAATTTTGGGTATTTTAAAAATCAGGCAAGTAAAGGCCACTGAAGCCCATGTGGTTTCAGCGTATTCCATAACTTTTTGTTTTATTTCTATAACTATACCAAGAAGGTTTAAAAAAACAAACAATTGCAAAATTAACAATATGTTAGCAGTTCAGTATTTATCTTGTATTATTTTCTTATACAAATGTGTAGCCAACAGAAACTGACAGTCTATTGACAAAGTTGAACATTGTCTACAACAATTGATGATGTGACAGCTCAACATGAGGTGTAGGTGATATTTAATTCCCAATAGGGAGTACTAGGATAGGCATTGCATGAAGCACTGGAAAGGTATGTCAACTTAGCAACATTCTGTGGTGGATACAGAAGTTATTTTATAAGTCTTGTGGATCTGGATGGCCAAACTGATACCTGGATGTTGTGTTTGTTAAAAATGTTTTGTATCACTTTGGGTGTGTGGAGAAGATCAGCCTTGATGGTTCACTAGGGTTTCTTGCCACAGGGAACAGCACAGGTTACAAGACATTGCTGATGACTCTGATCATTCATGTTGTCAATTATAATCATGAGCTTGGATTAGAACCTGGAATTAATGGTTTTCACAACCACCAAATTAGTCCCTCCCCTCAAAAATGCAATTCTAACCAAATTCCTCATTGTTATCAATCAACTTTGTTGTGTCCATCTGAAAATTTAGCCCAACATTGACTTGCCAAGCATTGGTGATGAAGCAGAATCTATCTATGGTAAGGATGTTTGTAATTGTTACCTCATTCTGCAAGACACTGACAGACAGTTCTGTCATTGATCTGTTTTTGTCTATTATTTCTGAAAAGCTTAAAAAATGTTACAGATGGACATTACACTCTTGTACTTGAGTGGTCACTCATGGGGCATCTGAGTATAGTTGGTCTTAAACTGGCCCTCCTGTTATTTTAACATGTTGATGCAGATGTTACAATGCCATTGAGTGGGTATTTTATTATTGGCCAACTTTGATTATCACTATGACAACATTTAGCATTCCCAAACCTGATTTTGTTTTGTCATAATATTTTTAAATTTTTAATCTGACTGCATCTTTAAAAAAAAATGTATTATGTAGTTATGTTTATTTAAGGCGATTAGAGATTTGACAAAAAAAATGCAGTATAATTTCTTTAATGCAGCAGGCATCATACCACATAGGTGCAAATTTTTGGCAATTCCCATATCATTATTTTGGGAAAAACCCTCTTGCATTTTTGTTCTTTTGAGATTAGAAAGACCAATGGAATCAGACTCCATACAACACATTATCTTGCACGACTATGGTGTACAGCTGAATATCATAGCAGTATGCATAACATCCTCCTTTTGCAGTCCAGTGGGATTTAAGGACATCTTACAGCAGTAAACTAATTGGAAGCAAGGTATAGTGTATTTAGCCAGGTGATATCTAGCATGTTACCTGATTATGATTAGGGCTTGGATTAGTGATCTGAGTATTAGTCAGTTTGGAATTGGACTTGGAGCCTTCACCACAGGTACCTGGAGAGTCCTTCCAAGACCCTTCTCTCATTAGGTGTATAAAGGAGCCAGAGCACCAGGTGGAAATCCCTGCAAGTGGGAGGGTACAGAATGAAGAGTGAGAAGAAACCATGTTATAGAGATTGTCAGATTTGAGAATCCTGATTGGAACTTAACATGGGACCTCATTCTCAGCAGGTTTGTGTGCTACATCTGCTCAGGCCTTGATGCATAACACTGATGATACACACAAAATGGCTTTATTCATTCTAACAGGAGAGCTACCCTGGCTATGACGTTTGATTAGTATTGAATTTTTTTCTTTCTGTTTTTATAATGAGGTTCTCTGGTAATTTATTCTTTTCAATAACATTTCTATTGCTTTCAAAGCCATTTCTGTGAAAAAAAAATATTAGATTTCTTTTCAAGCATTTAAAATCCAAACTAGATAACTAATATTTTTAGTTGTTCAGCATAGAAATCAGTTTTCATGTATAAAACCCATGCAGTTATAGGAATTGGTCTGGTTTTAACTTGTGGCTATTGCACTGCTACCTAGCAGTTAACCAACCATTGACCATGGAGAGGATTTTCTATAGTTATTACTTTGCTAGGTGAAAGGTAGTAGTTAAGCAAGTTAATTATCATCTGTTTCTTCATGACACACACAAAATAATTCTTGGCAATTTTGCATATTCTAAATATATAAAACCACCTAGTAAATGTATTCAAATCTATATCTAATAGCTTCATTTATCCTTTCTTAAATATGGACTTCACATTTGCACGGCATTCTCATGTTATGGACAAACTAAGAACTTGAAAACCTGCTACTTTTCCATGGGAGAAGAAAAAGAAGTATATATTATATCATATAGCTATATATTTGTGTGTAAATGATATGAAATTATTTTTGTTTAAATTACAATTTCATTTGCGCATGTGAGACTATGCTAATTTATTTTATGCATTTTTCTCTCTTGAGTGTTTTTATTTCTGAAAAAAAATTATATATTTAAAAGTGAAGAAGAAAAAAGAGACTATTGTATGATGGGTGATGTAGGATTGGATTAGAATTTGCTCTGTCCATTGTCGTCTTTGGGATATTAACATTTTTTTAATGCTAGGACATGGCTATCATGACAGATTGGACTAGCATCTCGCAATCTAGGAAAATTGAAGGATATTTTATTTTGTGGTTGCCATTAATTAATTGTCAGTAGATGCATGGGTTTAAGAGTCTGACAAGTTGCTAAGCTTTTTGCCAGGGGAGTTAAGAGTCATATTTCCACATCACTGATGCCATCCCATTTGTTACCTGCACAGCTGAGGGTTTGATCAGATCACTAGAATCACCTGGAATGATGATAAGTTGTAGGTTGTGAACTTCTTGAACTACCTCATATCAGCAGACCAGGTGGTTGAACCAGGTTTACCTACACACCCACCTGACCACTGTAAGATGTAGGTCAGATATGTGTGTATGCTGGAGCACACACACACACACTAGGCTATCTGATAGCCAGAAAGGGGATTCCTGACTTGGCAAAGAAGACAACAACAACAAAATATCCTATATCAAGTTTTTCATCTGGCTGGTTACTATAAACTCTGCATGTTATCATTTGAGCAAGAGGATTAGCTATTACTGGATAATCTTTAAAAAAAAAAAAACCTCAGGTAGGAAAATTATTTTCCTTTTCTTCTGAAAACATAATGAGATAGTGTTTTTGTGCTTTATTAGTTATGTAAGTATATCATTGTTAGCTATTTGTGGTACAATTAAGACTGGTATCTTCTTGATCTCACCATTTTGTATGTAGTTAACATACTGCAGAGGGAAATTCTGAAACTAAGCCATAGCTACTGGTCTCTTCAAAGCTCTGGTTATTAAAGTTCTCTTTTTTAGCCAACTTGTAGAAAATATCAATATTAATAACAAATGCATTATTGTTGGCCCCCTCAGCACGGTTTGCATTTGTGGTAATAAACAACACAAATATATAATTAGTATAGTTTTCTTTCAAACTTAAGATTTTTCACATTACATTTTTCTTTTAGTTAATTGTATTTTTTTCTTAATAGAGAAGTTATTGTATTTTTCACTTTTCTTATTGTTTTTATATTATTATTTTATATATTTTATTGTTAATATTATTATTTTATTGATATTGTTATTTCTTTGCTATCCTGATGGCTATTTATTTCTCTCAATGGCTACTTTATTAATAATTGTCATTATTTTTTTTTTGCAATGGAAAACCATCAGAATTGAGAGTTAAAAATAAGTTTGGCCAGTTTTCATCCAGCTTCCTTACACTTAAGTATGTATTTGCAACATATCATGAATTAGTTTGAATGGGGCTGTTAGCAAACAGTTTGGTTTAATAACTGCATTGTTTAGTCAGAATTGTTATACTTCTCTCAGATCATGCTGAATGCTCATAGAGACTTAGCTAATAGGATGCTATGATTTTGATCTCATTTAGCCAAAATCTCCTATAATGCATTTTTTGCTTAGCCATTTTTAAAGAAATAATAAATAATCTCAAGTTATTATCTCCTGTTGTTCAGAAACAGTTCCTTTGTTCATTGAACATTCAATGCCACACAGAACCTTCTCAAAATTTTTAGTGATTTATGGTCTGCAGGTGTTTACTGCAGAAGTCTGTGTGTTAAATTGTGTTAAATAAATATTTCAGATCATAGGTCAAATAAAACAATATAAAGCCTTAGGTGTCAGTGGTTAATGTTCTGGTTTTGCTCACTTATTAATTCACTAATATGTACTGTTTTGCCATTACTTAATGATGCATCAAGGTGTGGCAGAGGGATCCATTTTAGGATCATTGCTATTTCATCCGTAATTAATGTTGATGCATGTTTATTTACTGAACTTAAGTTTTGATGACATCAAACATTATTGGAGACTTAAATAATCTTAACCTACATCTAAAGTTTTAGCAGACTGTGAATTTTTTACATAGCTCAACTGCTAAGAAATTTCACTATTCTCACAGAAATGTGCATTCGCTTAAAGCATTATGAACAGAGTTTTGTAAATGTGAAGGAACAAGAAGGCATAAATACTTTGACAAGTCTGTTTTTGATGTGATGCAGTGTTGTAAGAAGTATGTTGATGAGGTTCAGGGAATCTCAAATAGGATAATAAAAAAAAGATTGTTTTTTGTGCATGTTAACAAAATGTTGTTAGGTCAGATCTATAAATATATGCAGTTTAGTATATTATAGTATAATAAAGGTGATTTTGGAAGATTTACTTTGATAAAATTTTCAAACTTTACACAGTTTACTCTTTTGTACCAATTTCCCTGTAGTATTTCTCTGGTAATGATACTGAATTATCTACTTTCTTTATCAGTTTTCAGATATACTGTTGTACCTATATCCTAATTGGAATCTTTTTACTTCATTACTATAATGTACTCTAGTACTTATGCTCTAATTCATTGTACTTGGTCAGGTGGAATCCAATTTAGATTATATTGTTGGTCTATGTAATGTTGGGTGTACTTGTCTAATCTAGAAGGCTGATTTACACTATACGCTTTACGTAGGAGAGTGAGTTATACTGACTATTACTTACTGGAATACTCAAGCTTCGCAGGTAACAGAGTAAAAGATTTGTAGTTGGACACCACCTTGCTGTTTGATGCTAGATAACTTGTTTATAATAGACATCATCAGATATAAAGTAGCTCATGGTGACTTGTAAGATATGGCAATGTTATCATGTCATTCAAGTAAGGAAGTCTACAACTTCAGCAATGCTTCACAATGCTGGATTTCTAAGCAGTAAGTACTAATAAAGTGATGGGAAATATCTAAACCCCTGTACTTTTGTTAAGTGAAATTACCAACAAGTTTCTGTTCTTAGAATATTAGAGTTTTCAACAAAATTCAGACAGCTCCAGTACCATTACTAAAAAATTTACTAGCATCTTGATAAAATCTGCTGAGGCTGGTGGCAAAATTATGGTAACACTAACTCATGAGGAAAGCTCATCGGAAGTTTAGAGTTGGTATAGCAACGAAATTTATTCATCACTTAAAAAATTCAGATGAGTACAGGCATCTTACCAAAAGATCAGCCAGGAAATTCTTGAAACATTTGCCTTACTCTTGCTTTTTTTTTTTTTTGGAATCATTAGTATTATGTTTTAAAGATGTTAATTATCGGTTTTCGTTGGTAAACAATTGCAAAAGTTTAAGTTGTTTATTTTTTTATGAAATAGTTAATACAGGTCTGTGGAATCTGAAGTGAGTTTCTTAGTTTTAATGATTAACAAAACAGTCTTGCAATGCAATGCTACCAAGTTGTCCTTCATCCAAACTAAATTGGCCACATTTCTCCCTTTCTTTCTGTGTGCTGTGTCCAGGATGTGTCATCAATTCTAGCATTAAAAAAATTGTTTTTCGTGATCAACTGTTAGCCAAGTTCCTTTAGTGCTAAGGTGGATTGATGACAGTTTTTGTAGTGTTGAATTATGAAAATGTCTTGATTATTGGTAGATAAATATTCTGTTGATTACCATACAGATTTTGTAATATCCAGTTGTTATCTGCTTCTTTATATGTAGTTGCCTGATAATAAGTTAACTGATATTCAGTCCATAATTAAAAACTGCTGAGAATGGATACATTGTTGACATATTTCAAGTACAACACCTGCATTTAGTTGAAATAATAATTAAAAATAAACAAATTACAAAATGTGGTCTGAGATAGAAAATAGAATCAAGGAGGGTAAAAATATTTATGACAACATAAGGTAATGCTAGCATTTTGGTGGACTGAAAAAGAAAGGATGCCTTACAAGGTTGAGAGGAACAATTAACTAAGTTTTAACAGTGTAGATTACTACAATTTTTGGATTGAATGCTGAAGTTACTAATCACAAATTATCAAATGTGTGAGAGAATGAATGAATTTAAATTAATCTATATAGATTATTCAGACACAAACACCTTGTGTTTGTAAAAAAAAAAAAAAAGTATTGCTATTTGACACATTCAAATGACATACAACACTGTGATGTTTTTTTTTCAGTCAATAATAAATATTTGAAAAGTATGAAAAATTTTCATTTACTAAAATTTTCATGGCTCTACCAGTAGAGGTTACAACAATAAATGTTTATAGTTATGGTGCCTTCAGTGTCCTTTACTTAAAACAAAACCTTTTTGTTGGTTTAAATTGTGATTTAATTAATAGATAAATGTTTCAAAAGTAGTTTCTAGCTCTCATCTTTGTTTTTCTAAACTCTTTAGTAATCACTGCTTCATCACAATATAGTGATGCCTTTTCTCAATTGTAAATTTTAAAAATAAGGAATGTGCATCTTTCAAAATGAACACCAGCTTGAGAGGAGAAAAAAAAAAAGATAATAGAGAATACTTCCAATAACTCTGAGCAAGTTTCTAAAGTAGTGGTATTTCTGAAATGCTGGACAGATATAAGATTGACATTTCAGTTAACACAATTCACCAACTAAAAAAAATGACAAGTTTGGCATTTAAAAAAAAAAAAAAAAACAACCAAACCACCAAATCTAATTCAGTTATCTGGTTCTTCTGAGAGCTTTTTCCATCAATTTGTTTGACCTTTAACCCACATCTGTATTTTTAGCATGCTGCTTTGATGTAGCACAGTTTAACACCTTGACCTTTATAATTTAGGGGTGTAACATGGAATAATTTTTTGTTGGTGACACTTCCTTGTAAACTCAGATTATTTTTAAAACATGCAATGGGGTCTACAGCTTTTAACCAGGTGTGACATGTTTTGTGTTTTTAGACATTTTGAAATTTGTGACCCCTTTTTTAGTTCAGAGATGACATTCGATGAATGCATACTGATGCTTTAATTAAAAACAACTCTGGCTCTATATTTGATGGGGGCAATATTCTCCACCCCTAGTCAGCTGCCTTTCATAAGGATTACTTATACTTCAGGGAACCTCTGTGAGGTGTTTTATTATTATCGGTCACTTTACCAGTGCTGTGGTGTTTCGTGCTAATATCTTTCCGAAATTGCCTAACTTCAGTTGGTAAGTTGTTTTTGATTATTATGGTTTGTGGGGGAAGGTTTCTCTGAGCCCCAACCTGGATCAGGAAAGCACAATGGTTAAACAGCAGAAAGATGTAATCTGAGTTTACATTATTCTTATGGACAGAATAATAGCTCAGAAGTAATAATATGCCAGCGCCGAAAAAAAAAAAAAAATGGTGACAAGTTTCAGTCAAATCAACTCTGAACAATTTGTTAGAGTAGTCAAATAGCTGGAAAATAGTTTGGCATCAAAAACATGCATGTAAAGTTATACAAGGAAGGATCCATGTAACTAAGGTCATATAGCCACTAAATTGGAAAATCTATTTTTAAGGATAAAGGGATTATTATAAAGAAAGTTTGTACATGTGAAGATCAGTGTATTTCAAATAGTAGTAGTAATTAACCAAGAGGTGTAAAGTACTGAGTCACTTAAAGGGCTCAACATAGACTTACCCAGTTTGGATTCTAGATATTTGGAGAGATCTCATGGAGGAGGTTCAACATAATTAGGGGCTTTTCACAAGTTAAAAAAAAAATAGAAGATTACTAGGTGCCATAGTTATAATTATCAGTCAGCATGACTGGCATGAATTACTGGAAACTCTGATAGACTTTTCTTTGTCATGGGTTGGGGATGACTTGTATAAGTCCTGAAAGCTTCCTTCCAGGTACCAATACCTAGCTAATTACTGTATCTTAATCAGAAAGGCTTCTGTAAGCAAAGATTTCTTCTTTGTTGTGTTTTGTTTTGTTTAAAACAACTTCTTCGATAAAATACGCATGGCTTTTGGTAGTCTAAATGCTGTTAAAATAACAGTGATACAGTTCTGTTGGCTTTTATGTTGAAAATATTTCTTCAGAATTTTAATTTCTCCTCTTTTTTTTTTTGATAAAAAGGTTTGTACAGAAATAAATGAATAGAATTAAAACATTGTTCTTTGCTTTATCTTCTTTCAAAAGAGCTAGATAATTAACATTTGAAGAGAAAAGGAATAGATTAAAAGTTGTAATAGTTTGTATGCATTTTTCCCTTAAAAAGATTTTTTTTTTTTTCTGTGGCGAGACAGATCATCGCTTGTCCCATAAAAAAAAATGATGATAATTTTAAAAAGTGCACCAATGGTTATTCAAATTATCTTCTTTATTCATATATTTCTAAACTGTCCTATATCTAAATGCCTTTTTAAATGTCTAGTTTTAAGTGAGTATATCCTTATTTTAAAAAAAGAAAAGTTTCTTACTGATATTAAAATAGAAAAAGTTTGGCCTGTGTATTCATCCTTTCACCACCGCCATCATATCACTCACAGAAACAAGGCACACATTTTATCTATTCCATCCTGTTTTTGTTTGTACATATGCAGATTTCTTACATGTATTTTATAATTTGTGATTAATCTGTTAGGTTGCTGCAGGTGACTCTGATTCTTTTGGGTTTATAAGATTTCATTAAAAAAATTAGTTTTTTTTTTTTTTGTAATTTCACAAAACAAATCTCTCTTAGGCATAGGATGCACAGTGGTCTCCGCCAATGTACTGGGACAGGTCTATTTACTTGATCTTTACCTCATTCGGTGTTTGCCTTTTTCACTCAAAAGCTGCAACAGCCTTTCTCATTTAAAGTAAATAAGTTTCAACAAAATAATTTATGTTAATGATAAATACACACATTCTTTCTGAGATTTGAAATACATATCCATAAAAAAGAATTTCATCAGCTTAATGTAGATGACCTCCAAAAAATTAGAAAGAAAGAAATAGATACAAGGAAAAGTCTTGAAGCTAAAAGTAGGTTAGATGTTAAACTGAGAATTGGTTATCTGTTGTCTTCAGTTAATTTTATTTTTAGATGGGTTTCCTTGAAATAAGTTTTAAAGACTTTGTCACTTTATTGCCCTATGGTGAAGTAGGAGGAGAAACTGGTTCCAGTTTTGTTTTGCAGTCATTGGTCCTTTCTACCCTTACATCAAGAGAGTTCAGTCTCCAAAACACTGAAATGAGAATTTTACATTATATCAGTAGTTTATAATTAAGGAATTTTACTGGCAAACCACATTTTATTTAGTGGTCATGTGTTAGAAGCACATGGGTTTTAGTTTTTGTAAAATTATTTTTTAATTGCCATTTGATAATTTGGATCATTGAAAAACGATACATCTTGCCATTTTTTGTTGCTTTCTTAGAGGTATTTTAACTAATTTTAAAATTTAATTAGAAATGAATAGAATACCTGCACACTTCCATCTGTAAAAGGAAAATAAAGTGGTGTATACAAGCAGCAGGTGACAGAAAAGAAAAAAAGTTAATTTGAAGCAGCAGCTAATAGAGGCAAAGGAATGAATACACTATTTGACTAAGGAAAACTGGTCTGCTCATTCAAATTATGTTTGGTTAAGTCTATGTATGCATGATGTATTACAGTATTTAAAATACATTTATGTTTTGTGTATGCAGTCTGAATGTGTTAACACTACAAGTATTTAACTGGAGGCTGAAATTATATTCTGTTTCTTTAATCCTGTCATGTGCTCGCTATCTCTCTCTCTCTACCTACTTTTCTTTCAGGCCATCAGTTTTATTCATTTTACTTTTAATCTTAAATTTATTTTCTACAAACACAACCAAGTAATACCACCAAGAGAGATCTGGTAACCTCTGAATGGCCAATTCTGGTGATTCTTATTCAATTAAGCTTAATTATTTTAGGACATGTTGCATAGTTACCCTCAAAGACAACATGGAAAGTATCATATTTTCTAATATAAAAAAGCATTCACTGTTTCTTTCCCTTTCTTTCTCTCTCTGCAAAATCCACTTATGAGGATATGGAAAATATTCCCAAAATTTATTCTTACACTGAACCCTGATTCCTTGTTTGTAATGGATTATTTAAGTTTGTCAAGTTGTACAAATAATTTCTGATTTAAACTTTTTTTTTTTTTTTGGATATAATTCTTTAATTTTTTACAAGAGCCTTTTAGGATAAATCAAAAGCCTAATACTTTTTTCAATATTTATTTCCCATCAAATAGTTTCAGGGAAGTTAACCTGTTGAAATATGAATTGTTACCATAGTTTCAATTCATTTTATTCACATACATTCTTGTTAGAATATCTTATCTAGCAGGTGCTATTTTATACAAGGAGTGGTAAAACATTTTAGATTTAAACTTACCTTCCCTTTTATTCTGACTAAAAAGAACACTGATTAAATATTGATTGATAAACTTAATTTACTCTGTAACTAAAAACTTTTATCATTATTTTTCAAAGGGATTTTAGTAAATTTAAGCCTGATACTTCTCAGTCAAGTATGAGTATGACATGGTAATCTGGGACTACTAAGGTGTAAGGTCAGAGTTTGATCCTTAGTCAGAATCTGCTCAGTTTAGTGTACTACCTACTTTCTGGGATGGTGTCTTCTCTCTCTCTTTCACTGGCCCAGACACCATGGTTTTCTTATAGGTACTCCAGTTTCTTTTCTCCTCCTAAAAATGAAAAAATATAGTAGGGATTTTTGGTAGGTTTGTTTCTAGGTAGTGTGATGTATGAATAACACTGTAGCTCTTCTGCTGAAATTGCAAAACTAGGGTCTCTCATGACTCTTGTTTTACAATCACTTCAAAGGTGGTATAAAAATAAAAAAATTAACCATTTGTGAAATATTTCTTAAAGGAATTGATATTTTTTTAAAAAATAACTTTAGCACTATAGCAGAGTTCTAAATAATAGTAAAAATGTGTTTATGTAATGGATTGAGCAAACATCTGGGAACTTCTACCCTGTGTGATATTGATTATCAAAGTGCCTATCTTAATAATGAACAAGTCTTGACACATGTCAGAACAGACTCCTGTACGTACGGAAAAAAGTTGTGTAGTAGTGGATGGTGAGATTTTCTAGTTGTTTGTGTGTTCACTTGATAACTATTTCTACCAGGTTGTGCTAGATGTCAGCAGAGCACCTGTTTGGGGATAAACTTTTATTTAAATCTTGATGTTTTAGTCATTAGAGTCAATTGTGAAATTAAAACAAGAATCTCTTTCTCTCTCCCTACTGGATTAAAAACAAAACAAAAAAAAACATTTTTTAAAAATTAGAACAGTTAGCCAAGTGTTAAACAATACTGATTTTCTTTGGGATATCTTAATAAAATGATACTTTAAAACTAGACAGTTTGGGCATTTCCCAGATCACCTTAGTATAAATTACTTACTAAAGAATCTACGTTTTTGAAATTATTCCCTTCCACCACCACCACCACCAGGATGTAGACAGTTTTTTTTATTTATTTTTTCTACTGCAATGACTACAAAGAGACAATTCTGGTGAGGGAAGCATAGTGCTACAGTTATCCTGACACTTCTGACTTGACTCTTTTTTGGATTTGGAAGGAAACTTGAGTCCTCAGAGGAGAGAGACATAACTTGTCGGTGAAGAAGAAAAGAAAAAAATCATACCAGGGCAATACACCAACCTAAGTCAACCCAACTGGAGGTCAAAATTGAACCCTTGTTCTTGGCAGTATTGGACATTAGTTCTATTAATGAGATGATTGGAAATGTCTAAACCAGCCATCTAGTTTCTATAAGTAATATGCCACTAATAATTTGTCACTCAAATTACTTAAATTTATTTGAAGAGATTTCAAATGCTTTGAATTATAGGAACTATTTAATTTTACTTGTCTTTTCCGATATTGAGCTGAGCTATAAAACTGTTATGGAAAATTTTTTTACATTTTTGGCTGTGCAAAACAATAGTCAATTGGAATAGACAGCTAATATTAAGGATGGTCTCTATGGTGTTCTGTTTAAAAATAAAATAAAAGATTTGAAAATGTAAGATGGTACTTTTCAAGCTATTATGAGAATAAATTAATTCTTACATACATTTTGATAATTTTTGATTACTGATTTAATTATTGAAACAGTAAATGGTATTAATATGAACCTCAAGGTTTCACTAACAAATCTGTGTGCTAACAGGTACTCACCATCTAAAGCAGGTGTTATTGTACGGTACAGAGAAACATTTAAACAAGAAAACAAACTTGTAAAACTTAAAAGTTAGGAGCTTTGGACACTAAATAATTCCATTTTTTGCTTGCTTTCTTAATAGCAAAGAATCAGTGAAACAAAATATTTTTAAAAATGCAAATTAGTATATGACAACTGAGAATGAAAACCAACCAACCTTATTTCTTATTTAATAAAAACAAGCCAAACAAAAGCAACTTTCAAATGTTTGTCCTTATAAACTGACTCATGGCTATAGCACTGACTGCACTTAATAAACTACTTCATCTATTTAATTTACATTTTTAGTTTGTTGAAGTCTGACATGTTATTCATGGGTCATTGTTGCCATGCATAAAGATGGCGTCTGCAGTCAGTTATGTCTTTGGTAGTCTTTTTGCCTCTGTTTCTTTCTTGTCACTGAGTTAAGCTTATGATAGATCCTAGATTGTTGCTTGCTGTAGAACAGTTTATTTTTTAATGAGGTGAACTAAGAATTTCTTTTGTTATATTCAGAGGTGGGGGGGGTATTTTAACTTTGTTAATGATCTTGACATAAGAGCCAACCAGCCAGCCACACCCATAGCAACTAGTGTTAATGTCTTGATATGTGTTATGGAAATTTTGACTGATAAGCATAAAGGTTGACAGGTAAGGAATGCAAGGCTCATTTTTTCTTCTTTTTTGTCTGTCTCTCTGTCTGTGGACAGGTAAATTTAGATTTTGTGTATCAGCTCAAGCCTTAGAACAACCAAGAAAAAAAACAAAAAACTATTGTTATCCAGTGTCATTTGGGGGTAGATTGTCTGGTTTATATATTTTCCTCAGAAGCTGTACACTTTGCTGAGAATTTGTGCATGGAAAGATATTAAGTTGGGTAAGATGGTATTTGATTACTGTTTCTTAAATAATAAGAAATGTTTTTAATCTAATGGCAGATTTCTGGCCATTATTTTTTTGTTTTTATAATTAATTAAATTATCAAGTACCACTACAGTAGTTCTAATCTTGTGTATATCTCATAGTTAATAGAACACCTGTATTCATTAGTATGCTGGCAAGATTCTGACTGCCAGACACTATTGTAGTTTTCTCTTTGGTTTTGAGAAAGATTTGGTTTAAAATATATGTATCTATGTAGAAATAGGTTTTAATTTACTAACTAAAATTCCCAAAGTTATTAAGATAAATGATTTTATTATTTGTCCAATGGAGAGGAAAAAAAAGAAAATCTAAATAGATTAATAAACTTCACTAGAAGGGTTGATTTGAGAAAAAAAAGACATGTTAAAAGTATTTTAAATACTAGGGATGTATGGGCAGAATTATTGATTGATGTCAGTTAGTCTATGAGTGAGCTTAATAATGTTTTCTTTTCCTCTTATTGTAGGCCTTCCACAGAGAATAATTTCAGTAACTACTTGGAACTAACTCTAGAATCAGTTGTCGTTTTTCGTGAGAATATTAGACCATTTTAATACTTTGTTTTTACTGTACATAATGTGATGCTAGCAACTTGACCAACTGGTAGCCCACTTTCATTCCCAACAAAGTACAACTTAGTCTTTTTCATGTGTTTATAAATTTATTTATGCATTAGGTTTTATAAAATTATGAAAGGTGATAGAAATTGGAAATTGTTATCCTAGGACTGGATAAGTGTTGTAGTGTTAATTATCTGTAGATGTGGATGATGACAATAGTATATTGGTTCTGCAGTTTGGAAAACATTGGGTAGGAGATATTTAGTCTTAGTTGTGGTTGAGAACATGGAAAAAGTACTGGCCTTTGTTATCTGTGAATGAGATCACAGTAATATATCTTCTGTTGTGGTCAGGTTGAGAGAGTACTAATCATGGAACATTTTTAATCATCTTTGTGGATGAGATTGTGGAATAAAGCACATTCCCATAAACATGTGTCACTGTAGTGTATTTTGTGTTATCCTGTGATCTGGTTAGATAGTAGCAGTTCTTGTCTTAATTACAATATGGAAATGTGTGAGAGTGTGGATGCAAATATGGTGGGTGTTAAGTCTAGGTTATAAAATGAAGATTGGCAGTAGATAAGTCTGTAGCTAGAATTACTACAGACATCTACATCTTGGCACAGTGTTGCCTGCATCAGAATGTGATAATTAAATCCTCTTTATATCTTTCACTGCAGAGTTTTCAGCACAGAAGTCTACTCAAGCTCCCATACTGTTTTTAGAGATTTAAGGACACTGAGATATTATACAAAAATTATAATATAATACAATATGTATATATGCCTTCCTTGATATGCTAACACTACCACTCTTTTCTTCTTCTTAACAAAAAGAAAAATGTAGCAACAACAAAGAGTAATGATGGTTGAGTGAAATCATGGTTAAACTTTGAATATGTTGATTGTATTCTCACAGTTATTGTACATTGGAATATTTTGTTTGCACATCTATCTAGTGTTTACTTTGGAAAAATAAAGTAAGTTATTACAGTTGATAATTGAAATAAAAGATAAGGAGTTTTCCTGCAGTGACATAACGAAGCAACTTGATTCTTGAGCTTGTCATTTTCCTTATTTTGACAATCACCCATCTGCTACTAGAGTAATATTCATGGACAACAATCCAAACCTCACTGTGCAGGAACAGTAGTACAATGAAATAATAGTCATAAACTGCAGCACATGAGGTTGGAGCAGTATGGATGTGTTATTATGAAGGATTATTAGTGAGGAAGGTACTGTGCACCATAACCTCAATGGCTCAACCTGTTCTTAGTAATACAGATTTGAAGGGTAGTGTGGTAATCAGAGGGTTAAAAATTTTTTAGAAAGTATTGTATAATTCTATAAAATAGAGCATAATTTAATCTGTGTTTCCTTTTTTCATTAGGTCATTTTTTAAAGTCAAAATTCTCTTATGATATTGTAGTTTTGCAAGATTTTTGTTTATGGAAAATCTGCTGATACTTATGTCACAATTGTGTTGTGGTTTGACTGTATAGACATATTTTGTAAGAATTGTTTGTCTATCTACTGATGTTTGTGTTTCAGCTACACAGGAAAGTAGATTTGCAGTACTATCTGCTGTTTATCATTTTGATTCATTGATATTGGTAAACATAACTGCCTACTACTGTGTGTTTATAATTATACCTCCATGTAACTGGTATTTTCAAGATTTAATAGCATTGGTAAACCTCTGTACCTGCCTACCATATGTTTCATTTCATTGTATTGTGGTTTATAAATCCATTTGTTAAATGCTCTTAATGTAAGCTTCATCTCAACTTGCAGTACTGCAGTAGATTATACCTATGGGACCTTACATACATACATACTTCAATATATGACATTTTGACTTTTTAGTGCTCTGCAATCCAACTAGGCCAAATATGGTAACATTATCTTGCAATTTTTTGTTAATTTAACTCTGCATTTTGTTTTCAGATCTGGTGTTCAAAACCACTTGTAAGTCTGACAGTATTCTACATAACTGCATTAGTCATTTTATTATTATTTTTTTAAAGTATGGATATTTTAAAATGGCATAGAGCATGGGCGTCTTAACTCCTTTGCTATTAAACTTATCAAAGAGAAATAACAAAATATGTATATATTTTCCTTAAGAACTATCAAGGCTACTTGATTGACTAGAAAACATTTTGTTCATTTATTCTTTGTATGGAAAACTAACTAATTTTTATAGTGACACTGTTAAATACAAATAGAAGAAAAATCAACACCAATATGCTGGCCAAAAAAATAAATAAATGACAATTATTCAGAAGATTACATTTCCTCACTGTTCACTTGAATGCTCAGACAATAGGTTTACTAATCTCAAGTATGTTTACAGACCTTACCAACATTGTCAAAAGAATAATGTGCATGAATCTTGAAAAGTTGTTTCTGTTTAGTTCTTTAAAAACTATTTTAATCATTTATCTTGATACAACTGCAATTTCTACTTTGTCTTTAGAAATTTTCAAAAAAATACTGTTTTAAGTAATTTTTATTTGTAAAAAGGAAGAAAGTTAAAGGAGGGGTAGTAGAAAGACTGGTTTAGCTAATTTTTGTGAGAACTTCATTCATAATTTGTTAAATGCCACTTCACCCACACTCATCACCAACTGTTGCAGTGCATTCAATAACATCATGAAACGAGTCTAATTATTATTTATCTTTAATTTCTTGAAATTTAATTTTTTATGTCTTCCTAGTAAGTTCAAGTTATTAAAGTGTTAGTCATCCATGATCTATGCCAGAGGATGATGATTAGATTTTTTTTAAATTAGATCTGTCTGCAGTGGAATGGTTTTAAAGTTTTATTTAGCTATCTGTGTATGCTTGCTTCGTGTGTCTTATTTGTTTTTTTTTTAAATGTGTTGCTTTAACGGTATCTAGCTGGGTTTAATTTGGACGTTTAGTTCGTTCTGTTTGTGGCATGCGCGCATTTTGCTAGGTGAGTTTCTTGAAATTTTGGTTTAGCCTTTGTCATGCACCAATGTAGGCTGGTGGTGATGATGATGACATCTTTTTCAGGTCAACATTTCTTGGAGAGGAGTTAGTAATTGGTACAAGTTATGCCAGCGGCTTTGTTTAACAAAGAATCTTTAATTGGTGTCTTGCTTAGTGTAAATCATAGACCCCCCACCCCCCCCCCCCACACACACACACTCACACATACACAGACAAACAGAGAGAGAGAGAGAGACAGACAGACACACACACACACACACAACACACACACACACACGGACAGACAGAGAGAGAGAGACAAAGAGAAAAGACACTTTTTCTTTGAGATCATGGCATGAAGTGGTTAATAACAACAACATAGGCGCCAGTTTACCTTTACAACACAAATTTAAAATGGGGACTTAATATTTTACTGGTTTTTGTCTTTTTAATAATTTTTTTTGTCTTTAATAATAGTTAAAGGGAGATAATTCTTGTCATTCTTTAGAGGCAGAGATTGGGAATTGACTGTTCAGCACCAACTTGACACTACTGCTTATATACAAAATAAGTTATCTAGGGTTAAAAAAGTGATGTACTTTGAAGATTAGTACATCGTGAGTACATCTATAAAAAGTTTGAAACATTTAATCACAGAGTGTATAACAGTAACAAACTACATGGGTATGTATTTATTACTATTTTTACATTGCTTCTATTATTTTAAAATGGTTTCCTTTAAATGTTACCTATTGTAGAAAACTATTGTTTTCATTAATGTGGAAAACGATCTAAATGTTATCAGATTATCATTGTATTGATTTTTTAGTATGCCAATATGTCTATCAAAATTGTAAAAATGCCTAAATTTTATGGGAGACAATACATTCTTGGCATTATTTTGCACAAAATGCAATTCATTTCTGGAAAATATAAATTCATTTAATCTGGAATTGGTAAATTATCATCATTGTTACATGGAAAATAGGATTTCAAAAAAGGATTTTTATTGATTTAATTTAAAAAGAAATGCTTACATTTCTTACATTTTAGCTGCTAACAAAGTTTAGTAAGAATAATTAATCAAGCAAAAAACCAGTGAAATGTTGGTTCAGTTAAATGTATAAGCATACACATGTTCTTAGTTTGTTTACAGATTAGATACAGTGTGGAATCTAAACTTCCTCAAACTCTGTTGGCTGCAGGCCCTAGTAGATATTTCCTTCTGTGTTTCCTAAAGCAAAACTTGTTGTTTCTTTTTTTTTTTGTTTTCAGTATCATCAAGAACTTAAATTAAACTGTTTGAAATCATAAATTCTCATATGCTAAAGACAAACAGTGAATTGCTTAATGATGGTGTAAATAATGGCTACAGTTTGGGTACTTCATGAGTGAGAACTGTAAACACTGTCCATCATGTGGTCTTTTTGACTATTGAGCAACCTACATTTATTAAGATGGAAGTTGGGCCAGGGATGGATTATAGATGTTAAAGTATTAGGAGAGTCTGATTGAGCATAGATTCTCTAGAATTTTTTCAGGGTTACAAGCATCTGGAGTATGGAGAATTATTAAAAATACTGGATTTACCCAGTTTGCATTTGAGGTATTTGATAAAAGCATAGGGATGACCTAAAGGGATTATATTTCTGTAGTTGCTAATGATATTGGTCATATATAGCTTGAAGTTAGAAGAAAAACATTCTAAAATGCATTTTTGATGTTTTAGCTGCTTTTGCAATTAATTTTATGGAGTGTTTTATTTCAACCCTGGTCACTTCTGTTCATATCTAATTCACCTATGATGAATACTGAAAGGGAGATAATCCAGTTAATCTAAAGAAATATAAATAATTTTTGGAGGGAGGAAATTTGCATAATTGTAATAACTTTTAAAATTATTAAGTTTTATAGAAATTTTAGATATAGAATGTGGATGAGGTTTTATTTAAATAAAATTCAGAGCTCTGGAGAATTTATGAAGAAATGAGAGTTAAAGAAAAAGAAGAAATCAGAACTATTTAAAACATTTCTTAAGAATATTATTGTAGAGTTTTAAAACTGCATTTTCCATTTAAGTTGTTTGTTCAGGTTTTTGCTTTTTTAATTATGATTTCACCTTTTTATTTTTGTTTGTTTATTTCTAATAAAATTAAAAAAACATTGAAGTTTGCTTGTAATCCATCTTAGTTTCTTTTATTACTACATTTTTCTTTTTTAATATTCTTACCAAAACAATATGAGGGAATTGCATGAATTTATTGAAGATAAAACATTTGCACTTAATTCAAAATTGACCACAAATTTTGACACAATTTATTTTGCACAATACCTAGATATTGATCAATGCATTTAATGTAATGAATAGTCACTACCTGCACATCCCAAAGTCACATGACCTTTAGTAGTGTGTATATCCACTCCTGGCTTACATTACAGCATTGCAAATGCATGTTATACCTTCCATCAAATGTCTGACAATCTTTTGGCAATGCATTCTACTCATCTATCAAGACATGAAGCTTTTTTGGAAATAGTTCCAGGAACGTGTTTTCTGTCCAGTGTGCCTAGAGAGCTCATCCTTAATATGTTGTAAGGGGTTTAGGTCAGGAGAACAAACAGGCCATGGAAGAGATTGGATATTTTAGGCTTGGTTTGGAGTATCTTCCTGTTGGGGGTTTCTTGCTCCTCTTCACCAGGTGGCCATGTGGGGTTTCCTCCCACATCTAAAAATGAAGAGCTCTAACGATTTCTCTACCAAACTGACTGCTGGGCCTTGGTACAGGATAAGCAACACTAGCAGATAACTATGGCACTACACTCTCTCACCAGGGCTATCACCAATGTTAAGAGACTAATGCACCACAATGGGTCCTTTATATATGAAAGTGTACTGATTGTTATGATTTTATACAAAGGGTATAATAGTAGGCCTAACTAGGTAACACCGATCTATAACAACAGTTACTTATTGTAGTCACAAGACAGTGCCCCAGGCTAGAACAGCATGACCTGAAAGCAGATTTCTGCTAACATATTACAGACAACATTATATTGTTTTCATTTTCTACCAAATACATAAAAGACCACCTGTAAAGTTAAGGTTGAATTTACTCTCACCAGAGTAGAGAACCTGGCTACAGTCTGCCAAATTCCAGTGCAAATGAGTTCTAGCTTACTTCAATCTTATCCTAAGAGGGGGTATAAAACACCGGATGTCTATCGTATAGATTAGCAGAGTATACATGTTGCGGCCACATTTATTCTGGGTGGAACATGCCAAGATAGTGCAGTTACATTGAGGCAAATAAGTGATGTAATAGTTATTGTGATTGTAAGTTCTGCTCTGCAGCTCCCCTACCAGATCTTTTGTGAATGAGATGATCTGACCAAAGTCTTTGTAGGATACTGATTGCTATAAGGAACACACATGAAAGTACTGCTCATGCAAGATAGAATTTAACTAAGCTAATTTTTTTTCCTCACATTATCATTGTGAATTAATTACCTCCCCCTCCTGGCTTAAAACCTTGCATGTCTGCCTGCCTTTTTGTTATCAGTGCAGATCAGCAGTACTGTCAGATAAGTATTGGGAATGTGTCAGTTGTTGTTTTTAAGGAAAAGCCTTTTCTATCTCACACTAATTATTAGAAAGAGTGTACATGCAACATAGAGGTAGGAAACAGCTATTACTGTGGTTAAATTCTTTTGATATTACTTTTTTAAAACACTATATTTGTATTGTTTTCAGATCCCATAACAGACATCCTCTGTTTGTCTTTGTATATCTTGTTTTTTTTTTCTTTCTGTGACACTTAAAAACTTGATGCCTGATTGTTGGCTATAGTACAGTGCCCTGTCATAATTATTTAGAAACCTATTTACGTTATGCTATATTTATGTAAACAGAAAACAAAGACACATTCTAGATGAAACTGTATATACTTAATCTAACCACCTTCTGTAAAAACAGAACTTCCACCTGTTTGGCATTGAATCAATGCGATTTTGTATCATGGTATGGTTCATGCTCCACTTTACCATATGAAAGCTATAGTTAATCCCATCATTGGCAGGTCAAGGATGAGTTGCTATCAGCTGATGATGATCGATTTTCCACACCCAAGGAAGAAGTTAGATGTCTTCATTTTTCTTCAAGACTGTGGTGACATGAGAAATGGGGCATTACCATCATTCTTCTGAAGAATATTGGCATAAAATTCGATTATGCTTTGTTGATAGAGTGGTTGATAGCTCAGTGGCCAGCAAAGATGATGATACGATGTTGGAAGCAGGCATTGTTCTGTTGGAATGTTAACATTAGTCCACATTACCAAAGTAGATGGGGGATTGGACACACAATATGATTCATGTTATATTTGGGTTTGCAGATACTAGTTCAGAATCACCAGCCAAACATGAAAATTAGTGTTTTACGGCAACCGATTTCATGACACTGCTGCCACCACCAAAGAAAAAATTGAATTGTCTTCATCTAAGGAAAAAAACAATAGTCTTAAATCTTCAATGTTGTGCATAAACCTTGCAAATTTGCATGATAAAAAAGAAAGTATTTGGTCCAACTTGCTTTTGCATGATCTACTACCTTAGTTTGTTTAATTTTGTCACCTGATAATGGTTAATAGATACACTTCATGTTTCTACAGCACTGAGTAGCAATTATAAAGAAGACTTGCAGGCAGGTGTTTTGTGACCTATGATGTATCCTATTTCAGGGACCTCCATTCAGCATCACTGTCTCCCTTTCCAGTTGGTATTCTTTCTTTTTAGTACAGCTGTGAAACAGCTACTCTATAAGCAGTCATTCATACTCTCTGCTGTTCTCAACAACAAACACATTCTCAGTTTGAAGAATGGACAGAAAATTTTTATGTTGCACTTGACACATTTGCTGAAGTTGTGTAAAATATATAATTTCACCATCAGCATTTTATGAGTGATATTTCTTAGAAATGTAGTATATACATGTGTGTGTATATATATATATATATTTGTTTGTTCTCTTCTCATTGAATATAAATATTTTTATGGCCTTGAAACACTAAATAAAAAATTAGGCCTGAATTGTGTTTCATGCTAGTTCTGCATACCACCCAGCGAGTGAGAATTATAGGCAAGAATGCTTGTGCATGTCAATCATAAAAACATGACTTGAAATGAGTCTGCCGTAATGTTCTGTCAATTCAAAATCAATACTGCTCTTTTTAAATTTTAATATTTGATCGATTTTAAAAAGTATTTTTCAACCCCCTCCCCCTTTGATTGACCTTTAATCAGTGAGACAGAAAAGAAATTTTTTTTTTTTTTGCACAAATGTTTTACATTGTGTGCAAAGCACATTTTTCAAACAGACATCCCCCTCCTCCTTAATTATGGAATAACTTAGCACACTTAATTATCATTCTTTATGAGGATTGTGATTATGAATACCCTCAGCTGAACCATCACCATTTTGAATTTCTACACCAGATCATTGATATGCACACTGTGGGCTGTTAGTTTGTCCAAACTGGCGAAGGCAAGAGCATCTAGGTAACCCTGCAGTTAAGTAATCACATTGATTTCCGCCTACCTCTGCAGCTGTAGGTATGCTGATCTTACCCATTTTTGGATCACTGTTCAGGAATAAGTCAGTTCTTGCATTTGGTTGTCTTTAACTTGCAAACCATAACTCTCATGTTAACAGAAGTTTGAATGCAGCCTGTTATGAGGAATAATGGGTTCCCATAAATGCTTGTGTACAGTGTCCAAAGTTCTTTTTGATTAGGTCTAAATACAATAAAAAAAATAAGTTTCTAGAGTTGACTGAATTTTTATCAAAGTGCCCACTTTTAGGGCATGAAATCTTGGAGCTAGGAATTTTGCCATCCTTGAGAAAAACTTTAGCAGTTTACTTAAGTTCATTAGAGGGGCCCATTAACAAAAAGAGGCACTTGTTGGCTGATAGATGCTTGAGGGGAAGTGGGTGACAGTGTAAGTATTTCAAAATGCCTTAGTACATTAAATCAGAATATTTTTCATATTTGTGGTATTCATTATTACTGGAGTTCTTAAGCATAAGACAAAAAAAAAACATTCTGCATATTACAACTATAATATATATAATATAGTGGCTTACAGCGGTAGACACCATCTTATCTTTTTAAATGAATGTTAATCATGTTATAATGAAAAGCCACATTTTTAACAATAAAACTAAAGCTTTGTTTTAATTTTCAGAGTAATTCCTTGTGGGGATTCAGTTCTAGAGTAATAAAACAATCATATTCAATGGACAAGCACTGCGATATTGTTCTGGCTAAATGTTATTTTTAGCAAGTGAAAAACAAATCAGAAACTTAAACACTTCGTTATTAAAAGTACACATACATAAATAGAGAAGAAAGATGACTGGGTGCTTCCACAGTAATTTTGACCTCTGCTGAATCATGCTTTACCAATATAAGTAACTGAGGCTAGTGAGCTCAGATATTTTCAGAACTATTCGGTATTATTTAATTTTATATTATTACTATTATTGCAAAGGGAATCTACAAATGTGCATTGGAAACTGCAGTCAGAACATGAAAAAACAACAATAACAAAACATTGGGTAGAAGGGATGCGAGGGAAGCCCACATAAGACTGAATGACTTGCACCCTTTGTAGTTCACAATAACTGCATGTGCAGATAATATGCACATGTCTAATAATTGGAATGCGGATGATTATTCTTGTTTTTTATAAAATCTTATAAATAAAAACAAGAAATTCCAGCAGCCTAGGTGAGCCATTTCTAAATTGCTGTCACATTAGCATTGTTTTTCTTAGTTTGGCTGCACAAACCTCGCATACCATCGACATTGAAATATATTTGCAGTTAGCTAGTCCCCACCTTTTCTTTTCTGTTAACCATTTTTTGTAGTTTGTTACCAAAGCATATTTTGTGTGTATACAGAACCACCAATTAAAGCAATGTTGTTTTTTTCATTTTACTTTTGTAAGTCAGGACAGAGCTTGTGGTTGGCAGCTATGTCTTCTTATGATCCCACTTGTATTGTTTTATTTTGGGGAAGGTTAGGGATTGTGTAATATGATAACTAGCAGCCAGGGGAGGGGGGCTAATAGACTTTAGCAAACACATTGAAAGAACCTATTAGAACTCTATTTGTAGTGGATAGGAACTATTTGTAACTGTAAAAAATTTAAGTGGAAAAGAGGGCTAATAGAGAAGAGTTAAAGAAACCATATTAATCAAAACCATAACAAACCTGAAAATATCATTATCCTTTGTAATTATTTTGGTTTGGGGTTGAAATAATTCATAAGTCAGAGACTTAAGATAGGAATTGAGGTGAGAATATGGATTATTATTATTCTTTAAAAAAAAATTGTAAAATGATTAGTTAAGGTTACACGATAAGTACAAAATGAAGTTGAAACCTTTAATTTAATCTGTTTGTATTATCACAAGTTACATCTTTCATTTCACAAAACTCTGTTATAGTTTGCTTGTAGATAATATGTTGAATATAAATCAACCAAAAATAAAGTATGCATTCTAGCTTGGCTTGTAATTATTTATTTCCATTCAAATGGGCATACAACTTTTTTTCTGAAATTTCCTTGTGTGTATGTAAGGTAAACTTTGACATAAATAAGTCTTGTTTTACTGCAGTTAGCTTGTGGAATGAAAATGATGTAAGGTTTCTGGTGAACTCATGGCTGGAAAAACAGTAACTTGGATTGTTAAAAATATTTGCTAAGAACCACACTAGAGTAAAAATAAACAGATCTTTTGCTAACTGTTATCAAAAGATCTGTTTATTTTTACTCTAGTGTGGTTCTTATAAGATCACTGGGTAAGTGTGCACTGAATGACATGTTGTTCAGAGAAAATATACAAGGATCACAAGCAGGAACAACCTCTCTGTATGTGTTGATATTTCTTTTGGTTTTTGTTGGGTTTCTTAAGGAAATTATTTCATGTGTGCATACACTGTTGGTGCTTAGTGCTGCTGCAATGGTTATTTTGCATGGAGTAGCTGCTATCTTATGGAAGGTGTGGTGTTGTCATGTGAATCAACATAGAAAGATGTAATAGGTAAGATCTGCTTGTTGGACAGTCAGTGAGTCATAATTAAATAGCATTGACGCATGGATTTCGTCACGGAGACATCATTTAAATATCTTTTTCAGAAACATCCCGCCTAATACTCTAAGGATTTTCATAAATTGAAGATATATTTTTCAAATAACAATAATAAAAAAAGTATTACCAAGATGAGTCGTCATTTAATTAGAGTTGTCACTTTTACAGGGCTACAGTTTTGTCAGTATCAGTCATTCTGGAAGTCTGTTGACTTACACCTATATGTTTTCAGCTGTGTTGGGTCTATCAGCTTGAATATCTACATTGGGCAGATTGGATTACACAACAAAAAGAATCAGTTTGACTGTGCAAACCCAATGATACTGTAAAGATATAAAGAAGAATGTTTGATTTTTTAACCTTAGCATTTCAAGGTTCATGTTTTGCACATTTTTAAAAATAGACTTTCTGGATTTCATATTATGGTCAGTGAAATCTGACATTTTGAGAGTCTCAGTTGTAGTTCAGATACAGAAGACTCTGCCTACTTGTATTCACAGTTTTTGTTGTTTTTTTTTTTGTGCGTGTGTGCCCCACTTCTTGAATTATAGTCTCCTTCTCATTGACTCATTATAAAGATTAATGAATAGACTGGTATATGAATTTTTCAGTTAATTTATATTTTAAGTAATAAATGTAAGGAAGGTATACTTTTATTAATTCAGTCTTTCTCTTTTTATTTCACTCACCTTCCACCTTTATTTTCCCCTTTTCTTTTTTCTTTTCTCCCTTCCTCCTATTTTCTCCATCCATCTTTGTCAGATTATCACTCTGAAACCTATATTCTTTGGGTTAGGGGAGGGGCTGAAAAAGAACCAATATACTGCCAGCAGTGTGGACCACACCACATAGCTATGCAGAAATACTGGTATTTACCGGATTTCTCAATTTATTCTTATAACCTCCACCCCCCCTTCTTCTGGGTAATTTTGCTTGTCATGACAAGCTGAAATATGACTTAAAGAGCATGTGTGTCAGTGAACAGTCTGACAAAGATGTATTCTGTTCTATAAGATTTGGATATTATCATCACAGGCAGCAATGGGCTTGGTTGCAGTGTGATTTTGGTCTTTTTCTCTCTATATCTCTCTATTTGTCCTTCCCTTTTCACAAACAGAACTGCTAACAGAGCCACTTCAAAACATTTTGGTTTTTCATATATATGAAAAATTTTTTTTGCAAGAACTAAAGAAATTCCTGTCTGTCTTTCTCACTATGGGCATTACAATCATACCTAGGAATTTCCATTTAGTCAAAATAGAGAAACTGCTGATCACTGGTTTCAGGTATTTCTGGTACCTGCTGACTATTATTTTTCGTATACAGGTGTACAAGGTTGTGGTAAACTCAGGTGGTAGATCCTGGTTCATCTTTCGGAGATATAACGAGTTTCACTCCCTCTATGAAAAGGTATGTGTCAAAAGTTAATAACTTTTTTTTTTTTTAAATTAATACCATATCGTTATGTTACAGCACCATTTTGGTGGGTGGGATTACAACAACAGTAAACTAGTTGCTGGAATTGAGATTATCCTGCATAGAATCATTGAGATTTACATAAGAAATAATAACAATAATAATAATAATAAATTCTCACATTTCTTTTGGTAACAATTTTTTATGTAATAACTGTTTTGTTTTACAAACCCTATTTTATCTATTAAAAAAAAAAATACATTTTAAAGTTTGTCTGCTGATTCTGCATTGTAAACTCTGTCCATTTCACATGGTAGATCATTTAGATAGACAATCAGCCTTGGTGCATATCAATGAGATGGCAAATTATTTGAAAATCTTAATGCTTCTGATATAAACTGTCTTAAAAATTTTTTTTTTTTAAAAAATTACTTTCTCCAGAACAAACATAAATTTTCCTTTGACTTTGTTAAGTAATTGATGAAGGACATCTCACTGCATTTTGATAGTCGTCATCATCTCCATTTAATGTAAATTATATTTTTACCCTAATCCATTTGTAATTTTCTGGTTAAAAAAAGAAACATGTGATGAAAGTGAGTCATTGACTACAGTTTTATCTAATTACAAGACTGAATTTGACTTAATTAAATGTGACACTGTTCTTTTCATTTTTCTTTTATGTGGTACACAACCAACTGAAGGTAAGGCTAACTTGGAAGTGTGAGGAATCCTACCAGTGGACTGAATACCACTGACATTAATGAGGGAAGACCCACTAGAACTCTATCAATTAGTGGTGGGAGGAATGCTGAATACCTGAGAACTCCCATGTGGAAAGGGGCTCCTTATAGGAGAGAGACCACACCACTGGCTAGTTACCAAACATGGTGGCTTAGATCCATCTTGGTGGGCTATATCACTGCTGCCATAGCAAACATTAGTTTGCCATCCAAGTGATTGAGCTACTCCAGAGCTCTACATTTACAAATTTTCAGATTATGGGAATGATAATTAAATCGTGGTTGATGTTCTTTAATATTATTTATTTGTGTAGCAGGCAGCCAGTTATGATAGTCTGCCACAGAAAAGGAAGGACCCAATTTTACTTCCTATGGGAGGATTGCAAACCACCTCTAGCATGCTAACAAGATTTCATATGTCAGAGTCATCTTAGCTTTTCCCTGGACTTTGCTTTGCTCCTATAACCAAATAGAGAAAGTTCTATTATGGGCTCTTATGTGTATACCATCAAAAAGATTTGTGCAGGTGTTTTTGAACTGAATACTTTCAAACTTCTGAAGTTGTGTACTCTGCAACCTGTCTAACAGCAAGGTGGAGATTTCTCCTGACTGACCAACCCATATACCCAGGACAGTAGCTTGGAACTGGCTATTGTTGAACAGACCATCCAAGGGTGTACAAGACAAAGACTCTTTTATTTTCTTGAATTAAAAATGCTTTAATAAGTAGAAAATTAAGTTTTACTTTTCTGAGATTTTTCCTTAGACACCAATGAACCAAACTATTGTGATTAATCAATATTTCTTTCATGTTGTTTAATGGTTTAAAGCTAATGTGCATTTCTGATATAAAGTATCCTCTTGTTTCTTCTGCAGGTAAAGAAGGCTTATCCAGATGCTAATCTAAAGTTACCAGGGAAAAAGATATTTGGAAATTTAGATCCAGAATTTATTCGCCAAAGACGAGACGGCCTTGATGAATTCATTCAGAAACTTGTAACTCATCCCAAACTTTGTGTTCAGTAAGTGCCCCCCCTTTTAATATCAAAAGTTTATGAAAAAAAATGCAACTAACTCTGTTCTGTTATTTGTAGTATTAATCTACATTATTGGTGAGTTGCTGACAACTTAATGGTGAGTTATCTGATGAGAACTTTAAGAAAAAAATGTGCTAGGTTGGTTTCAAAATTGGCTACATGCAATTTTTTTCTATTAAAAAAAGAATAGAAGATGGAAACTTCAGTCTGACCTCTGGTGGTGGTGAAGTTATCACATTTAAGAATGTGCAGAATAGCAGCTTTAAATTTCTGATTGGGCAATGCTGCAGTTCCCATCTGTGTATGGTCTGGTGTGTTTTTGCACTGTTGTATGAATGTTTGAACAAAGAAAAGAGAAAAAAAAGCTTCCTAAATTGGCTGTTTTGGGTGGGATGGCTGGGAACAATCAGCCTGGTTCATTGGTCTTTACAACGTGAAGAGGGATAATCAGGGTGGGATGGGTTAGGGAGAAAGTTTTACTCAGTAATCTGTATGTAGCTCCCTGTCACTGGCATGTACAGTTTGTGGGGTACACCATGTGTGAGTTTCCATTATGTGGAAAACTCAAACCCTCCCTCGAACATTATTGTTATCCTAAGTTATGCCACCCTGAATGCTTTGATAAATTATCACTGGGGGGAAATGCCGATGAAGCCAGTTTGCAAGAGCTCTAAAAAGTTTAATATTGTTTAAGATAACTCCTGTTGGTACAGGCTTAAATAAAACAGATTTGGGGGGGTCCTTCTCATTTTTAGTGCTTAACTCATTGGGTTCAGTGGCCCATTGGTTAGGCTGCTGTCAAATATTTACTTTCTTCCTCACTCTTCTTATAATTGTGCCACTACGCTTTCTCAACAGAGTTGTCTCCCTTCTAGATGGAGTTCTCCCTGTGACTAGTGTATGAAAACAACTGATTGAGTTCCAAATTTAGGCATTTCTCCCCCAATTTTTTTTTTGAGGTTATCTTAGTGCTTTTAGCTTATGAGTAAAGAGTTGGTTTATTTTTTCCATGAAACAGTCAGTTAATTGAGAGTTGCTATGTCTTTGGTACAGTGGTATGTGAAGCTGGCTTCATTATTGTTGTTTGATGGTATTTAACCTACAGAACGTTGAACTACATTGAAAAGAAACCACTGATACTGTATGGAAACGTGTTTTTTTTTTTTTGGTTGTTTCAGTACCAGCATGTTGGTCCATGCTGTTGGGTCTGGCCATAACCTTTCAAAATTCTTTATCGTTGATTCTTGGAACTTCTCACATTTCTCATAGTTCCATGCTCTCAGTTAATCTGTAGCCAAGTTAATTTCTGATAGTGACAGCATCATGCAGCTAACAAACAATGGTTGGGAGTAATATATTTCAGTGCTGCAACAAAGATTGCTTCGTATTTCTTTCATTTGGCAACTTTGTGACTAAGCCCATTAAAATAAGAAAACATGGCTATCTTAGGTAAATTCAACTGTATTAGGGAAATAAGTGCAAAGGAACATGAATTTAAAAGGAGGAGGAAGTGGTGGTGTTCTGATGTAATAATCTTGAAAGTATGGTCTTTTGGGCAGGTGGAAAATGGGTGGTTTTCATCCATGTAAAAGTCATGATGAGGTTTTTTTACTATTGTTCACTGCTTCTGCTGATACAGATTGAATGATATTATGTGTATTTTACTATCATTTGAATATTTTCTATGTAAAATGTTGAGAAACTAGTTGACTAATATAATATTAAAAAAAACTACCAATAGCTCATTTTAATTAATAGTTTAAAAGTTTCTTTAAATAAAACAAAACAAAAAATGATAATAGCTAATATTTATTTGTATCTAAGTTAACATCTGATTTTCTATTTTTATGAATTGAGGGTGGGGCGGCGAGTATTCTGCTTTGTGGCTATTGTAGACGGAAAGTCCTCTACCTGAAAAGAGTGTAGGCGAGGGGCGCTTTTTGCCTTTGGCCTGCCTTTCTGGCTGGGAAGGTTAGGCACGTCGAGACTGGTTTCAGACTTGACGTGCTGAGGCTTTTTTCCCATGATTGGTTTTTTGGCTGGGGAAGCGATCACTCCCAATTCAAAGCTTCAGCTTCAACTAACATGGGCCGCATAAGCAGCCCTAACTCTGGTTGCTTCGGTGGCCAGTTACACGAGGTGCTTCGGTGCCTCAACACCGCCTTTTAGGCATACACCAGGAGCTTGCTCCACATGGCTCTCGCTTCCTCTATTCCCTTCTCCCCGGAGATAAACACACATACACGAACTTTACACTCACACTCACACACACACATACCACAAAAAGAGAAAGAAAAAAAGCTGATTTTTAAGTTAAAGGTGGCAAGATAAAATTTCTAGTTTGTAGCAGAAAGAGACCTTGTAAATGCTCTCCTTGTTTATGAAAACCAAATGTTGATGTATCCATCCATCTGTTATCACTTGGCCTTGTTACTCAGGGCTTCAACCTTTGGCCCAGTGTGAATCTCCTTTTATCTTGCTGAAGAACAAGACTTTCATTTAAATTTGATGTGCTTATATCAGAGACTACAGATTATTTGTTTTTGTTGTTTTGTTAAATTATCCATCTGGATGCTTAAGATGGACACTCTGCAACAGCATCAATACTGCCATCTTAAACAGCCAGTCAACCAAATGTGGTCATTTTCAACTTTTAGGTGCGCATCTGGCATTTCACCGTTGAGTTCTGTCAGCACCTGGAGGAGAAGACAACCCTACTACGTGTGACATGAATTTTTATTATGTTCAGCAGTAGAATTTGTGTTGGTTTTTTTTTTTTTTTTACATGGCAACAGTCAGTCTCTTTCCTTTTCTCAAGAAACAAAAAAAAAAAAAAAATTTAAACAGAACATCACTTTGACAATAAAGCAACAATCCAGAATGAAACTTCAGACTCGGGACCTTGTTCATCTTACATCAGTAAGAGGCATTCTTTGGGTAGTGGATTACACAGGAGAAAGAAAAGACTAGGCCCACCCACCAACAGTTCTAAGTGTCATTTAAAAAAATGCCATAAAAAAGAAACTACATTGGTCTATCTCAACACGATATTTGAATAAATTTAAAATTTGAGAAATTGGCAAATAAGATTGTCTCCTTGTTTTGTTGACCTGTAAATAAGTGTTGTGGTAAAAACAGCCTTATTTTATAAAGGAAACAATGGCTTTCTTGGTGGTGTTTCATAATAAAATAACCAAAAATCCAGGAACAGAAGGGATACTCACCAATAAACATATGCATGTTTATGTAAAAGGTTGCACCAACCACTGAGGCATTGTACAAGCTAAGAGAATTATTTACAGCTTCATGCCCACTTCTATATTCATATCACACTTTGGAGAAATTTTATTTAGCTCGTGACTTTTTAAAAATATATTCACATTGGTTATATGTGCTGTTTGTTGAGTTTTTTTTTTTATTATGCAGTTTGTTTCCTCAGTGTTATGGTAGTTAGTTGTGTACTGCATCATTTCTCTGCTTACCCGGGCTCTCTGTTCTGACATTTGAGGAGGTCTAAAAACAATTCTGCTCATAATGGAAATAAAAGGACTATTTGAGGGTTTCTATTCTCTCATTACTAGTAAAACTAGCCAACAGCAGTCATTCTGTTACTATCATTTTGGTTAGTTCTGAAGAGGGCTGTCATTGGTGGGTGGCTGGATGGATTCTATTTGCAGATGTGTTTTTACTGTGCAGTTGTTGGTCACCAAGTTGTCTTGGTTTTTTTTTTTTTTTTTAAAAAACTGAAAACCTACTTGGTCACCATTTCATCTGACAACACTAGTATTTTTGCACCAAAAGCAGTCCTCAGAAATGTAGATGTATTAGCTTGTTCTGTTACTAATAATTAGGGTTTGTGGGGCAACATGGTAGTTAGTTAGCCTAGTGGACCCCTATAGTTAGGTGAATCACTCTCCCTCTCACCTTCAGCAAGCCACACTAGCCCATAAGGAATGGTTGTAGTTGACTTGCTGACTGAGTGTCGCCCTCCTGTAAGCCCACAAAGGGCCTAGCAAGGAGACAAGGACATTCTGCAAATAAGTGCTAACAGTGGTAATGCCAGGTATAGTTCACATAGTCACCTAAGAAACAACGAACTTTCCTCCTCCTCCATGGTGATTCCCTCCTGATGAAAGATCCCGATTGTTATACCATTGTAAAATGACCATTTAATAGTGGCTTTTATCAACAATGATTTTCTAGATAATCATAAAGTCCTTGCCTTCAATGCCCATAAATTTGTTTGCTTTATCATTCATGGATGAAAGAGTTAGATATTACAAGTTATAATAAAACAGATAAAAATTAAAGTATACTGTTTTTAATGATAAAATATAGCATTTAATTTTTCTCCTTGAATAGAAAATACTCCTTAATGTTTTGGAATACTTCAGAACCTGAGATTTATTGAATTTAAAAATTCCTTCACTACTATGGCAATATAGTAAATATCATTGTTAGAATTCAGATATTTTGCAGTATTCAATTTTCAGCTTTGAAATTTTGGTAAAGAAGGTAAATAAAGCATTAGATTAATAGTTAACCTTTCCAAAAAATTAAAACAAAATAATATAGAGTACATATTTATTGTGTTAATTTTATTACTTTTTTAAGCATAAGTAGCTTTTTGATGCTTGTAGACTGATGCATGCTGTTTGCCAGGAGAAAGTGGAGTTGTAGCTATAGTCTGGATGAAGTTTTCTGAACCAAAGTTTTAGATATCTAGGAAGTACTAGGTAACTAGAAGGTTCATCTGCACTTCCAGTGTTAGCTGTATTAATTTCTGGATAAATCAGCACCAATGCTCATTGAGAATGACTGCTAATATTTGTGCATTAGGGGCTATTCTCACAACTTGAACATAATATAATGCTGCTCCAATTGATTAGAGTTCAGTGGCTAGGAGTGTAATCTGAGAGTTCACTAGTGGCAGTCCATCCATTTTGCCAATCTCAGAAAACAACTTGTTTGGCTCATATTCAAGGTGACATTTACTTTTTTATTGACATTGGTAGATGTGCTTGGTAGGGGAGATTTCTTTCAAGACAATGACATATAAACTGGTTGCTTGCACATTTCAATTCTGCAAAACAGCTGTGCCATATGGCTTTTGACGACAACAACAGCCAATGTTCTGTAGCTGGTAGCTAGAGTAACAACACAAAAATGGAGGGTTGGTGGAGATTATCAGGTGACAGGAGAATTTTAACAATATCAGGAATACAGGATATGCAGTTTGAAGGAAAATTAATTTTTGGCAGATCATTTTAATGTATGCACAAGTAGATAACTAGTAACAAAAATAATGTTGTTGGACCCAGTGTGGGCACTGATGAGCTTAAAATGTTTTTATCACCACCATTAATTGAACAGATTACTTTCCTTGCCATCATAACCTTTAAACAAATATTTTCTGAAATGATATCCAATTTCAGTGTTTTTTCTTTAAAATTACTTTTAGCAATACACATTTTTTCTTAATGTTTGAATTTTCAAATACAGTTTAGTCTTATCTAATGATTAGCTAGATATCTTATTTTAAATGTAGCCCACCTTTTTTTTTTTTTTTGCATAGCCTGCCTATTTAGGAGTAAGAATTCTATTAGGTTGTTATAAAAACAAACAAGTGTAGTCTGCAATGTCTGACCTGCTGATACAGTGCCACACTTACCTTTGATTGGTTGTACATAACAAAAGTATGTTTGAGAGATTATATCAAAAAATTTTGATTTGTGTTAAAAAGAAACAAATACACATACACCGGTTGAGCTGCTGTTTAAAAATCCTACCACTACATTGACAAGATGATGATATGTCTGTAGTTTAAAAAGTGTAACAGTCAAAGGTATTGTAGATGAATGATAGTAAATCCATCATGGCTATTAATTTATTCATTGACTTATTGATTGATTTCTTTGGAAACTTTGCGTCTCAATGAATTATCTATTTATAGCTGGAACTAAGTTTACTCTACCCTCAAAACAGTTCATAAATGTTCAAGTGAAAGTTCTCTTGGTGGTTCTCTTTCTAATTTTGATATCTGGTTGACATTAAATCCCACTGTATCTGTAGTTACAATCACTATGCATCCCTCGTGTTACTAAGATGGAAGTTAGCTAAATAGAAAAGATTATGTTGCACAAGTGAAATAATTAAAGTTACTTTATGTGGACTTTCGAAAGATAAGAGATTAATGGAGGTTTTCAAAATAAGTACAGTTTTTGAGTCTGTGGACAGTAACATTTTTGGCTGGTTACAGTTCCTATTACCAGGAAGGATGGTTACAGGTTGGTTAAAATTTTAGCATGATTTGGTATTAAGAACCAAATAAGTTACTGGTAGATGCATTTAATGTGTTTGTAGTGATTAGCTTAAAAATTATGTTGATAAATTGAAGTGATGGCTGCTTGCTTGTCTCATGGTGGCCAATAACTTAGGCCATTTGATCATTGCTTTCCTGCTGGCCACTACTGTATGTCTCACTGCTTGTAACCGGATCATCTTTTATATACTTTTGTACAAGTCAATGTCAGAGGACTTACCAGTTGATGTTGACCACTCACTGTTTGATCTGGTGACCCACATTTTTTAAACAAATATTCAACTTCATTTCTTTCACGTTTACCATTGCACCAAGTTATTAAGTTTGTCTCTGAACATGTTTATTAAGTGGGGTTTTACCATAAATTTCTCTTCCAAGGAACCCTCAGTGAAATCAGACAAAAATCAATCTTTCTTTTAGACTGGAAAACTTTGAAGGTTTACAATAGTAGATTTTAAAAAGCAAAAATAAGTAAATTTTATTTTTTTTGTTGAAGATAAAATAACTTGAGTAGGAATATTTATCCCCCTTGTCAAAAAATGTTAAAATGTTTACAAAAGAAAAACAAGCAATTATGATTACCTTCCTTAACAAAGAATAAATAGCAAGTTTTTTATTATTTTGGCTCCATAAAATAAATACTTTTGAATATGTAACTTACTTCTGCCCACAAATAATAACACCACCTCATCAGAACTTATTTTTCGTTTTGTAATGAACTTTGTATTTCACCTTAGCAGCATTGCAAGTGAGAAAATTTATTCTTGATTCACATTTATTTCATTGCTACGAACCAGAGCATCATCTAACTACTTGAAAAAATAGTTAAAAATCTCTTGCTATCTTTGAGTTGCTGAAATACTAAATTGTTGTTGTGGCTGCTTGAAGATCATTTTGTTTTGCTCTTAAAGAGGTTAACCATGTTTTTTTTTCTCCATGCTTTTCCAGCTGGTTGCATAAGTATACTTTGATTTCCTGCCACATTTGAAAATTAAGAGATCCAGTAGAAACTTTCATTTGGTTCATTCATCATGCTAGTGACACCTAAATAATTCACTGTCTTTGGAAGAACCTGGCCTCCATCGCCTCTGTGTTGTTTTAGCCAAGAGTAAAAAAAATAGTCCTCTCATCAGGACCATGGCACAATACATATACATTTTTCAATTTTACATTTTTGACATGGGAGGTAATCTGAATTGATTTTCTTGCAGAAATTTTTAATAACTTTTTTTCCAAAAATTAAAAATAATTATAATTGGTTATTTTATTATTATTGCTTGTTTGCTTGTTTTGTTTTTTAAATAATTACAAATTTTTTTACAAGGACAGTAATAATGTTTATTCATTAATTCATTTAGAAGAATTCGTGAAAATGTTTGATCACAGGTGCTGTCCACTAGAGCATCCTAAGTATGGAATGGTATTGTTAAGTCATGTTCACCAACTCAAGTTATTGTAAAACCAGAGAAGAAAAAATGTCTAGAATGTTTAGAGAATAATTTTTTAATTAAAATCAGGCAAAAATTATTATAGCAAAACCAAAACATCTGTCTCATTGCTTAGTGTTTCTTTAAGTAGCTCCAATGTTTTCTAGCTGAAATGCTTCAAGATAAACTGGAGGAACTCTTATTCATCATAATCATAGTTATTCCAGTTAGACAGTTCACCAAAATTCATGTGTATGATCAAAAGAAGATTATTCTAGATTCACTGATGTCAGTTTATTATATAAAGTGAAAAAAAAAGTATATTAAAGTATTCGTTTATTCAAGATTTATGCATAACTTTCAAATTAGAATAAATTAATAGATAAATATATGACTCTGATGGGGAAGGGAAATGCCATCAATATCTGAAAATCTAACTTAGAAACCTTGTATAGAACTGTTATTTGATGATGTGTTGGAAAGTTATGCTTTTTTTTCTAATTGCCTAATATTTTTGTTTTTTTTCTACTTCACTAAACTTTGTTTTATCAGCTTTTAATGACATTTTTTGAGACAAAGAATTTATGTATGCAATTATCATTCTTGCCAGAAATGTGAAATAAAAACAAAATTTTAAAAACAGCAAAGACATTGTATTTACTCATACTTCTATTTTTATTTTATTCTTTAAATGGTTTATTTGTTAAAACACTTATTATCTGCAAGGAGGAGGAAAGTTAATGACTGAGCATACATTTTGTTTAATTCCTAGGAGTGTATGTTTAACTGAAGAGCTTTAGCTTTTTAAAGATGGTATCGAATTATATATACGTACACACACACACACACACTCTTAATGCTCATGTACCATATGAACTCAGTCAACTTTACTACAACACATGTTGCATCTGATTTTTATCTGCTCATTATATCATAGTACATCCATTTCTGGCTCTGTGTGACCCAGAGGAAATATGAAATATCTCATAACCTTGCTCTTAACTGGTTGCAAGGCAAACCTAGTATCACACTTTTATGAGAATTTAAGGAAATGTAATGTTTATTTATTTTGAAGGACAATGAGAGTCCCATAACTCTGAATAAAATTGTACTTTGTATCAAATCAGTATCTTTCATTGGGTAATTTTCCAGGGACAGTGATGATCCAGAAATAACTACTTGTACATCTGTTTATTCCACATGTTAGATGGAAGATTTGATTTCAACTTGTGATGTACCATATGTTTCAATCATGTTTGTTGTCTCTCTTGCAGTCCTGACGTTCGCGTATTCTTGTCATTGGATAACCCTCGAAACATACAGGAACATGTGGATTCAGATAACTTCTGTGATCCTGATCCAGTGATGGTTTGTGTTAATTCTTTATTATCATTTGTATGAGATACTGATCAATTCACTAATTAAATTTTTTCTTTTTGTCTTTTTACTAATGAGGGTTAAATGTAAAATTATTATTTATATCATTAAAAAAAAAAAAGTTTATCAAAGTTTGAGAAATCTAGATATTGGACAGACTGGACTCTAGACAGCAGGCAGATTAACATATACAAATATTTGTAACCATTCATATAAACATTGAAACAGTTTTGTTAGTGTTTTAAAAGACTAACAATATTAAAGGAAAAGAAATAAATAAGACCATGGCTGTTACATCCAATTTTTTATGAATATGAAATTATAACTTCCAGAGAATGTAAGGAGGATGATCTATGCTGTGCACCATTTCTTACCCTGGACAATTTCAGCAGCAGCTTATGATGCTCAGTACCATATGTGCATTACCTTGTAATACTACATTTAGAATGCATCAAAATGCATTTGTACTGCAAAAAAGTGTTTTTATTTTACTATTAAAAGAAGACAACAAAAGTGGAATTCTTGAGCACCAAGGATGGTGCCAGAGATGTTTTAATGTAGTGGTAAGGTGTCAAAATGTGTGCAACTCAGAGTTTTGCTATTTTAAATCTCTTCTGTGGCTCCCTCACAGCAAGCTGTTGTTTCTAAGTCCTCTCTAGGTGAAAATTCATGCCTTGGAAATGTACTTGCATCATACTACCATTTAAATCTATATTACTCCCTACAGGTTGAACTATAGGTACTGTAAGATACAGTACCTTTCTCATTAATATAGCCATTTTTAATATCAAATCTGTATTGCTCCAAGCCTCCGTGTTTTGCATTACAAGTGAGCTCACTAAATATATGCAATCAGTTTGACACAAATGCTAATGCAGGATAGGTGGTATAAGTGAAACTTAATTTGGTACATGGCAGGTTAAATGATTGGGGAAAATAGCACAATGACTTCACTACCAAACTCTCAAGTATACTGCTTTTTATTTTTCTTTCTATACACAGTATGTAAACAGTCCCCAGCATGAGTGATGATGTTAGCATTTACATTGTTTATCTATTCAGTGAAATAGTTTCTTTAGGTGATAGGTAAGAGCCCTTTTTGAACTTGAAGGTTATCTACAGTTGTTCCTGCCATCCAGTTAGTATTTGGTGGTCTTTCAATTCTAGCCTTCATGGAGAACCATAAAATAAGTTGATTTTTGGTTCCAGCTTCAATTCAGATAGATCTAACTTATAAACAACAGTTTATGAAGTTGATAAACGGGCTGACCTAAAGTTTGACCTGACTTACCTCAAGGGTACACAGATATGATTGATGACTGTTGACACAGAACTATAACACCAGGATAAAACTTGGATGGAGGATCTGCTGTTTTTATCATGAGAGTTCTTTTTTTTCCCTTTTCTATTTTGATGAAATTTGCAACAACTGTTTTCATTCTAAGTCAGATTTTTTAAAATTTGAATTTCAGAATGAAAAAGACAGCAACCCTATTAACTTAGGGCCAAGTGAGAAGCCAAGGTATGTTTTATAAATGGGAAGAAGAAATTAAGACGTGCATTACGTGGATTATGTTACTGCTAAAGGCTTCAGATTTCAATTAGGGGTTTCATAAATTGTATTTTAGAAAAATATGTCAAAGTAGTTAGGGACCTGTGGCTATCACAAGAAACTCAGAAGTAGCTAGTATTTTTATTTTATTTTTAATGATTTCTTTTTTATCATTCAAATAAACTGCCTCCCTAGGGATTTTTTTTTTCTTTGTAAATTATTTGCTGATAGTATGATCCAAGTATTGAAATGTAAATTTTCTTGTAATTTATTTCTTAATTTAAAATTTATTTTTAAAAAAGTCTTATGATAAATGAAAAAATTGTAAATCAGTCTCATCTTAATGCTTAAGCTGCAGGACAAGTCATATTTAACTGTATTTCTCAACCTTTCACAGTTTTTGACTTTGCCTAGTGCAGTAAAGTTATTCAACTTCAAAATTTCATTTTAAAACAAAAATGGCTGCCTTATAGCTCTTGAGCAAGAATGTTAGGAGGGGCGGTCAGTCAGTGGTCAATAAGCTTTCGTTTATAACCAGCTGCTGTGCTTTCTTGTCTCTGATGTTTCACTTACCTTTCTCTGTGGAGATTGCATCATGGGCAAGTTGCTCATGTGATCTATCTTCTGATTTCAGTGTCAAACCAAGTGACTTTGAGTTTCTCAGGGTTATTGGAAAAGGCAGCTTTGGAAAGGCAAGTGCTTTATGTACAGTTAAAGGGACCACTTGTCAGTAACTTAACTTTAAATCTTGTTTATTCATTTAAAAATAAAAAAAACAAGGATTGGCAGATTCTGAAACCAAAATTACAACAGCACTCCTCTTAGTCAACATTCTAGCTATGCATAATTTTGTTTGCTCTGCCAGACAAGTATACAGTTACTTTAGAAACTATTCTAGGACTTAGTTGTTTACAGGCCATAGAATATTTTAAATTATATAAAAGTCCACTCCCTGTCTCTTCAGAGCATTTATTATTGCATTTTTTGAATGTATTATGTTAAACCAAACAAATGCACCAGGAAAACTCTTCCACATATTCACCTCTTTATTACTAAAAAAGAAGAGACATGGATGATGTTGAGGCTTGCTTTTTATGAATTTTTTAATGACTCAGCTTGTGTAATATTCAGTATTAAAGCCCAGGAAGCTTAATTTTTGCTAATTACTTTGAATAAGTTTTCTTAAATCATTCTGGTGAAGCACCTTTGCATCCCTTCTAGACTGTAGACATCTCGAATAAGATTAGGACACAACTGTACAGCATGCTACAGATGGAGTCTAACCAAGATCTAAGATAGAAACGAGAGTCTGGTGCCTTTATTTCTGTTGAATGGGTCCTACATTACTACTCATATTTTTAGGTTATATTGAATAGTTTCTTGGCATCATTATTCTTAATAAGGTTATTTCACAAGCATTGAAGATTCTTATTATTAACATGACTCGTGTAAATGCAGTGTAAAAAATAAAAAGTGATCTAGAGTATCTTTCAGCAAAAGTATCCTTTTATTTTACCACAATGAATACCAATAATCACTTTCTGCTTATAAACAGTTCAGTCTTGATTCTAAATTTTGATGAACCCAAATTCTGTAAAGTGCCATGGAAAGTCATGATTTATCATCTAGTAAGAAAGGAGTTGTTACAAGATATGTCATCAATTCCAAGGGAATTTTAATAACTTTCAATTTTTATTGCTTTTAAAACATTTGAGTGACATCACAACTTTCCTGTCTAGGAAGCCACAAATATTTTTGTGCACATCATAGTTGTGCACAGTGCTAGATTTTCTGTTCACACATTATTTAACTAAGCTATTTTTATCTTTAAATTTTGTTTTTTCAACTGTAGCTATGCTTTGTCTGCTTATCTAGCTTTTGTTAAGTAGCAGCCTCACATGGTGGCAGTTTTTCTTCATAGGTGATGTTGGCCCGACACAAGAAAGAGGAGAAAATATTTGCAATCAAAGTGTTGCAGAAGAAAGCTGTGATGAAGCGCAACGAAGTCAGACATATTATGTCAGAAAGAAACGTGCTGGTGAAAAATGTTAAGCATCCGTTCCTTGTGGGATTGCATTATTCCTTTCAGACGCCAGACAAACTTTACTTTGTCTTGGATTACGTGAATGGAGGGGAGGTAAGATTTTCCACCTGCTTATGGTGGTCAGTTTCTGATGGACAAGACTTTTTTTTTTTTTTTTTTTTTTTGGGTGTTGTGCGGTGTTTAGGGGAGTGTTTGTGAGGTTCCATATGTATGTGGGTGAGGGAAAAATAAGTACTCAAACTAATTTTGCCTGTCTCCCTGTAATAAAATCGTGTGGTATTTTACTCTTTGATCTATGTAGTGGCTTGGTTATATTGATATTTTTACCACAGAGACTCACCTTCCAAAAGCAAATGGCATAAAGATCTTTCATATTTGAACATTCCAAAGCTATATAAATGAATAAATGACCTTGACTATCGTACAGTTACATATGTTAGTGTATGGTTTTTACTTCATAGGTGTTATTTTATGTCGTGTTTCTCAACCAGTGTGCTGCGTATTTCTACTTTTCATGAGATCAAACTTTATTTTATTGGTCAGATTTGTGCTTTCAAAAATAAGGAAACGTTTTTTCAAATCTCTGGCAGACCCATTAACAATATTAACTGTAATATTATTATATTATTATTATTATTATTATATTATTATTTATTATTATTATTATTATTTTATTTCAATGAGATTTACAGAGAACAAAAGGGCGAACAATTTTCATGATGTCATTCATAAGTGGAAAAGTCTCCCAAAAATGTTGACCCTGTTGCGAATATTGTACACAATATTGACATAGTCCACATAGTGACATCAGTGCACTCCCTGTGTTTTTTCGCTTGTCAAAAAGCAGCATTGTAGTACTGCAAATGGAAGTTTGATAAGTTTGAATTACTGCACAATATCCTGATAGCCTCATTCTTGTTGAATTGTTGATCCTCCTCGTGCTATTTGTACAAATTGTATTGCAAGATCTTTCATTTTCTCAATACCCATAAAATAGATTTATTTATTACAAACAAAAGGAAATCAGACAGTGAATCAACTGATAAAGGTGGGGGTTCTTGAAACAAGCAGGTCAAAGTGGGAAACTGGCAATATCATAAAAGTTACGTTAAATATGGATTTTATTCAGCTGGTGACCATTCACATCCCTTTCCTGAATGTGATGTGTATCGTGAGAGACTTTCAAAAGAAGCCATGGTGCCAAGTAAGTTAAAATGGCTTCTAAAAACTAGACATCCATCTCTAGCTGAGAAATACATGAATTATTGTAAGCTCTTGCTAGAAGGTACCTTGAAGCAAAGAAATCTTATGACCAGGGGTATGAAGGTTTCAGACAATGCACAGAAGGCAAGTTATGTGGTAGCTCAGCTTGTTGCAAAAGCAAAGAAACCACTTACTATTGCAGAATCCTTCATTCTTCCAGCATGCAAAGAAATTAAGATTATGTTACAAAATGATGCTGCAGAAGAAATGAATTAAGTTCCACTTTCAAATGAGATTATTAGAAGATGTATCTATATGTCAGGTGATATTGAATCGTCCCTAAAAGTGAGATTAAGGGCTGACAAAATGTTTTTTATTCAAGTGGATGAATCAACTGATATATGCAGATATGCTCAACTTATTTCTGTCATCAGATTTGTAGATGCAGATGGTATAAAAGAGCAGATTTTCTTTTGCAAAGAGTTACCTGAGAGGACTACAGGTAAAGAAATATTCAATGTAGTGAACGATTACATCGAGGGAGAAAATGGCCAAGACTCTTCAGTGGTCAAATTGTATTGAGTTTTGTACTGATAGAGCAGCATCTATGGTAGGAAAATAAAAGGGTTCATAGCTAAGGTTAGAGAGAAAAAGCCTTCAACCACTGTGGCACATTGCATGGTCCATCATGAAGATGGCCAAATCACTCCTACCAGATGAACTGAAAGAAGGAACAGATTATTAAGATGGTTAACTTCATTAAGAAATAATCCTTAAGTCACTTTTATTTTCTTTTCTATGTTCAGAAATGGGATCAGAGTACAAATCTCTAGTGTTACACACACAAGTTCAATGGCTGTAAGAGGAAAGGTATAAAAGTATGAAATGTATCAAGAATTTAAAGTTTTTTTCATGCAAGAGGACTCTTGCTTTCTTAAATCTCTATGTGATGGATACTGGTGTGCAAAATTTGCATATCTTGCTAACAAATTTGGCTTACTGAATATGTTATGAAAGGCAGAAATTAAAATATCCTCACCCTCTCTTATAAACTGAATACCTTTAATGCTAATTATGTTTGTGGAGAAGAAAATTCAGAAATGGTCATTTGGATTTTTTCCAATGTTGTACAGATAGATCTGGCAGTCAGGGTGAAAGAAGTTATTGAACAGCATATAGTATTGCTTCAGGATTGCTTGAAACATTATTTTTCATCACTAGAAGTCAGTAATTTTGACTGAATCAGAAATCCATTTTCAAAAGTATCATGTGAAATTGCTGAAAGGTTAGGAATACAAAAATGGACAGAATTGACAGAAATAAGTATAGACAGAAACTTTAAAATGAGCTTTTCTGAAATGACACTGGCAAAATTCTGGTTGCTTGTGGAGCAAATGAGAAAACTTTTGTTTAGCTAGTGTTTCAGGGTCCAGAGGGATTTTTAGCAGCTGAGTTACTTTTGTCACAGCAGAATCATCAGAAGCCTGAGTTGCCTCAGTCTTTAATCTTATAAGATATCACAAAATTAACTTCTCAGTTTTCACTGTGCTTTCTGTTTGAATCTCATTGCCACATTTGAAAAATTCATATTTCATACGTTGTAATCTTTAAATTAAATGTTAAATCCATTTTCATTGAGGCATGCTGTTGGATCAACCTTATTGGTACTGTTTGGAAAACCACAGTCATGGAAACATTTACTCTAGCTACAATCTACTGATCCAATTAACTGTATCAAGCACTGTAATTGCATAGTCCAGTTTAATCACATCTGATGGAGATCAATGACATGAGGATATGTTGGCAATACCTCCCTTTAAATGAGCAGATAATTCCCTAGTCAAGTGGTTGGGGAACTGAGGTTGTATTGGTAGGCAGGCATTTATCTCAATGTTGCTCGACCTAAGTTCATGGCAATGAAAGGGAGCTTTGTCATTTTTCTCCTCTGGTGTCTCGTCTGTCTGTTCACATTTCACCTATCAGGAAACAGGCTTGCTTGCAGTCATTCATGCTCTATGATTGGCTTTCCATGTTACAGGGAAGGAATCTACCTGAATGTCTTTAAAATACCATGGTTTCTGTATTTACCAATTGTGAGGGTCTTCAATCTTTTTTCAGCTTCACTATATATAACATTCAATCTTTCTTTAGAAGCTTTGCACATTTCACTGCTCGCAGCCAGGTTCCTATCAAAGAAGGCTTTAAAAAAAAAACAACACAAGTTGAGAAATATGTTCTCTGAAGTTTAGGCTTCTATGATGATAGGTGGGCAAAAACCATTGAAATATCTTGATTGACAGTTGCACTTTCATCACTAACCTGAATTTATTTATGTTGAAGTGATCTTTCCATGATGTCAATCAACTTTTCATTGTCTTTAAATCAGTAATCTTTAGTCCAGCAACCTGTAGCACTTTTCCATTTATTACTGGACTGGAGATAAAGGTTATTCTGGTGTGTAAGTTGGTTTAAATCTTCAAAAACAGAACTGCTGTAAAATTTCTTTTTTTTTGACTGATAATCTTGTTTTCAATCATCTTGAACTTATCTCTGTTTAATGATGTAGGAAGGACATTGTAGCATGGCCAATTTGGTACTTAGCTTGTGTTCGCTGAGCTTGTCTTTCATCACTATAGCCATTTCTCTTCTAGCACATTCTAATGATCAACCTAACACCTTGACACAATTATTAAAACCATTGACAAAAAATGTTATTTGTTATAAGACCAAGAACTGGTACTGTAGGACTTGATAACAACACAGCCAGATGACATACCCTATGAGGGATCAATCTCTCTTAACCCAAAAAATAATGTGACACATGCATGCAAAGACACACACTTCATAACAGCAGCAAGGTCTAAAGATAATCTACAATTGTCTTTCATTTTACAACCACTCAAAGTGCCCTTTATCTGCTATGCTGTTGATGCCAAATGGCATATCTGGGGAAGATCATCGATACATTCCAAGGATAACTTGCTTATTACATCCATTATTCTTTACCATTCCTATTAACAGGTGAATGATATTTAACATTCCATAATTTCCCTTTTGCATCTTTTTTGATTTAGCTGTCAATCAGATATACATTGTAACTATGGCATTATTGATTTACTAAGGTATTTTCTATAGAAAATAGCATTTGGGACTGACATTGAGTATAAGAATTTGAAGCATTTGGAGTACTCAGTTTAAATAAATGATAAGTAACCTTTCTTACCAAGCCCAAAATGTAATTTTAAATGTGTGCGCATGCGTGTGTTATAAGAAGCTCTCAATTATTTTGAATATTTCCATTTTTTAATATTTACACAGAAGTTTAAAGATTGATTATAGACTGACTGTTATTCAAAGTTTTTCTCATCTCAAAATCAGATTATATAGGAGAATTAATTTGTCAAGTACCATTATGACAGGCTGCTGCATTTATCTTTTATGTCTTCTAGTTGTTCTTTCACCTGCAAAGGGAGCGGTACTTTCCCGAAAATCGAGCCAAGTTCTATGCAGCAGAGATGGCCAGTGCCATTGGATACCTTCACTCACTCAACATCATTTACAGGTACATCCACCAGGAGGCTGATGGAATTAATCACACAAGATAATTGGTCATTATAATGTTTTTTTGAAAACAGTTTCATCGGCTGATTTATGCTACTCATTTGCCTAAAAAGTATAAACAGATAGAAAATAGAATATTGAAGCTCATTGTATTTTTCTAAAAACCCTTTTAAAAATAAAAGAAAAATGGGGAAAGTATGTGGAGAGATGTGACTATCTTTTGAGTTTTTGGTTCACAACCAAATATTGTTGGAGGGGAATGGCAAGCACATGTTTAGATTCCATTCCCTTTCCCTATCCTGCCATCTCATACTCCTGAGAAAGTATTAATTATGTGTGTTGTGAATTCCTCACTTGAGATTCATTTTAGCCTTGCTTACCTGTGATGTTACAATCAGCAGAGTTAACAAGACTATTGCCAACCTGGTTGGATCAGTCATGCACGTATCATGAAGTTTGTAGACCCATTAGCTAACCCTCTCCCTCCCACTTCTTTAGCCATAGCTTAATCATTGACACCTGAATACAGTAAGTAAAAATACTTCATTCTAGTGAACTCCCTTTTTGTGTGGTTTTGGCTCAAAGCAGATTATTCAGTTTTTCATTCCCTTGAGTGATTTTCTTTTTTTTTTGCTGACATGTATGTCAGTACTTTTATGTACAGTAAAACTAGAATAGAAACCTTGATAGTTAATTATGGTTTTGTTTCTTTAGGAAAAAATTTTATCATAATTTGTTTTACTTGCTTTATTGCTTTCAAAATCTAATGAACATTTCAGCATTGCTTAAGTTAGAACAAATCTGGAGATATTATTAAGGGTTTTTTTGTTTTGTTGTGTAAAAATGATGATAAACTCAAATGCTGTTTACTTGTCCAGTTTCTGAGAGAGCCCCCAAAATATTTATTTTTCAGAGATCTAAAACCAGAAAACATTTTACTTGACTCTCAGGTAAGTCCTAAAGTTGTCAAAATACCTGACTCCTGTATAATTAGTTACAGAGTGGGCAGGTAGTCTCAATGGTTACTTATGATTGTGATAGATGAGCAGCAGTTCAATTTATTGGATTTACACAAATGCTTAGACTTCTTTAATAATGGAAATCTCTCTCTAAACATGAGGTGATTTTCTATAAGTTGTTAGACTTTCTGCTCCTAGCATATACATTTATGCTTTACTACTGTTAACAAGATTGCAGCTGGATCTTTGCTATGTCTTTATCTGAGTCTGAATCCATTTGCCTGCTTTAAAGATAAGGACTGTTGGGGGAAAATCATTGTGCCTGATGAAATCTATGCTGAATTATTAAGTAGCCATTCTGTTTGTGTACAGAGGTTGGCTGCTTGCTTGCTCGCTCTATAGTGAAATTCTAGCACCTGAGATTTGATTTCATTCCCCTTGCAGTAATGCCAGGCCTGACCACAGACTCTCTAGACCTATGCAGATCAATTTCAACTGCTGTAAATGTTTATGGATTTAACACCAAGTGAATGCAATGCTTTTTTAGATTAGTTTTTTTTTTTTTTTTTACATGTATTTATGAAAATATTTAAATCAATCATGGCCCTCTTATGTTAAGATAAAACAAACAAAGCAACCCCTGATGTAGTTTGACATTAATGAAGTAGGATGTTTGGCTTTGTTGATTCTCTGACGTGGATCTACCACAAAAGACACTTCTACAATGGGTGAGTCTTGTCATTCAGATTTATAGATTTAACTGCTAATGTACATATGAGGCCAGCTTTGGAATTTAATGCATGACAGTGGTTTGTTGCTTTCAGGGTCATGTTGTACTGACAGACTTTGGATTATGTAAAGAAGGGATTGAAGGTATGGACACTACCAGTACATTCTGTGGCACTCCAGAGGTATGTGCTTTATTTTTAATCTACTCTTTGTTTTGTACTGTAAATAAAAATCTAAAATAACGACACACATAGAGCTTATGTAAGCCAGACAGGGTAAGCTATGGCACATTTTGATGGTTGTCTGGGTGGCCACTTTGTTTTAAAAAATGGTAGACTGTCATGTAGGTTCTTAGTTACTGAATAAAAATAAATAAGTACAGCAGTAATTACATCTTGCATCTGTACCACAAGAGTTAGGTTAATTTTTTTGTTCATTTGCTATTCATTCAAATCTCTCAGGAATTCTGTAGTGCCAGTGTGTGCTTTTTATATCATGAAGGTACAACTATTGGTTACCTATCGACATTAGTGATGCTTGGCAAAATTTTAGTATCACCAAAAATGCACAGGAATAGTTCAGCCATTTCTTGTCAGAAGTAAAATAAAAATTAATGATCGCTTCCTGTCAGCTTTGTCAGGATTTAGCTTTAGGAGGGGCTGTTTTGAAATGAAACGATGTTAATTTGCAGCAGATGTTTTCACAATAGGTGCTAATTTAACTGATTTATTTTTTCTTGAACTGGTCTTGAATCTGAAGCCTTTTGATTGCAAGGATTTTTAGTGTAGGTTTCCACCAACATTTCAGCTTAAAGATATCTGAGATATTTGGTTCAGTTACCAGCTTTAAGGTAATGGAAAATGCTTGCAATCTCTGTAAACAACGCATCACCAATAATTTTCTTTAAATCTAAAATGTGATAAATGGTTTGGTCAAGTGGTTGGAGGAATTGAATCATGGGTCTGTTAAACAGAACTTCAAAATGAAGGCACTGGGCATTCTTGTTCTTTTATTTAAAGCCATGTATGAGCATCACAAAGAATATAAATACAGATATAGGTAATCTGAAGGATGGGGTTTGAAAATCATAAATGACCCCACTTTTTGCCATAAAATTGGGACGGATGAAACAGAATTTTAGAATCACCTAGTCTTGATCACTGCTCAACAATGCATTCAATACTCTCAATTTGCCTGCTAAAGGAAAATATTATTAACTTTAAATTTGGTCTGAAGTTTGCAAAAACCTATCATGTGATCCCCTTTAAATATCTATATAACAAGAATGGTTAACAGATGCTTTTATGAGTTTAGTTGTTTTTTTGATGACCAAGAACATTTTCAGATAACCTAAAAACAAACAAAACAAAAATGAACAGTCTTAGCTGAGACCCAGTATTATAAATCTCTGACAGGACAACAGTTGACTTGGGTATTGTTAGCATCTTAAGTGAGAAGCTTGGGATTTCTGATTTCTGATAGCTGCAAAGAGAAGACATGAAATATGGTGTTGTATTAACTTTGCATTGTCTCTGTAAAGCCTTGATTATCTCATTCAACAAAATATATAAGCATTAATGGGTATGTTCATTTTTCTTGTCAGGGGTACTTGTTACTGCTCTCAGTCTGGAAGAATGCTGTTGTGGATTTTTATTGACACCCCAGAATTATTTGATTTTTGTGTTCAAAAGCTTCAATTTAACACTGAGCAGCAATGCTTGTTTTATAATTATTAATCAGGTTTTTATTAGTCTCTGTAATAAATTAATTTTAGTCAATCAGTTTTTTTGGTAGAAGAGGCAAATAATGGGGTCCATGCAGTTTGATTACTAGACAGTTGCCCTGAAGATAGTAAATGGTTGGCAGTTTAATATAATAGATGGTGAGTAGGTGATCACACTGAGCATAGCAAATAGAGGCAGTCAAAGAGATATACATAGGAGATGGGTAGATGGTCTGATGTACATAAATGAGAATGAAAATAGCAGATGGAGAGGCACTCTATTATACTTAGGTGGGTTTGAAGCAAGAAAGTCAACAGTATATTGTAAATTTTATATAGTATATGTAAATGTAACCCCCAAAAAAACTTAGTATAGCATTTAAAAGTCTCTGCTTATATATTTTTAAGGCACTTAGTTATTAACTGATGGACAAGATCTCATTCAGCTTACATAAAAGCTAGGTCATTTATACAATGTGTTTTAAATGAATTAATTGCAGTATGCTGTTTCACATATTAAGTACCCAGAGGCTGTGAATAGTAATCATGTAGTCCAGGTACAGGAAATTTGATGGTTTTGTGGTAGAAATGTATAGGAAGTAACAAAAAAATTTGTTGATGTTTACCGCTTTCACTTCTTTTCAGTATCTAGCTCCTGAGGTATTGAGGAAACAACCTTATGATAAAACTGTTGACTGGTGGTGTTTGGGGGCAGTGCTCTATGAAATGATGTTTGGCTTGGTAAGTTGTAACATTGTGTTTGTCCAGTTTTGTTCTGATTTAGGAGTTGTGTTTAAACTAAACTGTCACTAGATATGAGCTGGCTGCACCTAAAATTTGCACATTGTCAGCATATATCTAAATCAACTGAAAGAATTCATTAATACCCGCACTTGCCTACATTCATAACTGATTGAAAAACCATTAACACTTTTTGCCACAAAATGATGCCAGTTAGTATTGTTATTTGCACAGAAGCATTCTGTCACCTTGAGTAGAAGAGAAGGAACTGTGATTAGAGACTTTGTGGCAACTATTTTGCTAAACTAGAAAAATTTAAGAATCACTTTATTTTTCATTGAGTCAAAGACCATCTCTCATTTTCCATGATTCAATGCTCAATTTCAGCCAAGCAGATCTCTGTTCATTGCACCATGACATATGGCTAGCAAAAATTAGGTACAACTGAGGTAATATAATGGAAACAACTAAACAAGAACATAAATGATAATCAAAATGTTTTCTATACCTGGTATGTATGTGTTTCTATGCACAAATCCTTTTCTGGCATTCATCAATGCATTACAGTTTACGGAAGAGATAGGCACACTTGGTTGCCATAAACTTTTATGTCAAAAGTCCCTAATAGAACTCTTTAATTTTTAGATGTGACAAGAAACTGGAGGGAACCCGTGCATCTAGGTGGTGAAAAAGAGAGAGAAGAAACCATGTTAGTGAGGCATGCCAAACTAAATTGGTTCCCTGTGATAACTGAATCAATCTTAGCAATGCAGTAATGGGACCACCAGCTACCCCTGTACATATATACATCATATTAACTGGTAGTCATAATTGTGGATACCAATAAAATAATTTATCCTTAGACTGTAGCCATTAGCACATGATTATTTAACTTTTCCCTTGCCTTGGTTTAAAAGATACCTTCCAAATTTTTGTTCATTTATATATAAGAACAACCCATTGAGTAGGTGCCTTTGTTTAAGTTCTTCAGTTTTTCAAGACAAGACAGGATCAGGCATTAGATATTGATGGTGATACTTCTTCACATTGCTGAGTGTTGGTATGCCCAGGTGTTTTCTTTTTAACATCGTAAGCTGTACTCCAGGTGTAATTAGTAGCCTGCCTACAGGTCATTAGCATAGAACAAAACAGTATCAGTTTGTAGAGACATACTTTTGTGCAGATAATGATGTCTTGTTAAATCTTTTTGTTTTTATTTATGAATGATGTTTATCATTTAAAAAAGTATTTAAAAAAAAGCAATTCTACTGTATTTTGTAGATGTTTAAATTTGCTTTTCATCTCTTTACCAGCCACCATTCTATAGCCGAGATACGGCCGAAATGTATGACAACATTCTACACAAGCCACTCAGGCTCCGTAACAATGTATCTCCAGCAGCCAAGTCTATCCTTGAAGGGGTGAGTATCAGTCAGTTTTCTCTGAACTCAGTATCTAAGAGCATGTTTCTCAAAGCCTGTTGTGTGACAAAATTCAGCATTTTTGGTTTTCATGAATAGATTATTAGATATTGTTCTCTGCTTTCAGTTGCTCCAGAAGGAAAAGGACAAAAGACTTGGAGCAAAGAGAGACTTTATGGAAATCAAGAGCCACACATTCTACATAGAAATCAACTGGGATGACTTGTATGGAAAACGGGTTGAGGCCCCATACAACCCTAATGTTGTAAGTATGCTGTACTTTTGTATCTCTCTTTATTTTCTATTGATAGTCGTTATCGAAGTTATTTTTCATGAATTAATGTTAAAGATTATTTTGTTGGAAAAACCAGCACAAATTTAACTGTGTTGGGAAATTTCTGTCTCCAGTGCTTGGGTAGAAATCAACAGTATTTCAGAAAAGGATTCTCTTTCTTTAGTCTTTTGCTAGCTATAAAGATGTGATTTTTTAAAAAAATATTTTATCTTTCAAAGATTATTAAGAGTAAAAGTATATTTATGATAGAAAAAAAATATTGAAATTGCAAAACAAGTTACTCATTATATAATAACTTATCAGAAGCGAAGTGGTACTTCATCATACAAAACAATGTTTTCTACAAGAGAATAAGTTAATGTTCTGTGTAGAGCAGAGAACAGATACACTAGGTGAGGAATAATACATAACTAGAACTAAGGATTCTGCTTTCCTCTCAAAGGTAGATTTGATTGATTTTTGCTTCCACTTTGGAAATGTTTTACTTATTACTGAGCCTGTCAGAAAGTTATTGAAGATGCTGAGACCTGCAGCATCTATTCAAGATTCAAAGGTTATGAGAATCTGTCTGCTTGGCCTCTTCCATTATTTAAGTTTCCTAATAGAAAACAAGTCTTTAATAGATTTATGAATGAATGGAAGGAATCATTAACATTTAGTTATTAATTCTGACAGTGTTTGCCAGTTAGAAAACTAGATTAGTATGTATTTCATTACCCATTGTGGCCTTGTTGAACGTGCTACTTTCTTTTTTCTTTCTCAACAGACAGACAGACTGAAGTAAGAACATTCAGTTTTTAGTTTGGCAGCTGCAAAGAGGCAGGAAGCCATCATCCATTAGAGAGAGAAATGCCAGTCACTTTTATTTTTGAACTTATTTACACTGTCAATAACAACCAACCACTGGCAATTTATTCCATTCATTTACAGTTCTAGTGAGATGTATATTTACATATCATGGCATATTGACACTTTAGTCAGTTTATAATAAAGACCTCTAGTATTTCTAACTGCACAGTCAAAAGAATCTGTGACTGTTTCTGTAATCAAAAACCTTGATTATTTAAGAAATTAACATCAGATATAAACTTTTCACAAATTTTTAAGCACCACATCTAAAAAAAATGTCATTCTGTAAAGGAAAAAAATTTTAACAGGAAAATAACAAAAGATAAAACTAAGGTAGAGTATCTGTGTGAAGTGTGTCATTCAACACAAGTTTAAAGGGAAGTAAGCCAGCACTAATTTGAAGATTGTGCTGGCAGGGGTTTGATTCCAGCTAATTTTCTGTTTAGCAACTTATTTGGTGACATGGAATTTTTTTGGTTGCTTCTCCTGTGCATGGCTGCATTGTCTCTGGCTGCCACCTAGCAGATAGATTTTGTTGTTAGACTTGCAATCTTGACATTGATTTATGCTGTTTGTTTACTTGCCTTGATCACAGATCTATAATGTAGTGTATTAAACAGTAGACTGTCAGATTTTTCTTTAAACAAGATTTAAAAGATCATTAGGCATTTGCTTATAAATATATTAAAATTTCTTTTTTCTCTCTCTCAACAGAGTGGTCAGATGGATCTCAAAAATTTTGATCCAGAATTTGTAAGAGAACCTGTTCCAGGTAAATAAATCTATTTGTAGCTTTATTTTTGGTATTGGTTAGAAATAAATTGACAGAATGGAACAGGTTATTTTGAATGTGGTTATGCATGCTAATGCTACACAGAAAACTTCCAGATTGTTTATCATTTCAGTGCTGAAGGACCTGTAAAATTTTGTTGTTTTATTGGTTTTTGAAAAATCATTCTGAATAGATATTTCCTACCCTGGCATCTCTCAGGATTTTTTCTCTTCAGGTAATGAAAAAAGTGTCTCTGTCTCTCCTTTAAAAACCAACACAAATACAAACTATGCATTCAGTAGCTTGCTTTTGTTACAATTCAGAGAGCTAGAGATTGTCTGATAGTCAAAGACTGCAGTCTTGCTTAATAGAAAATAATAAAAACTCCAGAATGACTGGAACACGTATGTGATTTGGTACAGAAAAAAAAAATTTACTAGTACAGAGATGCCAACTCTGCAAAATGTTTTCAGTAATCTGAGGGTACTTTTAGGAATAATCAAAATTTTCTCAAGAAACTAAATCCTAAGATGGAAAAAAGACATTTTAATTCCTATGATTATAAAAACACCTACAGAACTCTTTTCAACACTCATAAATTCTCTTTGAATTTTAGCATTACTTACACAATAAGTCTGATAAACATGCTTGCTATGTGTCCACTTCCTCCCATCCCAGCTGTTACTTCAGAACTCACTGCTGCAGAGGCTGGTAAGTTGCTGACTTGGCTTTCTTCAGAAAAACTTTGCTGATGCAACAATTTTTGTGGCAAGCATGTTAGACTTCTCTACTAACAAAGCTGACAACTGCTTATCAGATAAGTTTGATCTAAACTTAGTTTTATTTTTTCTTACTGTGCTGAATGTTCTCTCACTGTCAGCATCACTGTGGGGAATAACCCAAATTCCTTTTATGATGTTTGTCAGTAAACTGTATATAGGATTACCATCATTACCTTTAAACTGTCCAATTTTATTCCAGATAGTGTCAATTCTGTTTAAACTACCAGTGACATGATTTTTTGGTCACTTCATTAGGAAATATATCAACTTGGTATCATAGGAACTCCATTTGTATATCATCCATTTTTCTGCAATCAAGTAAACTGGGGAATTTGTCAGTAAAATACTCAATGGAAGAGAACTACATAGTTCTACTGAGCTTAATGTCAACAACTTCTGTACATATCAGTAGCTCACTGTCAAGTGGACATTTGCTGATTATGTTAAGTACAGGCTGCTGAGTAAAAATCTCCTGATAGACTTAAAGAATATATCACTATCTCCCTTGCTGCTTCATCTGCCTCAACTAATGTGCTCAGATACTGTCTAGCCTTTCTGTCAATAAACATCTCTGCATTGTCCCTTTGGTTTCTCTTATCTTTATGCACACATGAAGTAGATCTCAGAAGAAGCCACAGCTGCTGGTATTACAAATCTAACATAAATGTCTGTTGGCAATGACAAAAGTTCTCTCCTTAAAATTTGGATACCAGTTTCGTTATTTTGAAGCAAGATATTAATCTTGTCAAAAATTGGGATTGTGTCATTTACAAAAAGGCAGTACAATTTTGTCAATGGATCTTGGAAGTAGATGCAATCATTCCAGTGTAATATTATTAAATCTAAATTCTGATTTACTTTTTGACTGACCAGACACTGACGCATGGCTTGGTATTGGAACACGTCATGTAATTCTTGGAATTTTCTTTGATCACTGAACTTCATTTCAGATTTTCTCTGTTTCTCTTTTCACAACTACTTTAAGTGAGGTTCATTACTCAAGTAAATGTCCAACACACTTTTCTAATGACAGCCATTTAGTAATACCATGCTTCAAAATTTTGTGCTTGTTTCTCATTCATGGATGGACAATTTTTTAGCTTCTGTAAACACTCGCTACTCTTGTCTAAGCAATAGAGTGTCAGAGAGGTCTTCAACAGACACTTGTGGTTCCTTATCTTTTCAGCAGCTGGATGTACGAGATGACAGGGGACATCCTTGTAAAAAATATATGGGTGCCTGTCACAAATGAAAGCAATAACATCATTAGCCAGTCATGGCACTTGCACGATCATACCCCAAAGCCAAACAGTTTTCCCAAGGAATACTTCTCTTAGAAAGTTCATTGTCAAATTTTTTCCCCTTTAGAATCCTCTGTGCAATCTGGTATTAATAGAACAGACTACACATGGTCAAGACTGTTGTCAAAGTGCCTAACAACAATAAGATACAACTGAGAGTCAGCACCATAGCTAGGGAATATGGTCCATTTACCATTTGGCTAGCAGTTCCAGAAGTTGTTGTTTCATTGGCCATAAGCTGCACATTTGCAGCTGTTTTTGTTATACAATAGCTATACTTACTGGCAATGGCAGAATCTAGGAACATTTTCCTGAATAATGGACCAGGATGATTGTAACAGGCTAATGGAAGATTGTTTTGAATGAGAAAATTAGTAAAGTATGATTCTGCTTTAATCACTGCTAAGTTGGTTGACTGCTTAAAAAGTGATGTAATTGTTTTGTTTCCCAATTTTACTTTTGCTAGATTTATGTGCTACTTGAATTTACATTACGTTGGCAGTTGTCTTGGCCACTGTGCTACACATTAATGTTGGTATGACACATCTGGCAAAACACATGATATTTGCTAAGTTTGGATTCTTTAAAAACAGGCCACAATTCTGTATGTTCTTTTTTAAACTTTTGTATAACATGTTTATTCGAAGAAGCTGCCAGGGCTGGTGCAACTGTAAATTAATTCCCCAGTGAAGAGATTAACTTTCCCCCCATATTCACGTAAAAAGTTCCCACTCACAGAATTTCATTTCAATATTTTGTTTTCCTGAAATTTTATCATCTTATTTCATAATGCGGAATTTGGACATAAAATTTGGGATGATTACACAAAATCCTTTTGATATCTCTGTTAGTATTATTGCCACACAAAGGCTAATTAACTCTGCCATCAGCAGAACTACTTGATGATGAAAAAGGACAAAGGTAACATATAGGAGATTATAAAGCATTTAACCTTTGAACTCTGAATTTATAAGGATTTTTATTTGTGGAATGAAAATTTGGCACATATTCTTTTTGCTGTATTATAACTGGACCAAAATGTTTGATTGCTGCAACATGACAGCAAGATCTTGTAAACAATGCCACAATGAAACACTAACACAATGGGATTTTTTTTATTTCCAGGATCACTTGGAAAGTCAGCAGACAGCAACAAAATTATCAGTGCCAGTGTCCGTGAAGCTGACAGTGTCTTTGAAGGCTTTTCTTATGTCCCACCTGCAGAAGATGCATTCAACTAATACTGGACAAATTTGCACTGTTTAAGCTTGAGAGAGACACGACAATTTTACAGAACGTGGTCAGCTGACGGATGATTTGTCCATCCACTGTGTTGTGTTACCAGCTTTTGTTATAGAGAGGAAAAAACAAACAAAAAAAAAACAAAAGAAATTCAGTAAAAAAGTAAATCACATCTAAACCTGCAATGTTACATACATTTCACCAACCAATTTGTTTACTTTGATATATATATATATATATATATATATATATAAAAATCAGTTTTCATTTCCAAGAATAAAGGACATTGGCAGGAGTCACCATTGTCACTACTGCATCTGATTTTGTGTTGATAGCATGAACTGGAAACAGAGGCTGGCTGGTGTTGCCTATGGTTACCACTTGAAACAAGCAAGCAGCTATTTTATGGGGCTCCTTGATTCTTTTTGCAGATTAATCAAAATAATAAAGGATTTGTGTTTTGTTTTGAAATGTTTGATTGCCAGAAATACAATTTCTAAAGTCCCCTTGATTTGAATAAAATTAATATTAATAACACAAATAACCACCTGGATTTAGCTGATGATTGTCTTCCTGTTCAAAATGAAATTCCATTCATGTTTCTTCCTCCATCCTGCAGCCCAACCCACAACTTCCAGTGCCTAATCTTCCCACTATTGACTACCTAACATTGCCCATGAGATCACCAGGATCTGAACAGGGTAGGGCATTTCTGGGGAAGTCAGTCATGCACTGGTTTTATTATTAGCAGCCCTATGCTGCAACAGGACTCCATGTATGTGGCAAGACATTTAAGATACAGTGATAAGCTGATGACATTGTTAGTTGGTGGTGGGCGATGATACCGAAGTAGTCTGTGATTGGTCAAAAGGGACCATGTGACTTTTGTTGTTGAACAATGTATGAATGACTGGTTTTGGAAATGATCTGTGTAATAGTGTGTGTAAAAGGTTTGGGAGAGAAAAAAACCTATACTGGGAAGTTTTTCTTTGTTATGTTTTGTTTGTTTTTTTTTTTTCCTTTAATAACTTTTCTCATACTTGCCCAAAGATTTATAATTAATATACATTTCTGCTGTTTTAGGTTGTTAAGAAAGGATTTATGTGTGTGAATACTTGTATAAAGTTGTTTGTCTGTCTTTTCTTTTTACTTTCAGCCTTGTATTACGTGCTACACTTAAATTCAGAGAAATAAAGATGAATCAGTCTGTATGTATGTATACATGCATAATAATTTTCTTTTTTAAATCACAAAAAAATAATTCAAAAATAAATCACTCCAAATGGTTTTATCGTGTTTATTCTCTCTAACTCTTTGCCTGCCACAATTCAAAAAGAAATATAACCTAAAATTGTATTTAAAAAAAAAAACAGCAGCAGCAGCTATATATAATTTATTATGCTTTTTTTTTTTTCATTTTCCAATGTTGCAGCAAAACTCAAGTGTCTTTGTAATTATTATTTTTTTAAAACTTGGACTGAAATGGCATCAAAACAGAGGTTTTATACTTTGGTCTCCCTTGTAGTTGGGGAGAAATCAGATAGTAGCCACTAGGCTTGGAGGTTGTCCTTGGTTGGAGTTTTAATGTCCTCATCCCTGCACCAAACAGTGCCTGAGTCTAATTTGGAATGCAGTCTGTAATCTGTTTCACTGAGGAATTATCTGGCCAGTTTCTTTTTTAACCCCTGTTCTTGTTTATAAATTGAATATTTTTCTTTCTTTTCTTACAAGGGAGATAACTGAGTTTCTAAAAGCACAAGTTTAACATTTAGTCAGATTCTTGTATAAGAATTAAATGTAGCAAACCCCTTAACCTTGGTGTTGTTTCACAGGTAGCTTTGGTGGATGCATTGCTTTGTCTGACTGCTGATGAAGTCAGAGTAGGTGTGCAGATCTGTTTAATCATCTGGAACAGTCACATGTCCCCTTATGAAGAGTTATTGCCTAACTGTAGTTGGCTACAAACTCTAGATTCTGCAGCTTGAAAAGAATCTAGAAATTGTATAAAGGTTTTAAAAATAACTGGCTCCTCTCCCTTCAAATTCTTTATATTTTATCAACGTAACTAAATTATAAGCTTTAAAAAAAAAACAAACTATGGGAGTAATAGGCAAGCAAAATTAATCCTAAAAAGCCACATGCAGAAATAATTTGGAAAGCAAATAGAATATTCTCATTTTAGGAGAAACAAGAGACAGACAATAGTTTTGTATTTGTAAAGACATTAAAATATAGGTCTTGTTGCCATCCGGATTCTAGGGTTTAATGACATTTTATTGCAATTTGATCATTTAATCAAGGTTAACTTATTTGTTGAACTTAGAAGTGTCATTAAGTGAGGATACTATGATGATCTGTACCAAAATTTTGTGGGTATTAGGGAATTTTAAAATGAGAATGGGTTCTGTAAGGCCTGACAAGTGTTTGTGCTACAGTCAGTTTTTCAAATCTGTAAAAATTGATAATTACTACTTGTGCTTATATGTAATTTGTAGTCTAAGGGCAGTAAGCTTACTTGTGTGATACCCCCCCCCCCTTTAATGAGAGAGGCTAGGGCATAAAATTTCAGACTGCTACCATTAAAACAATAGAGAAACAATTTATTAATACAAAAAATATTAAGCAGCAAACAGAATTCTGCATAGGACAATACTATTCTTTCTTGACCATCTGAATAAAGATTTACATAGGTAACTGTGCATTACTATTATAAATGTTATAGTAATTTATAAGTTTTGTTCTTATTCATTTCCTCAAAGTGTTATGTATATTGTTACTCTTTTCTGGAATCATTCTAGGTCCTGTTTCCCCTACATATGTCCCTCTTACTGAAAACAATGCTGACAGTTTGTCACAATGTCCCTTTTATTGTTACATCCTTGGACTCCTAGTGGTTAGCCTCTTCATGAAAGCTCTCTTTTTTTTTTTTCTAACACCAAAGGGTGGTCTTTGGAGACATCCTTTTTATGATAATCTTTATTTACAAGCTACATTATCATTCATCCATTGCCTCCCTCAGATAATCTATTTCATTGTCTAATTCTGAAAGAAAGATCTTGTTAAGACTCCATGTCCATTGTAAGAAGTGGTTGCAACCAAAGTCCAAACTTCCCCCCTCAACTCAGGTAATGATCTCTCTGGACTTGAATCTTGGGTTCCCTAATCTTCTCATATCTGGTGGTTGATCATATTACTAGGCAAGAAAATCTGTTTTTGTTTGGGATGCTGAGGCAGCCAGTGTCCCAAGTAAGTTCTTTAGTGAATGCTTAAGAAAGGCCAAGCAGACTATTAGATTTGAATGCAGCAGCTCAGCCTGCACAAAATTTGTGAAGAGCTGCCAACCATTGTCAGCATAACTTTTGCCAGGTGACTGATTCTTTATAACATCATAGATGGAAAAGAAATTGGTACTACATCAGTGATCTGAGAAGAGGTTTTTGCCACTCTGGGAACCAAAGCCTGTGGCACAAAAGTTAAATAGGGATCGTTCTAGGGGGGAACTAGGTTGCCTAAAATCTCTATTACTGTTTAGCTGATGGGAGGCTGTCTTTATTGATGTGGTAGTGGTGGTTGTGGTCATTAAGGATTTGCTTGTTGTGGTGGGCATTTGATTTAACAACTTCAGAATTTCTAACTGATTTTCAATGATTTCATGGCTCAGGGATTTCTCTAGGGGCACCTCATCAGACCTGTTATTGCTGACAGGTTGTGGAAGGTTGGCTGACAGCAGATCATGGTTATCAGGTATTGGGTCATTGTCACGTCTGCTTTTTAGCAAAGAGTTTACCAGTAAAGAAGGGTTTGTAACCTGATGGTGTATAGTAGAGCTGGTAACAGGACTATGTATTTGGGAGCTTTGCACCCACTGCCCTGGTGAATTTGTAATGATATTTTGTAACGAAGACCCTGTAGTTGTTGAAGCAGTTTCTGTATCATGTTCTGGAAGTTTTTTCCCCTCATGCTGCATCAGAAAACTTGTCAGCTGTGCAGCAGAATTTATCACTGGCTTTTGTACCAGAGAGTTTGCTACTGGAAACTGTAACATGAAGTTTGATTCACATTCTTGTTCTGAAGGCACTGTTACTTTAGGAAGTAATGTGAGATTTTTAACTTGCTTTTCTCTAGAAGCATTTGCATCAGGAAGCTGAAAATCAGAGCTTGCAACAACCTGATTCTGCTGCAGAGACTCTGTTATTTTATGCTCTGTCTGAGGACTTAGCTGAAGCTGTAACACAGAATTCATTAACTGTTTTTGTATCAAGGAATTTGTCTTTTGAGGTTGTGTTATGTAGTCTGTTAGCTGTTTTCCTACTGGACAGTTTGTAAGATGAGATAGTACAGAGTTTGTCCTATTTCTTTGCATCAAGGAACTGGTACCTGGAAGTGACACAGAGCCCATTGGCTGTACTGGGGAGTCTGTAACTTGAGATACTGTGGAGTTTAACTGTTTTTGCATGGGCTTGTTTGTTACTTGAAACTGCACGGATGGTTTTACCTGATGCTCAGATGTGGTTACATTATTTAGCAGACTGGTCCCTCTGCTGCAACTGTTAGTTTGGTGATGTCCAGACAAAATCAGAACACGAGTCACAGGGAAGCAACTCCCATTCTTCTTATTCTTAGCTTCCTTCAGCAAAGACTTACAAGTAACCGTTTTTCTGGATTCTTTATGGCTATATGAAAGTTTATCCACCAATTTGTCACCAGAATGGCTACGAAGGTGCCGTTTCAGATGATCCAGCCGTCCAAATGTTTGTGAACAAAACTGGCAGAGGAAATCCCTGTGCCTGGTGTGCACCACAAGGTGCCGCCGCACATCTTTTTTGTTTATGAAGCATTTATCACAGTAGGGGCACTTCTCGTTCTTCTCCTTGTTTGCATACACAAGGCCGCCATGCACCTTCAGATGATAAATGTGGTCAGGTTTGTTCTCAAAGTGCTTGAAGCAGATGGGGCAGACAGTCTGGTTCCCATTTTCCACCTCATGTATGGCCACATGCATCTTGTGCACAAAGCGTGAGACATACTGTTTTCCACAGTGCTTGCATGTGAGCAGTGGCTTCTTGCGGTCATGTGTGCTGATGTGACATTTCAAGTGGTCGCTTCTCTTAAACCCTTTCTCGCAGAATGGGCACTTAAAGCTCTGAGGTGCTGTGTGAATCAACTGATGTCTGTTACATTGCATCTTGGTTAGGTACTCCTTTCCACAGCCTGGTTCATCACATCTATACTTCATGCTCTTTGAATCAGACTTCTGCAAGGCTAACTTCGATGGTGCCATGGATTGCCCTGTTTTCTGGTCCTGCTTTCGACTGTCTTTTTTTTTTGATTTCTTACCCAAAAATGCAGACCTCAGGACACTGGATGTGTTAGTTGACAGGTCTGCAGCTGACATTTCCTCATTTTTCCCTTCATCCAAAAAACTTTCAGTTGAATTGTCATCAAAGTTATGACACTCCGGTGAAGTTTGGTTTTGCTGGTTTGGAACATAAAACATAATTTTTTTGCTGCTACTATCTTCTGGTGCTGCCACAGTTGAATCAGGTACCCCTTCCTGCATTTGATCTACAAAAATAGAAAGGGGAGTCTGTACTAGAAATGGATCAGTAGCCAAATCAACAACAACAAAATGACACTATATAAATTAAAAATTTTACCTTTTATACTGCTGCTGCTTTCTAAATACATAACAAATTATCCTTTCCTTTTGAAGTTTGTTATACCTTATTTAAAAAAAATTTTATTAAAACAATTTCCAAAACAGATATACATACAAATCCATTGATTTGAATAGTGTGGGGGTTCATTTTAAAACACTGTTTTTCTGAACTCCATGCATGCTTATTAGTAAGAAGCTAATTGGCTCTTGTGTTTGAATAAATTAATCAGAGTGGATCCACTCCTGTGAATCTTTTTTGGAGCCTACCATTATCATTGACCCATGGTTTAGAACAATATTAATTTGCAATAGTTTCTACGAGTATAATGATGATGATTTATAGCAGTAGTTAGCTTATTTTGAATTTGTGACCTTGCTGTTTGCACATTTTAAGCAGTAGTGGGCATTTGCTACTTAAACAAAAAACCCCACCACAAAATTGTTATAACGTACTATAAAACGATTTCTTAGTTTAATTTGGTGCTAATCATTAAATTTGGAATTTATGTTAAAAGAAATCACATGTAGCATAAATATCACCTCTGTAACAAGTCACTAAAGGAATTAGAATGCTGAACAAAGGAAAAATCAGAGTAAAGGACACTTGAATCCATCTCCCATAGTCTTAGTTTCAGAAAGAAAGAAAGGCCACATATATGGCTATTTCTTTAATCTTTTAACCAGTTAGACTTTCCAATCGTGATGAATAAAGTTTCTAAAATAGAGGATTGCAGAAAAGTTATTATTAGTGGGAATTGCAATTTTTAGATCATTTTAAGTGATACAAGCTTGTTTTAAAAATGCAAACTGCCAGTTATTTGAATTTCTTAAGATTTGTGTCCTGTCACTGTGGATGGCACTGGATATGATATTAGGAATAATGTTACATCTTTCAGCCTTTATGACATTTCCAGTTAAGACATTTTGATATATCTCTATTCATTAATGGCTGCTTTCAGAATAATTCCTGGAAATGCTCTGAGTAGTATGAATTGTTTCTAAGCATCCTGTCTTGCCAAAATATTTCACAAAGCCAAGAATCATTGAAAAATGACTGGTTTTCTTACTACTTATACAACTAAGGGGTGTTTTCTTGGATGGAGAGAGAGATGATTCTACACAGTGATGTTTAAGTGTTATAGAAGTGTGATATTTTGCAATGTGTTTTTTTCCATCAACATCAGGAAGACCACTTGGTGCTCCCAACTGTTTTAATGTAAACATTGGCCTATAGACATGGATGCAGAGTTGAAGTCTGCACTAATCCTAGGTAGTGCTGGTATTGTTGCAGCTGTTGATTTTACTGACTGAAACCTGCTTCTCCAATGAGTTACAGCTATGAAGCAATCTAGGACAACAGTGGTAATTCAAAATTTATTCCTGGGCAGCATCTTGGATAGAATTAAAGTCCTGAAATCTTTTAGTAGTCTCTGAACAGATGGAAACAGCAAGCAATATGAGAAATTATAAACTCTGCTTATGCCCATCTCAGAATTTTGAGGAATAAATAAACAAACTTAAATTTTTTTTTTGTTAATTTTAAACACTCAAGATTATATTACATTTCTGGTTACTTTGAAAATAGGGACACTTCATGTGTGACTCCATAGAAAGGCTGTGATTTAAGATCTTGAAACAAAAACTTCACTTTTCATGTGTGTATGTTGTTTTTCCCCTCTCCCTACTAACAAGACCACCACCTTTATGGTGACAATTATAATCTAAATCTTCAACCCACCTGACATTTAAAAGGAAAGTAAACTTTTATTGCAAACACTTACCAGGACTTACATCTGGTGACAACAAACAGTCAATTTTCTTGCTTGAGTTTAGCAATGGGGTCATATGAGAAGCATATTCTGAAGAATAGTCTACCTTCAGTTCTTCTCCTGCACAGATAATCTAGAAAGGAAAGAAGAAACAGATTGTATCTTGAGATCACAATGTACTAGTATTGTCACTTCCAACACTGATTAGTTTTGGGCCACTGAGCTTTTTAACAACCATGTCTTGAGCAGTGCAGTGGGGCCCTCAGTTTGATGAACCTGCCTTGGATGGTTTCCTCATCAGCTGACTCTGTTTTTATTCAGTTTTTTCTCATGCCTTAAAATGAAGAGTTCTAATAGGGGTTTTCCATGAAGTTGTGGTAGAGGTTCTTTGGAGTGGCTTGCACCTTGACCATAGCCAGGTAACTCCCTGGATCACAGCAGATTGCCCATACCTCTAACTTACTGCTGTGAGATATCCTCAATGCCAGGACTAGAGTCCACAAAATAGATAAACAGGAGTAGACATGTTTCTATTATTTATTTGTAACTCTGTCACTCAGGTTATCTTAGCTAAAATGTTGTTTTGATTATGGAATGTACATTGTTTTGCAAATTCCAATGTAAGTAACCATTGCAGTCAGGGGCGTAGCTAGCGTTTGTGCCGCCCGGGGCGGTCGTAGAATTTGCGCCCTCTAAATAACGTAGAAAATTTCAAACCCTCCAAAAAATTCATTTTTTTATTTATTTATTTATGAAAAAAGTACTATTAGAAAATAAAAATTATCAATATATAATGAGAAAATATTGATATTCAATTCAAAATTAATTAGAAGTGACTCACTTCAAGTGAGCAAATTTCTTTTACAGCAAATTTTTAGAAAAACTTTCTTCCTTTCAAAAACTACCATAAAAATTGAACGAAAAATTCAGGAAAAAAATAATATCTGGAAAATAGAACGAAAAAATACATTATATATGTAACATACTGTCCTGAACTAAATTTGACAAACGCGCACTCGGACCAAAAAATGCCGCCCCCCAAAACGTGCCGCCCCTGCCACCCCCCATTAGCTACGCCCCTGATTGCAGTACAAACTCTTAAAATCCAAAATGCTTGCGACCTGGGCAATTTTGGATTTTGGGACACCAGATATGTACAACAATGTTTTTCAAAAACTTCAAAAGATGCTACTTCAGGAAATGACAAGAATAGCTTTGATGACAGACATTTGGACAACTAGTAACGTTGGAACACCATTTCTTGGTACAACCACTCATTGGCTATCAGCCGATTTTGAAAAGCACAGAGTCATCCTAAATGTGATTCTATTTTCAGAATCACACACAGCTGACCATGCGAGTAAATTTTGGCTGGCTTGTTTAAAAAAGATGAAATACCACTGGATTAGATCTATTTGCTGTTTAGGGACAATGCTGCTAATATGGTTGCTGAACTTTTTAAAACCAGATTTCCATCACTATCTTGTTATCCGCACTTTACAACTATGTATTAATAATGCCATATTTAGTCAAGAAACAGGAAAGGATATCTTCTGTATTAATAATGCCATATTTTGTCAAGAAACAGGAAAGGATATCTTTTGTATTAATAATGCCATATTTAGTCAAGAAACAGGAAAGGATATCTTTTGTATTAATGGAGAGAGTTGGCCATTTCCACTGTTCTACTGCTGCCTCACAAAAGCTATAGGTCCCCAAACATAAGCTTCTACATGATGCATCCATTAATTGAAATCTCTTCACATCAAAAGGCTGAAAAAGCAGGCACAGCTGCTTTTATGTGCACTTCCATCATCCACAGACATTGAATGGATTTTTATCACTGGACATATATATTAACCCAACAAGATATCATCTCAATCCAGGTGGTGAAAAGTCTACATTTCTGCATCTTTTGGCTTTAAATACTAAATCATAGTTTTGACAAACCTTCGTAAATGTTTTCAGTTTTTAACCTTTCTTTGTAGACTAGTATAACTTTCAATACTCTGTCCTTCACACAGTTATGTATTATCTGGACTTGAAAATGGTTCTTTTGATTAGTTTAGCATAGAAAATAAGACTTTTTCATTATATTTTCAACAGCCTTTAGAAGTTTCATAAATGTGCTGAATTATGAATGTATGTTTGTAGAGCACTATTTATTGCTTTTAAATTCACCTAATTATGTATTAATTTGGATATATGACCTATATTTGTTAGTTAACATTGAACTTTTGAAGATTTCAAATTCCATTGTTTTTTTTTTTTTGGATACACAAGTCTCATAAATGTTGACTTGTGCTTCTAAACCAGTATTACTTTAAAAGGTATGTATACAGGCTACATGTGTGTTGGGATGGTGATTGAATGAATGAATGCTTTTTGGACTTACCATTCCCAACCTTCTATGCTCAAAGTCAGATTGATTAATGCCCCTGATTTTGTGTTAATCTGGATATATCTTGGTATAATATGGAAAATACAGAAGGAAGGAACAATATTCCAGTTCTTTCTGACTAAAAAAAGTAAGTTTTCCATTTGCTGTTATGCAAGTTAATAATTGGCAAAATGACTGATTAGGCCAATTACCAGTTATCTGCCAATTAATCAGTGTAATGGATGTACAAAAATATGGCTGCTGTATATACATGAGAAAAGCAGAACCTCTGCAAGTTTGTCTATTGGTGAAACTCTACTTTTGTTATTTGATAGCACTAACATGGCATCATGGTTGTAGTGAACTCATCTAACAGTGGCAGCTAGAGTAATGTTGCTACTACAAATAGATCATTGGTACCATGTCTAAGTAAAGGTGTTGCTTTGGTCTGGTTGCTGCTGCTGCTGCCAGGTAGCCAATGAAAAAGCAACTCATAAGCAGGGTGACATGGTTCCTCCCACATCTGAAAATGAAAAGCTCTAATAGGGATCTTCTTGTCCTATATGGTTTTGTTTGAAGAGATCTGATAGTAGCATTTATCAGAGGCTTGGTGGCCAAGAGGCTAGTTACTGAAGAAATAGGTTATAGGTTGAATCCCCCTGCTGGATGCTGGCTCACCTGTGAATTAGTAGAAAAGTTTAAACACATTAGATCTCTTTGCTTCACCTATAGGGTAGGAATGACTTTGGCTTTTGATTTTCAAATCTGATGATGCTAAAAGTACAAGGCTTGGATATTTTTAATCCCATGGAGGCAAAAGAGGGGAATTGTACAAGCCATAACTGCTTTTCGTCTTGTATAAACATTATTGCATTCCTGCCTCCCTGTAAATAATGATTCCTTTGGAGTCTACACACACTAAGCTAAAAATAAACTAAAATTTATTTGATTAATCCTCTAATGTACAAAATACCATGCAAACCCAAAAAGTGGCTGATTTGGCCCTTTTTATTATTTTTTCTCTCTACTTGATGAGCCTTACATATGACTCCTCTTATTTAGATGCCATCAGCATAGTAGTAGAAAACATTGATAGAAATCCTTCCAATGCTGAATGGTACCATTTATGGTTTATAATTCCTGACTTGGGAAGCTAAGTGCAAACTGGACAAGACACGAGAATTTCATGCCATCTCCATCAGCAAGCAGAGAGATTCTAATCCTTCAGCTTTAGAACCCCCCAACAACGTTTCTCTTTCAAATTAAAATTTCTCTAAGTGTTTAAAACTGCTTATAACACAACAACAACAACAACAACAACAAAGAAGAAGAAATGCTGGTATTCCTTTTCTTATGTAAAGAATTCCAATGTATAGGGTGTACATTTGTGTGCAATGAAGATCGGGGGATAAACAAGTGAGACTGACTCCCTAAAATAAATGGATAGTGAAGATGAAGTTAAACAAATGGGACTCATTCCTGAAATAAAGGAGTAGGGTGAGGGTTGATAAGAAAAATAACTGATAAATCTGAAGAGTTCATAGAAAAAAGATTAATGGTCCATACGTAAAAGGAAGAGATTTTGATTCATTGGTTGAGGCTGTGGAAGAAAGCATATTCTAGTAACAGTAACACAGGGATCCACTAACAGTGTGAATTTCATTTTGGTCCATTGGGGGAGTGGACCTGCTATCATAGCATAAGAGAATGGCCATAAATGGTTTGAGGTTTTCTCTGCTTTCCCCCCACTGACCAAGTAAGTTCTTTTCCCTGATGTAGTTGATGTTCAGCACCTGTGGATATTCTAATCTTGAGGGCTTGCACTGCACCCACCTTAGGCCAGTGCTCAATGGCCCAAACATTTGACACACCACCAACACTTCAAGGTGACCATAAAAAAATCCCCACAAAGACAGACAATCATAAAGCAGATCAACATTTAAAAGATGAATTTGCCACATGCACTAGGAGAAAACAACAACAACACTCCAAAGAGACTGGGATGGCTGCCTGAAACCATGTACACATACCCGAATGCTGGTGAAGTAAATTTTATCTTGGTACTGGTACGCAACAAGATTCTGTTCCTTTACTGATGAAGCCACATGAACAAACATCATCCAGTTACAGAAAGATTCATTTTTTAAATCCAGGTCAAAGCTGCTTCTATCCTTGAAGACCTGAAACATGAATTAAGTTATTTTCCAATTATCTGATTTCTAAGAAACTTTGTACATTCTTTGATTGATTTTAAAAAAAAAACAGTAATGTAAACAGAATTAGCTGTTCAGCTTGTATGAATTTTTTTAAAATTTGTTCACAAGAAAAATAAACAGACTGGCAAAATGTGGGAAGTTATTTTTAACAGATAGTTGGTTCAGCCTTTTTTCATCCCCTTAGCAGTAATAATATGACTATGAACATACATTTCAGCACCATTTCTCTGGCTCCATCTTCAAGGTCTATTCCTAAGACAAAAAGACAAACTGTAATGTTTTCCTGCCTCCTTGTACCATATATATTAACAGGAGCATCTCAAAAAATCAGAATATCGTAGAAGAGTTCATTTTTTTCCGTAATTTAATTCAAACAGTGAAACTTTCATATATATTCTAGATTCATTACACACAAAGTGAAATATTTCAAGCCTTTTTTTTGGTTTTAATTTTGATGATTACGTCTTACAGCTCATGAAAATAAAAAATTCACTATCTCAAAATATTAGAATATTTCATAAGATCAATAAAAAAAAATGATTTATAATATAGAAATGTCGAACTTCTGAAAAGTATGTTCATTTATGCACTCAAAACTTGATTGGGGCTCCTTGTGCACGAATCACTGCATCAATGCGGCTTGGCATGGAGGTGATCAACCTGTGGCACTGCTGAGGTGTTATGGAAGCCCAGGTTGCTTTGATAGCAGCCTTCAGCTCGTCTGTATTCTTTGGTCTGGTGTCTCTCATCTTCCTCTTGACAATGCCCCATAGATTCTCAATGGGGTTCAAGTCAGGCGAGTTGACTGGCCAATCAAGCACAGTAATACCATGGTCAGCAAACCAGTTACTAGTAGTTTTGCCACTGTGGGCAGGTGCCAAGTCCTGCTGGAAAAGGAAATCAGCATCTCCATAAAGGTTGTCAGCAGCCGGAAGCACAAAATGCTCTAAAATCTCCTGGTAGATGGCTGCATTGACTTTGGACTTGATAAAACACAGTGGACCAATACCAACAGATGACATGGCACCCCAAATCATCACTGACTGTGGAAACTTCACACTGGACTTCAAGCAACTTGGATTCTGTGCCTCTCCACTCTTCCTCCAGACTGTGGGACCTTGATTTCCAAATGAAATGAAAAATTTACTTTCATCTGAAAAGAGGACTTTGGACCACTGAGCAACAGTCCAGTTCTTTTTCTCCTTAGCCCAGGTAAGATGCTTCTGACGTTGTCACTGGTTCAGGAGTGGCCTGACATTAGGAATGCGACACTTGTAGCCCATTTCCTGGACACGACTGTGTGTGTTGGCTCTTGATGTACTGACTCCAACCTCAGTCCACTCCTTGTGAAGCTCCCAATGTTCTTGAATTGGCTTTGCTTGACAATCCTCTCAAATCTGCGGTCATCCCTCTTGCTTATGCACCTTTTGCTACCACACTTTCCCTTCCAGTCAACTTTCCATGAATATGCTTTGATACAGCACTCTGCAAACAGCCAGCCCTTACAGCAATGACCTTCTGTGGCTTACCCTCTTGTGGAGGGTGTCAATGAGTGTCTTCTGGACAACTGTCAAGTCAGCAGTCTTCCCCATGATTGTGGTTGTGTGGTACTGAACCAGACTGAGAGATTCAGGTATTTATACTGCATAAATAATGATTTACTCAAACTCGAATGGAATATTCTAATATTTGAGATACATTTTTTCTATTTTTTGAGCTGTAGGCCGTAATTATCAAAATTAAAATTAAAAAATGCTTGAAACATTTTAGTTTACATGTAATGAGTCTAGAATACATACAATTTTCACTTTCTGAAATAACTGACAAAAAATATTGAACTCTTCCACGATATTCTAATTTTTTGAGATGCACCTGTATATATATATATACATATATACACTTCTAAACTTCTCAAACCTGTGAATTTCTCTTGTAACCACTGTACCATACTATCTATGGACACTGCTAAAACTGGAAGACCTTTTCAGGCCTCTCTGTAACAAACTATACTATATTATTTGTAGGCACAAAGAAAAAAGAAAAAGAAAACATACAAACCTAGGATATTTTGAACATTACATGTTCATTTTCAACCAAATTTTTTTTTTTTTAAATTCTCTAACAAAGGGAAAAAAAGCACAAATTAACATAATATACAAAGAAATTTTTAATGACAAAAAAGTAGTATTAATTTCACCATTAAGAAGAGTTTTAAAATGTTTAATACATAGGATTCTATGATTTTAAACATAAAATCAGTAGAGGATTTGGCCAGAATGCACACCATTCATTGAAAATTTTTTGACTCAATTCTTTGTCTAGAATCTTGTATAAGCCATGATGTGTCCATGTTTCCTTGTAACCGCTATACTATACTATGGACATTTCTTAAACATCCTGTTACTCTGGATAGTTTTCCTGCATTACTCCAGACTTCATTTAAATTTATTTCCTAAATTAACCCTGAATAAATGATGATACCTTTTAACTAGCTTCCTGTACAAGCTAAAGGAAATTACTGGACTGACTGCAGGCAAGTTTTATATCAATCAAACTGGCTCCTGGCAACCATCTTACATCAACTAAAGGGGGTTATTAGAGAGTTTAGAAATAGTGCTAGTCACTGGTCTTTATACTACTTGCAATGTTTACCTTTAATCTAAGTGTTTCTGGCCTGTGGGGTGTGCTGGAAACACTTTCAGATGAGGAATTCCAAACAGGAGCCTCTACAGGACCAAATTGTGTTCGGTTTGCAATTAACTTCTTGGCAAACACACCTTCTACTGAAACAGGTAACAAAAAAAAAAAAAAAAAAAAAAAAATTAACTACATCGGTAAGGATGACTGCATATGGGGTGAAAACTTTTTCAAGATATTTATTTGCTTTGTAAACAGTAAACTTCCCCCTCCTTCAGCTTGAACATTTTAATCTCACAGGAGAGTTTCTGTGTTTATAGAAAAAGTGGGTCAGTTAAAGTTTTGATTTTCATGTCAGCGAGATGAAGTTTAAGGCCTGTAGCATGGAAGCAACTTTTAAAACAATTTTTTGTAGTGAGGTAATGTAGAAGATGCTTCTGGCAGTGGCTGGTCAATTTCACAATGGTTCCATTGGTTCTTCTCCTGCAGTAGCTCAGCAGGTAACATTAAAAAATGCAAATAATTACCTGGGTGGCAACACCACTATTGTAAAAACAAGGACAAAAATAGAATCTTCAGGTATGTATGGAGTCTTTCTAAAACTGTTAATTTGCTTGATTTGTTCAAGGAAAGTGGCCAAGAGGAATATGTAGGTGTTTAGAAGGTACCTTCTTTCTTGATCATCAAAGTGGCTGGCAGCGTGAGACGTGCTCGAGTCAGAATCAAGCTGTCAGGAACATGCTTCAGTTTGCCATGCTCCGTGCACACCCCAACTTTGCTGGCTCCGCAGTCATGGCACCCTGCATGGGATGGGAAAAACAGGTGTTAGACCACTGAAATACAGAATTATTAATCACAGTCAAAAAAAAAAAATCTCTAACATAACAACTACTGTGTGTCTGGGAGGTGCATATGCCTCTCCAGCTTCTGAGTTTGCTGTCAATCTGGCAGCAAGTTAAGCTGTTAAAGAGAGAAAGACAGAAAGAGGAAGAGAAAAGCACTCACAATCACAAATAGTAATCATGAGCTGAAGACTGGAAGTAGCAGTTGGTAATGACTGACATCACACACAACTTACATTCAACTTACAAATCATTCTACTGTACATGCACAGCAACTTTGGAAAAGTGGTTACAGTTTCGAGCAATTCCTGAGCTATCTGCAAATATCTCACATCAAATAAGTCCATCAACATAATTTCAACAAACTCTGGGGACCATAACAACTATGGACCTGCTGTGTGTGCCATCCTTGGGAACTGTAGGTATAACAGTTTGTCAGCGAAACATTTTACTAATTTCCTTATGCATTAAAAAAATCAATCAATCAATCAGTCTGGGCAGCAAATGATAACAGGTGTTTTTGGTTTCATTCTGATTTATTTTAAAATTTGTATCTATTTCTAAAAAACAGAAGGGAATCTTGTTACAGCAGCTCTGCCCATTAACCGGACACGTCCAGAATTGACACTTACATAGCTTCTCAAAGTTGTAATCCATGATGAACTTTCTGTATTATCTGACTACATCGCAGCAATCATCTGAAAAAGATTGCAGTGAGTCATTGTACAAAGGATGAGTAGAACACCATCACCTGATATTTATTTTATTTATCTTTACCTCCACTAGTAATCCATCTATCGTTTGGAAAAACCTCGCCTGTTCCCTTCACCCTCTGCTATCCTTCAAACAAAGTGCAATAAAATTTAAGAACATTAATGTTTTGTAGTAATTGAAATTTAAAAAAAAATCCCCCCCCATATTTTTAGAGGGGTTTCCTAAGTAATAAATAATATTAATGAGTTCTTTCTTCTTTAGTAACAACCAACGGAAGGAGGGTTAGCTTTACTGACAATTTTTTCATTGTGGGCCCACGTCATGGGGTCAATGCAGACCACAAAATGTCTGACAATGTGTTCAGTGTTCAAATGTTTTACAAAATATTTGGCTTTTCATTTCTTTCCATTGATAGAGCAAAGCAGGTCCAAGGTCAATCTCAGTCAGCCCCAGCTCAGTTTTGCATAAGCATAGATTTTCTCACTATTTTTCCCCAGTTGGCTGCATGGGTTTCCAATCTTCTCCCACATCTAAAAATGAGTGGTTCTAGTAAGCTCTATGGCGTAGTAGCCAATCCAATTTATTGTGAGAAGAGTTGAATGTCAAATAAACCACCTGCCTTGTAAATACAAAAAAAACAGAAGCCAACTGTTCTGCCTTTGGCAGAGGGAAACTAATTAGTCTGCAGTTTTAGGAATTGATGTAAAGCTTGTTGCAATCTTGCTAGTACTCTTATGGTATTTATTCTACTGTTTCTGAGTTGGGTTTGAATGTCACAACTGCTATTGTTACTTTGAAGATTAACTAAGAGTAAAAACATAAAGACACCAGAACACAAATGAACACTATACAGTGCAGGTAAGTGGTAAAGATGCATTTATTAAAACTATCTAGCGAGATGGAAGGTTAGTTGATAATACTGTATGCTATCTGTCCCACATGACAGAGATAACCAAGACTAATTTCTAAACCATCTCTTCAGGATTCCAATGCTAGCAAATTTATAATAAACATGGAGGGAACTTCTTTTCTTACGTGTTCTTGTTTTGAGAGAAAATGCTTAATTATGAAGTAAATATACATACGAAACATATGGCTAAGTACAAGATCAAATATCAGCAGGAAATCGAAAAATAGTCAAGTCTTCCATGAAGAGCAGAAAAAGCAGGCACCTTACAATACCATAAAAGCAATATCCGGTATCAAAAACATTATTATTATTATTATTATTATTATTATTATTATTATTATTATAACTGTTTCTCCACAGCATTTAAAAGAATTATCTTCCTTTAATTGAAAAAAAACCGTTTAGAAAAAAATTAATGTAAAATGAACAGAAAATAACTGACACGCTTCAAATAAATAAAAGGAATTAGGCTTGTAAATTGTGTGTGCAAATATTTTTGCTTATAACTTCGTTAGTTACTGTGGAAATTCAAAATGGCGATATCACGCCACAAATTAAGATGGCTACAGCTGTAATTTATAGCACTCTTCGACGGTTTGTCTTCTGAGGTGTTCTAATCAAGGGAGATTAGTCTGTTACATTACAGTTAAAAAAAAATAAAATAATAATCTTCACTTGTTCTGTAACTGAACTAGAAAGTCGCGTTATTTAATTATGATAATAATAATAATTTTTTTACAATTTAGTTTACCATTTTTCTGTGTTTTCATCCCCCCCCCCACCCCGCATATGTCGATTTTTTTTTGTTGTTTTTGTGGTAATACGTGTATGCGCGCATGCGATCCCTTTCGGAGGGGTGATAACCGAAATCCGCACGCGGGTTAGGGTAGGGCATGAGCCCCTGGTGGTGCCATATAGGCGATTTTACGACTCCCGCCCGACCCCAGGTCGGGTTCCATGCGAATGGTCGCCCCCCTAACACACAAATATACGCCTATAGGCAGTCGGGCCCGCCGATCAAGGGAAAGGCCTGGGGCAAGATACTTTCCATTTTTAGCTAATCCAATAATTTATTAAAAGAATTAATTATTCTGGACCACCTTATTATGATGATGACTCATGAGGTTACCCCCCCCCCCCCATAACTCCCTGCTCCGGTAGAGATTCGGCTACGCTGACATTATTTCGGGCAGCAGGTGTAAATATTTGGTTTGTCTCCAGTTCAAGATAAAATTAAATCGGGTCTCGTGATTTTTTTCGATTGGATGCGAGAGCGTCAAAGAAAACAAAACAGGTGAATTTTTAAGGATACTGGGGGTAACAATTCATTTGGAATGTTTTAATCGTGTACAATTTACAGGTAATGGTGGGGTGCTGTGTCTATATGGAAAATAGAATTTATAAACAATCGAATGGGTTAGACCGTAAACAGAGTATCTGTTTCTTAACTAATAACAATAGTAATTATTATAGTAGTTATTTTGATAATCAGCTTTTTAAAAAAAGCATTCGTCTTGTAAACTGTGCAAGAGTAAAAAAAAAACTTCCTTTTCCAAAATTGTCTTACCATGCTAAAGTGGAGGAAGTTTATGAACAGGCCTCCTAGGGCCGATGGATCTGCTTTAAATTGGTTCACAGAATTTTCTGGAACCCTGAAGAAGACAAAAAAAAAATCTCTATATAATAACTTATACGTTTCTCGACCAGTAGGAAGACATTTTAACCTTTTTATTTTAATTTGTACTGACAAGTAATATCGACAATAACATGATTATCATTATACAACAACAATATTTGTTTATATCAAAATGCACCGAGTTATCATGATTGGGGTTCCCTATGGGTGATGTCGGGGTGGTCACACACACAGAGAGAGGTTCCATATGGTGCTACAATTGAAGCATATCGTAATAAAATAGTAATAATAATAAATATAATAATAATAATAATAATAAATTCATTTTTAAACGTATCTTGGAGCGTTTTTTTTTTTTTTTGGAAAGGAAGAAACAACTTAAAAATCATATTACGTACCATGGAATTGCTATTGCAAACGAGAATTTTTACCTGGAGGTTATTTCTTCCAGGTTAAATTTACCGGAAGCTAAACGCTTCCGGGAACTATGGGATGCGAAATTTTTCTGCGAAGAAAAAATGGCGGTCTTCTGTTGAAGTTGTGACGAACATTGAACATTTAGAAAACCGGCTATGTAGATGGCAGGATAGGGAGACAGCTTATGTGTTTATCGGGGATTAAGGGGCCCAGGCAAAGACACGCGATGAAAGTTAGGCGGAATAATGATGAAGAAATGAATCCTTGTATTCGAGTAAGTCGGAGTGATTGTACTTGGCCCACGGATGTGGTCGGTGCTGGAGGAAAGATTGAGCCTGGGGATGTTATTAACATTCTGATGGAATAATATTAGTATGCCTCGCATCGATTAGGGTTCGACTGCAATCCCTATTATAGGTTAGCGACGCCATGTCCGGACTGGAGCCGGTGTAATAGTAGTAGTACTGCTGTCTTCTGTGACTCGGTCGAGAGGAACGAATGTTTCACTTTCTCCCACGTGTTTTCTCTGTTCTGATAGCCCTACTTTGGCGAGTGGAGGGTTAGGGAGGTTAGTGGGTCTGTAGTCTAACCCTTATTTGTCGTGGGGTAGGTAAGGGAAAGAATGGTAGTGGGTCTGTTGTGTAGCCCTAATTCGGCGATGGGTGGGTAAGGGAGGTTAGTAGGACTGTAATGTAACCTTTGCCGTGGGGTAGGTAAGGGAGAGTATAGTAGGTCTGTTGTGTAACTCTTATTCGGCATCGGCTGGAGTGGGGGAAAATAGTAGGATGTATTATCACAAACGAAACGAGACAATGATGAACTGGGTTCAACTTAAAAACAAAAAAAATCATTTGAAAACTATTATAGAAACGAACTGCACGTGTATAAACAACAAGAGAGAGAAAAATAGAGCAGCTAAAAGATACCTACGCATTTATATGCTGTTTTTAGAATTTAATTCAATGAAAAAGGGAGATTACTTCGATTAAAAAAAAATAAATAAAAGGAAGGTTTCTTGGTAAACCATAAGAATACTAGCTGGTAATAAAGACAATAGTTTTTGAACAGATTGTCTTACACACTTTTCTGATTTAGAAGAAGTGTATCAGTAATGTGTTGTTTTCACTCAAATGAGAAACTGGTACAAAGTTTGGTTGTTTCTGTCTGGAATATATAGTGCAGACATTGGAGTTCATAACTTCAACAAAGATTCTGATATGCTGTAGAACAAACTTGTTTGGAGGAAAAATGCGTGCAATTTAGGGGGACTGAAATATTTAGCAAGCTTTCAAATTTTGAAAGTATTTCCAACCTATCCAGAGAGAATAATGAGCGCATTAGGTATGCCAAAATTGCTTTGTAAGTGGATGGCTGCTACAACAAATGTTTTGTCAGAGATAGATGCTAAATTGCAGATCAAAAACAGTTTTAAGTTGAATACTTGTTTACCACATCATTATATTATGCTAAAGGCCTAAAAATTCAAATAAAGATAGCAGGGATAATTTCCATAAACAGACATAGGTAGTGATATTTGCTTGAATAATCTTATTACTAGTCTGTTTAAAAAAATTGTTACAGGTTGTATAATAACCTATGATCTCTTTAATGATTTATATAATGATAGTAATAATGATAAAAAAAATTATGTAATAATAAAGTCATGTGAAAATGATTTTCTAATTTTATTTGATAGCAAGCAATCTACTTTTCTCTTGTTTATATGATGATATTCTTAGAAAAAAGTCTAAAAAATATTAACTGTACCCCTTATTCAGAGTCACTAAGTAAATAATACTTTACACCGGGGTGAGCCTTCTGTAAGTGGTATATGAATACATGGAGCAGTCTGTTTAGTGTTATTAGTTGTCTAGTGTAACACTTAATGCAAAAATACCCTATAAATGGTTTTAAAGGAAGGGCACTTCATATCAGTTGAAAGACTTTTCTTGTTTTTCTGTAAATAACAATATAATAGGGATGTTCAACTAAAAACCAGAGATGCTAGTTCAACCAGACTTTATATAGACCTCCCAAATGTTTGAGTGTTTATAATATATATATGAAAAGCTAAACTTGTTTTTTTAAAACTCCATTTATTTGTTAAATTTTATTGATTTTTTTTTTTGTTTGTTTCAGGAGCAAATTATGTCTTTCAAATGCTTGGAAGATAATGATTATGATCGTGATAAATGCTCCAAGTTTTTCAAGAATTATAGAAATTGTAAAAAGTTTTGGGTAAGTGCTTATATGAAAGAGTGGGGGAGGAAAATTAGCCCTTTTTCCCATGTCTGTGCTTGTGTGCTTATATTATATATACTAGGGATGTTCAAATAAAACTTGGTTGGATACTATAACAGCAATGCTATTTCAACCAGGTTTCATATGAATGTCCCTAGTACATTATATAACATCATAGTTTGATTACAGTTCACTATGAACTACAAACAGTCTTCTATCAATGTCTTGTTGCCCAACTATGCACTCTCCTTCACACCATTTTAAAATCTGTCATTTCTTTTGAACAGTTTGTTCATGGCAGCATGGCTGCCTAAATTTTTTAACCTTTCCCCTGTTTTTGGTGAGAGAAGGAAGGTAATCATGCCAAAAATTTCAGTATTGTCTGGCCTTATATATAGTGCTGAAGATCAGGGTTAGTTTTACAGAAGTCTGTTGTCATGTAGCTATCTCTGTGATGCTGATGGAAATTTTTACTTGGGTATTAAGAACATTTTTTGGGGGTCTTGTGTTTCTTCCTTGTTACATAAATTAACTTTCATACCTATCAAATTACTGTACATGATGTATTCTTACAGATGTTAGTAAAAACTGGGTGGGAAACGAATTAAATAATTTTAACTTTTTAAAGTACTAAAATTTGAAGGTTAATATCTGTACATCTATAATAAATAGCTTGTATCAGAGTCTGTTTTATATTTGGTCAAATTTCTTCTTATAATGAAAAATAACAATTAAAAATGGAGCCATTTCTTGAATTTGCCAGTGCCAAATTTTTTAAAGAATTTTCCAATATAATAGTCATAAATATTCACATCTGATTGGTGCTTTTAAAGAGAAATTTGCATCATAGGTGTGCAATGTGTTGTTTCTCAGTTTGAACAAACAAAAACAACAGAACCATAGATAAACTAAAATAAAATTACAGTAACTAATTAATTTGCATTATGCTGTGATGGCATGGGGAAACAGGCTGATATTGCAAAATGTGTGGTCAATCAGATGTTCTGCAACCGTAGGTGTGATGGCAAAGACTTTTGTGATTTATTTTTATTTAAAAACTTGACAAAATAGCTTACATCATAACAAAAAAAATCTATGCATAATTTTTTTTTAATAATGATGTTGCTGCCTTATTAACATTTGGATGCCATAAGGGATGTAGGTTTTGAGCTGGAGGAAATCTATGTCAATAGAATAGTTTAGAAGAAGAGCAAGAAAAAACCATTCCATGGGAGGCACATCAAACTAAGTCATAGTCCCCAAGAGAAATCAGTCATACTTGGGCCATATGCCATGTTATTTTTGGTTAAGAACTTAACTATATCGTTGCTTTCTAGAAAATTTGACTAAATTTAAACTGTCAATACTTTTCAAATGGTAATGATGAATATCATAGCTCTCCTGTTAATAATACTACTATCAACTTTGTATGTTTCATAGTTGTGCATAATGCTCTATGGTGTTTGTTTGTGCAAGATAGTTTTTTTGAGTGTCCATGCAAGTCTGATGTCACTATTTGTTTATTTTCCTTTCAGAAGAGTTCAAAAATAAGATGGTGGTCTTGAAAATATCAGTATGAGAGTACAGATACTCCCCGACTTACGACCTATGCGACTTACAACCACCCGCAGTTACAATAGACAAGTTACGACCATGTGTTAAAAAAAATTCTAATATTCCTGCATGCCGTACAAGAGTCAGTATGGCAACATGTATCTCCCAGCAGCAGCATCGCATTTTCTCTTGGCATCAGTTATACTTCAGTTATTCTCGCTTATCTTCTACGGATTTACCACCCCCAAAGATGTTGTGCAAAAGGAAGATTTCTCCATCTGCCAATACACCAGGCAAGAAACAGGAAGTCACTTGATTTGGAAGTTAAAATGAAAATAATTAGTCAACATGGAGGGGGGGATAAATGCTATCGCACGTGATCTACAGTTGTCCCATTCAACTATCTCCATCATTCTTAAAGACAAGGAAAGAGTCTTGGATGCAGTAAAAGGTTCAGCCGCCGTGTGGTCGACGATAATAACAAAGAATCGCCAAGGACCTATTCACGAAATGGAGAAATTGTTGATGCTCTGGATGGAAGACCAGATACAAAAACGTGTATCCATAAGCCTACTAACAATTCATGCTAAGGCTAGAAGTATTTTCGAGACTTTGAAGGAATGAATAGTAGATGACTACAAAGAAAACTTTCAAGCAAGCAATGGATGGTTCAGTCACTTCAAAAAAAGATACAATTTGCATAATGTCCGAGTAACAGGAGATAAAATAAAATGTATTACGTAGTACAGTACATACTAGTAATGCTTATAAAGTACCCCCCCCAAAAAAAGTCAAATACATATAGGTCTTCAAGTTACGTCCATATCAACTTATGACCGGTTGGTCGGAACAGAACCCAGTTGTAAGTCGGGGAGTACCTGTATATGCTTTTGATAAATTGTTTAGTAATTAGTGTTAAAATTGAATTATAATTATTTGGTGAAAATGTGGACTTCGTTGTTTCTTTTAATTTCCTGAGACAACATTACTGATAATCTGGACTTTAGATGTCCATCATGTGATGAAAATTTTTTCTGGAAAGTCCAAGTGAAAGAGACTAGGTTACGGTTAGGGTTGGAGTTATTCAGGTAGATGTTGAGTTAGTGGCTATAACCTCATAGTCAAAGTGTTGGCAATGTTTTTCAATGAGATCTCTTGTTGTTTGTCATTGATAGTTCTGCTTAATGTCTTTTACAGGCTTTCGTTGTGAAGAACCGAACCAGAGATGGTGTCAGTCCAGCACTTCCTCCTAAAATAGAGAGAGAAGAAATACGAAGAAAGTTTGTAGAGAGTGGAGCATTTAATATCAGTGAAGATAATGGAACTGGCTCTTAAAGGATCTGTTAATAGGAGATTTGAGTGTTTTCATCAATAGATAATCAGACTTGTTCAGAAAAGTTGTTTGATAAACTGACAAAGCAGAGTAGCATATGTAACCTGATTGGATACAGGATTTCAGCATCAAGAGCTTGGCTCTTCTCACTGGCTAAAATTGTGATATTTACAAAGAAAGAAATGTATGTGACTGGCTAAAAGGGCCATTATTAATAAAGAAACTTATTTCCTGCATGACTAAAAGAATCTCTTTTTTCTCTAAAAAGTTGTTTGGTAACAAATGATGACATAGTCTCAACATTATTTTAACTCAATGGGAAAACTACCTGATTTGGTAAATTTAAACTTGTAAATCTTTACAAATATCTATGGACAACAACATAACTCTTCTATAAAGAAGATTACAAACAACTGCATTAATGCCATAGATGTTGAAGATGGCAGGGTGTGTAGGTTCTCTTGTCATAACTTTTTCTACAGCAAAAGCACAAATTGGTGGTCTCTGAAGTTTCAATGAGGATAATTCTTGTTAATTTTCCATTAGTAATTTTACCACAGTAAAGCTATAGATCATACTGATCTGTAAATTTGGCATTTCTTTAATTATTGTTGCTCATTTCAATCAGTTGATCCAGTAAAATCTCCATTCAACGGACTTTGGAAGCAACAGTTGCCGTCTTGTCTGCATTGAACTGTGTGAAAAATTTGTTTGCTGGGACACTTTTTACATATGCATTTATGTAAACGTCTGGATTTAATGGACACCTTCCTCTCTATTAGTTTATTAAATAGAGGTTTTACTGTAATACAACTATAGCTTACTAATTTGCAAGCGAAAATAGAATTAGAAACTGAATTTTACTATAAAATCTAGTCTTTATCAGCATGTATTACTTAATGTTATCAAAAAATTATCTTGTAGCTTGGAAGATAAAGGTTACTAAAAAAATTCTAAAGGCTCTGTTGCTGCTCTTACACTACTAATTAAATTAACATCCACTAAAGGGAAGCCATTAATACTGTTTATATGAAAATCAAGGGAGACAACATTGGCTTTTTAAAAGCCGGGTTTCTGGATTTGTCTTCCGTGATGTGCCGTGCACCTTTATATCAAGAAAGACTTCTAACTTCTGAAAGCTTTCATATCCCGGTAGTTATTTAGTTATGGAATTCCGTATACTCTAAATGGCAAGAAAATAGAGGAGGTTATGAAACTTGAATACAAAGTCAGCAAAAATCTGTTTAAAGATTGCATCATACAATCCACGTTCGGCGATAACTTGATTTTCCCCGGCTGATGGTGACGAAGGTGGACGGGAAAAGGTCACATTTTATTAAAATGCCATACCTTTGAATATTTTTAGTTTTGTTATCTTAATTATTTATGGGATTTTAATAAAATGTGACTTTTTCCTGGATTCGATTTGAAGAGACCAACTCGAAAGTTTCAAAGTTCATCTGCTCAGTTACATAAATAATAGAAGATAGCAGCCCATCAAAACTAAATGACGTATAGGGAAACAACTCTAAGCTTATTTTATTTAATGAACAATGGAATTGCGCAGACCTTGTCCTAATTGATAAAAACGACATTCGACACGATAAAACCAAAATTCCACCCACCCACACGAGAATTATTGAATAAACCAACCTGTAAGTTTATGTTTACTGTGTGTATCTACGTTCGCTTACTGTGTACATTAAAGAAAATGATAATCGTGATTTGTAATTATATGACCCCAGATTCCTGCGATGGTTATTTATCTAAACTTGGAAATAATAATAATATTAATCAGTGTAATAGAACAAGAAAACACATTTTCAAGTCTTACGCGCTTCTTAATTTAATTAACTTTATCATTATTTTGAACCAGATTTTTAAAGGAATAAGTTACTGAGAAAAAAAAAAGTATTTATATATATATACACACATTATTATATCGTTAAATATCTTAGTAATTTTTCTTTTTTAATGTGTACGGACGATAACATTTAAAATATGTTTTATATAACTTTTGCTTATATCTTATTTATCTAGTTAGATATATTTCAGCTTCATTCTTGTTTTTGTCGGTACAGAAATCCCAACGCCTTACTTTCGTATTTTAAAACCATTATTCAACTTTTCCTTTTCATGATGAACAAACAAATTTTACGTGAAAACCCCCCAAAATTCCATCTTTAAATTATTAAAACTAAAGTGGTACTTAAAAAAGGATTTTATTTTGCTTAACTTTTAAACATCTGCAACTTTTAGTAGAGGAATCAATCACTTCGTCAGCTTTGCTGGGTTCACAAGAGGGGAAATGCTAAGGTGAAGATGGCGGCCTCGTTGTCGTCGTGTACATCGCGTCTGGGAAACTTTGTTGTTGCGTGTCCAGGTAGCGTTTAGCTGGTAAGTTAGACGAAAATGTCACGGCACAGAAATTTTCGGTCCATGAACTACGAAGAAGGTGAGTTTACCGTTTTCGCCTCGGCAGTTTGTTCAGAAGGGTTTTCGCATTAACATGGCGACGGTGTCGCGTCAGTACGGGAGGATCGGCCGGTCGCCAAGTCGGGGGTGGGGTGGGGTTTGTTTGCTTGTCCAACTAAACTTGTTTACGCTCGAGCGTATCTGTGAAAATACGTTTGTGTATGTATATTGTTTTGATTAGCTGGAATACCTAGCTATCCTTACTGTTTCCCTCTACTACAGCTATACAACTGCCCAACCACATACGCAGAATTAATTTCGAGAAGCGATTAACGAATTTATTTTATAGATTAATCATAGTTTCGGTTGAGATTACTAAATCATTTTATCGCACATTAAAAAAAAGAAAACGAAATGCCTATTAAATCTTGTGAAACTTAGGACAAACCTTACATTTTAATGCGGGCAAAAAAAAAAGGGAAAGTAGATGACAGTAACTAACTAACATAAGTAGCTAACATTAGAATACAAACAATTAACTAAGGTAAGGTTAGAAATATCCTAATAGACTTTTTTCTTCTGATAGGTCAGCTTTGAGAGTTTGAATTAAAACTGACTTAGTTGTCATGGTAGTTAGATTCTTAGAAAGGAAACTGAATATTCTCATAATTGTTATTTCAGAATGCTATGATGACGATGATGATTATGATGGTTACAGCCAGTCTTATGATGACAAATATTGCGTATCCCCAGGAACTGGTGAGTATATTTGTTTTACCAGATGCTACACGTTTGGGATTTTTTAATATTTAATATGGATGCCTTTGTTGAGAAATAAAATGATTTTTTTTTTTTTAAACTTTTGTCAGTTTCAGCACAAAGGTACCAAGTGGATCTTCAGCACTGTCTCAACAGTTTAGAGTTAACCATGTATCTGTGAATTTCCAGTCTTATTATAATTCTTTCAAAAGTGAAGTGAAATAAAAAATTACTGGTCAGGGGTGTTTATGAAAGTATAACTTTGAAAACTTAAGTTTTTTTTTTTTTTTTAAGATCATGGTAAATGATGCAATTTTTTTCTTTGCAAAATTAAAATGAAACACTAACATTTTAGACACTTGTTTTGGAAATATCTTTTTTTTTTAACACATGTTGGTGACTATAAATATGCACTCACCATTGATATATTACATTTCATTGTGCATACAGCTATTTTTTGTCATCAATACATCTATTATATTTTTTATTGTATTGTTAAGTCCACTGCGTTTATGCTCGACTGTAAATATGAGGAAATGTGTATGTATGTGAGACACACACACACACACACACACACACACACCTGAACATTTTAATTTAAACTGTTTAAGTAGGAAAGGTGTAATAAAGATTGACTGATTTAATGTTACACAACCATTTTTTCATTAAATTTTAAAAAGTATATAAAAACAACTTTTTACACTAAGCAAGGCCATCAGTGTTAACAAAAGCTGTGACCAACAATTTTACTTGCATATTTCTTTTCCATGATCTTCTCTTCAGATATAGATGTTTGGGGGCTGCCTTTGCAGATTTCATGAGGGTTCTCATGGTATTTTGGCACTGCTGAGAAGATGGATGTTTGTTGGAGTCTGACTTGAAGTGATTGTAGCACCTTTCCAGTGAGCCCCAAATACTGCCCACTAGAACTTTTCTGACTAGTATTGGGAGGAAAATCTTACGGAAGGGACTGGAAAGCAACTGAACAACTGGTTAATCACTTGCTTTAAAGCTTTTACACTACACAGAAAACCTATAACAGCATTTACAAGACTACTTTCAGATGGGAGCCTTTAGATGTTTTGCAAGAGTGAACTAGAAGGATTTGTACAGAGCCACCACCCAACATAAGCTAGGACTCATTTAGGTCATATGAAGTATGGGGTGGAGGGCAGACATGATATGTGCATGTGTTCTTTTGTAAGAAATTGGTTAAATATAGTTTGTGATTTTGTAATTAGATTGTTTCTTGACATTACTGGACCATTGTGGCCAAGATAACTAATACTTTTGTATTTAGGATGGGGATAAGTGTTTAAAAATTAAAACAATTAAAATTTCATGCACATGGATAATAACTAAATGTATTTTTAGTTTGTAGTTTGGATATGTCTGCCATACCTAAATTAAAATTTTAAAATCTTTTTTTTTTTTTTTTTTTTTTTTTCAGATTTTTCTGTTAATTTCCCAGATTCCAATAGACATCTGTGAATTTTTTTGAATTTTTTTTTTTTACTATTTATTTTACTTGTATTTTTAGCAGCTCAGTTCACTTTTCCCAGGGAACACAGCTTCAATCTTGGCTCTTACATCTCACCATTATCCCAGAAGACAACAGCAGCTCCACAGAACAACACATCAAAAGCAGCAGAGTCAAGCAACCACAGCGAAGGTAGTTGTTTGCATCCTCACCTTTGTGTTTTTGGCTGTTTACCCCAGTGTCATCTGACTGACTTAGATTTTCTCTTTGAAGATCAAGTAGTAATAATAATATCCAGGAACTATAAAAATGTTTAATTATGTTTCTTTTCAAACAATCGATCCATCTGTTTTTTTTTTTTTTTTTTGTTAAATTTTAAATCTTGTTGAAATCTGTCTTGATATGCTAAAAATAAAAATAGTATTGTTTGGAATAAAAGCACCTTGAAATTATAACACATGCATATGTTATTTTAAAAAATAATAATTCTTAAGTTTGTTATATTTCAGCATACAGAATAAGCCAAAAAGGATGTTTGAATTTTACCAAGTTTTTAATTTTATACTTAACAAATATGTCTATAATTCTATTGTTCAGGAAAATCTGAGATTGAATCCAGGTGAAAACTTTAGTCTGAAAGCAAGTTGACTTATCAGCTCTATTTTAATATATATTTGATCCTGCTGTTGGTAGAAAAAGTGTAAAAATTGTTATTTTAAAATTATTTAAATTTTTTTTTAGCTGCTCTAAGCTCATGTTTGGATTATATCCATAATGTGATAGGAGACCTATACCCTGATGCAGATGTGGTGAAGTGTATCCTAAAGCACAATTATGACCAGCAAGTAGCCCTAAATGAATTACTGTCAACCTCAGGTTTGTAACTCAGCAACTGCTGTCCTGACTTTGATGTTTTAAGGACATCTCTCAGAAGTGAGTTAGAAGGGGAAGTTGTGGGTCATCAGTCTTGGTAACCACGCAAGTGATCTTGGTATGGATTAGGGCTTTGGAGCAGCAGTCAACATGCCAATTAAGTGTTATCTGCAAAACCTGCACCACAAGAACCCAGAAAATCTCTAGAGGAAGTTGGAGTGTTTGGAGGAAATCCATGCAGATGGACTGGTATAGAAGAGAAAGAGGAAACGTGGGTGGTTGTTTAAACACATCACATACTAATTGGAAATGAACCCTGGTTCTCAAACATGTCATGCTGATATATTATGTGCATAACCATCCACCACCATTCTTTTAGCTTTCTGAATGTTTGAATACAAACAGAATTTATTTATTCACCCCACCTCTTTTTAGGTATTTTGGTGTTAACCCATTTTAAACAATAATTACGCTGACATACTTTATCTGAATTATTTGCAAAATTGCCACAGATGGCTGAGCATGTTGCACTCATACCTGTTGCAACAAAGGGCCTGGGTTTGACTTTTGCAAGAGACCAACATGTTTTGAAAAACCTTTTGTAGAATGGCATTTTCTTGGTTTTCCGTATTAGTCCTTTGGCATGGCATGGGTTTCCTTCAGGAGTTTGTTCGCTTCCACAACTAAACAAGAGTTTTAATATGAACCTTTTTACATAGGTATCAACAAGTAGACTTTCCTGCATGAACTGAATTTCCCTGGCTTCATTTTGATGGCTATCTCAGGATGTAACCTGCTTTGCTGGCAGGGTTGAAGTTCATCTGACTGTCTGTCCTACATGCTGAACAAGATTTCTCACACTGGGCTGGCTGGTAGCTAGCCAAGGAATTGCATGAAAATGGACAATACAAAATTGTGATCTTTATGCAATACAAAACCAATCCATACTAAATATTATTAGGCTTTTAAAAAAACAAATTAAATAGAAAATATGAGTCAGTTGAGCTTTGTTGTCTAAATGGTTGAAGTACTTGTCAACAAACATCCCAAAATATTATCATCCTTGTGAGTTCATCACTTATATTTCAGTATTATAATTAGTTACACTTCAGATTTTCAAAGAATTTTTAGAATACATATATTATAAATAATCATCTCTACCCAGAAAATATGCTGATAATTTATTTATTCTTAATCAAAGAAAATTGTCTCAGTCCTGGGTTATCTTACCAGTAATGAAATTATTGTTGTATCTGGACAAACTTGCAAAGGATTCCTTCTTGCTTGTGTCCTATTTATGCATAATCTTATGTCTTTAGAATGAAATTCTCTGCAGAATCTGCATCTAAACAGACACTTAACAAAGACTGGCTTTTGTCATAACATTTTAGTAATAAATAAACTAATGCTTCAGAACCAACTACGAAGCCAGAAACAATGCAGGAAACCCATATATTAATTTCTCTTTGATGTATTTATTTATGTCTCCAGTTTTCTTTTAATGAAAACGTTAACAATCAATTTATTTACTGAGACACTTGTGGGCTATGATTTTCAGCTGCATGAATTCAGGATGTAGATTGTTGTTATTTCTTTATATTTGCTCTTTTTTTTGTAGGTGCTCCCAAGCCTCAAAGGCAACCAAGACAGAACAAGAGATCACAAGGTAGGTAGTTATATATTGTATCTTTCATGTGCTCCTGTTTTTAAGAAACTAAATGCTGTTTAAAAAGTGTGTGTAAAGTTAATGAGATACTGGAGTTTGTGTGTACATGAAAGTAGACAGCTCATGACATCTGGTCCCTTAGGACTATGTGAAGTAGAGTGTGGTAAGTCTTTTGTTCTAAAGATATTACCATGTGGCTGATTGTGTGGGATATAAGAGGTTATCTTAGTCCAGCTATGAGTTCATCCTTTATCTAGCTGCAGGAGCATGAGACTTTGATTGTTACCAACCATCTTCGTCTACGCAGAACATTGATGGTGGTGGATTTGTGTACTTGATACTGTTGTTGTAACCTAGTAGACCAGCCATAAATGTTTCTCATCAGATGTGCAGAGTGCCCTAACAAAAACATCTAAGGTCTCAAGCCCAACTGTCTGCAGGCTAGGACAGACTGACTATCTGTGCTGTTCGATAGCCAATCCAGCCCCCCTCCCTCCTTCATTGTTTGCTGTCATCACCTTTCTACTTAGCTCCCTTTTTACTTTGGCAAGGATGTCAGTTAACTTTAAGCAGCTGCAGGAGTTGAACTTGAAGTAAAGTAACTTCATGAAAACTTCCATGTAAGTTTATGGTGAGGTGCAAGAGGCCAGATACAATGTTGTGAGGTTAATTTCCAAAACTTGAAAAGTACTTTGAAACATTCTGCCAGCTTTAAAAGAAATTGTATTGGTTATGATAGAATCTGAAACAGTGAAAGAGGTGGTCAGAATTCTGCTTTGAGATGATACCATCACAAAGTGCATTAATATATTGAGTGTTTGGAGCAATACTTGTGGAAAGAAATTGCAAGCATTTGTAAAATTTGTACTTCAAGTCAGTGAGTCAACAGACATCAGTTGCTGTGCAGAACTTATTCCATGTGAGCATGCAAAGGCACTGAAATATTCTACATTGCAGATAATTACCTGTAAAGCTGTCTGATCTGGTGACAAACTGCATAATTGTCTGCACTGACTGGAAATGCCAAAGATTTTGTATTGAATTATTGAATGTGCAAAAGCAAAACCCAAGTGTTCAAGGCATTCGATGTTTTCTCCATCATAAAGCACTTGTGGAAAACAGCATGTTAAATGAGCTGAAGATAAGAAAATCATCAACTTACTCAAATTAAGGCCTTTCAAATTTAATCTTTTTCTTCACACTTTGTGAGATGGGGGCTGGAGGATGAGGTACAGCAGTTTCTAATGGTGCACCATAAGTCATAACATGTTTGCTACAACAACTGGCTGACATCTTTGAGTATCTCAGTGAGCTGGACCGAAGGATGTGGAGAGAATGTGGTTACATGTGGAGACTGACAAAACAGTTTCAAATCAAAACCTCAGCTGTGGCTCAAGGAAGTAGAGCCTGGCCTACTGAAGATATTCAGACAAACTGGTATCACACATCTTGAAAGAAATCTATTGAACCTTGCGGCAGAACATTTGGGTGTGCTTCATGAAAAGTTTAAGTAGTGCATTAAGTCGACCAGCATATAGCAGTGTGACTGAGTTTGCGATCCTTCTGCATTGTCTGCAGAGCCATCAGTCAAGGTTTTCATAAAGTGTGAGAGGAATTTGCAAACCTCAGGAGTGCCTGAATGCATCCTCAAACTGAAGTTCAGTGAATTGTCTCTGGATGTATTTTGAATGCAAATGAGAAATGAGTACTTAACCATCTCTGATCATGCTGCTGAAATGTTGCTGCCATTTTCAACAACATATTTTTGTGAACTGAGCTTCTCAACTGACCTTTATCAAGAACAACAAGGGGCTATGTTTGAACAGTTCAGGTCAGGAACTTTGTGTTTCACTTGTGCTTACTACATATAAGGGACCCCTTCTGAGAACAGTTTTGACTGAATCTTGTGATTTTGAATGACTTCTAATTGTGTGAAATCATCTTGCTGCTTATGAATTTGTACATGCATCACACATTTTTGCTCAGGTTGATTTCCTTGTTCTTGATAAGTTAAGTATGTATAAGAAGGGACTGTGAGATCTCTCTCATCTCCAACACATTCCCACTCAGTCATTGGGGCCCACAGCAATTCTCTGGTCCAGTGTACCACAGAGATCAAGCCATCTCAAAAGTGTGCCATGGAATAAAAATAATTGAGAAGCACTGCCTTAGACTATAATATATACGAGCTGTTTGTTTGTTTATATAATTAAACTTGCACAAATGTGTACATAAAACAAAGGTTTACTTTGGTTTCATTGTTTTGTTTCTGTACAACTAGAATGTGTAGTAAAATTTTGGTTATTAAGAAACTGCATGATGACTACCCTTTATAAAACTGTCTTACACATGATTTCTAATAGTGGGCCTTTTTCTTTCCATTTCATATGGTTGTCTCCATCACTCTACTCAAATGGACCTTTGTCTTGATACTTCTGAAATGATGTAACTTTTTGGCTTTTGTAAGGTAAGGAGATGATTGTTTTATACACTTTATTCTTTCACAATCTTTTAGTTGTGGTATCCCCAACATCACCCAGCTTCCTAGGCTTACTTCACCAAATGCTGCCTTAAATCCTTGCATTGCTTTGGGCAAGTCTAGAGCTGCTACAACACACAGTGGGGGCGATGAGCTTGGATCACTAGCAGTTAGCAATTTTCACTGCTCTGTGAACGGCAACACAAGAGAAGGTGGCGATATTTATGAAATGCTATGTAGTAGCGAATCAGGCAAAGTCACCCGTCTTAAACGGATCCATTCTTTGCAGATGGAAAAAGGCCTTGCCCCACCTGTAAACTATGTTTCAGGTCCCGTTAAGAATCAAGTTTTTGTTTCTAGCAGTCTTGATCATCTAAACACATTGCCACTTGAACTGAAAAATAAGTTGTTTTTTCTGGAAGAGAGAAAAGGGAAGCATCAAGTAACCATTCCTGTTTCTGTAGAAGCACAGGAATTCAAGTTGTCTCCGGAGATGGGGCTCTTTACTGTTGCTGTTTCAGGGTGTGATTCCCGTCTTTTCATAGCACAGATAATTACTGGCCTGTCTTTGCTGGGCAGTATAATAAACATTGTGAAAAACCCCAGAGGGGAGTCTTTCTATCCTTTTGGCTTGGTAACCAGTTCAGACAACCCTTGGTGCTGCTGGCAGGTGCCAGGACATGTGAATTATTTGAGAAGTTCTTCACCGACTATCTGTTCAGATGACAGTAAAATCATTAATGGAGGTGAAAGGAGTCTGATGAAACCTTTGTATAGCATTTATGATTACAAACATGAGACAATCCAAAACAAAGGTACAACCATGTTGCCTTTTGATGTAGAAACTGATTCACTTTCTTTGTCTCATCTGGATGATCAGATAATAGACAACAAAGATACCACCATGTCGCCTTTTGATGTAGAAGAAGACTCGGTTCTCTTGGGTGGGTTGTCTTTGCGGCACCTTGCTAATGAGAAAATAAAAGACAACAATCTTGTATTACTTGATACAGAAGAATCAGATAAACCACAGCAGATAAAAGACAAAACATTAAAAGATGCCACAAGATCATGGTCTGACAGTATGAGAGAAGATAAATTCTCCATACTAGAACTAGCTGATATGAAGCTTAAAGAATCCAAAAAGGCAGCACAGAGTGATATAAAGGTTAATCCAAATGAAAATACTTTACATTGTTTGTCAAGAAACCAAAATTTTCTTTTGTCTGATGATGTAGAAGATGATCTACCCACAATCTCTTTGGCAAATATGGCTGGTAAGAGACTGTTGTTTGATGATCTAGAAGAAGATGCACCCACACTTTCCCTGTCAGAGCTAGCAACTCACAAATTGGGTCAAAATAAAACCGCTATGCCGTCTGGTATAGAACAAGATTCATCTGCAAACTCTCTGTCAGAACTAACTGTGCAGATGTTGGGAGAATGTGGTGATACAAAGCAGGATCTACATACAATCTCGTTAACAGATCTATTAAGTGAGAAGAATGGAGGAAATAAAAATAGTGATATTAAGCTGGAAGAAAGTGAAAGAAGACCACCTGGCTTAAAGGGGTACAAGAAATTACCGTCTGTGAATGTGAAAGGAAATTTTCAGTCATTGGGTTCTCTGATAAAAGTAAATGAGGATTTATCTAAAAAGAATGGCTTTTCTTTGGATGGTTTCATTAAACCTATGGAATACTACAAAGATGAAGCTCAAATGACACAATGCAATTTGGATTTTAGAAAGGATAGTCAGTTTCATTGTCAACAAATAACATCACCATACATGCAAAGCTGTATGTGTGACAGTGATTCACTGGCAAATGGCAACTGTGGTTTGTCATGTCTGACTGATAGTTTACAGAATAACAACCATAGCAGACCAGTAGTAGCCCATAATTTCTGTTTGAAAGAAACTACCAATTTAAAGGAGGAGCTACCTATTTACTCAGCTCCTGAAGGTGAGCAGAGTATTGTGAAGACAAATGGTGGTGGTTACAAATTCTTTAAAAAACAAGATTTGGCAGCACCATCTCTGTTTGGCACAGTGATGACTTTCAGGGTCTATCACAAGGCTTCTACTCAGACACAACATAAGTTTCATCATTTTCTGTTTAGCCAGCAGACTGCTGGACTGAAGAGACCTGAAAGTGGTAAACTGAACAAAGTAGCAGCATTTGATTTCTCAGAGCCATCACCTGATGATATTGTAATGAGGAAACAAAGATTTGCTTTCTTGTCCAACAGCTGCTGGCAGAAGAAAGGGCTTCATCAGCATCAGCAACCAAGTTTTGGCAGCAAATAATTTACCTTTACCACCTTACCTTACCTATCCATTCATTCATCCACTCAAATATTTGTAACTGGTTTCTGTTTTTACATTCCAGAATTTATTTACATTGAAAATTTTCACATTTGTATATATTTTTACTTTTATTATCATCCTCTGTACATTTCTCTGCTCATGAAATTTGAATTTTTTAAAGAATTTTTTTAAGTTTTTGTGTGTGTGTGTGTGTGTGCATGTGCGCACACACTCAAACTGGGGCAAAGTTGTCTTTTCTTATCGTTTGAACACAACACGCACCAGATCGTATCTGACTCAGATGTTCTCAGATGACTGGTTTATTTGATAAGTTACATATGATTTTTCCATGAGAGTTCATTGTACATTTTTCATCGTCACAGGGATGTCTGTCTTAGTTGTACATTTTATGTGAGCTTACAATCAAAACTAAAAGCACTAGGGATGTGGTGTAAATACAAGCTCTAAACTAATTTTTTTCAAGACAGTTTGCAAAGTTTTTCTAATAATTTCAAGGATGTGTTTTGTTTTTTTTTAGTTAACCCTTTGAACCCTGGCATGACCTGATCATTACCCTGACCATATTTGGGGGGGGGGGACTATTCATACAGGTTGATGGAAGAACTGCAGCCACTGTTTGTTTGATTTGAAGATTACTATGTAGGCTGGCAAGCTCACCAGGGAAATAGATGAAGTCTGGCATTTTTCCTCCCCAAAATTTTATTGTACAAAAGGATCCTCAACAAAAATACAGGACTAACAACCATGCAGAGGCTGTGCATCAAAGGATACAGGCTGAATTTGGAATGATGCACCCAACAATATGGAAAGTAATATATGGCCTCCGTTAAGTTCATCTTGGGCACAATGTATATTACAAACAATTAGTGGCTAGTCACGACTTGTCACAAAAATTGAAAAAAAATACCATGAAACAAATGGACAGATATTCAAAATTACTGCAGATTATAACAGCAGGGACATTGTAACATATCTTCAAGGATTAGCAAACAATTAGAGTATGGAATAACATTTGTGACATAAATTTGTGTACACTTAATTTTAGAATAAAATAAATTCTGTCACTTTAGATTCATTTTATTTATTTAAATTCAAATATAGTTCCACTATTTCTTAAATGATTCCAGAAACATTGCTAGTCACTGGCACACTATATGTATCATACATAATAACCCTTGTCGCAAACTGGCCTGCAACTAAGCACTTTTGGCAAATTGTCTTTGTGGTGAATCAGCTGTAGTGAGTAGTCCTGGACCTGACCCTGGGCTCCTGAGGAAAAATGGCTGAAATTTTCAAAAAAAAAACTAAATTTTCTCCTCCTCCTCTTGAGTTCATTGCATCCAGCTACTTCAGTACTTGCACTCCCTTTATTTGTTTACGAACACTTCTGCTTGCTGTAACATTTGTACAAGCTCGCTTCGTCTCTTATTTTAGTTTAAAAAGAGCCCAAACTTTCAACAAACGCTCAGTCATCATTTGCGAACTTTATTTCCTAGGATCCTGTTGTTAGATGAATGCTGACTGGCTCCCTCACTTTGAAGACTGTAAATAGACATGGCCATGTGCTCACAGCCTGATATATTGGGCTTATAGGATAGAGTAACATTGACATCAGTCCAAAATATTGGGCTGATGGGTTCAAAGGTTTAACGAGCTAAGGGCATTAAATTTTTTCTTTTTAACAATCATATATCTGAAAATTGTAACCTGTGTATTATTGCATAAATCAGATTGTCTGAGTTGCTACATTTCTATAAATTGTTGTATCTCTCTCTCTCCATCAGCCTACATTCTAGCAGTTTCCATTTATTTATTGTAATTTAGATGTACCAACTGGAATTCTTTTGAGCTCTGCTATGATTGTAAAGAATAGGTTAAAAGGATGGAGGAAGGCCATGATGTAGTTATCAGGAAATATATCCACAGTAAACAAGATAGATGCATTGGTCATACTTTTTCTGTAGTGTATGGTTTATTGTTCTGGACCAGCAAGTAGAGTAGGATATAAATCTGACTTGGGTAACTCTTGTTTTGTTCAGTATCTGCCAGCTTTTGAGGAACCATGAGATAGTGTAACTGAGAGACAAGTTCCACATTGAATGCTTCAATGCCACCAGTGTGGCCCGGGGTGCATAATTCAGCAGTTTTTGGAAGGTGTTTTAAATTTTTTTAAAAATTATTTTCATAGTGTGATGATTTAAAATAAAAAGAACTGAATACTGTATTTATGCTTAAGAATTCCCACAATGAGATAGATACATTTTTTTAAAAAATGTATACTTTACTGTAGAGCGCAAATGATTACCTCTCTTGCAAAAGGTTTTAACCAGAAAATTTTTTCATCATTGCTTCTAAAAATTTGAAAGTTTAAAAAATGTGTTCTCCATCGTGTGAGATTCCTAGTGCATTATTGTATGTAGCTACGACTTGTCTGCTTGATTCCACTATACTGTGTATCAAGAGCATCTAGACTATCTGAAACAAAACCATGTGTCATTAAATCATTTCTGACAGTTTTTGAGAGTGGGTGGGGGGTCAGGGTTCAGATCTGGCAATAACATTTACTCTGTGAACATTGTTTACTATTTAATATTTTCAGTATGTCAATTTTTTTAAAAAAGACTTGTCAAAGAAATGGGCATGAAGAATGATGGCAGACTTGTCTATAACTGATCATAAACAAAACAAAAAAAAACTTTAGAAAGCAAATACTAAAGGAAGGAATTCACACTGACTAAAACGTGCTTGCTTGTTAGTCATGTTCATCAAATGACTGATTTCTGTTAGTTTTGTTGTAAGTATGGATGGATTCCTTACAACATCCGCAGAAACTTGTTTAGCATCTGACCAGACACCTGTAGTTCACCAAGGAAAGCGGCCGGTTTTCCAAATTCAACGAATGTTTAGTTTTGGCATGGACAAACATCCTACTTTTGTGAGGGAGTGTAGTGTCACTGTTGTCTCCTGGCAAACATTACCATTCCTGCATCTCATGGGGTCTGGCACTTCTGACTTTGGTATTTCCAATTCTGATCAACAATTTTTTAATACTATCCTCTTCTCACTTGGGTTAAATGTGGGAAACAGCTATATGCTTCAGGAAACCCCACATGGAAACAGTCAATGAACTCAGTTTTATACTGGACATTGAATGAAATATTGTAAATGCCATTTGTGATGAGCTAAACAAAAGGTAACATTAATCATTTGCCTGTTCTGGAGTTTAGTGCAGGGAGTAGTTAACAAACGACATGAAAGTGGAAGCAGAATTTAGAGTTCCTGCACAATTGCGAGGAAATAAAAAGTGGGCTTATACTCCAAAAGATATGATATTATGTTTCTTATTTCAATGTAATAACTGATTAAGCTATTTGAAGAAAAGAGAGGAAGGGGGAGATGAAACCTTTTTAAAATTAAATTGGACATTTTTCTAAAAAAAATTTTTTTTTTTTTTGAATTGAAAATTATTTCTAATCCAGAACAGTTGCTACTGTTAGACAATTGTATTAATTCCTATCAAGTTGAAACAATAATTAATAAGTTACAAGTAATTTTGATGCTGAGAATTTAAAATTTAGTCATCAATTTAACTTTTAGCCACTAGGGATTACTGTATATCATAACATGTATAAATAAAGTCTATTTTACATCCAGAAATTGATCAATCTAGGATTCCATCAATGTAAATTTAAAAAAAAATAATTGAATAACTACAATTCCTATGAACATAACACATTTTAATGTACAGAGATTTTTCTAGAATAAATAGACACCTTTTTCCATAAGTATTCATACTCTATATGCATGTTTTTTTTTTTAAAAAAAATATTTTTGTTGTATCTTTCTTACTCTATGTTATTAATATTAGCAAATTTTAATCTGTCTGTTATATGCATGTGATACTTTGTGATTAGTGGTTTTATCACTAACTGAATTACAAATACATCAGATTTGAATGGGTGTATATGTTTCTTAGGAAGAACAAGAACTAAATAGGGAAGAGCCATCCATCTTGCATGGTTGGTTTTTTTGTATGTCACATGCCAATGGTAGCAGCAGCATAGTGCAGCTGTGCAAGGTTGGCCATACCATTTTTTAATAGATAACATCTAATAACAACATCTCATAGAGGAAGAAATTTAGGGATAAAATGGTTGAGTCTCCTACATTTTGATTTTAGTACAAATGCTTGTTATTTATAATGCTGTTGAAATATATATATATTTTCTTAAATTCATGATTTAGATATAAAATATATCTTCTATTATTATATGTAATAGATAAATTTCCAATTCATTAACACTGCTTGTCTTCAGTATTATATATTTGTATGGGAAACAGAAATAAAATCTTAGCAAGCATGGTCATGTTAGTATTACAACCATCGGTTACCCTATTTCTGTTAATACAAGAAGAACCAATTTTTTATATTGTCTTATCTCTAAGTTAAGTATTTACCTAAATACTTCAATTTTTGAATATAAGAACTTTCCAATTTGTTCAGTCTGTATTGCTGTATATGCTATTTTTACAAAAAGGAACAATCCATTTTGTTTTTCTATTCTCATCATCGCATTATCCCACTTTCTTTTATCCCTACATATCACTATATCATGACAACTAAGAACGTCCCAGTTTTTACCAAATTCTTTTATTCTCATACATTATCCCAATTTTTTTCATTTCCATATTTTGTCCAAATGATAACCCAGTTTTTTTCTGTTTTTTATACGTTATCTTATTTTTCGATATAAGACTAACTGGATTCAACATTTTTCCATTCCTGTATTTTTGTCTTCCTTTTAACTTCAATTTAGATATCTCTCTTCTTCCAGTTACCAGTCCAACTCTGTAAATAGAGTAACCCAGATATTTTAAACTTTTTATGTTGAATTTTAAGCTTTTTTTTTTTTAAGTTTAATCTGGAAATCATAGGTTACAAATTCCCCTGTCTTTGTCTTGGTTGCATTGTTATTGCTATCCCCCTCTCATCTCTCTGTACACACTATGGATGTACTTTTAAACTGCACATACTTTTTTTTTTTTTTAAATGACAACTAGTACTTTTGATAATATCCCATGTAGAATAAATGGACAATTCTGCCTGCCTAATTTTCAGCCATTTTTGCAAAGAGATTACTTAGCTTCCTCATGTTCCCCTGCGCTATTTTCATGTTTGCCCTTCCCTGTGATTAAAACTCTTGTTTTATAAATGTTCCCATATTTATTACTGGTCTCATTAAAAAATGGGAAAAAAAGACTTGGTCCCCATAATCTTTTGCATCTTCAGTATTCAGGATGTTTGAGGTAACTAACTTGATCATTAGATCCAAATCTGGCCTCCTTTTAAAATGAAAATAAAGGAAATGGTAAATCAGAATGCATTTTTGTAAAACAACAACTATTTCATGATTATGTTAATTCTTCTGTGAAACAATTTTAATCTTAATGTGGAAACATTGAAGAGTTTTGCATTGCATTTAATCCAAAACAGGTTTCTCTCCTCTGATAATTAACAAAACTTTCCCACAATGCAATGCTTTGAAAGCTTTTCTCTCCTTTGAACCATGCACGAAATGTTCTCTCTGCTTTTCTTGCAGAATATTGTGATCTGTCTGTTTTAAGTCAACCTTTAGCCACATCCCACAAGAACAGCAGCAGCATGCCAGCTTGCATAATAAGTCATCATAGGTGTGTTTTCTTTAATCACTAGTGGGGTGATGCATTATTGGAATGTCTCTCTTGTCAGTGGATGCTTTCAGATTGGTTTCACTGTCAAGCAAACCCATTGCTATTTGTTTTTACTATGTCTGGTGGTCAAATTGCTCATAAGTAGAGCCTGGATGTTTAAGCACTAAAAAACTCTGAAAGAGGCAGGCAGAGAGGCATGATAAAATTATAAAAAAGACACAAAAAAGGTTTATTGACAAAAAAAAGACATAAAAAGGCATGTATTTCCACCACCAAAATATGGTTAAAAATGATATAACGCTATACTACATTAAATGATACAAGTTGCCTGATTGCACTTAATTACTAGCATTTTTTTCAAATTATCTATTAAACTATGCCGTCTGTCAGACAGAATATGCTTCACTTGTGAAAAACTTCTTTCCACCTCAGCTGAGATCGCTGGTGCATACCCAAAACAAGCTACAGATTCTATATTCATGTCAATATCTTGTGCATTACAACTACCTTTGAAAACTTTAGCTATGTTTTGTATTTCTTCAAGATCTTTGTTACCTAAATTCACTCGTTTTCCTTGTGTGTCTTTACCTACATCGCCAGGAACTTTATGAATATCGTCAGTTAGTTTGTTGAAAACTTGCAAGTTATTCACTAATGTTTCACCACTTTTCTCAAGGGAAGTGACTGGAAGCAATAAAAACAAGATCGTGGTTGTGGGCCTTTTTCTGCATGATTTCATTGATGATACTGACTGCAGCAGATTCTTCAAAACAGTTGATGATTTCTTTTATCTTTTCAAGATTTACAGCATAGTAGAGTATAGCAGAGAGCCATGTACCCCACCTAGTCAAACCGGGCTGAGGAGGTAGCGAAATCTCTGGTGCCATTTCCTTGAACGACTGCACACGTTACTGTGCTTTGAGGAAGATTTTCTTGACATTGGAAACTAGGCAATCAACACTTGGAAATAAGCTACGTATGTGCTCTGCAATTCTATGGAGTCCGTGAGCTGAGCATGTCAAATGCAACATTTTGGGGAATAAAACTTTAAGAGCATGAGCATCTTTTTTCATGTACAGAGCTGCATCAGTCACAAACAGAAGAACATTCTTGTGTTTTATACCTTCTGGCCAAAGTACAGCAAGTGATGATGTAAACAACTGAGCAATAGTTGAGCTGTTTGACTTCTATACTTCTGATGTCAACAAATACTCCTTTGATGGTTGACCTTCCTCCAGTGTACCGATGACCACATTGGCAACATATCTCCCCACAACATCGGTTGTCTCATCTATTGAGATGCATATTTTGTTGCATGCAACTTCATCTCTAATTTTCTGCACAACAATGTTGAAGTTGCTGTCAACGTAACTTTTTCGTAATGATGACTTGCTTGGAATATGTTCCTTTGTGTATTTCTCTAAAAAACCTCTGAGAGATTTGTTTTCCAATTTTCACAGTGAAATTCCAGCATCAATGAATGCCTTGCACAGATCCCTCGAAAACTCAGATTTGTGACTGGAGCCAGCAGTAAATGTAGTGAGGAGACAAGCTTGTGTACTTCCCACCTTCAGTTTCTCTGCTGCTGACTTGTGTTTAGCTGTCTGTACATGCTGGGAGACCAAATATTTCTTCTCATGATTCACTGCTTTCTCACATGCTTTGCAAAACAGCACACAGTTGTCTGTAGAGAATATATCACTCGTATACTTTCTCACCAAATTGTTCAGTTTTTTACAAGACGTTGACTTTACTTTAGGCATTTTGATGCTTGCAGGGGTAGATCTTTGAGAATACTGAACCAGCGGGTAGTGGCAGGACCGAATGAATGACTGAAGATGGCGACCCCGGTTTCACCCTGGTGGTGGAAATTTAAACTAACTGATGGGCATTGACACTATCCATTCGCCTATTAAATTAGCCCATCATACCCTGTCTTATTTTTTATTAACGTAATACATTTTTTTTGAAAAAATTTTCTTGTAAGTTATTAATAAGTACTATGTTAACATGTTAATAACTTATTAATATTAATGTTTTAACATAGAAAACATCATTGTAATCAGGTACAACTAAAGAAAAAAGCACAACCTTTTAGCAAAACCGCAAAAAAAGGCTGATTTAGGCACTTGATTGTGAAAAGGGCATTATCTTGGTGAAATCATCAAAAAAGACATGAAAAGGCACTTATGGCAAAATCCGGGCTCTACTTGTGAGATATTAACCTTGTACACTGAAGAGGTGAGAATAATCAAAGTAGCAAATTTGAGATGGAATTTTACTAGTGAGCATTTAAAATTTATTATTTCATTAAATTTGTTCATTTTTTAAAGTACTGCATGCTTAGGTTACATTTATTTCAACTATATTATTGTTGTTATGGCTGCTTGATTGATTTCAGTGGGATCTAACAGTCTAGCAAATGTATCAGTGTATAGATTTATTTGTAATTATTGTAGATTAATTTATAAAATTTACTTTAAATAATATACAAAATAATCTATTCACTAACTTGTTTGGAATTAATATATGTGTTTTTAAAAAATTAGCATAGCATTTGAATGATTACATTTTTTTTAATATCAGATTTTTGGTAATGAACAGAGTTGTTTGTTGAGTTTGTGTATGGGCACATTGTGAACACACGCACACTTGTATCCCTTGCAGAAATTAATTGGATATCTTTTATTGTTTGAGTAAATACTCAATTCTAAAAAAAAAAAAAAAAATTTGTGAATGTATGGAGACAATGAAGATCAATGATGATCCTCTTGCACTGAAAACAAGTGTACAATTTGCCCATTATGGACAAGTGGCCATATACCTAGTTAACATGGCTACCCACTTTGCCCACAATATACAATATGGTAGCAATATTTTTTATTAAGTTGTGTATAATCATTGATGCCCATAGTAATGATGCTTCATTGTAACTTTATTGGAAAGTGGGTTGATTGTGGTAATCAAAATTTTAAGTACAGCAGTTCCCACTTATTTTTTAATTAGTTTGCTGCATTGAAATATCAAAATTTTATATGTCATTACCTTTTTTTAATGATTGAATAGCCTGTTTAATTAATATTGTAAACAGATTCTTCAGTTATGCAAAGTATACTGAGGTTTACTAAAAATTGTAAAAGGTTTGGGAAATCATTACTTGTTCTACTTTGAATATTTATTTTATTCATTAGTGGCTGTCTACTGTTATTAGGGAGAAGTGTTTTCATTATTAGGGCTTTATTTACATACTTTTGCAGATGGCTGTTTTCAGGAACTTTCTCCAATCATTATCAGGTTTACTGACGGGGACTGTTTTGGTGACACAGTAGGCTAATGTGTTGATCAAACTATAAAATCCAAAGACTAAGCAATCAACTTGGTCATGGAGTTGAAACCAGCTATTACTTGAACACTGAAAAAATAACACACTAACACAGTCTTCAGGACTTGATAATGGTGACAAAGTGGTGATTGGAAATGCCCAAACTAATGCACTAAATTTTGTAAACAATACATCTCCAAACTTGTTTCTTTTTAAATTATATTTATAAATAAACCTTATAATAAACTGCTGCTATTTATTATGCATTTCATTAGACCAGATCTCAGTAGGGTTTTTAAATTCTGAAAAAGTTTTTTTACTTTTCCACCATCTTATTTATTAAGCAAAACTGAAAATGGTTTCTAAATGAGGAATTTCAGTATTGAAAAATGGCTTGAGCATAGAATGATAATTTTTACATATTGTACAGAGATACCACTACTGGCTCTCTATTTAATAATTCATTATTGCCCTATGCTAGCATTAGGAACAGGTAAATTTTTGTGATGATTATGGCTTGTTTAAAGAAAGTAGAAAGACAAAGCATAGGATTAATGGTGCTTCAGTGTTTTTTGGTCTGTGATGTTTTTGTTGAGTGTTTGAGTGGCTTTACCTGGTCTTAAACCCACAACTTGGTTTTTATTGGATTTAAACATGCTGTTGGGGAGGGGGTTAATCTGTTACAGATATCTTGAAAATATGTATTTTGTGCAAAAAGAAAAAAAAAACCTCTGAAAAATGTTTTTTTTATGTTAGGTGTTCTCTAAACTTTAGAACTTCAATTGCTAAATTCTTTGGCTATTTTAGAGTGCCATGTTGTTTGGTCAGTATTGAGGGATATGTACAGGCTCCACCAGTTGATCTATGCACATGGATTTAAGATTTAAACTTTAAGCATTTGCAGACATAATCCAATAGAAATTTCTCAAATAATCTATTGCATGGACAGCCCAGATTTTTTTTTTTTTACTTATCTTTAATTATATATATTAGAAAATAGGGGTCATCAGTAGGCTGAGCTACATCAGAGTAATCTCTTGGAACAATCTATGACTTGCCATGTTTCCATCCTGTAATTCCTCAGCTATTTTAGTTCCAACTGTTTTGCTGATAGTTTGATGTATTTGTGTACTGATTAATATTGGTTTGATTTTTAAAGGGTTTTTGGAATTTTCACTTTTATACAGGGCTTGGGTGAAGTAGTACACTGGTGTTTGACAAAACCATATGCAGCATAGAACATGATTGGTGATGTAATTGGAATGAATAATGATTATTACTTTTGGTAGATTTTTAAAGTTTAAATCTTATTACATTATGATGTCAGTATCGTCCACGAAAGTGCATATGTGTCTTGACGACTAAATAAATAATGGCCAGTGTTTGGAAGAATTTTGTTTTCATTGTTTTTGTTTTATTTTGGGTATCTTTGACTTGTGTATTTATAGTTTGAATGGATCTGTCTTAGTGACCACTTAAAAAAAAAAAAGACTGCAAAGTTGTCAAAGTTAATATGACTTCTCTCCCACAAAAGAAAATCAAAAATCTTGCTCACTCTTAAATTAAAAAAAAATGTTACAGTGCTCTTTTATAATTTGGATACCTGTTAAAACATCAAAGGCAAGCAATTCAGAATTGTAATTTGCAATCTAGACCAGGTTCCATTGTGTAAGTGTAAGAACATACTTTAATTCCTATCATTTTAGTAGGGGGTGTGTGCTGGTTGCTTTTGTCTGATAATTCAGATACTTCCTCATGTGCTCAGTTCTGATTTATATCAAGGTTTTAGGGACTGAGAGAAGCTGAATGCTTTGATCCCTCTTCTAGACTGGTTGCCAAGAAGTATGGCATGTAGTGCCATCCTCCTAAAGGATATAGGCATTGGATTTAAGTACGGTATTTTGGTATATGTGTCTTTAGAATGACATTGTACTTTGTGGAATTGAGACATTCTTTAACTAACACTTTTTTCACCATCCAAGATTGTAGTCCACAACATGACACATGGCATGCTTACCTTTTTAGTTGACTGGAGACTAAAGGCATTTGGATTGTTAGAATCTCCTAATGCCCATGTGCAACCTCTATTGGGACTCACTTGAAAAGAGTACATGCCACTGATACTTGAAGATCTTGCAAGACACGTCCTCTGATCAGAATTTTCAAAGTGTTTTTTCCTATTGGACAAAAGGGTCTTTTTTTACATGCTCTGTAGCCAAGTCAGCAGAAATAATGTTGGACCATTCTTTGCCTCATTTTTGTTGCATAGGTAATGCCAGGTAGAGAATCTTGACAATTGTGGAAAATGGTACGTTCTGGTCAAAACACTTTCATGATTTCAGTTATGAAGAATGCTAGAGATTTTGGTCTTTAGTTTGACCAACATGAGAAGGTCTGTAATTTTTTTAAATATTTTCACTACTGGTAGTAACTAATATGACTAGTAGTCATGAGAAATATTCTTGATTGGACACACATTGATCATAGATTAGGATAGCTTATATTAATTAGGTAATGGAAGTGTAATTCATTTTTTTTATTTCTAAAAATTAAACCAATTGCATACTTTATGACAAAAGGAGTTTTAAGTAATTTTACAAATCTCTTTGATGAATTTTTACAGCTTAACAATATTGCACAGAGAAGAAGCATCTAGTGATGAAGCCTAATAATACCAACCTCATGGTATTAAATTCTATTGTTGCTTTCAGGATGGGGAAAACCAGTGAAAGTTGTAAGAGCTTTTGGTTACAAAAATCTTTGGAATTTTTCTGCCTGGAATAATACAGAAATGCTCGTGAAGTAATGTCATTATTAAGTAAACTTTGCAAAAGTTGTGATCTTACAGTTAGAGGAAAAAATATGAAGAGTATTTGTTATCACTGGTTGTTAATGCACTGTATCTGATAGTTGTGCACCAGTAATTCTGAACCTTATTTTCTGGAAATTGGATTAATAAATACATAAATATATTCTTCAGAATCAGTTTTCATGGAAAGATTCTCAATTTTTCTGTCATTTAATGTTGAAGCAGCTACTTTTCTTTTTTTAAAATAGTTCAACAACCTTTGTCACTAGAAGTAAATGATTCTGATGAGTACCAAAATATTTGTACTTTCCTAGCAAACATTCTAAAGTCCACGGATGGCCTGCTTTACGCATTCAGAAAATCTCTAGAAGGATACCCCCATCTCTCTTTTTCAAACCACCAAGAGATTCTTATTTGGTGAACCTAGAAGGTTTTGTTGATTTTTTTTTTCTTGCCAGTTAAAATATTGCAGTTACTCTTGCATTCAGAATGCTTAATAATCTTGTTACTGTTGTTTGTGTCATCCTACACTTGTTGAGACCACTGGTATAAGTTGTTAACACCTCTTTTAATGGTCTAAAAGCAATTTTGGGTTTGAAATAATATGAAATCACAAGTACATCGTTTGAATTTACATGATTTTGGTACTTACTTGAAGATCAGTCAGCATTAGTGGCTACCATACCAATAAATGATGTGGATTTGTGACAATCTTGTTGACAAATGCAAAGAGGATGAGCCAGCCAGCTTCTCTTACCACACACAACCAGCATTCATAGAAAGTACACAATCGGAATTTATTAGCTACCAAACTGCCCAAATGCTAAATCCTCTTTATGTAAAGGCATTACATTTCTTTCTTTCCTTTTCTTTTTTCTTTCTTAGCAGCAGCAAAAAAAGAAGCTGGGACATCTCTAGACTATATCACCATCGCAACACCAAAGCCATCTGGGAATGTGGGCATCTCCAAAAGTGAAGGGATGCACATGGACTCTGTGGAAAAGTTGAAGCCAAAAGGGGCCCAAAAGAAAAGGCAGGAAAAGCTGTCTGTGCTCCCTGCAACAAACAGCACTCCGGTTGTGGCAGATAAACTGACCAGTACTGAACTTTCTATCGCCAGAGATCTCTTTGGTCAGGCAATTTCCTCAACAGAAACAAATGGGTCAGCTTTGACAGGTACAGAAAACGGGGTTGATGAGGATAATCTTGAGGCTGCAGGGGCACAAAACGGAGGGGATTATGGGGAAAGGCTGAATGTGCAGGCGCAGAGAAAAGAAGGATCTGTGGAGCGACCGATGGGCCTACCAAAAAGTGGCTCACGGTTGGTTTTTACATGAATCTTTTATCAGTAGCCTCTCTCTACACATCTGTTCTCACTTGGTTTGTCTATTCAGTCAATTTTAAAAAAAACAGTTATATTTTTTAGAGCTGTTGTCTTATATATTTTTTTTGGTTTACAAAATATAGTCTATTTCCATTTTAAAAAAAAACTAACTAAAGATGAAATAGCAGATAAAAAGTACATTCTTTGTGATTGATCTTTTGTATGAGGTTTGTCCATATTTACTTCGATGTTTTAGTTTCCTTCAAAATTTAAAATTAATTTTCTTTAGTGTCATTTTAGAAATACAATCTCCAAGCTCCAACCACAGGTCAATAGATGAGCTGCTGACCTGAAACTTTTCCTGTTGTTTTTCAAAAGACTGCTTTGTAAAAAGCAACCCTTTAATGAAATTTTGCCTTGCACATAAAATATTGTGTTGCATGAATTAACCAAGTGTTCATCAATATCATTTGTTAATTAGAACCTCTCTGTGGTATCTGCAGTTTGGTCAGCATTGGGTCTGGGGTCTGTATGGGGAGTGGCATGGTCTCTTTAATGATGGAAGATTGTGCAGCACTTCCCATGGTTGGAATTCATCCTGCCTCTGATCATGAAAAAGAACTGGCAGATGTTATTATTTGCTTTTTTTCAGTACAGTTGTACAAGATTTTTGTTTGTGTGATTTTCCATTTTTTTTATGGGCTGCATTTTTGCAGTTATTCAAATCTTTAAGTTTTAAAAATAAATATGTTAAAAAAAAATAAACATGAACACAATTCCTGTTTCCATGACATTTCAGCTTGGACATTGCTGAGTTGCTTAACATGATTGGCCCTTCTGATCTGTAACGTCACTGGGCACTGTAAACTATTATCAGTTGGGAGTCACTTCTCTGACAGATGTGCTAAGGTGGGGAGGCACGATTGTTGTTCTCTGACTTTGACTGATGGTCATTCTACTTTGAAATGGTAAAATTGACAAGAAAAATTTATTGATTAAGAATCTATGGTAATGGCACTGGCTAGAGGAGGTACATAGTCAAAAATTGCAATACTGCTGTTTAAGCCATGAAAGGTTCTCCGTGAAGATGAGTTGTACTCAGTTTCTGGACTTAGCACAGTTTACTTGGAAGTCAGGTGATCTGCTTGAGTCTCTCTCTTTTAAACTTGGTCGTTTGAACACCTGTAATCAGAAATTTGAGAATATTCTCAAGCAGTTGTCTACTGTTTTTACCAGGGAATCCATAAAAAGATCAACCCTCACAGAATAATTGAGAAGTTTATTTCAGTCATATTTGAGGATTAGTTCTTCCCTATGAACTTTAAATTACAATTTCATCATCTGTGGTTCACAGGGTAGTAATGCTCTGTTTTCAGAATAGTCATTACCATAACAAGAAATAAGATGGTAGTTTCAGCAATAATAAACTTGTCTCTTAGCTTTCTTACCATTACCTTTGTAATTTAGAGATAACAACAAGTAAGGTTTTTAATATACTAAGCTGTGATTTGCAGGCACTAACATTCTGTGCTTTAGCAGTCTTGCATTTTTGTACCTTTTTACCAACCTGATTTCATGGACCCTAAAACCATGCCTGAACAAGGCAAACATGATTGTATCTGAATTCAGAAATGATGTAATGCTTTTGATATCATTGTCGTTATCATTACTGTTCCATAGGTCAAAATATGAAAGAGTAGATTTGAAGAAAGCATATGAAAAGAGGCAGGGTGGAAAGATGCAGATAAATCTGGTTGTTATTGGTAAGTGGAGACAACGATATTCTTTGTGTAATTTTTTTTTTTAAATGTTTGAAATTCTTAGTTGACTTGGACTACCAAGGCAGAGGGCCCAGGTTTGATTCTCAGTCAGGACCAGCTCAGTTTAGTGTACCTAGCGTGGTGTTTTCTTCTCACTCTTTCACCAGCTGGCTATTTGGGTTTCCTCCCACATCTAAAAATGAAGAGCTAGTCCCTACTGAATTTATAAGTGCTGAGCCCTCATGGCACAATAAATATCAATTAACATAGTTCATTTTGGTTGTCCAGTGATGGGGTCACATCAGCTCTTTTGTTTTTCTCGTTAATACAGTCAAAGCTCGCTACTATGCCACCCGTCGGGACCGAGCAAAAGTGGCATAGTAGCGAGAGTGGCATAGTAACGAAGGTTTTTAAAAACGGCTTTATTGTAAGTAAAAAGGCTTTATTTTCGCACGCTATCCATCATCTCAGTCCAAAGCTCTCAAATATCGTCGGCTGGCGCATCTTCTTCCGGCGGATCTGGAGCAACTCATTGTCTAACTGATCACAGGCTTGCATCACACCGGGCTGCCCGCTTCTCTGCTGCATGAACTTCCGGACGATGCTCCATGTGCGCTGGGCTTCCTCGAAAGGAACGATTTCCTCCTCGACAGTGACCTCATCATCTTCGTTTTCCACTGGCTCCTCGCGGCACAGTATCTCCTTCGCAATCTCCTCCAGCGTAAAAGACCCACCAGTCGCGAGGCGCTCGTCGGCTTCGAGAAAGTCAGACAGCTCGATCTCCTCGCTCTCGTGCATCTTTTCCTCTGCAGGCAGAGCTTCCCAGATCTCGAGTAGTTCTGCATCCTCTGGCTCAGTCTGGACCTCTTCTTCGACGAACTTTGCCTTCGCGAAACAGTTCCTGATCGTCGACTCGCTGACCTGCTCCCAAGCACACCGGGCGACGTGTAGAGCGTCGAGCAACGTGAACTTGAACTCCTTTCCCTCGTCCATGGCCTCAAGCCAGCGGCTCAGCAGGAGCTTCTTGTAGTGGCGCTTGAGATTCTCTATGATTCCCTGATCCGTTGGTTGCGAATTGGCTGTTGTGTTGGGTGGGAAGAAGACTAGTTGGATGTTGTCCAGCTGGAGCTCAGGAGGGTGGCCAGAGAAGTTATCGAGACAGAGCAGCACTCTGCGTCCCTGCTGGCCGAGTCGTCCGTCCCACGCATGCAACATCTCCTCGAAAAGCTCCGCCGTCATCCATGCCTTCAAGTTCGCCTTGTATGTGACCGGGATTTCCTTGTTCTTGAAGGCACGGGGTCTCTTGGAATTGCCGATCACCAGAAGAGGGAACTTTTCGCTGCCGCTCATGTTTGCCCCGACTAGAAGAGTGATCCTTTGCTTGCTTTTCTTTCCTCCAGTGCACCGATCTCCCCTGAAAGCCATGGTCTTGTTCGGAAGCAGCTGCCAGAAGAGTCCAGTCTCGTCCAGATTGAAGACATCGTCTGCAGAGAACTGTCCGAGCAAGGGCCGGAGAACCTGTTGGTGCCAATCAAGAAGGGATTGCGAATCCACCGCTCCAGCTTTGCCTTGCACTGTCTTAAACGTGATGCCATGGCGCTTCCTGAAGTTGGCCAGCCAACCGTCGCTCGCCATGAAGTCTGAGATGTGCATCAGCTCAGCCAGTTTCGTCGCCTTCTCCTTGATCAGATCGCCGCTGACAGGCAGATTCTGTCCTCTTGCTTGCTTCAGCCACATGAGCACCCCCTCATCGAGCTTCGGGTCTTGAGCCTGCGTCAGCTTCATGCGCTTTGATGGAACTCCAGCTTTAATTGCACCCTCGATTGCATCCTTCTTGCTGAGAATGCCCTTCACGGTGGTTCTCTTAACTTCGACGCCCCATTTCTTGCTTATCTCCCTGACCAGCTTGGACTGATTCGACTCTTTCTTCGCGGCATCGATGATCTCCTTCTTCTCCTGCAGCGTAAAGTCAGTTCTCTTGCGTTTCTGAGCTGACATTGTTAACTAAATTTGAAAAATAAATGATTTCGAAAATATCAAATCTATCAATAACTTCCTCAGAACGAGCTCTGGTAAATTTCATAAAAGACCTCTGTTTCACACGGCCAACTTACAGTGAATAAATTTTGCAAGCGCGTTCACCGTACGAGGATAAGTAAATTTGCAAGTGCATTCACTTGCATAACAATTGAGCCCTTATGACGCGCGTGAGTACGCGCACACATGCGAGGTCATCCAGGCACGTCTACAACACACACGCGGCCAGTGCGCAAGCTACGCAAGCCCCGGGCATGCTGTAAAGATGTGCGCGTTTTGGCGTGTCAGCTCAAACGTAGGACAAATTTATGAAAATTTTACAGTCAACTAATGATTTTGGTGTTCAAACTTTGACTATAAGTACCAATTTTGCGCCCCCTTGAAAACTGCGCCTGGGGCACTAGTGGCATAGTAGCGAGATTAGGGGGTGGCATAGTAAATTTATTTTGTATTGAATTTTGTCGGGACCGAGCAAAAGTGGCATAATAGCGAGAGTGGCATAGTAGCGAGGTGGCATAGTAACGAGCTTTGACTGTAGTAATATCGCAAGTACTACTTGTTACCTGGCTCAGGTGTTCTGTTTACAATATTTGCATTAGGTAACATTAACAGTTTAATTGTTAATAAAAAAAGAAAATCCTTGTTTTGTTTTTTTTTTGCCACTTTCAAGAAAGGGGGAGTTTTTACCAGAGAATCTCCCTATGATTCCACAAATATTAAAAACAGGAGATGAGTTAATATTTCAGTATGGGCTTACATATACTTCAATAAGTTAAAGGGAATATCCATGTTTACACAATATTTAAGGTTCTGTTTTGTTCCTGATTTACCATTTATCTATTTCTTTTGTTAAAATAGCATTTGTTAGCAAAAATGGTGATGCAGTGAAGGTTTGCTACTTTGTTACTCTGTAGCTGCTGCTGTGTGTGATGTTTGGTACAGAGGTGCTATGCAAATCAAAGCATTGCATCATTGGCTTTATCTTAAGACTGCATTTTTACCTTGTAATGCAAACAACAAAAACTCAGTATTATTTTAATAACATAAAATGATGCAATAATTTTCCTCTGTTTTTCAGACCATATTATTTAGTAATAGAACAAAGCAATAGATTTGTGATTGTTCCCCGTTGTCATCTACATGGTTAGTCAGAGGATGTATTTGTTCTTGTTGTGCAAACAAATGGCCAGGTTGATTTCATTTGAAGCTGATATTTTTGCAGTAACACATACTGGAGTCAAATTCACAGTGACTTGCTGGTTTTTAAATGACCAATTAGCCAACGGGCTTGTGCACTTTACATTCTTGTAGAATTTGTTCACTAACCTATTGGAATATATTTTCATATTGTTCCATTCTTCCACATGTATTTATGTATGTATGTATGTATGTGTGACATTTTATCTTATTGCTACATGTTGACTTAGCATGTAGTTTGCTTGCTTGTGGTGGCTGTGTGCCGAGATTTGGTGTCTGGTTGGAGTGATGTAGTTTCTCTTTCTCCCTTGTCTGTAATGACTCATTCTGCTTTATCTGTTTCTAGTTACCTGGTTTTTCTCCCCTTCCAATGAGAAGAGTTAGTGGACACCTTTTTTGCATCATTTGACAGTTTACCTTTAGCTTGTCACATTTTTGGCTCTGACATAAGTGGCATTGGCATTTCTGACTGCAGGTCATGTGGATGCTGGCAAGAGCACCCTGATGGGCCACCTCCTCTACCAGCTGGGGCAGGTCAACAAGAAAGTGATGCACAAGCATGAACAGGAATCTCGCAAGGTTGGCAAGGGATCATTTGCCTTTGCTTGGGTCTTGGATGAAACAGAGGAGGAGAGGTTGGGTTGCTGTTTTCTTTTTATATGGGTTCTTTCTTTCTTTCTCTCTCATTTTTGTTGGAGGAATGTGAACTCTACTAGGCACTGGAAGAAAGTGTGCTAACTGCTGAAATGTAACAAAGGTTCTCACCTCAACTGTAAGATAACACCAACTGATGTGACTGATAATAATTAAATGGCATGCCTTAATTGTGCAGTTTATCTCATTTAGCACCCTCTTAAAATACCTCTTTTTATCTCCCTTTGCTCACAATGCAGAATAAAAAAACCCTTGGCAAGTATTTCATGTTACACCACAATGTTTTCTATTTGCTGACTTGTCTGAAAAACACCAGAGATATTTAGATGAATGTTTTTTTTTTTTGTCTTGCAGCCAACTCCACTATATGGAGCAGTTTGTTCACTATCCAACTGTTTATAGCTTTGTTTTTTGTTGTTTTTCTTTCTTTCTTTAAGGAGTCGTGGAGTAACCATGGACATTGCCCAGACCAGGTTTGAGACACCACATAAAATCATCACCCTCCTTGATGCCCCTGGACACAAGGATTTTATCCCGAACATGATCATGGGTAAGAAGGCAGTTAAAACAACATAGGACCAGTGTGTAGTTTCTGCAGATATAATAATGAAGTTCTATCCTGCAGGCTCTTTCTTTGTCAGCATCATCATTGTCATCAGTCTTACTGCTGCTTCATTTTGTTTTTGCTAGAGTTGCTACTGCAGAACCTTATTCATGTCTCTCTTTTGTTATTGTTATGTACATTGAATCATTGTGGTTGCGCTGCTGTTGTCTGGATAGTATACCTACGCTACTGTGGGCTGCCGTCGTCCACAGCAGGAATGTAGCGTGTCTATGCTAGTATGAGCAATAATTGTCCTTCACGGTAGAGATGCTGATGTGAAATAACTCTTACATTTGGAATAGATATGAATGCTGAAACTTGGTCAAAAGATAGTCTCGCTTGTAAAAGTTAGGTAAGTCCTATTTTAAATATCACGAGATATGACAAAGAAAACAAAAATTTTTAAATGGATTATTTTTCTTTCTGCAGGTACAGCACAGGCAGATGTTGCTATATTGGTAGTGAACTCCACTCGAGGAGAATTTGAGACTGGCTTTGAATCAGGTGGACAGACAAGAGAACATGCTTTGCTAGCAAGATCTTTAGGTGAGCTTTTCTTTTGAATATTTTAAAAATCAGAAGTGATTTGAAGTTGTTGTTACCTTTCAAATTTTGTCTTACAGAAAAACATTGTCCTTAATTTTTTGTCACTTAGATGTTCATCTGTTTTTTTATTTGTAGTTTTCTTAACACATTATTCTCTTCTGCTTTACATTTGTGAAAAAAGATTTTCATTTTCATTTCTTTTTCATTGTTTTTTAAACATAATTGTTGCAAACCATTTGTTGTTATTGACCTCTTATGATATGCTTGCTAAAGAAGATACTATAATGGGTTAGGTTCTGTCAGTATTTGCTGCTTTGTTTTTATTTATTTAACATTTGGCATAGTTGTCTGTTAAAACGAGAACTTTCAAGTCACAAAACTGCAGGTGTGTCAGATTAGTGCAGTGCCTTAGAGTCTCCCATAGGCTTATCTACAAATTAAGTGTGCTTGCACAAGCTGTCCAGCTTCCTTGGTTATGGAGAGAATTGGACCAAGAAATCAATGTGACTTGCCTGCGATTTACTTATCCCTTGGATAACCATGACCATCGTGTAGTTTTTTTGTTTTTTCATTATTTTTGAATGGGTAGACGATAGAAAGTGAGCCAACAACATTTTACTTCTTCACATGTCTCTCACAGTGGATAATTACAAAACTGGTTTAAAAAGTAGTTTTTGTTATTGTTAATACAAGTTACTGCAATCAGTATTTTTTAAAAATCTTTACGTACATTAATTTGAATGATGCAAGAATGACATCTGATGTAGAGTTTTAAAAATTAACCCGCACCACTGCAGTCACATGTTCCCTTGTAATTGCCCCATCATTGACCAGATAAAAAAATATTTTTTTCTCACCGATGTAATAACTTGAGCTTGGGCTAGAAGCAATGTCTCTGATGAGAATTCCATGATTTTAAAATTTGATGAAGGTGGTATTTCTGTATGGTTCTCTTCAGAAAGTATTCATGAGCTTTGAAGCTTTTGAAAGTTCTGATACTCTGTTTATCACAAGTTTTTTTTTGTTTTTAAATATGGGTAATCAGATGTCCATGTAACCTTTTTGCATCCAAAGTCTTCTGGAATGCTTGTTACAGGTTTACTCTGCTGATTGTCCACTAACATTTTAAGATGGAAGGATGTCAGATGGCTGTCTCAGCAGCTGCAGAATCTTGTATCATCACATCTAATCTACCAGAAATTAAAAGAAAAATAAAAAGTATGAAATAACTATTTGTTCCTGTTTGGTGGTGGTGGTTTCCACAAGAACAGATGCCATTTTTGTTGTGAAATAACTAACAAACTGAGACTTGGATGTTTAGTTTACTAAAATCTAGCATGAAAAAAAAAATTAAATGTCTTACAAAGATGAGTTTGGGGACTTCTGTTACTGCACTACTGCTGCTATTGACTTGTGGCCACAAGGACTTCGTTTGGTGTTAATTACAAGAGCAAAACATTTTTGACGTTTTAAAAATTGAACAAAAAGCTCCATCTACGGTTTATTTGGTTTTATGTTGCAGGTGTGTCCCAGGTGATAGTGGCCGTGAACAAGATGGACACAATTGATTGGAGTGAAGAGCGGTACAAGGAAGTGGTCAAGAAGCTTGGACAGTTCCTGAAGCAGGCTGGGTACCGTGACAGAGACATCAGCTTCATCCCATGCAGTGGTCTTTATGGAGAAAATCTCAACGGCCCTGTCAAAGAGCCCAAACTGGCTGCATGGTACAAAGAGAAGACTACTCTTGTAATGCAAATAGGTATGTTGGTGATATTTAATGCATTTTGGCTTTCACAGTTGTTTTATTTGGAAGATTGTAATTTTGACTCTGGATATCTTACATGCTAAATTAAGTTGGACTTTGACATCTGACAGACAACTTTATCCTTATAGACTATTAAAAGTTTTCCTAATAAATAACAAAAAAAACATGCTTTTAATGTATCTTTAGGTGAATCTAATGATAACCATCTCTTGTCACTTACACAAATGCTGAAGACTAGACTGAACACAATTTACTCCATGAATATGTATTTTTTCTAATAACTCAGATATGTCATTAATTTCAAGTAGATTTTAGTGAATTTAAGTTTGACATTTTTCAAATGTATGAGTAGCATGATAGTTCTACTATCAGAGAGTGGGGCTCTCTACAGCATGTGGTTGTGCAAGTTGGTGGGCTATACAGGATTTGGTTGTGCTCTGTAATTGTACAAGATGATAGGCTTTACAGACTTTGGCTGTGCATTATAGTTATGCAAAAGTATGAGCTATATGGTTTTCATATGGTTTTTGATGTTTCCATAATTTTTAAGAGTTTTAAAACAAAATGGTTATCTCCATACTATACATGTAAGCATTGAAACCAACATCAACAAGCAGAGGTATAGATTTAAGCTGAGTGGACTTTATTGCTGCTTTCAGCTGTCTTCAAGACTTTTAAATTTTAAATTTGTGTTGAGTCTTTCATAACAATGGTCATCTCTTTTCTACGAATCATGAAGACTTTCATGTGGATACCAAATACGTTGTGGTCTTTGACATTGTGAAGAATTTTTCGGAGATAGCTCTTATAATAAAAGAATACTTCTAATTGCATCTGTAGTTTCTCAGCCTGTGGCAAGACCAATCATACACTTTAAACCAGTGGTGTCTTGGGAGAATTCAAATTAAATGTCATAGGCAAGATCTTTTATACTTTACAAATACTGGCAAAAGAATCAAGAAAAAAGTAGCCTCTTAAAATGGTATTAAACTACTTTTAGTCTTGAAATTTGTACCTAGTTTATGATTCAGATATGAAGAGAGTATTAAACAAATTTCTGAATTACTGATGTATTCTTAGATAGGATAGATAGACTTTGTTTATTATTTAGCATGTGCTGCTATTTTAGTGTGCGCTTGCATTAGAAGTACAAGAATATAAGGCATTGCAGATGTATTATTAGATAAGCTCTGTTATTTAGGATGTGCATTTAATATGGATGCTATTAGGGACATACTCATTTGAGGTATAAGAATTTTTAGATATTACATGTATTATTAGAAACCTCTTATTTAGCATGTACTGCTAATAGCAATGATCTTAAGGTTGTATTTTTATTAAAGGTGCAAGAATGTATTGTTGTATAGGCTCTGTTATTTTGGATACACTGTTATTCAGTACATACATCCTCTTATAGCAGTACAAGAATATAAAATATTGTTGATGCACTGTTTGATAAGGATGCTTTAGGATATGCTGCTAATAGAGGTTAATTTTTATCAGGGATGTATTTTGGTTACAAGCTCCTTTTATTTTCAGACAATTTCCGATGTATGGATAGACCCATTGACAAACCATTTCGGCTCTGCATCAGTGATGTGTTCAAAGGGATGGGCAGTGGATTCAGTGTGTCAGGAAAGATTGGTTCTGGTGCAGTACAAAATGGTGACAAGGTCTTACTCATGCCAAGTGGAGAAATGGCCTCTGTGAAATGTAAGAGAATCATCAGCTAAGAGATTGGGTCGTTATAGCAACTCATAAAATTAAAACATTTTTTTTTTGGTTTTTCCCAGATCTCAGGTTAGTACATAATTTTTAGCAGCCTAACATTAATGAAGGCACCCATGGATTCTGAGGAACAATCTTTGTTTCACTGATAACTCAGAAAACCTTACTGCAGTTCAGTGCTAAAGAAATTGATTTCCTGCTTGGCCCAGGCAGTGGAAGCTGCAGCTGTGGTAAAATATATCATTAGAATTTTAACTATGGCACTTGTGTGTCTTACAAAGAAATGTTAGTGGAGGAGTACAAGAGATTTTTTTAGTGAAATTCTGCCTTCTCAGGATTTAAAATTATTTTTTTCAAATGCTGTCTAATTTCTATTTTAATGTACTTTATGAAATATTCTTTGAAATTAAAATGAATGAGTCCAGCAATCAGGATGACTAGGAGGAAAGAAATTCCTGTAATTTATGCCTTATTTTGCAATACGTGTTGTATTCTTTGAGTTAGTTAATCTTTTTTTTAAATAGCAAAAGCTGTAGGTCTGCCTTTTGCCTTTTTAAAATTTTTAGTACAAGAGTTGTCTTTCCTACTTTTCCTTGGCTAACCCTACCTTTAGCAGCTAGAGTTGTCTTTGTTCGTTTTATGTTGTTTTTATCAGGATAATTTATCTGTTTTTTAAACAGTTGACCATCTTGTATATGACATTTAGAATCAATAAGAATTTTTAAAAATGTTCTCTTCACTCTGAAAACATCTCACAAAATCAGAGGAGCAGAAGTCTTTTAAAATTTAGATAAAGTTCCTTTTCCCAATAAATACACGTTTTTTTTTTTTTTTTTTTTTTTTTTTACAAAAACATTGGGAATTTCTGCTTCAGCTTTCTGGTTTGGTAACACATGCTTTGGCAGGTGCTACATGATTACTTTAAAAAAGAACCAAGCATTTCCTAATGTCTAATCAACCATGTTTCTGATATATCTTATACTTACAACCTCTCGTGATATGTGGAAGGGTTTTGGAACTGCAGTAATGTCACTGTTATAAGCCTCTTTCTTTATAACTGAAATTATGAGTTTCTTGTTAATCATCCTAGTATATCTTTCAGATATTTTCAGGATATCTATATCCTTAACATAAGGTGAGCCTCACATCTGATATGTGAACTCCAAAGGAGATCAAACAAATGTAATACATTAGAACCAGAACTGCTGAAGTCTGGTGATTTATAATACATTTTAATTCACCAAACACACTATTATCTTTGTGTGTGTGTGTGTGTGTGAGAGAGAGAGAGACTTTATTCAGTTTGTTTTGTTACTCATCATTGGTTATACAATGTTTTGTTTTATAAGGTGTAACAATAGATGATGAGCTGATGGCTTGTGGCTTTGCTGGTGACCATGTAAACCTCACTCTTTTAGGTGTTGACATGAACATTGTATCCATAGGTATGTATCCATGTCTTCATGTGCCTGGCTGTTTTTTCTTGATTTCTAAAGTCTCACAAAATTTCTAACTAACTTTTGGGTCTTGAAAAATTTTTAATTTAAAGAAAATAACTATAACTTAGTATTTGGTACCATCATAAAATTTTATATACCAAAATCTTTACCACATCTAGTAAAACATACAGCTCTTTTCAGTTTAACAGTTCTTTTTAAGATGCATCTTTCCAGTGCTAATCACTGGGTTTCTGTTGTCATTTTCCTTTCCTTTCACATTTTTTTTTTTTAAATTCAGGAAACTTTGTCTGTGATGTGAACAATCCTATTAAAAGCACAATAAAGCTGCGTGCCAAAGTTGTTATTTTTAACATTGAAGTGCCAATCACCAGAGGATACCCAGTAAGTTGTTGTTTTCAGCCATCAACAAACACCTTTTGTCTCAAAAAATAATTTTGTTCTACTAAGATAGTTTTGGACCTCAAAGAATTGAAATCAACTTATGTTTGGTTTCACTACCTGAATGTGTATGTACAGGTGCATCTCGAAAAATTAGAATATCATGGAAGAGTTCATCTTTTTCCTGTAATTTAATTCAAACAGTGAAACTTTCATATATATTCTAGATTCATTACACACAAAGTGAAATATTTCAAGCCTTTTTTTGTTTTAATTTTGATGATTACGTCTTACAGCTCATGAAAATAAAAAATTCACCATCTCAAAATATTAGAATATTTCATAAGATCAATATAAAAAATATGATTTATAATATACAAATGTCGAACTTCTGAAAAGTATGTTCATTTATGCACTCAAAACTTGATTGGGGCTCCTTTTGCACGAATCACTGCATCAATGCGGCTTGGCATGGAGGCGATCAGCCTGTGGCACTGCTGAGGTGTTATGGAAGCCCAGGTTGCTTTGATAGCGGCCTTCAGCTCATCTGTATTGTTGGGTTTGGTGTGTCTCATCTTCCTCTTGACAATACCCAATAGATTCTCAATGGGGTTCAGGTCAGGCGAGTTGGCTGGCCAATCAAGCACAGTAATACCATGGTCAGCAAACCAGTTACTAGTAGTTTTGCCACTGTGGGCAGGTGCCAAGTCCTGCTGGAAAAGGAAATCAGCATCTCCATAAAGCTTGTCAGCAGACGGAAGCATGAAGTGCTCCAAAATCTTCTGGTAGATGGCTGCGTTGACTTTGGACTTGATAAAACACAGTGGACCAACCAACACCAGCAGATGATGGCACCCCAAGTCATCACTGACAGTGGAAACTTCACACTGGACTTCAAGCAACTTGGATTCTGTGATTCTCCACTCTTCCTCCAGACTGTGGGACCTTGATTTCCAAATGAAATACAAAATTTACTATCATCTGAAGAGAGAACTTTGGACCACTGAGCAACGGTTCAGTTCTTTTTCTCCTTAGCCCAGGTAAGATGCTTCTGACGTTGTCTCTGGTTCAGGAGTGGCTTGACATTAAGAATGTGACACTTGTAGCCCATTTCCTGGACACGTCTGTGTGTGGTGGCTCTTGATGCACTGACTCCAGCCTCAGTCCACTCCTTGTGAAGCTCCCCCAAGTTCTTGAATTGGCTTTGCTTGACAATCCTCTCAAACTCTTGCTTATGCACCTTTTGCTACCACACTTTTCCCTTCCAGTCAACTTTCCATGAATATGCTTTGATACAGCACTCTGCGAACAGCCAGCCCTTTCAGCATGACCTTCTGTGGCTTACCCTCTTGTGGAGGGTCTCAATGAGTGTTCTTTGGACAACTGTCAAGTCAGCAGTCTTCCCATGATTGTGTTTGGGTACTGAACCAGACTGAGAGATCCATGGATTTATACTGCATAGATAGTGATTTACTCAAACTCGAAATGGAATATTCTAATATTTTGAGATACGTTTTTCTATTTTTTTTAGCTGTAGGCCGTAGTTATTAAAATTAAAAAATGCTTGAAATATTTTAGTTTACATGTAATGAGTCTAGAATACATACAATTTTCACTTTCTGAAATAACTGACAAAAATATTGAACTCTTCCACGATATTCTAATTTTTTTAGATGCACCTGTATATGTGTGTGTGTGTGTCTGTTTGTCTGTCTGTCTCAGTCGTATCCATCCATCCATTGAGTCATATTTTAAGGGCTCTGGCAAACTTGATAAAACATTATAGCAATTGTTTTGGTTAACATTTTTTTCTACAGTCATCAAAATCTTTTGCATTGTGTTTGAAATCACAGGTGTCTGCCCTCTTTCTTTCAGGCAGTGATTCACTACCAATCTGTCAGCGAACCTGTGGTATTTAAGCGTCTCATTGGTCAGCTTAACAAAAGTACTGGAGAAATTATCAAGAACAGGCCAAAGTAAGTTCTTCAGCCAAGACTTGTCATATAGTTAATGTTGGCATGATGAGCATCACTGCTATAGTGTTCATGCTGGAAAACTATAATACAGGAATACCTTTTTATTAAAATTGCTTTTTTTTTTATATATATATATATATATGTTTACTAGACTGATAAGGTTGAGGACTCTATTTTCAAACCAAATTTGATGTATTTCCCAGAATGGTTTTTTCCTTGCTCTTTTTCACCATCCAGGCATTTACTAGACTAATTTCTTTTCACATCTAAAAATTAGAGTTATAGTAAGGCTTTTTTACACCCTAACCAACCCTGCCTCTAGAACACAGGTGATAATGTATGGGTGCTGCAATGAAGGACAACAACTGCAATATTTTACTGATGGATCTAAAGATTTAATTTCCAAAGTTCCCGAAATTATACCATAAAGGAACATTTTCAACATTTGAAGATGTTTCTTTAGTTTGTTTTTTTATTTGCTAAATGTATGCTACATCTACTTAATAGTTCGTTATGAAGGATTTTCCAGGAACATTTCTTTCCTTTAAAATGTATTTGTATTTCAAGCTTTTAGCAGGGGGAGGTAAGCATCCATCTTTCTGTAATGTCTAAAATAAAAAAAATAACTGGGCAAGCAAGCAAGGTAAAAGAAAACTGACCCTGATGTGTGAAAATACAATTTAAACTTTAGCTGGTGATGACTGAAGTTCAATGAGGTACAGATTACAGCCAGTTGTATAAACTCATTTTATTCAACAAAGTGTATCATACCTCCACTAGAGTTGTGCCGTCTTTAGAGTTGCCTTAAATGTGTTGTGAGAAGTAAAGCCAACAGTTTTACATGACTACTTTGGCAGCAGACAGTTACAGAAAAATGTAAAATCTTCAGCCAACCTCTCCTTTTTAACCAGTAAGCATTTTTTAGTAATTGTGGGACCTTTTGCCTCAGCTTATCTGTTGTTAGATTCAATGTGATTTACAGTATTTTTCTTTCTTGAGATGAAATTAATAGGATGCTAGCAGAAAGGGCTTTGAATTCAGCATTACTGATTTAGGAAGCAATGCTTGTTTGTTTGTATATTTTGTCATGGACAGAATTTCACAAGACCAAAGTTTCATGGAAAGGTCAGAGATGCATGGAACTGTCACTTTATAAAGTTCTGTTACAGCTGGCTGCAATGGATAGATGTTTTACCACCTTTTTGTGATCACATTGAAGCATTATTAAGGACATATCACAGCAGTGAGCTCAGCCTTGAGGACCAAGCATTTTGCATGGGCACAGTTCTGGGGGATCATCAGCAGTGCTCAAACATTGCCCTTGGGTCTTTATATCCAGAAAATTCCTACAAGAAAATAACTGTGGGAGAAAACCTATGCAGATGGACTGGTACAAAAGTCAGGTCTGATCTCAATGAGAATCGAACCCAGCTGGTGCACTACATATGTAGTCTCCCAACTGCACCTTAAAATATCTAACAGAAAAAAAAAAAAATGCTATGTAATTGGTCATTCTAGTAATCAGTGTTTTTTGAATAATACTATAGAATTTTAGTAGATGTTCCTTCATTATTTTTCAAGTATGTTTCAGGTGATAATTACTTTTGATCTGTTCTATAGATGTAGACACACTGCCTATCTGTTAAAATCTAATAGAGTTAATGAATATTTAGGTTTCCAGATCATAGCAGGAATGGTTGAGAACTAAAATTCCTGACCTTGACATATGGAGCTGGTTGTATTTAGTTTTGGAAATAAATAAAAAATTCATCTCATATATGCAATATTGTACAGCTGTGCTTTGCATTTCTTCTGTATACAGGTTTGTAAAAAAAAATGAACTTTTTAAAAAACAAATTTATTGCTTTACTTACAATTTAATCAGATTTGTCTCCTTCAGAATAGTTCCCTCCACTGTTGATACACCGCTCCCAACGTTTTTTCCAGTTTTGGAACGCATCCTGGAACGCGTTTTCATGGATAGTGCACAGTTCTCATAGCGAATTTTCTTAGATCTCTTCTATCATCTGAAATCGGTGACCTTTCAGGGTGGATTTCAACTCTGGGAACAAAAAAAGTCCACGGGCCAAATCCGGAGAGTATGGCAGCTGGGGGGGGGGGGGGGGGGGTCTCATGCTTTGCCAAAAAGTCACAGATAAGGAGTGACGCATTATTGTGGTGCAGCATCCAGGTTTTGTTTTCCCATGCCTCAGGACATCCAAGTAAAACTGTTTATTGATCGTCTGACCACGTGTGTGGAACAAACTCATGATGAACGATGCCCTTCCAATCAAAAAGGATGATCAACATCACCTTCACATTTGAGCAACTCTGATGTGCTTTTTTTTGGTCATGGCGATGATGATCCCACCCACACCGACGACTGCCTTTTTGTTTCGACATTGAGGCCGTATCCCCACCCACTTTCCGCCACCTGTTATGGCAGTTTTCAGAAAGCTTTCATCAGAATTCGAACGATCAGAGAGATCCTGACTGACTCTGACTGGGTTCTCTCTTTGTTCATCTGTCAGCAGATGCTGCACAAATTTTGCAGCGACACGATGCATGTTCAATTTTTCTTTTAAAATCATGTGGCACGAACTTTTACAGATGCCTATTTCATGGACAGTCAGGCGATGATATCCACGGATCACAGCACGGACTTTCTCAGTGTGATCATCGTCTATTGTCATGGAAGGTCATCCAGATTTGGGACTGTCTTCGGTGAATGTTCTTTCCGATTTGAAACGCTGGTACCACTCGTAACATTGCGTATGGCTCAAACAATCCTCCCCATAGGCCTGTTGCAACATTAGAAAAGTCTCCGTGAAAGTTTTTCCCAATTTGAAACAGAATTTCGCACAAACGTTTCCCTTCAAAATCATTCATTGTTCAACTTTCTGCAAATCGCCAGGTGCACTAAACATACGTTTGCTCTAGCGCATGTAGATCGATGACTAACTGACGTGGCGTGATGTGCCTATTTATAGATGGAAGGTCAAGGTCACCGATCACGCTGCACGGCTGCTCCGCACGCAGCAGCTGTGTGGTGTGTTGGTGTGTTAGTTTTTTTGGTTTCTTTTTGGACAGACCTTGTACATTTCACCTTTTAATCTTCTCTTGTATCTAGCAACATTGTTGCCATGATGCAGTGAAGATGCTGATTTCCTAATGAGCATAAATTGATCTCGTGCAGAACTTATATAACAACAAATGTTTGAGGTTTGAATTTGTGGCAACAGCATCTGTTACTTAGTGACTGAATCTAACCTCTAGGCCAGCCTCTGAAGCCAAATCTCAATAAATCTGTGTGATTACTCAAAAGGAAAGATGTGTTTATGAGGATTGTCCTTGCATTTATCCATTATAAATGAATAAACAAAAGCAGAAAATAGCTGAGGATTTGTGGCCCTAATATAAATAGTTATGTATAAATTTCAAAGCAGTGCCATATCGGCTGGCAGCCAAACAACTTTTAGTTTCTTACATATTGCAGGAAATAAGCAGACAACCCAAAGTTTACTGATAACATGGCAGATCAAACAAGGGGTGGATCAAACCATGTTGAATGATTTTGTAGTTTGTGTGGCACTGTGGCTGCAGCTTCTGTCATGTTTGTTTTACAGGTGCTTGGTAAAGAACATCAGTGCCATAGTTGAGATTGAGTTTGAACGGCCATTCTGCATTGAGCTGTATAAAGAGTACAAGGATCTTGGTCGGTTTATGCTTCGGAATGGTGGCAAAACTATAGCTGCAGGTCTGGTGGAAGAGGTCAGTGTCTTGTGAATGTTTTCATGGCTGGACCTTTAGAGCTTTCGTCCTGGTATTTGTCAAAAAACTGAGGGAAAGGGATAAATTTTTTATTTTTTTATGTTGTGACTTTTTTTTAAAAATCATTTCAGAAACTTCACAGTTAGCTTGGGTATCTTCTTCTACCCTGATACTCGTGGAAACTTATGTTTTGGTGATCTTTTCTTTGTTGGGTGCAGTCCTGAGAATGTCTGCTTTTAATCTGTAGCAGACTTTTAAAAAAGTGGCTGGCTGGAGCTGGTCTTGAACCCACAACCTGCTGCTTGCCAAGTCTTTTGACATTTTTTTTTACTAACACGTTAGTCCGCTGGACCACCAGGTGGTAACCTTCTTGCTTCATATGCTGGAACACCGCCATCCTACCTTGTTTGGATTGTCAAACAAAAACTAAAACACCAAGTCTCATTGGCTAAGCAGCAGTCCCATAAATGTTTGTGATGTTTGTATACAGGCTATACTTTTTTTTTCAAATGCAGCATACACATGTTTTTGAGCCCCTCCCCTCCCCACCGGTTATACTGGGATTTCAGTCCTTGGGAACATCTGAAATTGATGGTTTAACAATTGAAGATATAAAGGATGAAATCAGAAACAAATGTGCTAAAATTGATGTTTCATTATTGGGAAACATTAAAAGAAATCCCACAGACTAGAACTGATTCATGTATGTATGTCAGTGACTTGCATTTTGAGTAATTATTATAATAAAATTTTTAATAGATATTCCTATGATTCTGGACTTTCATCAGTAAGAGTGACTGCAGCAGTTCATCTTTACCTTGGCCATAGATTACTAGGATGAAGAACTCAAGTATAACCCCAAATATTTTTAAAAAAAAAGTGTAAAGCTTAAAAATTTAAAGCTTGGAAACTCCTTTTGTAAATTTTCTGTTTTTCTCTTTTAAAACTACCCTTAATTTTCAGGTAATCTAGAAGTATTATTATAATTAAATAAGTATCAGATTAATTAACATTTTATTTTTAAGTAGATGATACTTCTGTGACCAAAATTAATTTTCTTTTCTTTTCTTTTTTTAACAGCTGCTGTAATGTTAGATTTTCAGGAGAATTAGAAGACTTGCCTGGGAGCTCTTTACCAGATAGATGGCTTGTTTCTGGATTTACCCTATTTTCTACAATAGGAGGATTTGAAAATAAAATTTACAGACAAAGTAACCTCATGGGATGATAAATTTTGTTGTTGTTTTTTTTTCCTTTATCTTTCTAATTCTAGTCCATCCAGTCTGATTTATCCAGTTGGTGGCTTTTCCGTTAATTCACCTGGTTGTCTGGGCACCTTTGTGTAAAGTAGCAGCCTGCTCATTCAAGGAAAACAAAAAAATGTTTTTTTCCCAATTGTATCTTAGAAAACAAACAAAAGCTATATTTACAGTAAGATGCTAGCAATTTGGTACCTCAATGAAAATGACCATGCTTTTGGAGACCTGACCTGGTACCTCTGTACTTGTGATGTTAATCTCTATCACCAGACTCTTGGAAAATTGCCACATTGCTGATGACTGTATACAAATACAATACAGTACATTTTGGATGATGAAGTGTCATCTTGCAGCGGGTGTTTGACAAAGATAGGTGTAGAATTGTAACTTATCAGACTGGTGCTTCTACAAATGCAGCTTCATGAACTAAGTCTGAGTTCTTTGAAATATGCCAAAGACTGACAAAAAAAAATCTTAACTGTTTTTATTTTAAGTATGCAATTCAGCATTTTGGATATGGCAAGCTAACCTAATGTTTATGGCTTTGTCAGAAATAACTAATTTGTGTTGATCGTAATGCACATTGCCATTTACAAGCTAATTTTGGCTGTCTTTTGTGCATTTATAAAAATTTCAGGGGAGATAACTTCAAGAATGTGGCAGGGTTATTTCCTTTTACTTCTCCAACATAAGTTATGTGGTTGGCCATTTTTACTATATATGTAAAAACTTATTTTTGGACTGGTGTGTGCAGTCTGTTCAGAAGGGAGACTTAATGCTAAGTGTTTGTTTCTCATACTACTGTTCCTAGTAGTATGAAAGGAAATGACTAAACGTATGTATTCAGCTGGTATGCGAATGCAGCTTTGTGATGCATAAATACATTTATTGCTCACTGTACATGTACTTATTCACACAGTTATGTAGCAATGTCAGAATTTACCATAACATTTTTTTCCAAATGGACCAATTCCAGCTACTTCCAAATTGTAGTGTACTCTCTTCAGAAAGTTCTAAGTAACTTTTTGTAATTTTGGCCTAAATTAAATTTAATACAATAAATGCTCCTGTACTCCATTCTTCTTAGACTTTTGAATTTATTCAAATAATAACTCATCTGTGACTCTTAAAATAGCTTTCGTATTCTCTGATTTAGGGTTTTAACTTTTTATGTACAGTACGTAAGCTGATACCTACCCTGACCCGCGCATAACAAGTATACAGTCTCTAATTACATTCTGTCAATCTTTTTCTCTCCTAATTATATGTATAAATACCCCCGACTAAATCCTTTACCTCATCTCAGAATGCCCCCCTGTAAAGTCATTCAGTACATTGGCAGCTTTTAAGCTGAAAGTTACATTTGCTGAAGAAAATGGTGGCTTTGCATCTGTGCACAGGAAATAGTGTCAGCAAGAAATATGTTAAAGACCAGCGTAAAGTGAAAGTTAAGTTATGGACTACACACAAAATCAAGAAGGCAAATCACAGCTGCAAATTTAGCATCCCCAATCTTAACACTACATGCGGCATGTCATGAACTTAGTACTGTTCAGCTGAGAGTTAGGGCCAAACAAATCGCAGCTGATTATTGTCATCTTTACACTACCTTTTTCACTATCTATTTTTTGCTGGTGTACAGTATTCACCGTGGTGTTTTCCAGAGGTGTGTACTATATTATCCAATCAAAGAACAGCTATGTGTGGTGACCTCCATGTTGGCCTAGGTGTGAACCCCAAATGTTGCACATCTTGAAACCAAGCTAAATATTGCACTCATGCTACGGAAATGAAATTGAGAGTTGAATTTCTAAACTTGAGCATGCTGTAACATCTCAGAATCAAATGGCTTCTTAAAAGCAGATGATTCAAGACTGCAAATGATACTGGACAATCACTAATGTCATGTAGTAACTAAAGATAGACTGGGTTTTCAATAATAACGTTTGCAGTTTATTTCAGATACTTCTCCATTATTACAGACATGTTGAAAAACTATCAGCACCCCATCTGTCTGGAAGATCAACCTACAAACTAATTAAATAATATGCACAAACTGCTTATTCATGACTCTGGGAGTACTGTATATAGCAATGGCTTTGGCAAGTGTTATGAAGGATCTGACACTTCTGATTGGTTGAAAGTTTGGCTAACTACTATAATTGATCTGTCCAAAGAGACCCATCTATGAATGAAGGAAAGAAAAGTGAAAAATGAGCTGATTTGACTTAACATCCACATGGGCAAATACACCAGAAAATACAATAATAATAAATTTACTTTTAAAAAACAAATAACATTAATTATTTTTGTTCACTGAAAAACTCTAATATTGCCATATTATTAATAATCTGTATAAAGTAATTCCATTATTCTTTGTTGTTGTTTTGTTTCACCAAGCTAAATAAATAAATTTAATTATGAGTCAGTGCTCTCTCTTGCATTGAGGCAAACCAGTCATTAAGACAAATAGAGCATTTCATTTGAAGTATGGTATTTGTAACCTTGACAACAAACCTTGCTATATTAGGGCTATTACCTCTACATTCCATCAGCTTTACAGTAGTTTTGTTGAAAGAGACATGCAAACTTCTCAATAGTTAAATTGTTAAAAAAAAAAAAAGTAACTGCTGACATCAAAATGAAAGTTAATAGATTCAATATTAGGATGGAGATTGTGTGCAGAGATATTTCATATATTTCTGCAAACTCAGAAATTGATTTACAGTATGCTCAGATGAGGGAACTATAAAGATGTTCATGGTTTTCATTTGCAAGCTCCAAGAACATGAAAGTTTATTGGTATTTTAATTTTGTCCATTTATAATTTTAGAACTGTAAAATACATTCCTGTCTACAGATCATCTGCGTTATGCTTGCACCATCTCCTTTTTAAGCCATGTTTTTGTTGATGATGAACCATGGCTATCATTTTAACTTGCTGAGTTCCAGATGTTTAAAAAGGGGGGGGGAATGCTAGAATTAGTACTTTCTCAAAGTTGTATTAGGAGCAGATTTAATGGAGATTGGTTATATTTGATTTTGGAAGAGATTGGAATTAGGGGGCATCACTTTTGATTGGAGGGATTCGTTTGCAAGTGAGTCTATACAAGATGAATACTCTCATAAATTGCCAGTGTTTTCTTAGATATGCATCATTTCTCTTCATCCAAATCTTTGCCATTTTTATCTCTTGTATTCTGCGCTCGCTTTGTAGATGGAACTGCAAGAGATTTTATCAATAATTTTTTCTGCAGATAATGCGAGTGACTGTAGAAACCAGTTGCTGTTTAGCCAGTGCTTAGCATAACTCTTTAGGGGGTAGTATGAAAATGGATACAGAGAGAATGCGGTGTTTACGGGGCACAATGTGTTGATTATGTTATGCTGGATGACTGAATGCTCTGTGTATTTTTGGCTGGGTTATGGATGTCCAGCTGACCATGACACAAGTTTTAAGGTGAGAGCACTAATAAAAACAAAACCTTTTGACACCCATCAACCTATTTAAATTTAAAGTCTTAACTAAATTCCCCACAAACCCTTTTTATATACAAGACTAGAAAGATGAATTTTTTTTTTTTAAAATCACAGAATTACTCAGATGTTTCACCCCCTGAACCCTTTCTGCCCGAAAACTCCAAAAATGAGAGAAGCACACAAAGCCAGGACTGTGCACACACTCAAGGTCCAATAAAAGTCCAGTGTCTTTTCGATAGCTGAATATAAATTTAAATGGTCAATAGAATTTCTAAAAGATTGGTCACTCTAGATAACACTAGTAATTTTCTCTCTAACAACAAAGACAGCACCAAGTATGTCAATAAATCTGTTGCTGGTAAAGTTGTCATAAACTACACTTTTATGTGCACTGCTATTGAAGCTCCAAGAACATCATGGTGAAAACTCTGTAACAGCTAACTGTTCGATTGCAAGAAAGTTTTATTTGGGAAGGAAACTACAGCAGCATTTTTAGTATGTGCGTGTGATCTCAAATTACAGAAGCTGCTCTGACATGACTATTATATTGTGGCTAAATGAAAAAAGAAAGAAAAGCACCAGGCGGGAGACTTGTTTTTTTCTTCTTCTGAGATAAAGGGTTTGGGTGTGAAGAGTTTTCGAGTGTTTGTGGCTCGTGAAGTCTGTTAATGGACTCCACAATCAGAAATAAAATTTCTTTTCGCAAGAGTTTTGCCGTTCACTACCATGCAGATGTCAATTCTTGAATAACTCTGACTCCGTTAATCTTAGTCATATAAGATGCTCTTTATTTTTCCACCCTCAATTAAAGAAAAACAAGATAGCAGTTTTCATATGAGTGAGAATTCTTAGGTTTCTAATTTTACTGGAATGTAAATACTTTTAAAATAGATTTTAAAATTGTGGACTTCTGCCCTTTTCCTACTGTTAAGCAGTGAAAATGTCCAAACGATATAACCATATTGAATCTATAATCCGCCACCATCAATCGTCTATTAAAGGTGATTGCAGTGAGATTTCCATGAACTGATTGATTGTACACTTAAAAGGAAAAAACTGGATATGATAGAGGAACTTTTACGAGGAAACACTCGCTAGGAATAAAGTCTGTCAGCTTGTCTATAATTTTTCGCACACAAATGGATGCTGAGAGCTGCAGCTCACAGCATCCCACTGGTTGTCTTGAATTCCAGGGGGTCCAGGTGGCCAGTCACTGTTTACATCAGTTCCATCTGCCCACATCCAGTGTCCAGGTGTTTTTAGGTCATTAATCCATGGCCAAAAACCTGAAACAGTTTTTATTAAAGCAATGAGCATTCAAACCTTAACAGAAGCAGAACTAGTTTCGAAAGTGTTTTTATTAAAAGCTTGATATTTCACTATAACCTGTACAAAGACTTGCACACTTGCTAATGTAAGTTAAATCAAATTCAATCCTCAGAAATTGACATTTGCATTGCGATATCATTTTTTTTCAAAACTTTTTAACAAATAGTCAAAGAAATATTAGGTTAAAACTCTAAAAGATTGTTACATTACATGGCAGATTATATTTTTCATAACGATATTTAGATTGAACAACAAATCTTTCTTGTTCCATGTTACAGTATTTATCATTAGGAAGAACTTATTATTTATCTGTTATAATATTTAAAGTATAACCCTAATTCCACTTATAATGTTTGGGTAGAATATTTCTGTTATATATATATTTCATACAGACAGAACAACAGCCTCATTGTTACAACACTAAGCAAACTTGATCATATTTGTGTGGCATACTACTTTTGCCTTTATAGGTAATAATATTTTTGTATTTAATAAAAAATAATAATAATTAAAAAATTAAGAGAAGTAGCAAAGTTATTATAATACTTAATGATCACCAAATGTCAAAACTACCTGCCTATATGCCAAATTAGAATTTGGGAATCATTAACAAAATTTTAGTACAAAAACCATCAGAAGAAAAAATTTGCTGTAGATTCTCATGATATTATTTTTCATTGTATCAGCCATTCTTGGAATTTCAGTTAGGTTTTGTGGCAACAGATTTGTTTACAGTTCAAATGAGTGACTCATAGCTGGCTGGCATCAACAAAAAATGTTCCTTTCTGTTTTCCATTCTATTATGTTTCTTCCAGATATTCTGGACGAAGTTGAACTGTTGCTGATCATTTGTGGAAATCAAATCTCTATACTGGACCATTTCTGCTATATGGATTCTTTTCCACCAGTTAGAAGATTTCTGATACAACCTTTCCCAATAATCTACCATTCATATCAGCAATAGGAAGAGGATCCTAGAACAGTTTTGTTTTCTCCAAAGTTGGCATCTACTAAACATAGGATATGAAAGAGTGGGAAATTTATTCCCTTAAAATGGGTTCAGTTGGAAACCCCTATGATGAGGCAGACCTGAAGCGGAGGCATAGAGAACCAGGAAAAATATTGAATGAGGTACAGAGATTGGGTCCAGAGTGTCATTACATGGAGGACACAATCCCAGCCAGTTAGGGGCATTGGCCAGAAGGAAAAAGTATGAACTAATTAAGGGAAGTGGGCTAGAGCAACTGTCAGCATCGCAATACTTCTGATATTGTTAACAATGAAAGCTATGACTAATTGCAATCATTTAGTTTGAAGAGAAGAAAATCGAGATTAGTAGCTACAAGGCAGTGCAAACTATTACACCTTTTACTTAATTTATACTATCCCAGCTGCATTTGATGGAATTCCATTTACAATTCTATTACTGAAATGAATGTTTTCTAATATTTAGCCAGCCATGCTTTAATAGTATTATTATTAGTGTTTAAATTAAGAAAAAACATATATTTTTGGAATGAATTTCAATTTTTCAGAAAAAACATCAATGTGCAGTGAAAAGTCAAGGTAAGTTATAGATGTCTACTCTAATGATTGACTATATCCTGTTAAATCGGCTAGCATGGCACCAAATAGAAAACAAAATTTCTTCAAATAAAAAGAGAACGAGCCCTTATTCTTTTTTTTGGCATTCCTACATTTCTCATGTGTTCAAGGACTTCTTTCCAGTCCATAGATAGACTTTCAAAGTTGTCTTGTTTACTGGAAAGATCACCGGTGCTAACTGGCTATCTTGAATGAAGAGATATTATACAAAGGTACATGTTACTAGAAAACGTAATTGGGGGAGTCCCAAGCACTTGATTCTGAGTGCTGATTGATTGTTATCAATAAATTTTAAACATTATGCCTGGAAATTTGCTTTTTCAAAAGGGAGGCATTTTAGAAAAACAAAAGACCATAATTTGTGGAAAAGGGGTGGCTCAGACCTCCCTGTTGTTATACATTTGAAATCTCATTTAGTGTTGATGAATAATGATCGTTTGAAAAGGTAACAAAGGAGAAAGAAACTCTGTGCAGGAATTCTTAAAAATAGTAGCTGGTCATGTAACTAGTTGGGGTTAGGTGTGTAAGAAAGTACAGGTGCATGAAGGGCCTATTTGGCAGGAGTGAACATTAGTCATAAAGAATGTGGGAGATGATGGTTTAGGGGATGTAAACAAACCCATATTCAGGGAAGTTTACCTAGTAAATGACTGGAATGCATTAATGTTGGCTATTATTAAGAATGGGAAGTTAGTATGGTAACAACATTAATTTCATAAACAGAGAAGATATGAACAACATGAAAACCAAAGTGTACCATTGAGGTACACTGTTTTTGAGAAGTGCAGTGCAAACACCCAGACCATGTTCAAGTGGTGGTAGAAGACATACACTAGAGAGGTAGTTTGCTTTTCTGTGTATATCTGATTTCTTAAAATTAGCCTTCATTTATGTTTTTATGAAAAATATTTGCTAGGCTCATTAATGTACCAACATCACTTTAGTACATAACAGATCTACAAAGCTGCTCTTGCATCTTCTCTTTCGAGCACCAGAAGGGAAAAGTGTAGTACCATTTTGTAATTTGTAAAAGACTGTCCCCTCCATGTTGGTCAAATTTTAAGATGTAATGGTTTCTTTGAAATGGAGGTTGCAGGAATGAGAATTCTTGTTGTAAAAGAAAGACATACATTCCTTCATTTCAGTACATCGATAAGCACAAAAAGCTTCGAGGTGACTCAATACATGGAGATCAAATACTGGTCAATGAATTTGTCCTTTGAGGATTTGATGTCTGAATTCTTTTTCTCTCACTGTTGCAAGTGTTGCTCCACAAAATAAGATGATGGTACAGTGAAAAATCTTCATCATCTCCACGAAATTGTACTGACCGATTGCTATAATAATCTAACAAAGTTACATTGTAACAAATTATCAACAGCTTTTATCAGCACCATTCACCAACTGATGAAAATCCCATGTGCTGACAGGATAAGGGCATCAAATATGAGCTTCATTCTTTAAATAAATCATGGCGGTAAATAGTAAAACAGCAAATTAAGCAGGGATAAATTACACTGGGAAACAAATTTTAACTTTTTTTTGTTTCTTGCAACTTGATGGGTGTTTCCTATAACATTTTTGACACTGATTCCAAATCTGGTCATGGAACTGCGCTAGTACCCTTAGTTATTGAGAAAATTGGGTTTAAACATAGAAGGAAATTACATAAAAATTATTATCATTGATCTAAAACCTATGATGAAATTGTATAAACGATTTATTAGTGATATACAACATATAAGGAAATTACATAAAAAATTTATTATTATTGATTTAATGTTTCTCGGTGAGGGATTTCCATTTGTAGCTTACTTCAGGAACATCTCTCATTAGTGTCCAGCATTAATCGGCTAACATTTCAGGGGCATTCCATGTCAAGTGTCCTGACACTTGTACCATATTTCTCTCCATATGTTGGCCATTTATTCATTTGGGTGAAGTAACTCACCATGCCAACTTTCAGTCCTTGTGGCCCACTGGGTGGCGGGGGCTAAAGGTCAAAAGGCGCCATCAATTACCACTTTATGAATTTCTATTTTGAAGTGATTCTACTTACACGATTGGAAAGATCTTGCTTTTTGATCATTTTGTTATCAAGATCATCCAAATTGGACCACTACAACCTGAGATATAGCCTCTGAAAGATTGTGGGTGAGCCAGGGAAGTCCAAATTTGGGGGGGGCCCCTAAAATTGGCTCCAGTGGTCTCCATTTTAAAGATATAGCTTCAATAATGCTGCACACACACCACACACACACACACACACGCACACATGTGCAGGCAAGAGGTGGGGCATACATGATAGGTTGATTGCATTTGAAATTTGAAATTTCTGGCACTTTTTTGTTTTGCCTCAAATATTCATAATAATCCAGAACCCTTCCTACCAGTCACAAGACCAAAAATGTGAGCAATTTATGTGTCCATGTAAGCTATAGCTCTTCTCTGAGCGTAAACTATGCCAGTGTAAAGAAGTCCAGGCTGGTAACTGCAAGAACAAATGACAACAGAAATAGGACTTGCCAGCTTTAGTACATTAAGCACCTGTTTATCCAAATTTGCTGGTATACTTCTACCACAGAAATTTTTTTTTTTTGACTGTTTATAGCTGCTGCCTTCTCTAATTGTTTTCATAGTGTATGGATGTGAACACCATGGCCTCTAGAGCTAAGCAGCATTCTACTTGATATACAACAAAAGTTGGATATTTACTGAGTAAAGCGCGATGGAACTTGTGCATTTATCATGAGTGAATTAAGTATTGGCATAACTGCTGTGCATGGTAATCTGGCAGAGAAACACAAACTGTTGAAGTTTTATACTGAAATGAATGAAGTATTAGAAAGAAAAAATGTATCCAAAACAGAATGGGAAGAGGCTTATCCAAGGGGAGTAACTTCCAGACATTTGAATTGTTTGGTTATCCAGAGTTGGTCAGACCTCAGGCAATTCAGCTGACAAGACTTTAGCAAGCCCAAGTGATGTTCTTCCCAAATAATTTGTCGTGTGCTAACTACTTAAGCAGGTGTAGTAACAGAATAAATTATTTCAATTGGAAAAGATTTCCTCTTAATAATAATGCAGTTTTTGTTACCTGTGGATATGTTGCTAGTAAAACAACAAATCAATGACTGGTGCACAGTGCTCCGGGGAGCTTGGCGATGAAGAAATGGATCATGGCATGAACCTTGCTATCAACTAAAACTCTGCCTTTCACTTTACATTTTGTTTTCTAATTTATTTGGTAAATAAAATTTGTGTAAAACACTAGAAAATCAATTTATAACAAAAAAACAAAGAAAATTACACACATTTTCAAAATGAAATTAAAAATTAATTCTATTAAGCATGATTGACAGTATTTTAATTGCATGCAAAGACACCTCATTTGCTAAGTGCTATGAGGTATGCATATCTGTACCCTCTAGTGGGCAGAAAATAGAAATATATGTAACTTAATTAACTTCATTTTTATCCAGATTTAGCAGAAAGAAATATTTTTAGAAATTTAATTTTAAAAATGGAAGTTATAATTAATTAATAACAATTGCTAAATTTGAGCGTATGAGAGTTAAGCACAAGATATTCACTGAGGTTTTTTCACACCAAAATCATGTTACTGACTGACTGACTAAATTAGAATCACAGATGGATGCTTTCATTAATAAATGTTTTGGATTTTCTTGTGTTTGTCTGTTTTTGACTGGATGGTGGATGCTTAATCATTGTCACATCTTGTCTATGTATCATTGCTGCTTTTACTAGCCACTGATCACAGAATAAAACTGGATCACACTTCAAGTAGTCATGGAAATTATGATGAATGTGTTAAGTATTAGAATCCATGAGCAACAGCAGAATTTTAAAATGATAAACTTGGTAAACATTTTTTATTTTTAATTTTATTTATGCAGGATTAATTCCTATAATAAAAAAAGGTAAATAATTTTGTTTTAAATGTAAAAGGGTGGCATGACTAACTGTTGGTTAGCATGTTTGACCACTAGAGTTGGATCCCTCTGGATCAGCTGTCTGGTGTACCACGCTCACAGCTGGCCGTATGGGTCATCACTGGGCACTCAATCTGAAAATAAAATGTTTTTACTAGTAGGGACCTCAGTAGCAGAGTGGCATGCGTCCCTTTTGAGATGTTTCCACCCAATCATTAAAAGTTATTTTGCTGGAGAGAGGGAAAGAGCACTGAGAGGTTGGGGGAGCCGGCTTCCATCTAGATTTATCACCGGAGCAGCTGTGATGTGTCCTGATTACTATGACAAGAAGAACTCTATTATGAGTGAGCTTCTGTTCTTGCTAGTTTTTAATTACCTGAAGTTGTGAAAAGGGAGCTGGGCTTACATTTCAGAAATCCCCTCATTTCTCTGAATACTAGAGAAAAAAAAGTAGGCCTAAACTATTGATGATATGCTACACTCACAACAGATAAGCACCAGGCATTTCTCAGCCTATAGTTAGTGCGGTATCTTCTTGTTCATATTCTGGTTGAAGAAAACCTGCATATTAATCTAAATGTTCAATAAGAAAAATATTGATTTTAGTGGAAACTAAGTTAAATTGCTGGGCAAAAGCACTGGTAACAATGCCAGTCTAAAAAATAATCACAGACAAAATGGCATTGGCAGAAAAGACTGGGTTTGACCACTGCTGTCCAAAACACGGGTTGGGCACATCCCTGTATTGACCTAATCAGCTGTCATTGTGGGATATCACACTGTTCTTCAACCAGAACCACTTCTAGCTCATCAAGAGACTCTGGGTGGATTTGGTGATACAGACACACTTTTGGATATCCCAATTCTGTTGTCTGTACCATACAAATGATGTGGACCTGAAGTGCAGCATCAACATCATGTGCATGGCTCAGATGGAAAATTGTGCCAGAAGGGTGACTAAAAGGGTAACGATCTCATCTCTGTATCTGAGCCTAGTAATGACAACCCTCCATCATGATGATCAGTTGTTCTGCCATTACTCTCTAGCTTCTCTCACCAAATTAATCAAACTGGGTGGGTAATGGTACAACTATCAAATCATTCCCAGCTTGTCTCTAGCCCATCCACTGTCGACATCTCTGCAGATCCAGGCTTATCAGTGAAAAGAAAATAGTATCAATCGTCTAACCTCCAGTTGCAATGTGTAGTCCATCCGATGTGTAGCTGTCAAAGATCCCCTGGTAGAGGAACACACTAAACCACCTGCCTCTAGTGTGAAATTTGATGCAGACTGTCTGTGTCAGAATTCTATTGTTTGTTGTTCTTTGGGTTTGTTTTGGAGATTACACCTTTGAAAAAAAAAATGGGATTCTTCTGATGAATGACAAGATGACAATCCTCAGGGCTGTAAACCTTGGGTGACCAGAATGAGGTCTCTCCATGAATTGGCTGGTTTATAAATGACACTGCGATGAAAGCTGCCAGAAAGTGTGAAACTCACAGTCTGATGTACGCCATGTACAGTTAGGTTCTAAAAGAAACAGGCGTGGGTCATGTACAGAGATGTACACAGGTTAAATAGAATGATTGGTTATGACATGAGTCTTCGTGTCATTGCCATGTTAGGATTACTATCACTACATGCTGTAGGTGCAATGCCATGTTTGGTTTTCTTTCCTCAATAGCCAGAATGTGAAAAACGTGCCACATAAGTACTTCAGGCTCGGAAACATTTGTTGTTTAATCTTTAGTAAGCAATATGTATATATATATAATCCATTTTCCAATCTAACTTGCAAAAATAAGTCTCAAATAGGAACCATAGCTCACATCAAAGACCCTTTTCTGCCACTCATTTAAATGGCTTTATTTTTATTTTACTCAACTGTTATCATATCCATAAAGCACAATCATCCATTGTATGTGTAGAGTTGTTTCCACCATTTTAAGGGCCCTGTTTAGCTTTCTGATACAGTTTGAATAAGCTGCAGGATACATCTAAATAGTCCACACATCTAAATCAGCAAAAACAAGATCAAACACACCAAAAGTAATAAATAAATCCATGTGATGAACTATTAACGTCAAGAAAATCCTATCAACTGATTTATTAATGTCAAAATCACCACCACTTCTTTCACACGTTTCAGAGCTGATTTAAATGCACATATTCACTAATCCTTTTAAGGAAGTCACTGACAGTATCCAAAGCTGTTTCCCCAACAAAAACATGATAGCAAAACTACAGAGGCAAATACTGAAGACCATATAACCCTTTTTTTGTGGTGGTGGTGGGTGAAGTGGGAAGTTTGTATACATGAAACCTCTAATGAAGCAAAGCTCCTGGTGAAGGCCGAAGCCCCTCGTGTGGCTGATAAAAAATTGACCCAGATTAGGGATGCCAAAGCATCCCATGTTATGAGAAGCGAAAAGATTCAGAGTCGGAGTGAACTCCTTTTAGAGGGACTGCTTTCCCAGCCTCAGCACCTCTAGGGGCAAAAATTGGTCCTGAGGCGCCCAACCTTTCCGGCCAGAGAACCAATGGTGGCTCAGGGAAAAAAGCATCCCTCGCCCCACTCTTTTCGAGCAGGGGACTTTCCATCTGTGTGCCACTCACCCCCCCACCCTCCAGGGCCGAATCCGAGTGACCACACCCAAAAAAGATAACTTGGTCCTATTTACGCTCGATTCTCTTTGAAGACACTCTTGTTTACGAGCCCTTTTGACATGAAAGTAATAATTTCAAACACATTACCAAACAACTATGAATATGTGCAAAGTGGTTTTTAGTCTTCTTTACAGGACAGCCATGAACTCACTCACTCAGGCTGGGAAAATATCTCAATTTTAAACAGAAGTTAATAATTTTATCCTCTCCCAAACAAAGAAATCACTTTTAGTTATAAAGAAAATTGACTGTTTATTAACAAGCTTTAAATACTTTAGGGTAAATATATTTCCATTTTGCCACAATTCACGCATTTAGCACTGCCACTGATCTGGAACACTTGCGTCAGTATCTTTCCATTTGTTTATTTATTATTTATTTATTTATTTATTATTGGTTTATCAGCTTAAGATGTGTATGTATTTTATTTTAGCTTGTTTTGTTTTGTTAGTCTGCATTGGTAGAATTAGCCCCTCTCCTCTTTCTAGTTCATCATCAGCTTGTGTGTAATGTGTTGTGTTGCAATTTGTTTTGTGCGCATATCTAAACATAATAACATATATTTACAGTTCTAGCCCCATGACTAGACCAGCAAAACTCGTATCAACCTTTTATGCTTGTTTATATTTATTGTGATATGTGTTGTTATAAGCATACCATCTGATGAGAAACAAAGGAAACAATGGTTGCATGCAATAAATAGGATAGACCAACAAACCAAAAAGGGCATGGGTGGGTCCCTTCCAAATATGATGTCATCTGTTCAGATCATTTCTGCAAGGATAATTTCACTCTATCAAAGTACAAGCATTTGAGAATTGTGAAAGAGAATACTGTGCCAATAATTTTCTCCTGGAAAGAGCTGCCTCAGCAGGTAGATCTCACATAAACATATTAAGAACTTGGAGGGTTTTGACCAAAAAGTTGTTAGAGCAGTTGGCTGCTTTAATGACCAAATGTAAGTACATAGTGTTGGCAGCATTGTGTATTTTAATGTTTTTTGGTTTTTTTTTTCAGGGATTTTCAAGATCAAACAGAGTGAGGACTTATGTACTGTCTGGAACCAGGAACATCAGAATCATCTGAAATAGTATCTCTTGATCATACCTACACCACTGATCCTGATACACTAAAGAAAACGTATGACAACACTCTCAAGAAACAGAATGAGATAAAAGCTATTCTTAAGAATACAAAGCAGAGAGAGAAAAGAGCAAAAATTTGCAAGGAAGCGCTACTTCAGGAAATATTCTAGCACAATGCAGTCTTGTGTATATAATAGAGCTACATGAAAAAAAAAACTTACAGCTGTAGCATACTGTTGAAAAATTATGGAATTTGGATTAGTTATTTTTAATGCAGTCAGTTTATTTATTTATTCCATCCTTTAATCATTCATTCATTCATTTATTTTATTTTAGACATTCCTGTAGCTTTGTTCAAGAGACCTTCCCATGAATATTCCAAAGACCAGAAACAGTTTGCCACTATAGTGCATTTTTACAGTCCGAAGGTGTATGCATACTTAAGAGAATATAAGCACTTACCACATCCATCTACAATACAACGGTATGTAATGTATAGTTATGATACCATAGTGTTCCTATGTTACTAACATGTATATTTAAGGAAGCATGTATTATAACAGACTGATCAGTTTATAATAGTATATACCCAACAAGTTTTACTCTTATTTGTAATGCTATTTTGATTTTGCAGATGTCATAATGACAAGATCACCCAGATGCCTTTACTTATGTTTTAAAATTTTTCAAATAAATAAGGTCTGTTATTGTTTATTGTTCTTGTTACTTACACAGTTTGCAGCATGCGCCAACATTGGTGCCATTGGTCAGTACTTCTGTGCACTGTAATATAAATTGGTAATGCAGGAAACGGTTAATCAGTATATATTTCATTGACAATTATGCTTAATCCATATTGTAGTGTATTATCAGCTTTTAATGTAATTTGTGTCGTATATGATATTGGTTGATATTAAACTATTGCTTGCAGTGAACATTTTCTAATTTTAGGTGGGTGAGCAGCATTTCTTCAAAACCTGGCATTTCAGAGCAAGTTCTCTCCATGTTGAAGTCCAAGGTGGAGACTGATCCAGCTAACTACTGCTACTGTACCCTGATGCTTGATTGGATGTCCATAAGGAAATATCTTGACTGGGACCCAAAGCATAAAAAATTGGTTGGTTTTGTTGACCTTGGAGCTGGTTCTCTCGATAGCAGTGCAGGGGAAGCTACCGAAGCATTGGTTGTAATGGCTGTAGGACTGCAGGGACAGTGGAAAGTGTCAGTTGGCTACTTTTTGATAAATAGTATATCTGGAGAATTGCAATCTCAGATTATTTTGTCAATAATGTGTTCATTGTATGATGTCAATGTAAATGCTGTTGCTCTTGTCATGGATGGTCACAGTACAAACCAGAAGATGGCACATGTACTTGGATGCTCATTGGAACCTGGAAAGATTCAGTGTAAATTCACACATCCTGCTGACAGTACTCATAATGTGTATGTGTTCTTTGATGTGTGTCATTTGTTAAAGAATCTTAGAGGGTGCTCTACATGCTTTGCAAGAGATTGTAACAAGTATTGGTGTAGCCAGAAGTAGTTACAGCATGCCAAAGGTTTGTGTGCTGCAAACAAACTGACTACATGATACATACGCTTTGAGACGCAGAAAATGAATGTTAAATTAGCAGCTCAAACTTTGAGTTTGTCTGCTGCAGCTGTGCTCAGATATGCAGCTCAAGTAGGTTGTACTGGTCTTGGTGATTGTGAAGGTACAGCCAATTTTGTATTGGTTATTGACCACTTGTTTGACATATTTAATAGTCGCACACCTGTTGCTAAGGGGTTTAAGAGCCCATTACAGGCTGAAAATCTTGGTATAATTGAAAATTTCTTGGATGGATGCAAGGTCTGTGTTACTTAATATGACTGACATGACAGGTGTGTTATGGTAAGCGCAAAAATGCTGTTATAGGATTTCTGCTAAATATTGAGAGTCAGCTTGGCCTATCCAAGGAACTGCTGCTGGGGTTGTCCCCAGTACAGAAGTATTTGTTGACTTATAAATTGTCTCAGGACCATCTTGAGTCATTTTTTTCAGCTGTACGCCAACGAGGAGGTTGGAACAATAACCCCTCTGCCATGCAGTTTGCCAGTGCATATAAAGCATTGATGAGCCATGCAGGTGTTTCTATCACAGGCTCTGCCAAAGCAAATTGTGTGCCTCAAGATACAACAACTTCATTGCTGAATGTTGCAGCCACAGAGCCTGATGAAATTGTGCCTTTTATCACCTTTGAATCGGCTCTGTGCGATCATACATACAGCAGTGTCAAGGTTGGCCTGAGTGTATTTGTTGAAGGTATCCTCGAGTATATTGCTGGATGGGTTGTTTGTTCTGTAACAAAAAAAATGTCTTGTAAAGAATGTTCCACTGTACTGGCAAGACCTGCATCTGAATGTACATCTGTGTTATTGAAGTTGAAAAACAATGGTGGACTAGTAGTCCCATCAGCAAGTGTGGTTCGCATTATCAAACAGTGTGAAATTGTCATGCGTTCTAGCATAAACATTAAAAAGGTTGCATCTGGTGAATGGGAGAAAATGATGGTATCCAGAATGCTAGCTGAAATGCCTTCTAATTTGTTTGAAGAAATTTGCGAGCATTCAATGCAAACATCAAAAGGTATTGACACTATTATATGCTGGTGAAACTCATTTGTGAGCAGTTTATCAGGCTTCATCGTTTCTACACTGTGAACTTGACCAATCTGATTCTGACTGGAGACAGTATTAGGCAGAAAATGAACAAGACTGTTGTTCAAGCATCAGTAAATCTTTGTTTTTTTTTTTATCCTCAAGTTGTATATCAGAATACACCAGTTTTGGTTCAACTGGAAAGTGAAAACGAGTGAACTTGTAAAATATAGTATATTAGCACTAAAATACAAATTTATGTAATAAATCAAATGGATGGTGATGTTGGAAGAGAATTATTCTATCATTTGATAGATGTTGCTGTTGTCAGCCTTTTTTTCATATTATAGCGGAATCTGTAATGTGCCTGGGATTGCAAAATCAGTCTATATATTAAAAAAATAATGAAAGTATTAATTACATTGTAACCATGATACTGTGCATAAAAACATCAATTTGATGATAATGCAGTAAAATGGTTTATCAGTTATGTATTTTTTTTTCAGAAATATCTGAAATGTCTTGGTTGATATACAGTTTTGCACCATTTAGTTTGTTCTGTCAGAATGATATAAAATATTAATAGCTTCCTCCATTTTGTTCAGGGTGTTCTTCACTGGGTCTCAGAGGGAATTTTGAACAGTGTGAAGTATTCCAGTAATTTTTCTGTGGCTTTCATATCTTGACAATTTTATGTTTAATTCTCCATATTGCAGTAAATCATCAGTAACTGTGTCTTATATGACATTAAACTGTCGCTGAGAGTGAGCATTTTATAATTTTAAGTGGTTTCAGTCTATATATTGAAAAATAACTAAAATATTAATTACAATGTTTACATACCCGGTCAGAGCCCCCAAAGCTTAACCACTGTTAATATAAACTGGTTCTAACCGTCTCGCCTCCTCACAGCAGCGATGGCCTCCACATCCTTGGGTCGGGTCACCCGGAGCGAGCCGGAGTATTTTAGAGGCGGAGAAAGCGATTTTCGTTGAATGATGGATAAAAGAATAAAGGGCTGAGTCTGCCATTTATGCTACTTGGACAACGCAGCCGGGTGTTCCCACCGCCCGCACGTTAATGGTTCTCCGGGGAGAGGGCGGAGCCGTTCTTAAACATCTGTTAAAAGTAACCATTTTCAAGAGATTAGAGTCGATCGCGTGAATATATGAATAGTTAAATAGCCTGCGAAAGATGGAAATCGGTGGATGTCTCAGAATCTCTTAGGAAAGATTCCTCCCATCGATCCCTGCCCAACCCGTCATTTGTTTTCTTATATCTACACGGACTGAAATTAAGGGATCGGCAAATCAATTGGCGACAAATGGAAATGAGACAAAAAAGAGTTCTAGGCAACGAACAGAGAAGCAGAACACCGCGGCTTTGCTCATTGATCGCCAGCCCACGGGAAGAAACAATGAGCACGCGCCAGGCCATAGGATGTTTCCAAGGTAATTAAACTAACTAACGATTCATTGATGATACCTCAGTTTTCACAACCTGCAGGAAGAAACCTCGTTTGATTCCTATAGTTCGCAGCTAATGATGAAGTACCGTGGCTTTGTAATATTCCTCGTGTTGTGTGCCGACATGGTGACGAACAAGGGCCAGGATTGTCGACAGTTCACGTTCCAAAAGCACAGAACCGCTGACCAGAATCTGGTGTCCGAGTTTGATGGAATTAAGTCTCAGTATTCCTGCGCAAAGTCCTGCGCCAACAACAGAGAGTGTATCTCTTTCTTTTATGACAGAAACACATCATTGTGCATCCTTTTCAACAAGACCGGGAAATCGGAGAATGTGACTGAAACCAAGAATAACAAATCATCGTTGGAATCGGTGAATATGACTGAAACCAATAATAATTCAACATCTTTCGGTAGGTGCATCCTTAGCAGCTCTCTCCTAATAGGATTAACAGGTGTTTTCCACATTGGATAATTCAAACAATTGTTCTATCTTTGGTTGGGGACTTTCTGCTCTGATTCATCTCCCTAAAGAAAAATGTGGTCGTTGCTATCAAATGTAACTCTTATACCGACCGATCCATGAGATGTTTCCATTAGAATGTCCCGCAAGAGATTTGTCAATACTTATTAATTCACACGTAAACTCACCTTCTTCCAGGTAACCTACTTCGTTTGATCGACAACTAAGAACATTTCCTATCATAAGTTTACTTATATTATATTTATTTCTTCTAGACTCCGTCGTTTATTTTTTAAAAATCTTACAAATACTGCCAGCCCTAAAAATCTTAAATATTTATCCATTAAAAGAAAAAATTATCCTATCTGATCTTCATAAATCACTGGAAGGAAACAGCTGTTAAAAATCTATTCATTTTAATGGCTCAAGACGCAAAATTGAATTAAGATATCGTGTTTGTCCAGAGTTCACGACAGCTCTCGGGAGACAGACTGGTTTTCTCTGTTAGGTAATATTCTTTAAAAGCCAAGGTAGTTTGTCTATCTATGTAGGATTTTTTAAAAAATGAATGTCTCCTTACATATCTTTAAAAAAGAGTTGTCAGATTACCATGTTGTTCGTTTGGGAGAAAATTAGTGGAAATATTAAATAGATTAACGTTAAAGAACTTCATCCCGATAGCCAATTTTATTTATGTTGGCCTTAAATCAACATGCTGTATGTATGAGAAAAGAATTAAATATTTGTAAAAAGCTTACTTACCTGCAGCGGTAATTATATCTAAATTACTAAGTAAACTAATCTAGCATAGTCTATACAGTATTCAAATTAGCTGCATCATTGATGATGTTTAGAAGATTAAGAAATCTAATCTCAGGCCCAGAGTTCCCTAGGACCCCACATAACAGAACGGGGGAATTATTTCCTTCCAGTACCAACTTTTAAAACAGCAGAGTTGGCAACAGGTCCCTTCATGTATTTATTTCTATCATTATTTTAAATTCAAACGCAGCAATACATGTAGAGAGAAGCCTCAGACACCTTTCTGCTGTTTTATGAAGCGTTGGAAATCAATTTTGATTTATTTATTTTTTGAAAATATCTTAAAAAGATCGAAACTTTCTTTCCTGTTTCAGCCTCTGTCTTGGCGGTTTAAGGCACAGGTCGTCATGGCAACGTTTATACATAAACCCGTAAGCTTACTTTATTATAGAAAAAAGAGATGGAGACAAACTTTACATTTTGTTAACGAGACGCAGTTGGAAGTGTATTTCCACTGTGTACCAGAAGCAGACGACACGTTCTCTAAGAGTAACTACAACCCCCCCCCCACAAACAGCAGAGATAATGTCTGCGAGTAGCGGAGGGAGGTTCTCCACAGAGCCCCAAACCGCTTCGGTCCGGATTTCTGCCCCCCCCCCCGACGGGTTCTTTCACGGAGCAAACAAAACGTAAACAAAGAGGGTTATTCGGCAAAAAAAAAACATTAGAACTAATTATTAATTCCAACTGCAGGCCGAAAATGTCTGGCCGGATCCCTCGGGTTCGGATGTTTTCTTGTTAATCTCTACTACCCCCCGCTGTTCCAGGCCACCGAGATAATAATTGGGATGTGGTTTTCTTATTCAGTGATGAGGTACAGCTGCAGCGGAACTTCGAACAAGGACAGGAATGAGATCTATAGCAGGCACTACCCCAGACCGTACTCTAACTATGAACATTGCGCTTGGAGGATAACCACAAATCCCGGTTTCACTGTGAAACTACATTTCGATGCCTTTCAGGTTGGTAGACTAAGGGTTAAAACCACATGTCGCTAGTTTGAGTTCAGCCAAGTTCTCCAACTAAGGTATCGTGGTTCACGCAAGAACCCGGCAGATGTTCCTCTTATTTGTTCACATTATTATTTTAGAAATCACTAACATCATTTTCTCTTCCTTTATAATTCTATCACTAAAGGTTTTGGAGTCGATATTCCTGTTTATTCCTTACGGTGCCTTCTTCAGGTTACCTGTCGTCAGCCACCTGAGATCTGAAATCACTCAGTCGGGGGGGGGGGGTTACAAGGATGCCATCTCCGAAAAACTCGTAATTTCTTCCTCTAAAGAGCTGCTAATGCGTCCCTCCCTCTCTCTTAATTTGACTATTGTCTATATTAAGCTTAACTTTATAGTTAAAACTAGTAACAATGGTTGATTGATAGCAGTAATAGTACTGATGGTGCTATATTATTCAGCTTTTGATTGCCATGTTTTTAAATTTTTCATCTGACCGAATTTCGCTGCTAGTTTGTACGAGTTCACACGAATCTGTAACTGATGTTATTATGCTCATCAAAACAATTTCCATTTCAGCACTATACTTAAAAACATTATTTGTATTATCAACGTTTGTAAAAACAATAATACGTTTTAAAATTAATCAGATCAAGTTAATATTTTTGTACAATCATAATTTAGTGTTGGATGGAAATTTGCTTTAAAGTTTGTAGTTTTTGAAGATAAAACAGAGCTATAAGAATCTCTGGATTTTACTGGTTGCTCACTGCTTTTTGCTCTTTCATACCATAATTCTTTACCAATTTATGATTTTTAAGAATTAGTTTCATTTATTAAATAAATACAATTTAAACAACTGAAAACCAATTGCATTTATTTTATTAAAGTCATTATTTCTGGCTGGTTTACGTGCTGAAAGTCAAATAAGTTTTGAATTAATTTATTTAGATTTGAGAATAAAAACTCTGCCTTTGTCGCCTGGGGACCGACACCTTTACCAAGATATGGTTGTCTCATGCGCTGCAGCCTAAATCATCTCAGTCCAAATGAATCTCTTGCTGGACTTTTAACAATTCCTACTCTTCTCAGCCCGGGTGCAATATATTTGTTCCCTTAATAACTTTACCTAACCGTCATTTATTGTGCATTGCTGCTGTGATGAAAAGCTGAATTTTACATTGAAAATGTAACACACCTTTTACCATCTTCATCAGTAAGTGTTTTTAGTAAAGAAAATAACCCAGCATCTGAATTTTCCATGTCGTTGGTTATTAAAGGAGCTTGTGAAGTTGATAAGGGCACACAGTGAGGCCCATTTATTGGTAGTAATTTTTAGTTTCTAAAGGAACCAGTTCTAGATATTGGGGACAAGGGGCTGGCAGCTGCTTGTTTTGTATTATACTCAGCTGAAACAATTTAGTCGGTTTAGTGTAGAAATCCGGCCTATTAATTTTATTTATAAAATCTGTTTAATTTCTTAATGTTAAATCAAATCTTTAAATTGTACATACATAACTTTAGGAGTGCTTAGAATTCCTTCCTCTTATTTTATAAAACAAGATTTAATGTATGTGAGCCAATTAATCAAACAGCGGGTGAGTACATCGTTTGGCAAAGCTTTAAGATTCATCAGACTTTGAATGATATGTCCATTCCATTTATCAGCTGACATGATTATAACTGCAAACCCATGGCCAGAGTGATTGTCAACATTTTCCTGTAAAATACTTGAATTCATCAAAAGTTCTATTTTTACTAACCAGTAGTTTATCTAAAATAAGATGGAAAACTTTTTGTTTAGATAATAGAAAGAGGATAATTCTGTTTGAAACACTTCAGATGGTTTGTCAGCGAAGTTTGTTCTAGAAAACACTGAAAATATCATAAAATGGTTCAGGTTTTTTTTAATTACATTTGTTACACAAAGTCATCGGAAAGAAGCAGATCTTGAATCAGTCTTTTTTTCAGATCAGTTTTCTACACCTGTATCTTGTTCCCTCACCTATTTTTTTGTCGGTTAAAATTTTCACCTCTTGATGCAATTTTTGTTTTCAGGAATATTTATTATCTATTACTTTTATTAGTAGACTCACCTAGGTATTCAGATTGACGTAAAGATTTTCCAATAGCAAATAATCTGGAATAATCTAAAACATATGCTTAATTTTATTGATTTTACCGGATCGATTTATTCTTATAAGCAATGTTTTTTTGCATTTTAGACACTAAAAATTATTACCTTCAATAGTTTTACTTTGCTAATGTTTTAAATATATTGATTGTTACAGAGAAAGAATACGTTTATGTTTAACCGCTTATTTATTTTAATTTTATTTAATTGTGTAGCTTTGGGGTCACATTTACAGCCATTTGCCTGTGTAAACTCAAGATTGGCAGAGGAAGTATTCATATGATCACCATATGAATCAGTTCACTGCGCGGAATCAACAATAAACTCTTCTTATGATGTCAAAGAGGAGACTGAAGAATCAGCTTAAAACACTACTGCGATACTGAATCTAGATTCATTTATACATAAAAATAAATACAATTTATTGTTTAAAAAACTGAAAACTAAAACTAATGTATATGAAAGGAAGGACATGTTAATAATAATAATATAATAATAATCAATTAATAATGGACTAATGTTAAATTGATAAAAATGAAAATGATTTTATTTCAGGATTAAAATTTTATGGAGATGATTTACTTTCATCTATAATGAAACTGAGCTGTCTTTGGGATAAATATTCTGGTGAAAATTCTTTATTGGGACATAACTACTGTGGTTTAGGATTAAACATGGTAATGAACCTATAAATAATGCTAACCAACTCTGATATAATTGTAATCCAGCAGAACGTTTTGCTGGCATTGGAAGTGGATAGAAAGCTGAATTGAGTTTAGTTCATCATCTTAGCTTAAAAATGATTAATAGTTTAGCTAAAGCTACAGTGAAGAGTAAAATAGCTGCTGGAGGGTTGACCAAGAGTTATGGTACAAAATGTAAACCTAAACAGGCTGGAGAGTTACATGGAGCTGTTAGAAATAATTGTTCAGAATGGTTGTATTTTTATTTGCCAAGTTAACAGATGATATGTAGTTGAAGAATTTAGTTGATATGTTAGATTCTTTAAATAAAATATAGGTTTTGTGTGCGTGTGTTAAATGTAACAAATGTATTTTCTAAACATGTATGAAGTGTTTTTTAAAATTAACATTTTAAAAAGAGGTATTAGAATTTCTATTTAAACAGTCCAGTAGAAAATTTATAATGCTGGAGAGAATTCATTAATAGAACTTTGAAAACTTTTAGCGGGAATAGAACATTCATTATCACTAATAACAATAAAGATCTTGTAGTTGAGAGATCTAATAAAACTTTAAAAATAATATGTAAATTAGAAAATAATAATAGTAAGTGAATAAGGGTTATATACACACGAGTGAATTAACGAAGACATCAACAAAGAGAAGCAAATTTAAAAAATAATGAAAGCGAAATAGACAAAAGGATAAAGGAGGAAAAAAAGAATCAAACATTGATTTAAAGCCAGTGATCTAATTAAAATATATCTTTATAAAACATTTTAAATGATACCCTAAATATTGGATTAATAACCTGTTTAAAATCATAGTAAAGTGTCTGAAAATAATAATGTTAGATTACTTTTGTGTTTGGACATAACATCAAAAGTGAAAATCATTCAGTAAATATTTTGAATAACCTAAAATATGTATCCCTGCTAACATTCGTAACCTTGTTTTATGTTAACGGTATAATACAGTGTTTTGTAATTTTATTAATGTAGCTTTAAAATTTTTTCTTATAGTTGTGCTAACTTTTACAACTGCTCGTTTTCTTAAATTTTCTATAGTTTTACTATACAAAATCTGTTTCAGAATTATTAAGACCTCTGTAGCCAGATCTACAAAGAAAAGATGCGTGGCCTAATAAGATAAATTATTAAATAGAATGGGTATCTGTTTGGGGCATTTAAAGTTTATATTACTCTCGTTGTGTGTGGTGCCTATAAATGTGTCAGGTCAGGTGACACTTGTCTCTCACCTTTACACTTATGACAGTCAATGGTTCTTTGTAGATATGACAAAATTAAGTAGCTCTATAATTTGTAATCTTCATACATATAAAATATCTTTTCAATTTTTTTGAGAATGAATGATTATATATATCACTTTTTAATATATTTGAAAAATATTTTAGGAATAGTGTCTACAATTTTTAAAAATCTCAGGTAATTTCTTTTTTATAATTAAACATACTAAAAGAATGATGGAACGTCTATTATATTTTTGAACTTTAAATATAACCTATTTTTAGTAAAAGATGCTCAAGATCTGCATAAATTACTAGTAGTAGTTTTAGTTTTGCAGCATATTTTAAAATTCTAATTATTGTAATACTCTTTAGGCAGGCTGGGTAAAATCAGTGAATTTCTACTAAACTTATTTTTTTTGTGTGTATTAAGTTTACTTTTCTATATTCTTACAAACATTTGGGCGCATTAAGTTGTTTTATTTATGTTTAGTTATTTTCACTCTAATCAGTTTAAATAAATTTTTAATTAAAGTTTAATAAGTTTTTTGTGTGTAACAAGCAAAAACTCTACGTGTTCTCTTACATTATTTAAATTTAAAATTCTATGTAGTTTCACTTTGTTGATATTTTTACCAAAAATGTATCCATTAACTTACATGATTTTATTTCAAACATTTATTTTATTTACTGAAATAGGGTAAGTAATGCCTTCGATATCTAATGTATAATTTAAATATTTAATTACTTTATGTAGATGACATTTATAGTCAACTGGATGTAAATTTGCAACTATACACCAGGAAAAAAAATTTTTTTTAACTTTTTATTGTTTGTTTGTTCAGTACAATTTTCTTTACTCTTTTGAAAGTTTAGTTAATTCTATTTATGATGATCCTTTAAGTAAATTATATTTATCTAGTTTTTGATTTTTTAATTTCTTCACTTTTTAACTTAGATCAGATAGCTCTTGGAGTATACACTGACTTCATTTAAAAAAAAACAGCTGGCAGTTGAGAATGACGGGGGTAGGGTTAACATAAGAGAACAGTAGATGCAGGTAGAATTTGACACAGTTGAAAACGAATCTTATAAACTTCTCAAAAGAAATCATGTTTATATTTTCTATTTATAGCTGTGCACGAAGCATTCTAATGATTAGTGTATAAATCAGTGCAGTAGCCTGACATCTTAGGTTAAGCTTCTAGCAGCCTATAAAGATGCCTTTGTGCTTAATTAAATGTCTTGCTATTGTATAGTGCACATACATTTATAGATAACCAAGAAAATGTGCATTATTGAATTCATTTGTTTGAAATATAAAACTATTTTCAAATATATTTTGATTACACCAAAATGCATGTTGCAAAGAAGACAGAAAAACATTAGCTCAAAATGTTGTTGAATACCGTATCAGATTGTAATTGATTATTGATAAACACTATCGTCACCTGTTAGCACTCAACTGGTGAATCTATAATTATACTTGACTGCATGTGTAGTTTTGTGCCAGTGTCATGTTTGTTTTGGAGTGAGCCAGACAATAACATTCTAGAGATTCTATGCTGACCATTTCAAAATAATTCAACGTCATTCACAGCATATTTGAAATGTGAGTGAATAAGCATTTATACGGTAGCAGTAAAATTTCTTTAGTTTCAGCTGTTATAATTTAATTAATAATTTCTGTCATTTGCTTTTAGACAGATTTCTTATTAAATTAACGTTTTTTTTTTTTTTTTTTTAAAAAACACAGATATATCCTTTCCTGAAGCCACATTTTACAATTTCAGATAGAAAGTCACAGGTATTGTAACTATGACTATCTGGAGATCAGGAATGGACCATACTCAACATCCAGGTGGCTGGGAAAATTCTGCGGATATCAGATTCCCAAAGACATAGAATCCACCAGCAACCATCTTTACATCAGATTTTACACAGACAGATATGAGACCAGAACCGGATTTAAGGCCTCATACTCCAAAGGTAAAATCTCGAATGTAATTCATGACCTTCCTCCAAGTTCTTACAATAAAAATAATTGACATTCCAGACATTACACCTTTAACCCAGGAGAGAACTGGCCAAGAATGAACTCTGTTCCTAACCTAATCCACACACCACACCACACACACTTTTCAGTAAATCAACAAAACGAAATTGTAAAAACGTCATCCAGGGAAGATGAAAAACGGTGAGCAACCTTAAATTGCACTTTGTGGTGCTTATAATCTGGGAGGGGTGCATGGATTCGAGTTTTAGGGAGTATCTGTTGATCCCAGAAAGGATGCTCAGCAGTTTAAACAGTGCAGAATCATCAATACCCATTCTTAGACGTATATCAGGATGCATCAGTAAAGTAGCTGAAGCCTGAGTAAAATGCGGCTAAAAAAATTGAAAAAAAAAAACAAAGTTTAAAAATGTTAGACTATAGTGAAATCAGTGATATTATTAATTAGTATTAATTAATAATTCATAGTATTAATAAATAAACTAATTTATTCTGTGGGTAAATATTTTTGAATATTTGTAAATGAATGTTTCCCGTTGTTTCTTCTCTTTTCAGTGGCTCATTAAGAGGAATGGAGAGGATGATGAGCTGTAACTACTGCACCCATCACCAATGGTTTTGTTACAATAAAAAAGTAATTATTTAACCAGACAGTTCATTATTAATTAACTTGATTTTTTCCTCAGATCCTTTTACATTTATTTATTTAATTTATAAATCACTTTTTAAATTATTATTAACGTGCACCAGATATTGAGAGCATGAAATATGAAGGAAGATTTACTACAATGGCAATTTACAAAACCCACTCATGATGCATTGCTACAGAAGCCAGTCAACGATTCAGCTTCAGCAGATTTTGGCTGTGAGCTGACCAGAACTTGTGAAGTACTGTATCATTGCTTAATCATTAACAAAGAGATCAGAGCTTCTTTCAGATGTTCTAAACCATGGCCAACATGAACGTTAGATTATGAACTTCATAACAGGCTGGAAACATATCAAACCTATAAAACATTAATCATCACATCTTATACACGTGCACAATTCTTAATATTTAATTTGGTTATAATAAAGTTTTCTTTGCAAGAAATGTGGTATTCTTACTTGTGTTTTTTAAACATTTCTGTTTGTGGCACCATACAATATTAATGGATATATGTATATATATAAACTGCTGATACACGATGATGGTGACAAGAGAACCAACCTAGGAATACATCCACCAGGTCGAGGGAACTCTCCCCTCTCACTCTGCTTTCTAAATCTACTCAGTAAACAGTCTCAAGTTGGTTTCTTAGTTTACCTTTAACAAGTTTATTGGCTCACATAACGGACACAGCCCCTAAACCACACAAAGACATCAGGAAATTATTTCATCAACTTCATAGCAGATGCATCACCTCGACAAAGCAGCGCTGGACTTTCAGATAAACAAGTTCAGTGTACAACTAATGTACAGACTAAAGTGGATACCTGACTCAAAGAATGATTTGAGGCTAAAGGTATAGCATGCATCGTCACAAACAGCTCTGCAAAGTTTCATAAAGTTTCGTTGTAAACTTGTACCTTTTGTTGCCAGCATAATACAACATTGACTTTCATTCAACCAATGCATCCCCCTACTCTGATAACCTTGGATATAGTAACCAGGGTCAGTTTTTGCTTGTCGTTCTGGTAAACATCCTGGTGTGGGTTTTCCAGTGTTATATTTTCTCTTTTTTGTGATCCATCAACAAAAGTGTTGTAAACAGGAATTAGCAGCAACACAAATGATGATAGAGTAATTCAAGCCCAAGATTCCTCTTTCTGTCACTGTTTTAATGCCCTTGAAACTACCCTAAATGGATCAATCAAAAAATAATGAAACATCAAGTCTGTCTTTCCCACTATTCATCAGTTCAGCTTTAAGAAGATAAATTGTACCAAACTAAATTGGACAATGAAGCAATGAATCATCAAGTTTGATCTTCCCACTGTTCCTCACTTCAGCTTCAATAAGGTAAATTATACCAAACTAAATGGGTCGATGAAACAATAAATAGGGTATTCCATGTCAAATGTACACAACCTCCTGACACTAATACCATATTTTCTCCCCATATGTTGGCCATTTATTCATTTGGGTAAATTAACTCACCATACCATCTTTCAGACTTTGGGGCCCACCCAATGTTTTAGAGGCTATATCTCAGGCTGTACTGCTCTGATTTGCATGATCTTGGTATCAAAATGTTCATAAAAGCAAGATCTTTCCAACCGCTTAGTAAAATCACTTCAAAATGGAAATTCCAAAAGTGGTAATTGATGGTGCCCTTTGACCTTTAGCCCTTGCCACCCAGCAAAACCATTGGTCCCGATTTTTTGTGTGGAGAATACCCCTTTCATATACTCCAAACACTTCAGCAAAAACAAAAATGGGATCTCCAAGGGTTCAGGTGTGTCAATTTTGTTTTGGGGGAGCTCGACTTGCTTCTGCTTCTGAGTGATATTTAATGTCATTGTTCCAATGTTTTGCTTTAGACAGTTTTTATTGTTATCATAGGGCTTGCTGAATGAGTATTGAGCACTGTTGTTGTTGTAGGGTTCACCGAGGGGACATTAAGTGATATAGGGCCACTGTGCGGGAATTGTAGGCTTGCTATCTAAACACTGTTCGATTTGCTTTGTTCACCTATTTGCTATTGTTTAGCAGGTGGACATTTACACTGTCCAGCTGTATCTATTGTTTGACAAATTTCTGCTATAAATCCGTGGACAGCTCATACTCTAGACTTTCCACAGGAGGGACGCTGACTGACTGTCCATACACGCCTACCATCCACGTTCGCTAACCAGAACATTTAAAATAAACTCTAGGAAAATACCACCATACAAGTAAGTTTAGTTGCAGTTATAGCCACAATTGGGACTTTGTTGTTTCAGTCTGTAAGTTTATGAACTTAAGTGTATTAATGTATCATTGGATTTGTTGTCATAATTGGCCCTGCAGGAGGTAAACTATAATTTATTTCACTTTATATTCCATTTTAGATCGAATAAACTCAGCTTAAAGTTTATATAGTTTGTTGGCAAGTGACCATATGACTGAAACTGGCAATTTTATCATCTCTGGACTATATACTGCATCATTTGTGAAGCATTTATTCTAGTGTGTGAATTGATTTTTAAGTGGATAATCATCATGAAAGTCAAATGAGCTAATTTCATTTCTTTTTTTGCATATTTTTCAGCATGATTCAATCAGCTGTCATAAAACAAAACGAAAAAAAGATCTTCGCAATGTGTCTAATGATATGTTGATGAAATATCCTTCAAAGGTGAAAAATGATAGACTTTGTACTTAGTGCAGAAAAAAAAAACTTGCTACGTTGTCACCAGAGCATATTGAAGGATCATCTTTGACATCATCATCAGGTCCTATCAAAGGAATTGCAGAATCTGTTTTAACAGATGAGGACAAAGAAATTTTTGAGCAAGAAGCAGAAGTTGAACTTTTGAACCAGACTTTATCCATGATAGGGGAAAACCCATTCAATAAAAGAAAAGCAGAAAGGAACCCAGGCTATGTTCCTGCAAAGTGCAGTAAAGTGAAAGCTTCTATGCAAAAGAAATTAGATCTAGTTGCTGGACCAAGCACTATGTGATGAAAACTGCATGCCAGAGGTGATCAAAAATCTGAAAGAAAAATACGTTGTTTCAAGCCGTTCAAAGCAAATATATATACTGACAATATTTGCTCGGAATATGGGTATTAGAGGGATGAAGAGTGAATTCAGCTGCTCCCAAAGAATGGTTATACAAGCCAAAAATTTAGAGAAAGAAAAGGGTATGTTATCGTCTCCAAATCCCAGAGTAAAATGTTGCCAGAGCAAGTTACGAAGCTTGCCAAATAATGCTGGGAAAGAGACTTTATGGTAGTCAAGAATGAACATGGAAAAGAAAAAAATCAAAAGCGTCTGGTACTAAACAATCTCAAGGAACTGTTTCAGAAATTCAGAGAAGCACTCTAACTTGAAAGTTGGATTTTCAGTTTGCCATGCTCCGTCCCTCAGTCTCTCTCATGGCCGGTTCAAGTGGTATTCAGTGCGTGTGTGTACAATCCATCAAAATATGAAACTCATGATGATTGGATCAAAAATGCCACAGATTTCCAAACTTTCCAGATATCATCATGTGATAGCATGCATAGTTTGCAACCCACCATGACCGGCATGTTATTTTAGAACTTGTGAAAGTTTCTCATCGATTTAAAACTTCAAAAACGAGTTACTAAATGCTTATGAACTAGAGAGGATTAATGAAATTCAGCTTAAACAATGGACATCCAACTCCTTGCTGCTGCCTTTGGTAGAATTTATTGATAAATTCTGCGAATATGCAGCGAATTTAGTGAGACAAGACTTCATTGCCAAGGCTCAATCTGAGTTTTTGAAAAATAAAAAAGACGAAATTGGTGAAGGAGAATTTGTCAACATTGGAGACTTTTCAGAGAACTATCTATCTCTTTGTTGTGCAGGATACGGCCCATGGATTCCATTGGAACTGCTCTCAAGCCACAACCCCACCCCCCGGTTTACTATTTCAAATCAGATGATGGCAAACTGAACCAAGATTCATTCAGTGATATTAGAGTGCAATATCCTCCTTTTTCAAAGAATGCTCATTGAGCACTTGAAATCTAGGTTTGGAAATGTCGAAAACTTTATTTCTCAGACAGTTGTGGAGGTCAATATAAGAATTGCAAAGCCTTCCTAAACCTATGTTGTCACAAATCAGAGTATAGTAATAGATGCAGAATGGCATTTTTTTTGCCACCAGTCATGGAAAGGGCCCTTCGGATGGGGTGAGAGGCAAGTCAAGTGAGATGCAACAGGTGAGAGCTTGCATAGACCATACAACAGGCAAATTATTTCTCCAAAAGATCTTTTCGCCTTTGCTGAAAATGGGCTGAATGAAATGAAGTTTGGTTACGGGACCCAAGAGGCGTACGAGGAATGAAACCTGGAAGACAGGTTAAAAACAGCCAGAGCCATAGCTGGGACTCAAAAACTCCATGCTTTCATCCCTATTTCAGAAACTACTCTTCAGGCAAGCAAATTCAGCCTTAGCAAGAAAACAATTTCAAAATCTACACCAACTTTTAATGGGAAACTCTCAGATTACGTCACAGTGCACTATGATGGACAATGGTGGCTTGCCTGCATCATGGAAGCCTTTCAGGACATTCATGAAGTTAAAGTGAATTTTCTTCATCCAAAAGGGCCGTTAAATAGTTTCTTTATTCCTGAAATTGAAGATCAGTGTATATCAGATATTTCTGATATTCTTTTTCTAGAACCAAAAAATGCTACAGGCAAAACCTACACAATCAGTAAAAAAGAAATCGTTGTCAAATAAAGCTTTGGTTGGCAAAAAATCCTGACTGACTGATTATGCTAGGCAAGACTTTTACTCATATTGCTTTTGTGCAGAAACTTGATTTCTTTCTATGTTGATATCTAGTACCAGAATACAATATAGTGTATTGGAAATGTTGCCTTGTGTCCTGTATGGTGATGACATGAGTGTCTAACACCAGAGCCCCCTCCCCAACATAAAACTTTGCCACACCTGAACCCTTGGAGATCCCATTTTTGTTTTTGCTGAGGTGTTGGAGTATATGAAGGGGTATTCTCCACACAAAAAATCAGGACCAATGGTTTTTCTGGGTGGCGGGGGCTAAAGGTCAAAAGGCGCCATCAATTACCACTTTAGGAATTTCTATTTTGAAGTGATTCTACCACGTGATTGTAAAGATCTTGCTTTTATGAACATTTTGATATCATGATCATCCAAATTGGACCAGTACAACCTGAGATATAGCCTCTGAAAGATTGTGGGTTAGCCAGGGAAGTCCAAATTTGGTGGGCTCCAAGGTCTGAAAGTTGGCATGGTGAGTTACCTCACCCAAATGAATAAATGGCCAACATGTGGGGAGAAAATATGGTATTAGTGCCAGGAGGATGTGTACACTTGACATGGAATGCCCCAACTGTCATGTGTCCCAGACCAACAAAGCTGATTAATGGATATTTAGTTCTGCAAAATGTGTAAATATAGAGCTTGACGATTGATACTGAAACCCCTGCCTGCATATGCTAAAGGTACTGTCTAAAGAGGGGACAATATTTTTTACAGATGGTAGCTTAGCTGACATGTAACCCATCTCAGCCTGACCAATCACTGGAAAGGAACCCCATTGAGCAAATAAGCTAGTCTTGACTAATCCAGTCTCTCTCTCTCCATCAAACCATTTTCCAAGATTCCCCAACAAAAACTGACAGAAATAGGCTACAATTCCACAGACCCCAGGCTTGCCAATCTCATCCATACTGCTTACCAAATCAAACAGGTGTTTCTTCCAGACTTGGGTGCCTATATATACTCATGTCAATTCTCAAACAAAAATTGCAGTTCTAGTGAGAATACAGCTTTTATTCCAAGTACCAAGTGATGATAAAGTTGCATCCTGCAGTCAGTTTACACTGTTGCACGTTAATGTTTAAAGGGTATCACAGGGAATGTGACCTAGATTTGCCCTGGGGCAGAGGAAACAGACTGTGACAGTGTCAAAAGAATCATGTTGGTTCTAAAAAATAAGTTTCTTCTAAAATTTTGAAGTGCAGCATGTAACAAGAGTGTGAAAAAAAAAAATGAAGTACCAACCAATAAATTATTAACATTCTACTGAACAGGTTAAACTCATTAGAATAAGTCCAGCTGTTTCTCTAGATTAGCAGAAAGCAATTCTTAGTCTTCTTATCTTGTGGTTTAGCATCTCACACCAGCTTGTTTGGGCAGGCCAATAGACCCGATAACTTGGCAAAATAACCCCTGTAGAAAATGCAGCACTTGTCTGATTTCCGATGATACTCGTTGAATTTTTGCAACTACTTCCACAGGAGTGGGTAGGATTCCTGGCCACAGACCCTGCCTCAAATTTAAGGACCACCAAAAAGCAGAACAACAATTTAACAAACGTTTTGCTAAAGTTCAACAGTTTTTTTATGTAGATGAATACTGAACTATCTGTTCCCAGACAATGCAGACATTTCAATCTAATGTTGGTGGCTCAACTGTGATGGAATATTTTCATTAAACATTGTTTATACCATATTTGGACATAATCATTTCATCACTAGAGACAGTTTGCTGCAGAAAATAAACAAAACTAGTCTTTTTTTTTCATTCTGTACAAATGGTGCAAATTGGACACAAGGAACATGCAGTATATGAAACTGAAAACTGAAGCTATCACCTGGTTTGTGTGTGGCCCAGGAACAAAACAATGCATTAGCAAATTAATAAATGGACTCATTGTCAGGGTACACTGATCTATTCTCTTCCTTTCATCAAGCAATTCATATTGCTGTAACACCACCAGTAACAACCTGCACAGCAGAAAGGTCATTTAGCAGACTGAGAAGGGTGAAAATACACTGAGGTCAACAATGGCAGATGATCTCATTGGGCAAAAGTTCCAGCTAACAAGCACAAACTTATTCTAGACAAGATCAGAGACATTTACAATTTTCATTGAATAAAAATGTATTTTTTTTTTGTTTTGCTATTGAGAGCTCTGATGAGGTAGCACAATTGCAAAGGAAGCAGACAAAAAACATTTAAATTAAATTTTAAAAAATTCTAAATGACTCAAGATATATTTAAAGTAAAAAAATATTACTGATCAAAACTAAATACCTTTACTGTTGGGTGGGGGGACAAATTAGTTTCTTTATTTTTTGACATTAGTAAACTTCCATCACCAGCAACATTTTATGCAGCTGATATTTTGTCATTTTGCCGTGTCCCTGGAAAAAAAAATGATCCTGCATATGCCCATGTAAACAGGATGTTATGTTGAAGATTGTAAAGACCTGCACTGCTTCATGTACCACCTTTTTCCACCACAATTTAGACATTCCAATTTATTATTTACATAAAGGAACATTCTACCACAACTTGTGTATTGAATATCCTAGGATCAGAAAACCGGCAATTAATTTAGATTTTTCTTAATAGTAAAGATGCAGATGCAAGTTCTTGCTAAGATGTTCAAAATAACATAATTGGACATCACCGAAAGTTGACTATGTACACTGGGAGCTGGATTCCACAGCATTATTTTCAGAATTCAAATATAACTAATGCACTTATATTTAATTGCTGTTAATAACTGTTTAAATTAACAGACCATGATTTTAAATATTCCTGTCCTATTGTTTTACAGTACATTCAGATCTTGAAGCAAAAATTTTACTAAATCTTGTAATGAATTCACCTTTTATCATTGGGTATTTTTTGTTACTTGCAAACTGCTGATTGGAGAGGTCTTCACTCTATGAATTACTAGTCTCCTTATCATGACTAATGGACACCATTAGATAATGACAAGAGTTTTCAAACAAAAGGTGGCAGGTACAGAACACAGGTCTAGTTGGCGAAAAGCTGAATTGAGCAATAGCGAAGATCAGATTGCAGCATCAACAGGCAATAATTAATAATGCAGTTGATCATCTGAATAAACAATGACTTGCTCAGCCTGGAGACATGATAGCTGAGCTGATGTAGGTGGACTAGCTATGAAAGGTAAAAGATCCATACAAATGTGCTGCTAAATAAATAAGGTGTGCATGTACAGGAAATGTGACAGAAAGGCCAATGGCACATCGGAAGGTCCAGAATTTGGTGTGCCTTCCTGAAGTTGTTAAGCAAGAGAAGCAACATAAATAGATTAAGACTGGTAACAGAAATAAGGGAGTTCAATGCAGCAACTGAAGTTGAGCAGATATCACTGGTAGCAGCAGGTTGGATTAACAGAACCAACTTAAGGTAATGTGACAAAGTTTCAAATGAGACCTGAACTAGGTTTTAACAGCAAGCCAGACAGTAAAGAACACCTGCAAAAAAGAGCCCAACCCTCCATCCACAACCAATAAATATTACATGTTTTTATTTGCATCACAGGCACAACAATCTCACTATTCCACATACCAGTTTATATTATAGCCGCAACAATGCACAATTAGAACAAAATGACAAATATGAATTGAGTTGAAAAGTAGATTTGTCCACCCACTGTAAACTGTCAGTGCAAATCTAATCACTTGCCTCAGGAATCTTCACTAACTGTTTGGAAGGATCCCTCTATTGTTTCTCAAAATTAAAAAGTAGACATATTTGTTATAATTTTAGAATAAACCACTGCTGAATACTAATTATGATGTGCATTTTAGATGACAGACTCGGTAAGTATCGTATAGGCTTTCTGGTAGGAAAAGTTAAAACAGAGCCTCTGTATGCTACTGCAAACACAAAGAATACAAATCCACTCAGAAACAATTTTTTTTTTTATTTATTAACAATTATTTAAATGTTGTGCCAGAATAACTATGCTTGCTGAAATAAATGAAAAACAAAGAAAACATGAAACCAAACACCTAAGGTTATCCATGTACACATGAATTATTTGACAGTTTGCTGATAATTAAGAATTATTGAATTTCATGTCCCACCAGTAAATAATAGTAGTGCACATTTTTGTGTGTAGATAGCATGTGCAACACTCATACTGACTATTGATAAATGTAATACTTTGTAGACAAACATCTGAATGACTGAACATATGGCAACAAACAAAAACAACTCTTAACATACCAGTAAAGCGATAATCAAACCAGTGATTTAGTTTCCTGATTAAAAAGGAAAATGTCAGGCCAGTTTTATAGAGGTGGCCAAAGTATAATAATTTAAGTCACAGTGTTTACATCATGGCAGTTGATTCTGAATGGAAAAGAAAACTTAGAGGTTATAAAGAATTCTATGCTGCCCTAAGTCAAACATAATTAAGCTGCTAGAATATAATAAACAAAGCTGAATTAAAAGATCTGATGAAACTAAAGAGGGCACTGTTCCTTCGGATCTTCAAATTCATTTTTTTTATTTTTCACTAAAGTAAAACGTTTAAATGAAAACACACTCAAGGCAACGATTAAAGAAAGAAATGAGAGACAGCCCACTAACCTCAGTTGGAGGTATTAATTCTTGAAAAAAAAAAAAAAAAACAACAAACAAAGTAAGTTTCAGGCTGGTCAAATTTGCAAGTTTTTCTAAGAGTCACTATTGTGGCTGACAGATCCACAGAAAAGTAATATGCATTAGAATGCAGGGAAGGTCATCATTAAATGTACACATATTTTTAAAATCTACCTGTAAGGAGAGCGTACAGATTATGCCAGTAATGGTATCAAACAGGGATGTAAGAAACAGCTTCAAAGTGAGTGTGCACATATCTCTCTCCCACTCTCTTGTGATGAGGGGCAAATATCCCCTTTCTTTTGGGGCCGCCAGCTGTAACTGGAAGAATGGTACAAAAAAAGCAACCAGGGTAAAAACATCAAACGTGCATTTTACTTCCCTTGATAGGGAAGTGCAGAAGTAAAATAAAAACTTAAATCAACATAATCCTCATTGTGCATGCACGTGCTTCATCATGGAGGGTTTTTAGAAACCCATTCTTGTTTTTTTTTTTAATAAACATCTACAAAAATACAAGTTTACAGTCCTCACCTGCTCCATAAACCTGATGTGGGATTCAAATTCGACCTGGTTAGCTCCATGGAAAACAAAGGTGTTCAGATAGCACAGAACTACAATACGATGCATTTGCTGACTGCTTTTATGTTGGCTTGTTTTAAAAGACTGACATACGAGAGGAAAAGAACACCAGCTAATTTAGCTGCTGATGCTGAACTGTGATGTAAACAGTAGAAAGTTTATCTAGAGAAGCTATAGCAGGAAGCACATGCCTCAGAATAAGAATTACCATCGACTTAGGAATCACATGGACAGACTTCAGTGAATGTGAAAATTTTCATTCACTAAAAAAAAAAAAAATAAATAAAATAATAGAGAAGAAAACTTCAGATTTTTAATTTATGATTAATAATAAGATCTATTAAACTAGAAGTAACTTACAGGTTAAGAATCAGTTTCTTTCTTTTAAATAGAAAAAAGGTTTGTGTGTAATAAAGTATAAAACAGCAGAAATATACATCAGCATGGTTTTGTTTGTTTGAAAGAATGATTTATGGAAATAGGCAGCAAACAAAATTAGGTTACAACTTTAAAAAAATATTTTGTTTGACAAAGTAGAGAGAGAGAGAGGGAGGGAGGGAGGCGGGTATTATATATATATATATATATAGAGAGAGAGAGTGAGACTAAGAGAGTGGTGCCATCCATGAAATGCTAGAAAGAAACAGGCCTACAGGAGGAGTGAAAAACAAACTTGGAAAAGAGAGGAAGGAGGATCGGACAACAAACTGAACATGAGTAGTAACAGGAAAAGAGAAGACAGCCATGAGACAGGTAAATGGAGAGAACAAGCCAGATGTGGTGGTGACAGTGAAACAAATGAAAAGTCCAGATAATGAGAAAGAACAAGAGTTATTGCACATTTATTGTCATCATCCCAGTCCTTTTCAAATTTTTATCCAGCTTTCTGCAAAAACAAACTGGTTTTAATAAAATTTTACAAATTAAATTCGCCAGACATAAAAAAAACATCTACCAATGGATATTTTGGTAGGTAAACTATGTACAAAAAAAGACAGATGAGTAACAAACCAAACATCAAGTGCGCTGAGACAGATAAAAAAAAAAAAATTTTCACATCTAATAAACATTAAAAAAATGAGAGATTCATTTTATTTAAACATTGTTCTTTGCTCACAAACTGTAGCAGCTATTATGTTTCTATAGAGCACCATCTGACTCAGTCTACACATCTCCTTCTGCAAAGAAGATGCTATGCTTCAAAAGCCATCATGAACAAATCTTATGTCATGTAAAAGAGGAGTGTGGTGTTGGCAAACAGCAGCAGCAGCATCTCTGTTGAAGCAGCACTGCAGACTCAATTCTCGTGGTGTGTTCCCTACACACAAGATACTTAAGAGCACTTTATATTTGGGTTGTTCACTACACAAGGGGATCACAACCACAGGCCATGCACAGCGAGCGACATCACTGTCCACATGTTTTAGGAAGCATCACAATGACTCACACACAGACTTCTTTTCTTGCCATGACGATTTCCTCGGATGTGTTTTTTCTGCTGTGTTCGGGTGAAGTCTTTCCGGAGACAAAGCCCTACGCAGCAATGGTGAACCTGGTTCACAGCTCTTGGGCCGTGTGAATGACCGTCTGGATGTGGGCAAGGGGATGGGAGAGCCGGACAGCTGTGCAGGGAACGTCTGCTGTGCCGTGTTTGAGCTGCCTGCATGGTGCCCCTGAGCAAAAGCCAGTGGACTTGGACTCCTAGTAGGCGATGTAGCCATTGGGGATGGTGAAGGTGTTCTTGCCAACGGGGACAACGGGATGTTGTGAACTGACTTGCGTCGATGTGGAGACTTGATATTCTGAGCTCGTTTGTGGTGTTTTAGTCCGTGCAAGGAACTGGGTCTACCGAAGTGCGACGATGACGCAGCGGGAGAACTTGGCCCACTTGATCCAGGAGAACTGCTGTTTGAGGAATTTCCTGCTGACGACGACTCTGGAGGAGACCAGGGCATGTTTGTTGGTAATGATCTGGCAGATCGTGACAAGTTGGGGGAACTTTCTGCCGAGGATATAGATTTGCTCAGCGGGCTGAAGCTTCTGCTTGTGCTGACTGGTGATCCAGGAAGCATGTGTGGCTCTGCTTTCTTGCTCAGCTTCCGAAACAGTGACCGACTTTTTTTCTTCTCCCCGCTTTTCTCACGTTTTTTATGAAAAATCCGCCGTGCCATCTTTCCTGGATTAGATCGGTGTTTCCGGATGCCAGTCTTGATGGTCGTGTTCTCTAGCGGGACAGATCGAATGTGCAAAATATTTCCTCCTCCAATGATCAACTGAACTACCTCGGTGTGGAGCAAGCTGTGTGTGGCTTCATCATTTATGTGCGTTATGAGGTATCCAGGACGTAATCCAGCCTCAAAAGCAGGGCCATTTGGCTCAACAGCCTGTGAAACAGAAACAGCATTCAGAAAAACGGACAGTGTACAACTTCCTCCAAAATATACTGGACTTTCTTCATTCTGCCCACTATGCTAATTTTATTCTACAGAATTTTTAAGGGTAAAAAAAAGAAAAGTGCAGGAATAGGTTCTGGTAGTTATTTACTACATATTAACTTTAAGAAAACCTTAAATAAACATGTGAAAAAAATATATTTTGGATTGTCTACTCAGCTCCACGATTAGATTTAGATTACAAAAGTAGTTAAACTGAAAGTATTCACCCTGTGTATTACAAGGATGTCTGTCCATTTTTTGCTGAAATACTAGAATGACGTATTGGTCTTAATCTAATTTTTTTTAAAGTTCCTTCAACTTCTCTTGTGGTCGCTGCTGTTTTTATCAAAATTCAAATTAATGAGTGAAACATCTAATTCACATTCTTCATAGGGATAGAGAACTTACCACCACAATATGGTGAAGGGTGTAAAAGTCTGTGTCAACAAGGTACACTCGAATGGCCTGAACTGTGAAACCAAACCCTTGGGGTCCCTTCTTCACAACCACTGGTGGCTTCAGACTCCTTGTCAGTGGCAGTGCGTCGCGTGATGGAGACCCATCCCGAGAACTTGTGCTAGAGCCTCCAGGGGATGCTATAGGCTGAATAACTAGGTCATCTGAAACAAAGCAAAATAGTTTCAAGAGAGAGCAAAATTATATACGAGAATAAAATAAGTTAACCACCAGCAGTATGTATTAATGATGCTTGTGGGGAGAACAAAAAATAGACACACAGACAGGCAAGCAGTGGACATGACTCAGGTCTTAAAGACTGCCATCTGTGGAATTGAGTCTGCCAAGAGATGTCTCAACAACCCAAGGTCAAAAAGTGAGACTGGCGTCTTAGTGTTGGCTGGAGATTTTCTAAAACATTTATCCAAGATGGAGAAGTAAAGATCAGAGACATTCTTGTAGCCACCTTACTATACAGTTGTGAGTGACTCTGATCTTTAGAACCTGTACATCCAAAACAAAAAAAACTGGGTTATTGATAGATATGAAGTATAACAACAACATAGTGTAACAGTGAGTATGAATGATTGAAAAAAATTGTTAATTTCTCTCTTTTCTTACTCTAATCTTTTGAGAACACCATCAAAATATGGTAATGGGTCCTGTCAATTACTTTGACAGGAAAAAGACAGGCAACCTTGTTGATGGCTCAAAGAAACAACAAAAATGAAACTCAGCCTCTACACTGGAAGAAATGTTGGTGTGATGTTAATAAAATTAGGATCTGCTAGAAGTGAAGGCGAGACAGAGAGAGAGACTCTGGCACAGTCAGAATTTATTCTCCAACACTTGTAAATATCGGCAAAGTCTTTAAATCACATTAACCAAAATAATTTAGTGGAATTGTAGAAGCCAGTGGACACTTTGTCACATGACCATAAAAGACATGCACCATGACTCAACATTGTTTCAGAAGCAAAGTAGAACATCTTTTCTAGTCAGCCACAATGTAGCATGCATGTATCTATCTATGTGTACATAGTTGTTTAAAAATGTGCACAAAGTCAGATTTAAATTCAAAGTGATATGCAAATTACATAATTTTGAGTGTAAGGTAAGAGTTTATAATCTATGAGATTAAAACTAAAAATCTCAAGAATTAAAAAGAAAATAAATCCTGCAGTAAATAAGTTTTATTTTAAAAATAAAATAAAAAGAAAAAATTAGTAGGGTTGCATGCAGAACTAGTGACTTATTTGGGTTATGTTCAGAGATTAGAATTAGGTGAGGTAAGAAAACATTAATCAAGGTTACACACACAGTAAACTCTCCAAGTTCTGAGCCGCTGTGGAAGATTAGCAAACAGCAAGTGGTGATTACAAATAACACAACAGGTGCTAACAGCAGAAAACACTTAAATTGCTCAAACAGCATACATATCAACAGCTAAAACAGGAAACAAATGTAAGCAATGAAGAAAGTTCAAAAGTGTTGGCACAAAAGAAAGAAATTAAAATGTTGTTAGCAAGCACATCAGGAGAGCAACAAAAAAGATAAATCAACGAAGAGAGCTAGTGATAGCATATCAAATACAAACAGACATCACTATTGTATACCTGGAAAGAAGAGTTTACGCTTGGTCAGTTCTGCTGAACTATCCAAGGGAACACCTACAGGCAAAGAAGAGAAATGGAAACAAAAGTTATCTTTAGATGTAGAATACAAACTTACTAACATAAAACTATTTCAGGTATTCTACAGTATGCTTTCAATCAATGTATACAAAAACTTGAGATAACTCACTATTTAAAAGGCAAAGTGATAAAAATAATGTTAATGAATCTGAAGACAAGATTTGAAAAATATTAATTGGTATATTTCAGAACAAGATAACTGCTTTGAGAAACCATAATATAGGTAGAATTAAAGCTACCAGATGTGCACCATCTTTCTCCTAAATATGTTTACCAGTGTATTATTTCTTGAAAAATGCAGGTGTAGCCAAAGATTGGAAAGAAAAAGAGAAGATGCAGTTTTCCAATGTAGCCAACTTTCAGAAACATTTAAGTGCAACCCTTCGTACATACTACTGCTGTTGTTGTTTTATCCATGTCTGTTGAAAATGACTAATGTGATGGATTAAAAGCTTAGCACTGAACTCTGTTAATAAACAAGCTTAACTTATTTGATGACTAACAATGTTTTTTAAATAACTTGCCTTTAACTTTAATTTCAGAATTCCAGAGTCAGGTTACACTTGATATTTTTAGTTTAAAAACATGGGAGAGAGCATTACTCTCCTGCAAGGAAGACTACAAAAGTCTTTATACATCTTTTTATTTTTTTTTGCAAAACAGCTTGTGTAGGTTCTGATTTCTGTCATCATTTCACAAGAAAAGATAAAGTATTAGGATAAGAATATTTAATTGTGTCTTTCTAATCTGGCAGTTTGTGGTTAGGTCATTTCAGCTTTAAAATCAAATTAAATTAAAGTTCCTTTAAAAATAAGAAGAATGCGTGTGAGGAAGAGAATGGCTATAAATAAAAAAAAACTTTGGCATAAAGATTTTAACATTTTCAGATTTACTACGTTAATATTTGTAAACAGGGTGTTAACATATGAAGAAAAATTAAAAAGATGATAATGGAGACCTGGTGGAGCTGTCATGGATTTACTCATCTTGGAAACTGTTTGATGTAATCTCCTTCTCTTTGTATTTTGTTCTCACCTGGAACCAAAGTGTTTTTTTTTTTTTTTTTTGTGGGGGAAAAGGAGAAGGTTGGGCTGGCTGAGTTTGTTCAGCACTTCCTGTCCCCAGACTAAGATTAACGTGGGCTCATTATTTGTCTATCCACTCACGAGAAGAGAAATCTGATCTTAGACATCTTGCTCTGCATAGAGGCTAGTTTTGACTTTTCATCTTTGCATAACATTTCAATTGCCTGATCTAAACAATTTCCCTGTCCCTTCCCCAGAAAGTCAGTCAGAACACCCTAGTGAGAATGTATGTAAGGGATGACCCACCTGCTGGTTGTACCAGCAACGTGAGAGCACTGGCCGAAATTGATTTCTGCAGCTTCATGTTGTCTTCGCTGCTTGCTGTTGATCTCTCACTGCTACCTTCTCTGTTTTCATCAACTGGAGAGAGTTCTTAGAAAATAAATAAATCGTAAATTCATAAACATTTAAAAAAAAAATGTTGATATGGGTTTGCAGAACTTAAATTAACCACATCTGGTACGTTCTTACAAGACACAGGCAGGTCGTCTGTATATAGCAACCAGGTCTGGCTGCCATTTGTCCTACCAGTGGGAGATACAGAGCGCAGTCAGATACTGGACAATATAAACATTATTTCATTATGGAAGGGTTTGCTATATCCGATACACACAATAAAAAAAAAACAACAAAACAGTATTATCAATCACACATGCATGTAACCCTAACCTTCAAAATATTTAGGTATCTTAATTAAAATGAAGAATGATAAAAACACGCGCACACAAAATGATAGGTTAGTGATGACCCACCCATTCATTAGAAAATAAGAGTTTTTTTTTTTTTGCTGACTAAATACCAGCATTTCATTATAAAAATATACACATTAATTAATCTTAAAATAGTTTATTTTAAGCAAGGTCTTCATTTTCTTTTTTCTGCAATAGTGTGTACAGGGTGGGTAACCCTGACCCCCACACAGCTCCAGGACGGGGTGTGGGCCTCGAGTGGTCCACTGATCCCTGACTAAAGGCCGAGGACCATGCTGGTGATTGCTACCCCAGGCAGTTGGGCCTCATCAAATTAGCAATGTTGATCCAACAAAACCCTAAGCCCCGGATCATAGACCAAAGCGTGTCTTCATCCAAGGTTGGTCCTATGGTGAAACTTACCGGAACCAATGTGGAATAAAAGAAAACTTGAGAGATAATTAACATCAAAAAGAATCCATTATACTGGAGCTCATTTAAGTGGGTTATACTATATTGAGAGCAGCATCAGGGTTTTTTATTGATATGCTGTTCATCAAAACATGGATATCAACAATTTAAAAATGTATGCTGTGCCATAACCATGCACTATATATCCTGTTAACAGCCGCTAACCAGCCTTAACAAGCAACTATCAATATCATTAAATTACAATATAACAGAATTGGATTCAACATTATTTTATTTCTAATGCTCACAAGAGCAAGTTGGCCATCATGGAAGCCACGTATGCACAAACAAGACTCTACCTTTAGGTGCCACTTGTTCTTCATGGGCTGAAATTGAGAACTTTGGTATGGCAGCAGCTGTGATCTGAGAATCCTGGTTGTCACTGCTTGGCTCACTGTCAGTCGATTTGATGGTGCTGCTGGAGAAAGCAAAGTAACAGAGATTATTTCCACAGCATTCCATTCTGTTTGTTTATAACTCCACCACCTGAGATGCACCAGAGCAAGTAATATTTAAAAAATCTAAAAAGAAATGTTCAAAGCCAGATGAAAGCTGTGCTTGGATGCTGTTACACAGTTAAGATTTGGGGGCATGGAGAAATAAAATTAAAATTCTATTTAAAATGGAAGACATTTTGAACTTGCGATACTGGAGACCAAAAATGTTCTGGTAAACAGGACGAGTGATAAATGGGAACTGTTCAGATGGCCGATGTTTTTATTATTACCTAGAGATAAATGGTGCCCCAATACTAAATCATCACAAGAGTTTTATATTAAACAGATGCTGCTGTGAGCAGAAGTTAATGACAGGCAAAGTGGTAATGATGAGGCTGTGATGAGGCGTCATAGAAATGAGACTCAAACAGAAAAACAAACCTGTTGGGGGAGAGATGTGCAAGATGGTGGCAACGTTTGGACCAAAAGCAAATAAACTGCTCAGTTCAACTTAGATGGCATCAAAATTAACTTATAGCTACAAAGTGGAAAGTCAAGTGTCTTCAACATCAGCTAATGCAACTGAAGAAATGATTATTAACACATCGGTTGACAATATACCTGTCCAAGGAAGGAAATACATCTTCCTCTGCCTTTAGCGTGTTATCAGTCTGAGAGTCAGGGGTGTCAAAGAGCAGCAGGCTGTCTTGTTGCAAGACTCTCTGAACCTCCACAGAGCTCTCTGAACTCTCGGACTGGTTGGAATCTTTGCGATCCAGCACTTGTTTCTCTAGGAGCCTGGTTCTTATTTCGTCTGAACTTGAATGGCGTCGTCTTTCCTTCTTTTCCTAAAGAGGAAATATAGTTAAGAGTTAGAACAAGAGACCACAGATTTCTCAAAAAACTTTTTTCACAGGATCCAACAACTACGGTTTACCAACAACACTTACAAAAGGTAGATGCCAGCACTGAGTGGAGACAGGCCAGGTCCTCAATGTTTCTACACCATCATGTTCAAACTTGGCTACAAAGATTTTTTGAAAGGGTAACAATGGTCTGATTAAAACAACAAGTTGGAAAGATCTTGGTAACCAAACTGTTCCCAGTTTTAAGTTGACACTGTGTGCGTGCGTGTGCACTTACTTCATTAGAGTCATCTAACTTGAGGTAGACTTTGCTGTAACGAGGAGAGCATGAAGAGAAGCTGTGGAACATGATATCATCTGCATCATCCTCAGTATCTTCTGTTTCCAGGTCAGTATGGTTGTAGCGATCTGCCCTTGCTGCAATATAAATAATGAATTCATAACTTTTCTTTTCACCCCCCGCCTCAAACTTACACTGCTCTTCTACAAACTATAATTACTTTATGTATCTCTGAGTTTGTATGTTTCTTTCCAGGAAAGAAAAGTCTGTGGTGGTTTGTAATCAACCTGACAGACCCCATAAAAATTCTAGTTTTCATGTCAACCAAGAGAAAGTAAATTCAATATTGTTAATACAACATCTGCTGTAAACTCACTGTCAAAGTAACTTGTGTCTTCTTCATTATCCAGCTGGGGAACAAACTCTGCTTTCTGCCGCAGCAAACCTTCCCAATCAACAGATTCAAAGAAAGAATGCTCTTTCACTTGGTGAACTCCAACAGTGCCAAGCCGTTCCTGCGGATCATTTTTAAGAAGCTGACTGATCAAGTCTTTGGCCTCATCCTGGATCTTCATTTCTTTTTCTGGGGGCCATTCAAATTTCTCTGTAACAACCAGACCAAAAGTAAATTTTTGTTATTTACAGTTCTCTTCACCAGCAGCTGCACACTGCATAACTACAAGCAAATTAAGTGAAGCTCCTACCCTATACTAGAAAATGGTTAACTGGCACAAACTGACAAAGATAAATTAAACCTAACAGGTTGATTAGCCTCGTGGTGCCAAAAGAACACCTGTTTGTTGTTTTTAACAGCATTTGTAATTAAAATTAACCCTTGCCCGACTGCACCGATTTTCTGTTTATTAAAAAGCCCACAATTACTACTGAAACTTGTATCAAAGTTATTTGCAAGTCAGTGCTAATGAACAAAACAAGAAAATCTTGTGTGCATTATTAGAAAATTTGTTAAAACTGAGTTGACCAGTTTTCCTGGGTAAATGCTATTTTACTGTCCATCTGGGGAAACATGAAGAATATCTTATAGACAGCAACCTAAAAAAAGATACCTTGCTATGAAAGGTAACTATTCATTTATTTATGCTAATCAGCAAATATGATCATCTCTTCCTTGTAGCATACTAGCAAAAAAAAGTTCTGCAAAATGTATGAAAGCAATTATGGGATGCCAGTACATGTTCAAACATCATCCAAAAAAGGCAATTTGCCAATTCAATTTCCTATCAGGTCATGACAAAATGGTCTGTATAAACAAAATATGAATAAATTATAAACTGTTGCGCGTTTATCACATGTATGGTATAATTTAGTTTTTCATATGCACAAAAATATTTTATTTGGTTTAGCAAAAACAGCTGATATTAAAACTCTATTCTCCCACTATGACAAACTGTGTCTGTCATTTGTATGTGTTAACTAAGTTGAAAGTCACTGACTCACCATTAATGACCTGAGAAAACAAGACTTCAGGGGTTTTTCCAAAGAAAGGTACAAACCCAGTAAGGAACTCAAAGAGTATGATTCCCATGGACCACCAGTCAACAGGTTTGCCTGGAATTAAAAGAACATAATAAGATGAATAAACTGACCCTAGCACAGTATAGAACAAATCACACATCTCTACACTAAGATGGAATTACCATATACAATCATTAGCAAATGAAATGACACAGCTTCACTCAAGAATTATTTTCTAAAGAGTAATCAAAAATGGTTTAAGAAAGATTTACAAATCTAAGAATCTGCCTAATGAAACTATTTAGCATCAAAGGCCCCCCTGTAAGCTGCCCGCAGGGATACTGCTTCAATCAAAAGACTGTTGGTCTCAAACCCCTGCCAGTCAAGTGACTCACAAATGATTGCAGTTTCCATTCAACTGATTTATTTTCAGTTATAGCATCCTAAAAGAATATGCACGGTGGTCATTATTTTAAATAACCAATCCTCTAAAACCAAAATATGGTTATAAGTCATAAGAATAGGAAATTTACAACTTAAATAGATCCCCTCAAAATGGGCATCCAGCATATTTCTAAAGCAATTTAAAAATTCAACAGTTCTACTAGGCATTGACATCCGTTAATCTACAACTTGATGACTAAGAAAACCAAACTTCCTAGCAGTTAATAGGTTCTGTTTGTAAAGTTTTAGCCAGTGCCCAATGTAGTTAGCTAACATAACAAACTTGGAAATACTGACCAATTCTATACCATAAAAACAAAGGTACGCCAACATGAGTAGTTTTAACCACTCAAGCTATTCTGCAATTGGTCTGACCTTACAGCTCAGTCCAGCTGAATGTGCTGGAAATCCTACATGTGCCTGTTGAGTTTAAGTGAACATGCTTAAGTTCTCCTCATTTCCAGAATTTAACCCATCTACCTTTTTAGTTAGCTTTCATGACCATATAAGACCACTGACTTTTCCAAGCCTTATCCAAAACCCTAACATTTACTATTCCAGAAATGTTGAAACTCTGCTGTTGTGTACACAGCTATCATTATTTAAAATGTATGAGAAATTTTGTGATTTATATGGCAGAAAAACTTTTCTTTTCTTGTCAAGAATTTTGGTAATCCCAGAGAGAATAATTTAATTAGTATTTAAACCTTTTCCATCTATTGTTCAGTTTATTGCTATAATAATCAGTCAGAGAGGGAAAACAAAATCACCAACATATTATTATATCATGGCCATCATTATTAAGCCAGAAGTTGAACAGGTGAAAAAACAAGCAGAATAACTTGTTAACTGGCCCTGATTGTAGACACTTTCCTAGTCTGCTAATGATCATCAGGTCCAAATGGAACTCACCATAACCTTGGCGTAGGATGACCTCAGGTGCTATGTACTCAGGGGTTCCAAACACCTGTTTGTCCTTGAACTGCTGACAGTCCTTGTCCAGCGAACCTTCGTACATGTTTGTTGTGACTAGAAAAAAACCAATACAATGTGACAAAACTATATCTATACAGGATTTACCATAATGGGAGTGAGCTGAAACCCATATTACTTAATACAGAGTATCAAAAATCAGGTGAACCAAAATCCATCATCTAACAAGTACAAAAGATTTAATACACAATCTAGAGACGTGGTATCCACTAATATTATATGGCACTTGGCAGACAGTTCTGAGGGATGCTGCTGTTAAACTAGAAGCCAATGGCATCTGGTTCTTTAGACTCTTCTCTCAACAGTTTCTCAAAGAAAATCCTAATTCACTTTATTCAAAATAAAATCACCTTTTCCTTCCCTTAGCCACTGCATAGTGTTCATCACTGGTATAACTAGACTAATGAATTAGAGGAAAAATCTAACATTAAAATGTAGTTTTATTAGAAAAAACAATAATCATGTCTCTGAAGGTAAAACATGCCAAAATGATGGCCAAATGCAATATTTACATATTTCAGAGCAGACCACTTTCCGTAACAGGGTTTACCATCTAAGCAGGTCAAGCCAAGAATGAAATTACTTAATTTTCTGATCACTGTCTGTCTGCACAAATAGACAGGCAACTGTGTGTGTGTGTGTGTGTGTGTGTGTGTGTGTGTGTGTGTGCATGCGTGCATGCATGCGAGAAAGAGAGACTCCTTCATTTGAAGGTCAGTAATGGACAGTATTCTCTTTACTTACCACTCATCAAACCAACTTTGGAGAGTCCAAAATCTGTCAGTTTTATGTGGCCTGTAGCAGTAATCAGTAAGCTAGGGGAAAAAAAAGAAAAAGGAAAAGAAAATTAATCCCAAAATAATGAAATAAAATACAGCCCTTGAAGATTCTCCAGGATGATAACAGATCAAGCAATAATAAATATGGTGTTTTTCAGTTTATAGGTTAATACATCCTATGTTTAACCTCCTGGCCTTGACCAATGTAACGATTTTCCCTCCCTATGACTAACATAGATCTGAATTCAAGATCAGCTATTCCATTAGAATGTTTTTATCACATTGTCTAAAACATGTTTTCTTCTTCAGAAGCTCTTCTATCACAGTAAAAAAAAACCCTACCAGTAGATAACCATGCTATTGTCATTTTCTTAATTTTCTTCTTAAAAAATTTTTTTGGAACCATGACAACATTTATTTATTTTTTGCACATCAAAAAATTTATATGCAGAAAGTCAGCAGGAACATGCAACTGGTCAAAGGGCACTAACTCTATTTTATGTCAATATACAAACTGTAGCTTTTGACTTTTGTTGTTTTGAAATTATTCTATTAATTTGTCTTTTTTTTAAATCGTAGTCCATAAACAACAAAACAGCATTATGAGAACAAGCACATTTGTCTAGAAATGAATACATAGCTACTCTCCTCATTTTGGATCAATGTTCCAAATCAAATTGTATAAACAGCCCCATAGGAGTGGATTTGGAAGTGTGATTGTGTGTGTAGGTGGATGGATGGATGGATGGAGCCCCCTGTTGACTCAATAACTTCAAAGTGCAAAGAATTATATAATAAACAAAAAACAAAACTTTCAACAGTGCCCAGCACTGATCACCCCAACAAAATAGTAAGGTAAATACCCAAACTTACAATAATTAGGTAGTTTAAGTAAAATTTGAATCATCTCAGATCAAGGAAAACAGCCCCAAAAAAGCAAGTATTTTGTACACTATAATTTGATTTAAGTGCCCACATTGGACTACACTACAAAAGAAGTGATAGTAGAAATTTGGTAAGATTTTTAGCTTGCTTAGTCACATGAGATGCTTAGAGTGATGATGAACCAACACTTGGTTTATATTAAGGATTCCATTTTCTAGAAGAATTTTGTTACAAAAATTAAAACTTTTCAGAGAATTAGGTCTTTATGTCATAGAAACCAATAAAAAACCTTTAAAGAACTTTTTTTTAAAAGAAGAAATCCAAGGTGATTTCCATTAAACTACATGTTTTAAAAATAATAATACTTTTGACTCAAAAATGTCGACTACCAGCTCCAGTTAAGTATCTTCAGAAAAACAGAAACAGAAATTTACTTGTCTGGTTTCAAGTCTCTGTGAACAATGCCATAGCTATGCAGATACTCCAAGGCAAGAACTGTTTCAGCAAAATACATTCTGGAAAAGAATGAAACAAACATTACATTTTTATTTAATTGAATCATTGATGAAAAACTGATGCTATGTACCTGGTTACTGCTAGTATATATGAGTTGCCAATCTCATTCTATGGAAGATAAGATGAGACACCAACAGATAACAAAAGCTGCTATAAAATTATCTTGTGGCGTTCTTCCTCATTTCAGTCTAAATAAGTGTGAAGTTCTCTTTGTGCAGCCACCCAATAAGCAACTTCTGATGTCCTTGAAATGCATGATGCCTATTCAGCCAGTGTTTCAAGTCTAATGATATCATTTTAAAAGAGCTGAGAAACCTTCATTCTTGAAAACTGTTGTCATTCAGAATAACCAGCCTGTATGTTTTCAAAACTGTTTTGGTGGGTGAGACAAAAAGAATAAATCATATTGGAAACTGAGAGCAAACATAAACAATCTGAATGAAGCAGCTTTCTTAAATAATCCATTTTGTTTTCTTTTACAAAGTTGGTAACATTGGGTATTGTTCCAGAACAGAGCATAGATGAAGAATATGTTTAAGCATGTTATGAACAAAAGAATAATTAAAAAAAAGAGAGAAAAGAAAACAAATAGTAATTCATTCTTGCAGACATAGTGAAGATGAATTACAGATAAAACTTTTATGGGTTTATTTATTTTCCTCGTAATTCCAGAGAAACCACAATACTAAAATCTGCCTTATACTACCATTCTTCTTCACAATGAGCTTTCCTTGTTTTAATCTTTGTTTTCAAGGACATTCCAATTGTTTTGGGTTTTTGATGCAAATAAGAAGTTACCATGGTGATCATCATAAGTTGCAAGAGGAAAACAATTCAAGCAACTTTGCAGAACTTATGAGTAAAAGTCTGTCATAATAAGACTAAGCACGATAGCACCTCTGTCCCAAATAGCAGTGGTATGGTGTGTTTTTGGTAAAATGTTTTGTTTACATTATTTTATTTCAAACCATCAAACAAAGAAGCGACATGGCTGGCAGCCAGTCAGTGGTTTTTAAATACAAAAATGATTAGCAGTTTTTAAATCAGAGTCATCTGAAACAGACAATACTGAATATGGCCTTTGAAGTTACCCCGGTACACATAACCACAAAGAGGGGTGAAGTTTGATTATTAATGTAGTATGCATTACATTAAATGATTTTTCAGATTTTTAGTCAGGAAAGTAATTGCTATATGGAATCTCAACAACATTTTACCACCGCTGCTGCACTCCAACTATGTACCTATATCCCTTTTCCTGGCAGCAGTGGATGATGATGAGAGGAAAGATCTACTGCTGGGAAGATGGACCAGGCTGAGGACTGACCATCTTCCTGTGAAGTCATGTTTTTTCTCGGCTATCTAACCTTCCACTTCTTGTTACAAAGCATCTCCTCGTAGGAGGTAAAACCATTCAACACCATTCTTGTGCTTCACTCCATATCAAGGTAATTTTTGGTGACAAGTTCATCACACAACATCCTGCAGGCATCAGAGGAAGCTAAGCCAAGTGACTGACCCACATCTCCCTGATGGTCACCTGCCCCAACACTTTGTATCACTTGCATTTTAACATCCATATTAATAACTTTCTTGGTCACCTTGGCTCTTTTCCAACACTTGCCCTTACAGGCCATTTTCCAGAGACGATGAGCTAACATCTTCCCTAAAAACACAGATTGCAAAAAAAAACAAAAAAGCCAAAAAAAACCCAACACCTGCTCTCAAGAAATCTTGGTGGGCTGTACACGATTTGCACAGAGGATATAAACAAACAAGGATGGTGGCGGACATGTTTATTGGTTCCTTTTCTTTTCTTTGATGAATGTTTTCTTTAATTTTCTTTAAACATGTTAAACGAAGCTCAGTTATAAGGTGTATGATACTATACTTCTATTTGCAAGATGAACAATGGTTATTCACACTAATTTCAACCATTGACACAGAAGATCACAGAACACAATCTACTGCTGACAATTTAAAATATCATTTAACCCAGAAGCAAAATTTCATGTTTCCTTTCAAACAGTACACAGAGTAGAGACACAAAAGATATTGTTGTCTAGAGTCTGACTTTGCTTGCTATGCACACGTTCTTTCTCCAGACACTACATTACTGCTCCAAAAGCTAATCACAAAACTTATAAAAACTAGAAGGCTGCTGTCAAAGATCTTAACCCTTTCCCATTCAAGTCAGCTGAAATGCAGTGAGGCAAACTGCCTGAAAGCAGCTGGGCACTGATGAGTCATTTAATGATCACTTCTATCTATACCAAAGATAGTACATGTAGAAGGATGCTGGTCCACATTATCACTTCTAACTAAACCATTTAATTTTTCCGCAAAAGTGACTTTGCTATCAGGCTACTTTGGTAACCTAGCATGTTATCTACTTACGTTATCATCATCTATGTGATTGAATCGGACAGATCCTTTCCTTTTAAGTGATGTGGTGGTCAAACAGGAATGGACAGACATTGAATATGAAGAGTGAAAGCAAAATCGTCAAGCAAAGATCAAATAATCTCTGGCAGATGACATAGCATTGTTTGTTTTCACAGTTGCTTGGCTCCAAGTTTGATGTCCCCAATGACCCAAGGTCAGTGGATTTCTTTTATGAGCTGATACCACATGGCGAGACAGTGAACCAATACCTACACAAAACCAGAACTGACAACACCTGAACAAACACCACCAGAGAAGTGATGAAAACATTTGTGGCAATAAAAATAACTATAATTCTGCATCAGCCATTGAGGATTACTAGAGATGATGATGACAAACCTAGAATCAGTACTGACACCTCTGTGACAGCAGCTGGGTGAGTTTACTCTACATTTATGACTTTCTGCACTATAAATTAAAATTTTTTCTTTTCATTTGGATTACTGAACTGTGGCATAAGTCATTGATGCTATTTGAGTCATTCCATAACTTTTGAATACATTTTTTTAATAACTTTAATCAGATAGGTGCATTTTATACAGCTATTTAGGAAACTGTCTACTTTGTACATGTCAAACATTGCATTTCTTAGACAGTAAAAGATTAAAAGCTACACAGCAGGAGCTACCATATCAAATCAATAGCAAAACTGAAGATCTTTAAAAAAACAACAACATGGAAATGCATCCAGTAGAATAAAGATCTCAAGTAAAGTGTCTGGAATTTTATGGAAGGCAGAGTATTGCTCTAAGAGATCACAGAAATGATGACACTAGCAGTAGCTTCAAACAAAGATAATTTTGCAGCACAACATTAAAATAGCATTTAAACAACTGTTCAAAATAATGCTACATACAGTACTGGAAATAATTATTGAGATGCATACAGGATTTGCTCAAAAAGAGAGTAATTGCAACTGGGAAGGTGTGTACAATACAAACACAATGCATTAACATTTGATATGTGAGCCCTTTGCTTTACATAGAGCATAACTTATTTTCATGTTCCTATCAATGTATGTCTGTAGAATGTTCCAAATATCCTGTAGAGATTTCCTCAATGTATCTAATGTGTTGGTTACCAATGAACTTTCTCAGTAAAAATATGATCCCATACAGCCTCACTGATATTTGTGTCAGGACATTGTGTAGGTCAAGGCATCTGTGTAAGTGATCTTGTGATCTTTCAGTCTTTCTACATTCCAGATTTTTCACTATAATGGCTGTTTGCCTGGGGTTATTGTCATGTTGGAAGAAGAATTCATGTCCAATGACATATCTTTCTGAAGGAATGACGTGATGGCTGAGAATCTGCCTGAACCTGTTCGTTTTGTGCAAATCTCTGACACACTTGGCTGATAAACCACACATTTGTCTTGATCCATCCCCATGCTTCACTGTAGCTGTTGTAAACTGACTGTTATACGGCTCCCTGTTCTTCCTTCAAACAAACCACCATTGATTATTGCCAAATGGTTCAAACTTGGACTCATGTGTAAAGAGCACCTTCCAGATTTGGTTATCCCATTCTTTCAATTTTGCTTCCAATTTTAGCCTTGCTGTTTGGTTGCCTCTCCTCAAAGGTTTTTGGGCAGGTACACATCCATTGAGACTACTTCATGCCAATGTGCATCATATTGTTCTTGAAGAAATGTTAACATCCATACTTGCAGCTGGTCATTTGCAAGATTGCTACTGACTCATCATTTATCATGTAGAGAACACCTTCAGATACTTAACATCTTCAGAGAGTTTCGGCTTGCTTCCTTGACCACATTTATTGTCAACAGTGCCAGTTTCAGATATCCTCCTCAAGATTCTTGTATACAGCTCCTCCTGAAACAAAACTGGGCTACAATGTCACATGAAATAGCCATCACTAGCTAAGGCTTTGATTTATATAGCTTGTCATGTGACATTTCCTTCCCAGGAACTACAGTATTCATTACACTACAATGATATCCCAGTCTATACCTTTATAGTCCTTCTGCAGGTGTGGCACTTTCTGATTGTTTGCATAACAAATCAGTGTACTATATCAACACATGACCTTACTACGTAGCATTTAATTTTTACACACAAGATGCAATTCTGTCACATGTTATTTACATTTCATAACCAGTTTTTCCCTACATTTCCATAAAGTAAAAGCTCAGAGGTCAATGCACCTTACCATGATTTTTAGTGCGATGAATTATGGGAATAGTTAAGTTCTGTTACACATTACATTGTTAATAGAAAACCCAGTTAAATGAATGCTCAAATTTATCCTGTGTAAAAGCATTACAAGGCAGTATACCAAAATATCACAACTCTGCTGATCTATGCCCATGGACAGAGCCAGTAATAAGGAAGGAAACCAATCAAAAACTCATTACGGGAGAGGACTTAGTTATATGCATTATGACAGTGAACCAGACATTGACAAAGGGATGCTTTTGTCAAATCTCTTGACCAACAATAAACTGCAGTAAACTGTGTTTTAGTTTGATACCTTGATCTGTTCCCCGAGCTACTATGCATGTAGAACAGCAGCATAAAAATATCACTTTTTATTCAGGGGGTTTACTCAGAATGTTTAAAAAATTAAAATGCCAGAAACTTTACCTTCCCAAGTCAAGATGTAATCCGCCAGTAAATTTCAGCAGGGTGGCGCAGTCTCCTCCTTCAACATACTCCATCACCATACAAAAATGTTTCTAGAAGAGATATTTTACTATAACAACACCATAAAAAGGAGAAAAAAATCATGATATAAAAATTCTTTTAGTTAAAATCAGTGAAAGCGAATAGTTTCAACAAAGCAACAGCAGTCAGCTGTAAGCTTGTTGCATGAAATTGTTTTGTTTTGCTGATTTATTAATCTATTTACCAGAAGGACCCTTTGATGATAAAAACACCCTGGCTTTCTTTCAATATTTTAATTTTCACAAAAAAAAAAAAAGTTAGTGTAAACTAGATGGAAAAATATAGAATGATGCAGTTTAACATCTATTCAAGCTACCTTCATCTTAGTAGACTTGTATAAGATCAAAGGGAGAAAAGAAAGACAACCTTCATTAGCTATCATTAAACAATTTTTGAAATGGTGGTGAGGGACTACCATGAACAAATTTCTGGCAGATGTATGCAGTCTTGAACAAGTGTAGCATTTTGAAGTATAGCAAGGCAACAAGACAGTAAGGTGTTTATTTTTCACTTGTAAGTAGCATGATAGACGATGTTGTCAGCAACTAAACAATTTATATATAAAGTATAAGCAAGAGCAAGGGGATTGACTGTGCTTTGAACAGTACGATGTGAAACGTTCACATAGGAGCTAATGGTTGGTAGGAGTCAACAATACCTGTGACAACCCACTGTTTGTGTGTTGCCATGGTGAAAATAACTATTCCACCTAAGCCTTTCCATAACTGATAATCAATATTTGTGTATATTTACAACTGGCATCCAGGAAGCATGGATGGAAGGACTAATTATACAGCTGCACCCAACCAAAAAGCATACACTCAATGTCGTTGTCAATTCATCTGGGCAAAGCACTGGCAATTTAAGAAAGGAGAAGAAAGTTTTATAACAAAGCAAGCTGGGCTGATGATATGGCTGCTTTAGAAATAGGTTATGAAAATGCAGTTGAATCATCCGAATCTCTTTCCTGGTGAATGTCAAGCAAAAGTGGCATATTGTTTCAACCAGTCATTTATTGAGCAACTTGACTGTCGGCTGAACAAAAGAGCAGCAAAACAGTTTTAGACCTAAAGTTAATGGCATGGTAGGACCCCCGATAGTTTGAACAAATAAAATAAAAGCAGATTTTGTTTTAATCTAGTATGTCCATAAAATGCAAACTTTGTATTTTTTTCCTAAGAAAAAAAAACTTCTGCAGCAAACCACTAAAAATGTGCCAATTAATCGTCAGATAATTGGTAATTTTACCAATTGGTCAACTGGCCAATTAGTAGGCTTCATAAGAGCAACTGGATTACTGCTCCTCTCTACACTTTCTATATTACAAATCAATTTATCCAGATTAACATAACCAGGAGCATCAATTTGGCACAGGGTTGGAGAGGGGAGGTAGTAAATCACAAATATTCATTCACTCCCCACCCATCTCTCACAAATTTACAGCCTATACAACTGTACATTTTGTGCAAATCCGGAGGCTGAGATAGGCAACTGCTTCCTTAGGCTCCACTCTCCTCACCCAACTCAAAATCAATGTCTCTAAACATAACCAAAGACCAAAACATAAAATAGTGACACTAGCCTAAAGTATATCCAAATCCCAATTAATAATACATAACTAAGTGAAATTTAAAACCAAAATAATAAAGCAATAGTGTTCTACAAAGATAGATTCAAAATTCAATATGTTTATAAGATTTATAAAGGCTGTCCAAATACAATGAATATTTCCTACTTTAAATAAATAAAAAAAAAAATTTGTTAAACTAACCAACAGAGCCATTTCCAAATTCAGATTAATACATAACTATGCGAAAGCGAAAGTATTGAAAATTATACTGGTTTACAAACATAGATTCAAAATTGAGAACAACTATGAAAGTCTGTCAAAAGTATAACTTAGTATTTAAAGCTGAAAGCTCATGATGCAGAAACATCAAGTTTTCATCACTCTCTGGATTGAAGCAGTTTCTTGTTGGGTTCAGATATGTCCAGTGCTAAAAATCCATTCAATGTCTGTCGAAGATGGAGGTGCACATAAATGCTGCTGTGCCATCTTTTTCAGCTTTATTTCTTGAGCGTGTTCTTCCTGTTTTATTTCTTGAGGACCTACAGTTTTCTTTCCTATAGAAGAACTGGTAGCTTGATTTTGTTTGTCCTGTTGCTATTTCTTCATAGCAGCCCCAAAGTCTGTGAACTGTCACTGTTAATTCAGCGGCTGAAGTTTGTGGCATGTCTGGATCATCAAGACTTGTATCAGAGTCTGTGATTACATTTATCCTGGGGCTTTGCTTAATCTATGCTCTCCATTTTTAAAAATTTCTCCTATCAACCAATGCCTTATTCTGTCCATATTCATGTCTTTATTTTGGAACCTCAGTTTGAAGTGAGGATCTAAACATGGATACAGAGTTTCTTATTTGCCAAATACTCATTTAAATATTTTGCACAGTTAATTTTGACTGATTCAAAGTTGTCAAGATTCCTTTGATAGAATTAGCAGTAGCTTTGTCTATGAAGAGTTCTATAGGTAAAACTAATGAAATTATAATGGAAATTGTTGCATTCTTCTGACTAATAACTTTTGTGATCTCTTCAATGAGATTTAAGAGACGAACAAATTTTCCAGCTAGGCTCCATTGATATGGAGTTAGATTTGGAAAAGTGTCGTCTCCTGCGTATGCCACAATTGACCATGGTTGATACATCCTGAAGTAGTCTGTGTTTGAGGATCTTCAGTTGTTCCTGAAGATCAGTCAGTTTTTGAGGCAGCAGGAGAATGATGGAAAAGGCCAACAATTTCTTGATTAATATAAAAGATATCCTTTACAGCTCTGACTAAATATGACATTATTAATGCATAGTTGTAGAGTATGGACGAAACAAGGTAGTGATGTAAATTCAATTTTGAGAAGTTCAGCAACCATATCAGCAGCATTGTTCCTAAACAGCAAACAGACTCTATCCACGGGTATTTCAAATTTCTTCAACAATCCAGCCAAAATTTACTCACACAGTCATCTATGTGATTTGAGAAATGAAGCCATATTTATGCTTTTCAAAATCAGGCATTAGCCAATGACTGGTCATACTAAGAAATGATGTTCCAACATTACTAGCTCTCCAAATGTCTGTCATCAAAGATATACTAGTCAATTCCTCTTGTAGCATCTTTTGGAGATTTTGGAAAACATTGTTGTATCTAGTATCACTGCTTGACTGAAAAAGTTATGCTGCCATATATTATAATTAGGTGATGAGTGATCAAGTAGCTTTCTAAATCCCATGTCTGCTACAATCGAGTAAGATGTTAAGTCCTCACCAATCATCTATTCTTTGGTGTATGGTTATGGCTTGAGGATCTTTGATGCCCCCCCCACAACTTTTTTTTGTCAAGAGATTTCTGCATATATATTTGTTTACCACAGTCTGGCTTGAGTTCTTCAAGTTTACTTTTTTGCAACAGCAGGGTGTTCTCCTTTTAAATAGTTCATCATGTTGGTAGTTGTAAATGTCTTTGCAGTTTGTCCACCCTCAGGGATTTATTGATTGCAAAGCTTGCATATATTCCTTAAATAGAATTCCAGTTCTTTACCTTCAAGAATGTAGCCATCACATCTACCACTCTGACCTGGTCGTGAAGCAATTGAAGCTAGAAGCCTGCCAGTAGAAAACTCCCCCTCAAGCGTGGACTCTACTTTGGATCTTAGCTAATAAATCAGCAATCAGCCATTTTGATAAACAGCACATCCCAATGCAGCACCACTATTTTTTTTCTTTGTTTCTCACATGTCACAGACTTACACCTCATATTTTCCAAGTAGTAAAATGATTTGTTGCAATGAAAGAACAAATAGCTAACCAGACATCTTTACTTAACTAAAGCAAAACTACTACAGCAAATTTCTTGGGAAAATAAAGAAAGAATGCACTAGCTAAGCCAACTGAACTCTGGGGAAAATGATTAAAGAATTAATGTGGCTTATATATAAATGTAAGCTAATTTGTTTAGTTTTTAGCAGTTCTGTATTTAACACAAGATTTCTTGTTGTGACTGCTTCACTTATTGCAGATGTCACCAAATTTAACTTGGAGATTCGTCTCTCATATCTTTACTAAAAAATGAACTAATTTTTGGAAATGGTAAACAAGAACAACTTTATAAAAAGTGAGAGATTTAAAAAAAAAAAAAAGACAGACAGACAGAATTTGAGGTATTAAATAAAATTCCCAAAGAAAAACAAAAAACTTTTTTAACAATATATTTCACCAGTTCAAGCTAATAAATGGTAATTTATGTTTCTGAAAAGAAATACTGCACTGTAAGTATTAGAAATCATTTCATTGTTCACTGTGTCATCCCAATCAACTGATGAAAGGAGATGATTGATTGATTTACAGTATTGTTCAAATTGATGTAAACATGAAACAAAATGATTTTTCATTTTTGAAATGAAAAGAAATGAAATTTTTAAATATTGTATTTTTTAGCAATAAGCAATTATTTATGATATATAATGCATTATTGCATCATCTTTTGATGTTGGACTTGTCGTTCAGCTTCTGTCTAAGTTATATTTTTATCAGTCAGGGTTAGACATGTGATATCTGTTCTTTTTGTGTTTAGGAATTGCCTATAGACATCACACCAAGGAAAAAAACAAAAATTGCCTTGAACATTTCTTATGCAAAGAGAAACCGCCAATAAAGTCAGTGTGGGAGTAGTCAGGCATTAAGATTATTAAGAAACTAACCCCAGGCTCAATATCCCCATCAAGGAAAGGCAAATGTGGAAGAAAACGGTAAACATCACAGAGAGATGATACAAAATTAACATGGTGACAATGCTTAACCAGGAATTAGCAGCAACAAGTTTCAAGGCATCATCATCAACTGTAAGGCATTGTTTGCTTGAGGTGAGACCACCAGGCCAAAAAAGTTATGAAAAAATAACTGCTAACAAAAACTACGCATGGGCTCAGAAATAGGCTGGTTAGTCAAAAAAGAAGACTGGTGCTTTGTTATTTTCAGATGAGAGTCATTTTATTGATGCCATTCACCTGATGAACCTACAACCAGTTCTTGCTATAATCAAACTATTGGGCATCCAGAAAAGAAAATGTTCTGGGGGTTGTTTTTCTGCACAAGGAACTGGCTCATTAGTGCTATGTAAGGCATGATGAATAGTGAAAGATATTTTGGGGTTCTAGAATGCCATGTCAAACCAGAACTACTGAACATATCTCCTAATGTGATTTTCCAAAAGGATCTGGCTCTATGTCAAAAGAGTATTTCAGGAAGAACAATATCAACTGTTTAAATCAGCCAGGAAACTTTCCACATCTAAACCCAATCAAAAATCTATGGGCTATATGTAAGACTCAACTTTGAAAACTAGATTGTACAACTAAAGAAAAAATGATTAGATGTAGCATCCATGTCTAGTTTCATGACAAAAATGAAAGAAAATTTGTGAAAAGCTGATATTCCATACCAAAGCATGTTCAAGATGCTATTAAAGCTAAAGTGTGTGTGTGTGTGTGTGGGGAATCATATAAAATATTAAGGTTTGTTTCAGTCTTTAAAATATTTGCTATTTACTAAAAAACTTTTTTCATTGTATTCACATTACTTTGCACAACAGAGAGAGATTACTTTTGCATAAATTATACTAGTTTGAGGGAGAAAAAGTAGAACATATAAGCAGAGGTGTAGCAAGAGTTCTCAGCACCCAGGGCAAAGACCCTTTTGGTGACCCCCATGATTATTTGTTTGTGGACTCATTACCCACAATGACAATCGCAAAGAATTAATCACCACCTTATAAAGAGTTAATTTAAAGTCACAATATAACATCTCACAATATGACAACAGTAAACCTGGAACTAATGAGGTATCGCCTACTAGGTTTACTTACATAATTTGTTAAATTGTAAACCATTTTGATATCTATTTCATCCAGTATCGTTAAAAGTCATAGAGTAATCTCTCAACCATGCAGAATGCAGTCACTTGTGGTGAACATTTATTACGAAACAGATTGATAAAATACTACTTAGGTTTACAAATAAATTTTATTAGTTTATAAAACTGTGCATATACTTAACTAAATCTTGTACAGGTAGCATTCTGGTATTCATTGTTACATTATATATGAACCTTTCGTGCTTTTGCTGATGCAAATGAATCAATTAAACAATCAAAATCTAAAGTATTGAGTACGTCTTTTTCAATACTTGTTACTGCCAGGTTACTCAGTCGTTCTTGAGTCATTGAAGATCTCAAGTATGTCATAATTAATTTCAGCTTGCTGAAAGACCTTTCACAACTAGCAACAGAAACCCCAATTGTTAACAAAATCTGCAATGCAATTCTTAAATTTGGGAAAACATCTTCACCATATGAAATTATAAATGTTAGCAAATCAGTTGCAACCTTTGGTTCAGGAAAATCAGTCTGTGGTCTTTTACTTATCAACATTTTACAGTCTTTAATTTCTCTGTACAATTCTGGTCCATCAATATCAAATGGATAACACTTTGCTACGTCAGAACATTTTTCTTGCAATTTTCCGTCTTTGAACTCTCCAGAAACAATATTTTGCACATCTAATAGAAATCCAAACCGTGAATCTAAATCTCATAAGCAAGAAAATCTTCCTGTTATTTCTGTAATCAAGCGACCAATAACATCCTTCATGATGTGACAAATTTCCTGTTCAGCAGTCAATCCAGCATCAGCTGCATTTTCACCTTGCATTTGTTTACGGAATATTTTTCTTTTTTCAGTGGTCAACCTGCATGTTTCACACTGATTCTTGCCTACTTTAAGTGCTTCTTGACATGACTTTTCACGTGATTCTATCAATTTCTCTTTCAAAGAATCAAGATCACCAGCTGCTTCTCTAAAATTCACTTTTGAGTCTTGAAGACGTTTCTGCACTTAATTGATAGATGATAAAAGATTCTCCAAAAATGCAAAAGTACAAGAAAATCAAATGTAAGCATGTGTTGCAGAATATTATGAGCACAACATTTTGTTTCAGCCATGTTGCCATCCTCACTTAATTGCTCTAACAGTCCTAGCAATTCATCCAGTTTTTCATGTATAACTTTTACTGCTTCTCTTACACTACACAGTGTTTCTGATCCACGATTGACAGAGATCTTAAGCACCTGCTGAAGTTCGTCTCATCGAGTTGTTGGATGAGCAAAGAAATTATAAATGGCTTCAATTATACCAAAAAAGGTAATAATTGTTGCTTCCTGACTTGCTGCATGAAGACATGCTAAGGTCAAACTATGGTTGTCACAGTTTATAAACACTGCTTTCAGATTTTTGTTCAGAACTCTTTGTTGAATGCCTGACTGATGATCTGACATGACAGCAGCATTATCATAACATTGTGAAGAAAATCACTCAATAAAATTCCATCCGCCTCTAATTTTGTGCTTATTGTTTTCTCACTATTGGCAGTGTCTTTTTCCTTTATCTGTATAAAGTCAATAAATGACACTGACTTCTCCTTTTCTTGTATTGTCTAAAAGTCAATGTCAACAAACCGAATCACTTGGGCCAAATTGCTCATGATGCGCTAAATCAGGTGTGGAATCAAAGAATACCACAGTATTTGTTTCTACGAATTGCTGACAAACAATAATTTCACACATGTGAAGCCATGAGATTTATAAGCTCATTTTGGTTTTTAACACGCTCTAAATGCTCTTTCATTTATGGATCATACTTTGCTAATAACTGCAAAAGTGACAGGAAATTTCCAGGGTTTTCATTTGAGCTTATGCCCTCAGTATGACTACAAAATGCAAGACTCTGAGAAACTAAATATTGTATACAATCTAGCAACCGTTGCAGTACTTCTCTCCATTAATTTTTTTCTTGCTGAATTTGCCTTTGCAGCTCTTCATCATGCCACTTTGAAAACGAATTCGGTGCTCAGTTTCTTTCCAAGCAGCAACTGACTCATGATGAATGTTGCTATTTTCATGGGCATTTAACTTTTCAATTTTTTTCCACTTAGAGAATCCACCCTGCGTTTTGAAAGCAGACCAACTATCATATGTCATGCATGTAGACAAGAAGACAACATAACATAAGCAGTATGCTGCTTTATGTAGAGGTGAATATACCAACCAGGATCGATTAACCTCTTGTCCATTCAGAAGGCGTCATTTGAATCAAAATGCAGTCATAGAACACCCATCTTTGGTATCAAATGGACCTTCTTTATGTTGAAATTCATGTGTTCAAACTTCAACAATCTTGTTGCATGTGCATGTGTTACAACTGCTGAGCCTGTTGTATCAAACTTCATAAAGCCAATATCCATGTGTGTTAAAATATTTATTAGGTCATCCTCTTTTCCTCTTTTAGCATAGCAACATTATTCTTTAGATATGTTTCTGACAAAGAGGAATCCTCTTGTTTATTATTATTGTAGCTTTTAACAGGACAGAGGACAGTTTCTTCATTGTCTTCTTTTTCAAATGAAATAGCATGTTCACAATCTTGCACTTTGACCTCTTTGCCGCCATCAGGGAAAAGAAATACAGGCTTACTTGTGTCATCACTTCCAGCAAGGAACGATCTCACCAATTTGCTTGACTCCACCATTGAAGCTGCAAATTGTGCATGCCTTTTGCATCCCTGTACCCCACTTTCTTTTTTTGACATAATGGACTAAAATAATAAATTAATAAATACTGACTATATCCAGGTTATTTTGCACCACAGAGATCTAAATCAACTGTTCCAACTGAATCTTACTCCATTACTGACTGACTGCTGGCAAAATGGTGTATTAGAATATAAACGGAAAGTGTGGACCTATGAGAAGACAAGAGGATTGATAGTATCTCAGTCTCCTAATCCTAATGACTTACTAATGAGACTGTGTTTGTTTAATATTTTAAATTAGCTCCTATTCTCTAATAATCAAACAAACACACAAACTATATATGTTTGGAAAGTTTGGGAACTGTTCTATTTAATAACAATCATAAAGCATTTTCATTGACTTATTCATGCAAACATGAGTTCCTGCGCAAAGCATTACCTAGTCATGCACATTAAATTCAACTTTTGGCAAAATTTCTCTGAATATTACTTATAATTATCAACATAAATAATGACATTTGAGGAAAGCTTACTGCAGAAAATATTTCTGATAATTCACAAACACGTGTCGAATTTTACTTATTAACAAACGGGTGTAACACAATGTTGAAGAAAGTCTTCAACAATGCATAGAGGACTATAATTGTCCAAATAGGTCACTCATGTGACATTCTAGGTACCCGAATTCTATAATCTGCATTTAAATTCCCTTGATTACAAACATGATTTTGTAACTGTTATGTCCCTTACTCCAGCAAACTGTATCAAGTGCTTGAATATGCGTTTCCCTAATTTTGCAATTACTGTGGAAATTTCACAGGTAGAGGTGGCTAGTTATTAATTGACATTATATAATTTATAGGCCAGAGGAAATTTTGCGCCCCTTCAGACCTGCGCCTTGGGGCAACTGCCCCCCCCCTGCTACACATCTGCGTATAAGGGCATTAGACCAGCTCCCATTGGACAATTGGGTTGACCTGGGTATCAGATTTACAGAGTTTCTTAATGAAATATCAAATAAATGTCATTTCTGGTTTCATTTTAAATTTGTCTGTATTTCTATAAAATACAAAAAAATCTTGTCAATCATTGTTTGTCATGGAAAAAAAATCATAATCATTGAGTATTTAAATTAAACAGAACAATAATATTAAAACACTTGCAGAAGTGTGGTAATGCTTACAAGCAACAATCACAAGCAAAATTAATATTTATTCTCAATGGGGGTTTCTGAAAGATGATACTGTGCTACAGTATTTTCCTGAGGGAAGATACCAGTGAAGAGTTGGAGATGTTAGTCCAGTGGTTCCCAACCTTTTAGGACTCGTGGACCTTTTTCTAATACTCAAAAGACCTGTGGCCCCCTGCTACAATTCCATAATTGAAAAAAATCAAAGAATAAATTTAGCAAAAAAATCACATAAATAAGAGTTTTATCTGAATGTATTGACAGTTTGGTGCCCAACTTTGCCTAAAATCGAGCTGGCTAGTGTGTGTCCGGCCAAAGTCACAGTCCAGTCCTTTGTAGCATGCAGGCCCCAATGGCAGTAGCCAATGGGGGCGCAGCTCGATTGTGTCAGTCCTACTGTGGTAACAGTTCGAGTTCCGGCCTAGCAACAGGAAGATGCAGGGGGGGGGGGTGATGCAAGTGTGTCACTGCAGAGGCCTGTGGTGCAACCAGGAGTGCCTGCTGTGGGAGACAAGCCTTACATCTTTACATCTTAGGCACTCGGCCTCCCATCAGTGATACCGGTGTACTGGACGCAGGGTAATTTTTGTATACTTTTTTCTGGAAAAAGTGCGTCTTATAAGCTGGCAAATACGGTACAATATAAACAAAACAAATACATACTCATGATGAACAGTTTCTTGATTCAGTCAAACGGCAAAAACTGAAACTTCCAGGGTTCTGCGACTCCCCAGAAAACACTTTGTAACCCACTGTTTGGGAACCAATGTACTAGTCTAAGCAACCACTTACTTTCGTTTCAAAGCTGCAGTACATGCTGACAACAAAAGGGTTGTCAATAAACGTGAGGATGTCTCGTTCTACAAATGCCTGCTCTGTCTGGTTTCGCATGATCAAGTGGTGTTTGCC